>JAJKFI010000008.1:15021482-15037120 GCA_029204185.1 Lerista edwardsae
TGTGTGTGTGTGTGTGTGTGTGTGTGTGTGTGTGTGTGTGTGTGTGTTTGAAAAATTGGAAAAATTGGAAAAAGAAAAAAATTGATTATGGAATATTTTATTTTAACATGATGAATAAAATATTTTAAGACAAGGTATTCAAATATTTTCCAAGTCATTTCTAAAAAATATGTATGGTATCAGATTATTCTAATTTCTGTGCACTGAGAACAAGCAAATCCTAGGTTACAAACTGAACTCTCCAATGCAAGAACAAGATGCATTTCTTCCTTTAGAAGGTGCTGCTATTGTCACAAGAAAAGAAAAAGGTTTCAGTTTTGTTTTTGCATGTGGGTGGGTATGTTTGGTCGGGTTCTGTCCTCTTCACTAGGCTTCAAAGCATTGGAAGAAAATACAGAGCAACAAAAAGGACCTGAAAGTCAATCAATCAAAAAGTATGTATTTGCCGCTTTTCAACACCAAGTTCCCAAAGCGGTTTACAGGCAAATAATAATAAAGTTAAATGGCTCCCTGTCCCAAAATGGCTCACAATCTAAAAAAAGCAGAGCGCCACCAGCAACAGCCACTAGAAAAAGGCACTGAGCTGGCGTGAAGAGGGACAATTACTCTCCCCCTGCTAAATATAAGAGGTACACCACTTGGAAAAGTGCCTCTTGCCCAGGCAAACCTTCAGTTTTTAGAAGTCATAATAACTGTGATAGTGACAGACACAACAGAGTAGCAGCAGAAGCAGAGACTGAAATTGATACTGATATAATTTTATGCCAAGTCAAATTTTCCATAGTCATATTTTATGTTCCTAAAGTAACAGAATGATTTTCAATCTGGAAAAGAAAAAAACAGTGCTAATGTAGCATTTTTTTTTCAATTTTTCCAAAAATTTGTTTTTTCTGAAAAAAAACCTGGTTTTTTCCAAGCTTCAAAATTTCCAGAAATTTTACATATCTACCCTGGAGAGCCACTATCAGTCAGTACAAAACAAAGCAGAAAAAACACATGTCGTTAGCTCACCTTTTCCAGAAGTGACATCAAACACCACGCCTTTCACCGCCATGTAAATAGGCTGATCCTCCTGAAAAGACATATTTGTTCCCTGAAGCATGCATTTAAAAGAGCAGCAATATTGCCTTTTGAAAATTAGCAAATACTGGCATAATACTCCACATTGGACTACTCAGATTTGAGACACTGGAATATGGCAAGCCTTTCTGCATGCAAAGAACTGGTTTGAAATACGATATGTGGCTATACTTTTATGCAAGTTCGCTTTAAAAAAAAATAAAAAAGGAGGGAAAGAAGGAACAAATCTCATCACTCTTTGAATTCTGCATGTAGACATTGAATGATCTGACATTTCCTTACCATTCAGCCCCGGAATCAATTACACACACTCTGAACAAGTATGCAGACTTCCTTATAGGCCCTAGAAACTGGCTTTTCTAGCAAAGGATCCTGAATCCGGTCAATTACTACGGCTTTGTCACAAGGCAGGATCACACTTCTTGCCCCCCCCCCATAATGTTCCATTCAGTACACCAAGCTTGTCTAGACTTTCTTCCATTGCTTTTCAAACTTTGTCCCTGGTGGGGGTGGGAATTCTTGATCAGTAAGATCAAGAATAGCAGACACTTTCCTGAAAGATGGCTCTCCACTCTCCCACCACAACATATGGCCATTCTGGGGACGCTCAGCGATGTGGGGATAATGGCAAGGCCCAAGAGGGACCCCTGAACGAAGTACACCTCTGAAGACACTCTCTAGAATCTTTTGCCAGACAAAGGGATTCTTTGGCAAACATGCAAGGGAGTTGGGGCCAGACAAACTTGTATGGAAAGGGTCCTCAGAAGGAAAAATGTTTGAAAAACCAGCTTGGTCCCAAATGGCTTGAGCAAACTGAAATTCCATAGGAGTCACACGCACCCAAGCAATTCCAGTGGGAGTTTTTAATAACGCCATACCATAGCTCCTGTTTATAACCATTTGCATATGAGAGAGCTTCCTTCGAAGTTCCCTGAAGATGGGTTTAAAAACAACAATGAATGGAGGGCTTATTGTCCTGGCGTGATGTCCGGCTGGACAAACTACTCGGACTCCGAGAAGAAGCTTGCAGAGAGCAGAAATGGCAAAAGGTGTGTTATGTGAGAAAGGGAGGAGTGAAAAAGCACCGGGGCGGGGGGGCTCGAGGAACTCCGTCTTCGAGTTTAAGCCCTGGCGAGCCTGGCAAGGATCCCAGCCCTTGGCCGCAAGGGGGCAGCCCTTCGCCACGCTCCGCTCCCTGCACTGTACCTCCTGCCCGTCGTATCGGGCCAGCTCGGCCTCGGTGAAGAGGCGGACGGGTCTGCCCCGGGGCGCGGGCTTGAAGCGGAGCTCCTGGTCGGCCCGGGTCTCCTGGAACCGCAGCGTTGCCAACGCGAGCAGGGCAAGAGCCAAACCCAGGCCGCCGGCCATGGCGCGTCGGAGGCGCAGAGCTGCAAACTCCTTCTGCCGAGCAGGGACAAGAGAGACGCCGCCGCGGCTTGATGGAGGTGGTGCTGGAATGAGCGCGGAAGGAAACGCCTCCTCCGGCTCCCCCAGGCTTGGATGGCCTGTCCACGCCTTCCTCCTCCTAAACCCACGCAAGCCTATGCATGTGTATTCCGAGGAAAGCCCCACTGAGTTGAATGGGATTTACTCCCAGATTGGTGTGTATACTAGGTGTGCATTGCAGCCATCCATTTTACGTTTCCATTTTACGTAAATCCATTTTAAGTTTCCTTAACCTCACTCAGAACTCAGTCCTATCCAATTTTTCAGCTCCGATGCATAAGAACATAAGAAGAGCCTTGCTGGATCAGGCCAAAGGCCCACCTAGTCCAGCTTCCTGTATCTCACAGTCACAGTTATCTCACAGTTCCTGTATCTCACATTACATCAGGAACCTAAGGGAGCTCAGTAGACAATAAGATGTTTATATCCTGTTGCCATTCCCTTGCACCTGGCATTTTGAAGTAGCCTACTATTAATGTGGTGGCGCAGCGAGTTAATCAGCTGTTGCTGGGCTTTCAACCGCAAGGTTGGGAGTTCGAGACTGCGTGACGGAGTGAGCTCCCGTTGCTTGTCCCAGCTCCTGCCAACCTAGCAGTTCGAAAGCACTTAAAATGCAAGTAGATAAATAGGGACCACTTCGGTGGGAAGGGAACGGCGTTCCGTGCGCTACGGCGTAGAATCATGCTGGCCACCATGATCGGACAAAAACGCCGGCTCACAGGCTTTGAAACGGAGATGAGCACCGCCCCCTACAGTCGGTCACGACTAGACCATTCGGTCGTAGGGAAACCTTTACCTTTACCTTACTATTAATGTAAGGAGGTTGCACCACCCATCATGGCCTATAGCCCACGATGGACTTTTCCTCCAGAAATCTGTCCAGTCCCCTTTTAAAGGCATCTAGGCCAGATGCCATCACCACCTCCTGTGGCAAGGAGTTCCATAGCTTAATTATCTGCTGCGTAAAAAAGTATTTCGTTTTATCTGTTTTAACTCTCCCAACACTCAATTTCTCAAAGAAAGAAAAAGGGGAAGAGAGGGAGGACACCAAGACACAGAGGACATGCAGACGATACAACAAATCCCAAATCAGAAGAAATTAAAAGAGAGAACATTCTGCTCTAGGCCACCACTCTCCTCTCCACACTTCCTGTTCTGCTCCATGCTGCTCTGGTCCACCACTCTCTTCTCCTCCACACTTCTGCGCTATTCCCCCTTCCTTCTCCAATCCAGACTGTTGGAGGAGCAGGCTTAGCACCACACACTGGAACACCTTGGGACAGCCCCATCTGCCAAGAGGAGAAAGACCCGACTGGAGCTGGGGCGAGTACCTACCTACATGCAGCCACAATGCAGCCCTAAGATAAGGGAACATTCGCTTGCCTTGTGGAGGCCTGCATGACAGGATGCAGGGTATGTATATGCCCCACTGGCACAGCAGCATTGGTGCTGGAAAATTGAATAGGAATTGGGCACTTCATTTTGAAAATGACAGGTACCGGGGCTCAAACCTCTCTGTAGTCCCACTCTCTGCCCTGGAAGCCAAGTCCCAGAACGGGGGATGGGAAGGGAGAATATATTGGCTGAGGTTATCTGACGGCACTCTGCACATGCACCAAGATAGTATTCATTTCTTCGTTGTTACAGTATATCAGCATGGGAGTAAGCCCCACTGACTATAATGGGACTTACTTCTGCGTATATGTGCATAGGATTGGGCTCTCAGTACTGAATTTCTAAAATTACAGGCACCTTTTGATAGCGGGACCTCGACTGTGGAATTCCCCCAGCAGGCCGAAACTCCTAGTAAAAATATCTTTATTCCAACAGAAGGTTGATTTATAACCAGCTGTTACTGTTTCTATTGCCATGGCCTTTTTAAATGGTTACTGTTTAAACTGCTTTTGCTTTAATTTGAACAATATTACAGGATTGCGCTGTTAATCTTGACGATGGCACATGACTACTATTTTTGTTGCAAGGGACTAGCAGCAGCAAAATCTTAAGCATGTTTACTTGGAAGTAAAAGCTCTTCCAAGTTCAGGATGCCTAATATCTAGTTAGTGTGTATAGACTGCATCTACGGTAAAGTTTTGAACCTTCTAATTAATTCTTCAGGACAGAGCATGCAATTGGTTCTAGTTACATATAAACTACACTTCCCGGCATCCCATTCGCGCCAGCCCAGCTTCAACGGGCTGTGAAGATAACCCATGGAGGTATGAGAAACAGGAGGCGGCATGCCTTAAGAACTAATAGGAGCGAAGTGAAGCCAGGGGGTGGGCTTAGCAGCCATGTTAGTATACTCAAAACAATCCTCATTCCAAGCATTTCAGATTGCTTTGCTCGTACTGTTTATATTAGGACTGAATAGTTTATTCCTTAAATAAAAACTTACGAAAATAAAAACGTGATCGTGTAGAAACATTATTGGTAACCTTATTATGATTTAATATGCAATTACAAGGTTAAATTCCTCATAATTATATTATATTATAATTAATTATATTATATTACTGAACACACCTGACGAAATGCTACTTGCTGTCTATTTAAACTCAGATTGCACTATTTTGACAGACTTATTTTTTGAAATCTACACAAGCAAAAATAAAACAGTCATGCCCCATAAAAAAATTCTGATAATGTTCAGAATTTCATAAATATTACAGTAGAAAATGAAAGGCGGAAAAATAAAGTATGAACAGGAAGGAAAGAAAAAAACAGGGGAGGGTGGGCAAAAATTAGATCAAATATATAGGAAAATTACATTAAAATTTCTTCATAACACAAGTAGTTGTCAATATGAGAGTAATTCTTTTTTACTTCTAGACTATTAAGAGTATTTTTTTAAACTTCTACACTCACACCACCACCCCATAAAACAAATTTTGTTAATGTTCAGAATTTTGAAAATATTACAGTAGAAAATGGAAGGTGGGGAAAAAAAGTGTAAACGGGAAGGGGGGAAAAAGGAGGGGGGAAATATTTTTTTTCCCCTTCTAGACCATTAACTGGGTGTCAGAAAATGATGAATAAGATTGCTAGGAACAACAAGAAATTACACAGCTTCAAAAATAATGCACTCACTATTTCAGTGAACTGTAGTTTTATTGAACCGATGTAATGTGAATACATGAATCTTTCCGTGGAAATTAAATCCCATTTTTCTGACAGCGATTCGCGCACCCGTATGCAGAACACGCAGGCAGGATTAAAAAGGTTGATATTAACTTTTATACACGTGCAGGGAGATTTTGATTCGTGAATTCGCGGCACTCCTCCTTGGCGGCAATGATCTGAGTCAGCCATATTGGTATACTGATATGGCTTCAAGAAAATGACGTCATGCCGCCTCCTGTTTCTCATACCTCCATGAGATAACCACAGAAAATAACCATTCTGACTCGCGGCAGTTAAGTGGCGTTCGGAGAGGGCGAGTGGTGTGCGCTTGCGCAATTGTGCCTCCTGGCCAACAAGTGTACGCGCTCGTGCCGTGGCTGCTGTTCCGCGGCGTGCCTGCGCCTTCCTCTGGTCGATTGACTGGCTTGTGGTTTCGCCGCAACTCTGGCGCCAGCCCGCCGCTCCTGCCTGCTTCCAGCCTCTCCCTCCTGCACTTCTTTTTGCCGATGCCATGAGTAGACCAGAGACCTCGTCATCTTACCGGGAGGTAGAGAGAGAGAGAGCGCGAGCGGGGAGGGAGGCGAAATAAGTTTGATCTTCTTGCCTTGCTTAAAAAAAAAAAAGGAAAGCCGCGAGGCGTGAAGTCATCGCGCTGCTGTGCCTGCTTTCTGTCCTGGCGAGCAGCGGGAAATGCCTTTGCGCCCGCGGCTTCGCTCGATGGCAAACGAAAAACCTGCAGCCCGATCTTGTGGACAAGGTAGCCGCAAACGTACATGGATTTCCTGTGAAGTCACTCCCACTAATTTCAATGAGTGTTGCTCCTAATTTTAAGTGCACGAAGAATTGAGCCTACGTTCATCGAAACCGAGGGGTTTGGGCGAGTCTGATTCTGCATAGTATTGCAACCTCGGAGACAAAAGAAACGGTGGTTTCGATCCTGTACATGCGTGCATGGGAGCAAATGTCGTTGAACGTAATGGGGCGGACTTTAACGCAAATCGGCGTCCGGGCTGCAGAATACCCACTCGTAGCACATTTACCGGCCAACTGGGGAAAGAGTTTGTCGAAGCCGGTGGGACTTACTTCCGAGGAAGCGTTCGGCCTGCGCTAAGTCCCGTCGCATCCTCCTCCCCCTTCCCCCATCTACAGACACTTTCTAGCAAAGTGGCGAGGATCCAGAAATGGGGGCTCAACGTTCATTGCAGAACAGGAAGTAACATTGCAGCTAACTGTTCTTCGGGGTGGGGGGGAAATTAATAATGCAATAATGAATATATAAGCACATGAATCATTAACTTCTGAGAAGCTGGGTGCTACCTTAGACGAGCATCAGCAATGGTGGCTTAATAGAGAAAATTGACTAATTTGTAATTGAAACGTTGAACGCCCTGTAGTTTCCCCCCCCCCCCATCAACTCCAGCCCAAGCTAAGTACATCCCCCGCCTTGTCTGGCCCCTAGCTCTTCATCGCATAGAGAAGTTGGTAGCATCGTGGAGGGCATTGGCCGGATCACCACTTGAATTTCAGATATGGCTTTGAGTGCCTTGTAGTACTAGGCAATCTCTCTCTCTCTCTCTCTCTCACCCTTACCTATTTATTAAATGATTCTTGTTTGTTCCTCTCCTTCAATCTTTCAAATGAAAGCTGCTCTTGAGTTATTCTGCTGCATGTCAGTGGCGAAACTCAGATCAGTAAAGTTAATCTGACAGAGAAAGGGGGCAGGGGTGCTCTTTGATGGCTTTTTAGAACTCAGAAAATTGACTGTGGCGTTGAATGCACTGGGCATGGGGATTTTATGAGTCCAAACTGATCTTAGCTGTGTTGTTAAACTTTCCTCCTGTCGTTTGGATGCTGGCAGTGGATATTTCAACTCAGGTGGCAATATCACTACTTTGATACTTCCACTTGAGTGTCAATAACAATTGGGTGTTATTGACACTCTGCTGTCTGGTATGACAATGCTATCAGTAGAACAGCAAACAATAGATGCCAGACCTTGAGGGTTGTGCCTAATCTGCATATCAGTGTCCCAGCTGGTGCAACTGTAATTCTGTGCCAGCTTGACTTTGCTTCTCCTTTTGGTGGAGATAGAGACTAGTTTCTTTGACTTCAGAAGCCAGCTGCTCACTTTGAATGTGGCTGGGGTAGGGGGAAGTTAGAAGGCCTGCTTGGGTGTGATTCTAAATTAAAAATATTCTCTGCCTCTGTTCTCACATACATGAATGCAGACTGAACAGCAACAACAACAACAACTTTGCATGCTATTCTCCAGATGTTCAGAGCTAAAAGATCACAGAGCGAGTTTTTGAGTTTACTGGCAAGCTGTTCAGCAAAAAAAGAGAGAGAGAAGGGGGGCACAGTGTCTTTTGGGCAATATTGTGCTGACTGCAGTAGACTTAAAATAGGATGAAGTTTTGCATGGTACATTCATTTGAAAGTCTGCCTCACTGATCGGCGTTGGCCTTACTTCTAAGTAACTGTGTGTTAGATTGCAGCAATAATAAGGTTAGGCTTTACTTGCTGCAAAAAGACCTCGGATTGTTTCAGATGCTGCATGGACAGAGCAAGGGGTATGTCCACACAAGGTCATCTAGTGTTGCTGGAGCATTAGTTTTCCACGAGTAGCTGGAAGTAGAATTAGAACAGATTCACATGTGCCAGAGCATTGTTTTCCTGATAAAAATCTGCAATATCCATCTGCCTGGCAAAGGGGGGAAAAGTCTGCTTTTGATGTATAATTGGGGGGATGCTAGTAAGGAGTGCAGTTTTAATTTATGGCCTCTCTCCCTTTGGAAACAAAAAGTACAGTGTAGCTGCTTGTTGTCTTAGCTCTCATTGAAGCACAAGAGAAAGGAAATTTAATCCTTGACCATAATCCTAAAAGCCATAAAAAGAAAGCCAGCGTTATCCCCATATTGCAGCTGGGAGACTGAGGCCGATGAAGCCATAACTCCCCTGTCATCTGAAGTGAGATTTGAACCAGAGTTTTCACAATCCACAATTTGGGCTGTACCAATGTTTGCTATATGAGAGCACATTCTTAAAATGAATTAATATAGTCTGCTTTACAGGTTCTGTGTACTTCATTGTTTTGGGGACTGAGGCTGCACTGCAATAATGACTTCCTTGGGAATAAGGCCCATCAAACTGAATAGGACTTACTCCTGAGGAAACCAGAGGTTTTCAAACTGGGGTGTTGTGATGCCCCAGCCAGAGAACCTCTGGCCCTGTACCCTAAGGGGCAGGGAGGATAGCAGGCAGCAGCGCTATCCCCAGCATTGCCCTGCTGCCTGGGGAAACGGGCTTCGATCTGCTTACAGATCAAAGCGCTGTTGTCCTGGGAATAGGGGGAGCCCTGTGGATGCCTCTGCAGGGTTCCCCAAGCCTTGGAAAACTTTTTTAAAAAGATTGTGATGCACTTGCAGTTTGCAATCGCAAAACCAAATGTGCATTGCAATCTTTAAAAAAAAATATTTCTGAGGCTTGGGAAGCCCTGCAGAGGCATCCTCAGGGCTCCCCCCTCCCCAAAGCCAACAGCACTTCAATCACTAAGTAGATCAAAGCCACTGTCATCCCAGGCAGCAGCATGATCCTGGGGATTGCGCTGCTGCCACCTGCTCTCCTCCCCTGTAAGCACTTACAGCACTTTTCAAACTCCGAGGGAGTTTGAAAACCACTGGGACAGACTGTAGATGCTTGCTTTAAATAAATCTTTTTATATGTCTTCCCCCACCCAAACTAGTGTTGGACTTTTTTTTTAATTTTTGGTTAATTTACCTGGAAGTGTTCTTGTGACTGATGGCATCCGTTAGTCCTGCAGTTTCCATTCTTTAAATGAACTTTGGACATTCACACAAATCCCCCATTTGTCATCTTCCCTTCAGAAAAATCAAAGTGTGTTAAAAGACTAACTCATCTATAAATGATTACTCTAAATGCCCAGTTTGACTTTTGGCTACAGGGCTGACCCATCCAATTTAGGTGGTTGCCTCAGGCAGTAGGTCGGAGGGGGGGGGGCTTCAGCCATTTGCCCCCACTGCTATTCCTTCTCCTGGGATTGGAAAAGGAAGAGGGGGTGTGGTGGCAGACTAACCCTCTAGCATACCAATCCTCTCCTCCTCCCCTCCCCTCCAGGAAGGTGGGTGGGTGGGTGGGTAGAATTTGGCATGCTGCCTGGAGTGTCAGGATGTCTTGGGCACTCTTGCCTTCAGTTGTGTTTTTTCCGCTTGCTAGCAAGAAAGCATGGCTGCTGAACCCGGAATGGCCTAAAGTTCAGTTGCATTCCTGGACTGTGGGCCAAGTCCCCAGACTGCCGCCGCCCCCCAGATTCACCTGGAGCATCACGCAATGCCCGCAGGCCCCCTGAAAGCGTTTGGAAGGCTTTTAAACATTACTTCTGGTTTTTGTCAGCAAACCAGTTTAACAGCCTTCCAAAGGTTTCAGAATGCCTTTCGGATGCCATGTGCCCCGTTCCTGACCATCTGGAGGGCTGCAAGCAGCAGCAGCGGCCCACAGGGCCCTTCTACTCTGGCACCAGGGGTCACATGGCCCCCTTTTCCACCCACCAGGTACGCCTCTCCTGAAGATTGCCAAAGGAAGGTGGGCTTTTTGCATTTAAACCAAGGCAAGATCCCGGAAGGTTGGGGGCAACATAATTATGTCACCCCTGAACCTCCAGAAAGGTAAGTGCTGTTGCTACCGCCTCCACTCCAGGTGCACTCTGAGTCAGGAACGCCTCTGCTTGAAACTGCAACTGTGCATGTGTGCGTGAATTTTTCCTTTTTCTAATCATTATAAATTCATACTGTTCAGTGCTAGTCTAGTAAGAAAGAGAAGTTGTGGCCTTTTCTCTAACATGCTAATTTTGGATGTACAGTTTAAAGAATTTTTTCTTGAGTGCTCAAACATGTGATGCCCAATCTGTTCAAAGTGATCTACTCCAACACAGGAAGCTGCTATGTGAGTCAGGCCACGTTCCATCTAAATCTGTATTGTCTGCCTTGATCAGCAGCAGCACTCCAGAGTTTCCGATGGGGATCTCTCTCAGCCTTACCTGGGACCTTCTATGCAAAACTTGTGTACTGCTACTGCTCATGGGTATCATCCCGGAGAATCATGTTTTCCTGCATCCTAGACGCCTGTCTGCATAATAGAATTTATTCCATACCTATCTCCAAGACTATCTGTAATTCAGAATCCTGTTTCCTCTGCGTTTACAGACTGGACTAGCCCGGCTTTCTTCCTTTTTACAGACTGCACAGTCCAGATAACATGAGCATGTTTTTAATTTCAGCCCACAGGAATTTTCAACTGTTTTCTATACGACACGGTAACTGGCATAATAACCCAAACAGCAGTGTAATAAATGTATACCATGTTCATGCTCTGGCCTGTTCTTAAACACTGTCTGGGCTGTACTAACTGTTAAGGTGGTGCTCAGCAGATACAGGCCTCTTGATAGGACACCATGTGCACAAACCTTGCCACCTTTGCTAATTGTGCACCCACTCTCAGTAAAGGTTACACTGTACCCTTAGCTAAGGCAGATACACTCAATAGATTAGGTTTCAGGTGTTCAGTTCCACACCTCTTTTAGGGACTCACCAAACTCAGGTAAATTAATCAACGCTTCTCCATTAACCGGGGAGCACAGGCCATTTGCCAAGTTCACAGAAATTTTGATAGCGGGCCTCAAGGATGCAAACAGCTCCCAATCTCAGGCAGCATGCTGCCTTGCCCACTGTCCACAAGCCAGGAATGCAGGTCGCTCTCAGTTGCCATGTCGACCACCGAGATGTGGCTGCTCCTGTAGGCCCCAGCCCCCCCTCCGCCTCTGAGGCTTCCTCCCAGGAGTCACAAATTCCTGGGAGGGACAGGAGCGCTGCAAGTGAGTCTCCGAGCCGCACTTGTAGCAATGCCTGACTCCGTGGACTCCAGGAGCTCCAACCTCCTTGCTTGCAGCCGCTCCAGGTGCAGGGGGAGTACTGGCTTTCTTTCCTCCCATCAGCCAGTTGTCAGACCGCTTCTGCTCCTCTTCCAGGAGGCATCTGTTGAGGTATGCCAGGGTAAGTTGCCTCTCAGGGAAGGACTCAAGAGAAGACACAAGACTGTCGCTGTAACTCTCATCCAGGGAAGACAGAATGATGAAGACTTTATGCAGCTCTGAAAACTGGACGCCTGTCTCCTCAAGCTCCATGAACGTGTGTCTCATGAGCTGGAGATGTTCAGCCATGCTGGCTCCTGGCAACAACCTTGTCCGAAAGAGCCTCCGTGCCAGGCTAATTTTCGAGACCACAGAGTCCCGCACATATAATTGCCTCAGCGCAGTCCAGCACTCATTCGCCGACGTCAGCCCTCGCACATGCAGCAGCTGGGAGTCTTCCAGACAGAGAATGATGCTGGCCTGAGCTCTTTCATTCAGCCTCTCCTCCTCCAGGTCCATGTCTGCTGGAGGGTGGTCAGTAATTTCCCACAGGCCTTCCCCTCTCAGGTACGCCTCCATTCTCACAGACCAGACCAGGTAATTGGCGTCATTGAGACATGCGAGGGGAAAAGCTGCTGCAGCCATTTTCACAAACTGTGTGCTGTCCTCCTACTCTAAAACAGCAGGCACAATCTTCCAGGCAGAAAGTTATGCTGGGCCCATAATCTGCCAGAGCGGCAGCACTCCCACAGTGCCTGGAATGCAGGTGGCGCAGCTCCCAGGGAGGCAAAAGCAGCAGACTGCTCGTCAAGGACAGAATAGCACAGACTCCAGCGCTTCTTTCCAAGTGTATTTACAAGTATGTACAGTTTAGCAAACAGCAGTCTAGGCTATCACAGTTCACTGCAAGTGCTCACAACAGTCGCCAAATTCAGCCAGTGTTCCAACAGGGTGTCCCCTTGCACTCCTGCAGCCCACAGGGGAGTGCTGTTCCTGTTCCTTCACTTATTATATACCGGGGCTGGCCAATCTGAGACTATTGCTGGGCAGCCTCCTAATCAGCCACGCCCAATTCCACCTGGGCAGATAATCACTCTGCACCTGCTGAGTGACTCAGCACTCTGCTATGTGCACAGGCCTCTGGCCTCATGCTGGTCTGCTGAGGCCTCACTTTACCAGGCCTGGCTGGATGGCTTCCTCCCTTGTGGCATCCAGCCTGGAACTCCCTTCAGGTATGGGGCTCGTACCTTGACAGTTCTGCCCGTTTTAGATCCCACCTGTCTCCTGTTCTACCGGAGACATTATGGGGTTGCTGGTGCTTCCTAAAGTGTTGGTCCCCTTTCTAACTGGACTAGTGAATCTGTTATGGACCTAGGAATTTGACTCAGGAGCTGAGGCCCATCAGCAGACCTCTGATACCATTGCATGGAAAATCAAGTTGACTTTTAAGGTCTAGTGATGAATGGAAATTTGCATGAAAGCCTTGTTTGCTAAAAGTAATCCTGGTTTGCCATGGAGCATGCTGGCCAGCCAGTGCTCTTTTTGAACTAATAATAAGCCAGGAGGCTACTTAATGGTTCTTAATTATTCTCTGAATGGTTCTTAATTACACCTACCTGAGAGGAGGGGCTAACACATAATGTGATTCTTCTCTCTCTGAGAGGTAAGGCAAAAGGATAATGTGAGTTGTAGATATTTGGAAACAATTGAGATTGAGATGCGATTTGATCTGAGAGACTGCAATGGAAGCCAGGATAAGAAAGTGGCAGCTAGCATTTGCAGACATTCTTAGAAAACGGATGTAGCTGATACTGCTTGCAGGAGTGCATGCTACTAATGCCAGTCATACATCTGTATACCGGCATGCCTCCGTATCTGCGGGGGTTCCATTCCACAGGCCCCTTGTGTATACGGAAACTGTGGCTATGGGGAGCCTCTCATGCCCCCCCCCCCGCAATGCCTATTAGCGTTATTTAAAGGCTTGCACAGGTTTCCTTCCGGGAAGCTGGAATGCTTTAGACCGTGCTTCCTGTTGATTCCAGTGCTTCCTCAACAGTGCTTCTTGTTGACCTCCATCCAGTCTTTTCAAGCACAGGGAGGCAGCCTGTGTGTCCCTATAAGCATGTGAAGGAAGAGTATTTTTGCTGGGATAAGCTTTAAATAACATTAATGGGCATGTGGGGACACAGGGCCCTCTGGATCCACAGATAATTGAAACCATGGATACCCGATCCCTAGATATGGAGGGGACATCTGTATTTGTAAATACAACAAATACTACAAAGCTGCTTTAAACCTCTTGTGGTTTGTCTCCTAAAGAAAACCAGGTTTAGGCTAAGGCTGTGCCTCTGGAGCAACTAGGTGCTTGGGAAAGTGGGGCAAAACTACCTAAATACATCATATTTTTTAAAAAAAAATCTTCCTGCCCTTGTTCAGGAAATCAAAGGAAAAGAATACCATGGTTATGATGTGTAGGACTGCATGAGAAAGCCACAAGGAATGTAGAGGAAATGAACAAAAGGAAACGGTATCTCTTCTGGCAGGCCGTTAGCTATTTTTCTTCTTAAATTAGATGCTGTGTAGCATGTACAGATAATGTCTGTCGGATGTGACAAGTTTGTGACATTGACAAAAATGTCCTGGCAGTTCGGGCCCTTGGCTGCAAATGACAGAGCAAGAAAGCATCTGGTCTGTAGTGCTGCTCTGAAAGGTGTCCAGTCGCTTGTAATTACGAGACATTGAGCAGAAGTATCATGAGGCAACAGCCTGTAGTTTGAGTTGCTGTACATTTTGTGTTGACTGTGGATAGAGGGTCTTTGTGCTAAATTAACCCTTTGTGCTAAAATGTGTGTGTGTCTTTGTGTGTGTCTTTGTGCTAAAATGGGTCAGGTATCTCCTCTATGCACACGAGAAACGTTTCAACCAGCTGTTCTGTGAAGTTTATAAATTGGGTTTAATAAGAACATAAGAAGAGCCCTGCTAGATCAGGCCAAAGGCCCATCTAGTCCAGCTTCCTATATCTCACAGTGGCCCACCAGGTGCCTCAGGTTGCTCAGTAGACAACAAGATTCTTGCATCCTGTTGCCACTCCCTTGCACCTGGCATTCTGAAGTAGCCTTCTATTAATGTAAGGAGGTTGCACCACCCATCATGGTTTATCTCTTGTCTTTTTTGTTATGACTGGGGGAAGAATGGCTGAAGGTCAGGACTTGGGATAAGGGAGGAGGGAATGTGGAGGATGAGTTACTATAGATTGGCAAGTGAAGGAAGCCTTGTCTTCCTAGGTGATCTTTGCATTTTCTTCCTTGAGGGCCAGAAACTTTCTGTTCTTTTTTAAGTCTTGCTTCTCAGATTTGCATAATAATTACTGGATTCTGCATAATTATGGTCTGGATTAGAGACCATAATTCCTGCTCCCCAGACAATGTGCATTCACTCACGAAGGGTATCTTCCCAGATAAGATGATATACTGGAATTTGGCTGTTGGAGCAGAGCCTTAGCCTGGAATAGAATAGAAATTGACAAGAAGTCTAAATGGCGTCGGGTGTCTCCTCTGCATGCCAGAAAACTTTTCAACTAGCAATTCTGTGAAGTACGTAAATTGGATTTCTCTCTTGTACTTTTTTTGCTATGATTGGACGAAGAATGATATGCACCCTATACTGAAATCTTGTGTAGATGCCATCCTTATGATTTAGGGACTTCGCAACATCGCTAGGTTTTTTGGACAGGGATGGTGGATCTGTGTATTCTTCATCTTGTTTAGGAAACTCTTGTCAAACCCATCTTCAAAGTATTTTTCTAAACCACTGTTGTCCATCTTGCATAACTCTTGGTGCTATTATGCCTTCCATGTCCACCATAGGACTGGATGGATGAATAAAAGGGAAACTCCAACACATTTTCCTTTATGCATACAATAATTTATAATGTAGTTCCCTTATTCTTTAAATAGTTGGCTGGGTGGCCACATGAGGCTGACAAATCTGATCAACCCAGCTTCAAACCTCTATGTCAATTTCTTTCTTTCTTTCTTTCTTTCTTTCTTTCTTTCTTTCTTTCTTT
>JAJKFI010000008.1:15037130-15054785 GCA_029204185.1 Lerista edwardsae
CTGAGATCTCTTTTTGGCTTGCAGTCCTACAGCAGTGTGCACTGTGCAACATAAACTATGAACTTGAAAGATGGTCAGGATTTTGGGGGGGAAAAAATCACGTTCTCTGCAAGTGCCCATGAATCATTGACAGGGATCTCCCTTAGGTTTCTCTGCCCCATAGTCTTCTCCATTCACAATCAACTTGTCTATTAATTATCAACCAAGAAGAACTGAAAGAGCCCCACTTCATTGTTCACTACAGTATCTGGACTGCTTGGGACAGGGAGGTGTCTGGATTTTGAATTTGTCTGGATTTTGGAATAATTGCCTAAATATAATGAGAAATGCTTCCTCTTGCTCTTTTCATTGTTACCCCTTTGGGTGTCTGCTGGCGTCTTTGACATTTTTCAACAAGGCAATACACCAGAGAATAGAATTTACAGTATGTTTGTGAGAATGAGCACAAGACTTCCTTTCTACAAAAAAGTTTTTTTTTTTAAGTCTTGGACAAAAATCTCTGGATTTTGGATGTCCAGATAAGGGATCATCTAACTGTACCGCTACACAGAGCTGATAGATCCTTGATCATTACGGTTAGGAATGTGAAGTTAACCTAGAAAGCTGCTTTCTACTGAGTCAGATCATTCTGGGGTACCTGTCAGAATACTATATATGCTGTTGACTGGCAGCAGCTCTCCAGGGTCTTAAGCAGGCAGATGTCTCTTTCATTGTTGACTACCTAATCTTTTTAACCAGAGATGTGAAGGGCTAACCCTTATCCATGCTCTACTGCTGAGTTATGGCCTCCAAATATTCTCCAGCACTGACTCTTCACAATCATCTTAATCTTATGATATTGCATTATTGAAATACAGGTCCAATTTTTTGCTACCTTATTTCACTCAACATTCATGGCCCCTGCAGAAGAAGGACCCTGCTGATCTCTGGAGAAGCATCCCTGTTCTAAAAACCACTTTTCTAGGAGTTAGTCAGGGAGTGAATAGTCTGCTATTCTAATAGTCTGCTATTTTCAGCTCACTTTGAGATCCTCTTTTGCTGAAGAATGGAATGCAAACGTGAATGGACTTTTGTATTCCCTTCTTCAGCGAGAGAGCGCAAAAGGAGAGGGTCAGTTTTATTGGAGCAAGCTGAAAAGTAGCAGTTTTAATTGACTGCTTGACTGACTCATGTTTTGTTTATATGGTTTTATTAATCAGTGGGGAGTCCCAGAACCAAACTCCAGCAGATACCGAGACACGACTGTACTTTTTGTTTCAATGCTGAATGCCAAGCGTCTTAATGAATACATGAAAAGTGTGGAGACTTTTCATACAATGGAAGTCATCTATCTAGTGAGCTGCTCTACATATAGCTCTCACTGAGCAGCCATAACATGGAGGCTGCTTCACAATGTGTTTGCAACATGTGGACTGGACCTAAGTAAGAACGACTTGCCCAAGGTCACTCAATGAGTATCTGTCTGAGGGTGGATTTGAGCCCATGTAGAAGTCCAGGGCTGTACTGGTACACTGTTCTGTGATCACTGTATGTCTTGTATTGGCAGCTCAATGAAGATGTGGAGCCACTGTCCGTAAACTCAGATCCAGCAGAAGAGCAAGTTGATGAAGAGGATCAGGAAGATGCCAGCTCAACTATTCTCCCAGGTGCAGACTGCTGATCCTTCTGGTTGCTAAGTGACTGTACAGCTGAATACGTATATGGGTGGCATAAGTGTTCCCTATTTGGGAGTTTTGTTTTCATTTTGACAAGTGGACCCAGTACATCACTCTGAAAAGTAGCACCGTGTGGAGTGATGAGACAAATGATTCAACAGTTGCAGGATGGCCTATCTTGAAGTGAATGTTCTGGCTGTGATAAATGAGTGACAGTCAGCCACAAAGGTGGCATTGTGGGAAAGGGGAAGGCTAGCCTCCAGCCAGTCATTCTGCCTTAACCCTCTTTAAAGAAAGATGGAATACATGCATAGTGGTTGAGTCTGTCTGTGGCTACTAGTCTGTCACTTGGGTTCGAGGCTGTGTGCCTTAGAGCGCAGTTCTAACCTGGAGTTAGCCCGGCACAGTTAGGCCAGCAAAGTTTGGCCAGTACAAGGAACACCGTAAAGTATGTTTGGACCATTCTCAGAGGCAGAGAGGCCAGCACACAGATGTGCACCATCCTCCCTGACTTGGAGAATGGTCCAACTGCACTTTACAGTGGCCCTTGTGCTGGCCAGATTTTGCTGGCCTAACTGTGCCAGCCTAACTCCAGGTTAGGATTGCGCCCTCAGTGTCTGGGAAGCCACAGCAAAAGAAGTGATTTGCCTCCATCTCCTTCTTGTGGGCTTCCCAGAAGCATTAGATTTGGCCACTGTGAGGAAAATGAATGCTGGATTAGAGAGGCCTTTGGTCACCTGAATGCTGAGGAGGTATGCAGACTATCTGGTTCTTTGGTCCTTAACACAGGATAGCTTGAAATTCTGACATAATGTGATTCAGGGCTAGTCAGCAACTTGGTGCATTTTTTTCCTCAGACCTCAGAGGCAGCAGCCCTTCGGTACATTTCAGCAAGTCCTGCCTGAAGAACGTCTTCTCTGTCATCCTCCTTTTCCTTTACCTATTGCTTATGGCTGTGGCTGTTTTCCTGGTCTACCAAACCATTGCTGACTTCAGGGAAAAGCTCAAGCACCCAGTGATGTCCGTTTCTTACAAGGAAGTGCCTTTCTATGATGCGCCTGGTAAGGCTGGAAGCGAGTTGGGAAGTGACTGAAGCACCTCAGGATGGTGAATTTCCACAGACGTGCAGTAACAAGTCTGTTACAACTTGTACAACTTGGTTGTACGGTGTTATACTTGAAGCTTCTCCCAAGGAGTCCTAGGAATTGTAGTTCCCTGGTGTTGTTGAAAAATCATGACAATGAGCAGAGCTGAACATATTTTGTGCTGGCACACTCTGTATGCACTCCCTGGCAGGCCTGTAGCAGTCTAAACTAAATGTTTGTAATAAGTTTATATCCCGCCTTTTCCTCACAATTGTGGACATTCAAGCCAGCTAACAAGGTTAAAAATACAGGTACAGTAAAGTATATATACTAGAAACTACCATATTAAAAAAAAATTAACAAATCAGCTTTGCCCATATGATTAAAAAGACTTCAGCACAGGAAAAAAAAAACAATTAAAAGCAGAGGAAAAATCTTACATCATCACCAGCACATAAAGCAGTGGCACATAAGTGGCCGCTAAAGAAAATGGCGATAAAGTGGCAATAAAGAAAATTAAATGGAAAAATGGCAACAAAGCAGGAATTGAATAAGAATTGAATAAGAAAGTTGGGGGGAAAACTCAATATACTCAGCTCTCCCCACCTCCGCCAGTGAAAGGCTCCTATTGGAAATCTCTTGCAAGTTGCTGCCCGTTTGTACAGATAATACTGAGTGTGGGTGACAAAGTGGTTTGACTTGGTATAAAGCAGTGTCCTGTGGTGTTTGTATGCACGCCCAAAGCTCACAGCTAAGCCTAGGTCTTGCACCCCGAATTGCCCCTCGCCAGTTTGCCATCCCTCCAGCAGATCTTGCCACTAATTCTACATACTGTGTGATGTTTAGGCAATATTGTATTTTTGGTTGCACTGTTGCATGTGGCACTTCATTGCAGCGGCCTGTGGCTAACCCAATTTGCCAGAATCGTAATTCTCTTCTTCCAATGTTTATTGCAGGCATTGCTCTCTACCCAGGCAAGGCTGAGCTGCTGACCTGCAAGCATCACTTCTATGATTACATTCCACCTCTAGTCAACCCTGGTCAACCAGGAGAAATTGGATGCATTATTGAGAGGATCAACTACACAGATCCTTTCACTAATCAGTCCAAGGTATGTATTGTCTATTGGGTGCATAGCTGAATATGCATTGGCCCTAACCAGGAACGGCTGTGGAATTTTCCATGCTGAATGTTTTGTTTTTGTCATCCTAAATCTTTCTTTGAGGTGTTTGAAATAATCTTGCAAGGTATATTTTACTCTGCTGACTTGATGACTTACAGTGATGTTAATAAAGTCAAGATGGACCAGAGCCTATGTGTTGCTTCTAAATTGCCTGTGCCTCATCTAGATGCTGGCCTAAAAAACCTTCAGCCCCAAACGGCACACAGGAATGGCAGACCTGTCTTTTTAAATACGAATCTGCCCAAATTATGTGTAATGCAGGGAGTGAGGATTTTTGTTTAAGGGCATACAAGCAGGGTGCTGAACTTGCCCAAAGGGATGGAGGTAAAAGAGGGCCTTTTCTCCAAACTGGGTTCCAAAAGCAGAATTGAGCCTGGCTGAGATAAGAGTGCTGGGGGTGGGGGGAGGCTACAAGTACAAGAGTGGTGGGCAGGAGAGAAGGTCCAATACCCTCACTCACTTGCCCTTTAAGTTGCATGCCATAATACAAGGAAAATACTTTTAAATTGAGCATAAATGAGTTAAAGGATGCAGGGCTGTTTCTGCCATATACAGTTCGGCCCTTAGAAGAAATGGCCATTTTCCATTGCATTGAACAGGATGGCAGGAATATTTTCTTTGAGTTTTCTCAAGTTGTTTGGAATATTTTTAAGGAAAAAAGAATGGACAGCCTGTGTGTATGATTATCGTAAATTCCCTTTATTGCATCACCATTCCCCACATGCCTCCTTTGTTCCTCCTGCTCATAGAAACATGCTGTCATTGTCCAAGGACCACAGGATGTCAAGAAACGGGAGCTGGTGTTCATGCAGTTCCACCTCAATGAAACAGACCAGGATTTCAGTGCAATAGACTACCTTCTCTTCTCTTCTTTCCAGGAGTTTCTCCACAGGTATGGCCCTACTCATTAGTCCTATCAAATTAAAAAAAAGTGTAGGCTTTGATCCCACTGTAGTCAGACCTCGGATGGGGATTGGTGGGTCTAGCCAGACCAACGTGGATAAGCGTTTTAGTACAGGGGGGGTTGTATGCATGCACTGCGTGTTCACGGAAGACGGCTTCCATGTTGCTGGCTGTAGCACTGGTTTCATTTCTATGTTACCCTCCCTCCAAGGAGCTCAGGGACAAGACTGTCTCTCTCCCCCACCCACCCCGGTCTCATCATTTGGTCCTCATAACAGCCTTGTGTGAGAGAGAGAGAAACACAAGATCACTCAGTTAACTTCATGGGCGAGCCAGAACTTGACCCTGCCCGTCTGAACCCCTCTCCACTCTGCAGTGCTGCATGAGATCTCCTCTGCTGTCCTGGGGTGATAGGCAGAGTGAAGTTTATCTGTTCTTCACAGAGTGAGGGCCTGCCTCAAAAATAGTGTGTAAAGGAGCCCCACAGGTCCTTCCACCTGCATGTTGGCTTCTTTTTTCAAGCTGCATGGAGTACTTTTTGTATTGATGCCTGCCATTCCGAGAGGATGTAAAAGACCTGGAAGAGTGGAGTCGTGCAGGTGGTGCAGTATTAATTCAGGGCTGTTGTGCAAAAATCTGTGGATTTTTGTCTTCTTTTTAGCAATATGTCCCCCTCAATGTATATATTATTGACATGGCTTTCCCACAGGACCTTGGGAATGTGGGGAGAATACTCACAGAACTACTGAGAATACTCTACAGTGGTGGTTCTCAAACGTTTTAACACTGGGGCCCACTTTTTAGAATTACAATCTGTTCAGGAACCACCAGAAGTGACGTCATGGCTGGAAGTGTTGTCATTGTGACACCAGAGCATGCTGCCTTCCAGAGAATGCAGCAATAAGTTGGGTCATTTCTCAGTAATTTCCAGCAGCGAAGTGAACCAGAAAGAAATGTATTTACCACCTTGACACGAGCAAAACAACCACACAGCCCCCCCCCTGCTTCCAGCATCCCATCTTCCCATATTTTCAACATGGCTGCTCAAGGTGCTTTGTGACCCACCTGAAATTGACTCATGACCCACTGGTGGGTCGTGACCCACAGTTTGGGAACCACTGCTCTACAGACCTCTTGCTTCTCTCCTTCCCTCTCAAACTTCAGTTCCCAAGATTCCTAAGGGAGAGGGTATGACTCCTGTAGATGGGGTGTGGCATAGATGTGGCCATTGTTTCTTGCTGCCTGTGAATAGTAATAGAGCTAGGATGGTTCAGGAGTTCAAAGCCATGAAGCTTCCTGGGTAACCTGGGACCAGTCTCTACCTGCCTCATCTACCTCGCAGGATTGTTGTGAGGAGAAAAAAAGGAAAGAAACAGTGTGCAGCACCCTGAGCTCCTCGGTGGAAGGGCAGAATAAAAAGGTGAAAAATAAATAAAGGTGAAAAATAAATAAATAAAACCATACATTTGCATGGCCACTCGCAGTACTATTACAATTTGTTGTGTGTGTGGGGAGAGAGAGACAGCCTGCTGAGCCTTGAACTTAGGCTGCTCTGTAAGCAGCATCTTAGTGGATTCTAGGTAATTGTGGGCTTGCTATGACTCATACTTTAGATTCCACACTTCTTTTCTTTGGGCTCTTCACGGAGCATACTTGGCTGCCTTGGTAACATACAATTAGCCGGAGTGCGCTTTCCAAAAGGAGCTGGTAGGACTGAATTATTTAAAAGGCCCTGCTAGGCCTGGTAATGGAGCTAAAAGCCCTGGCCGACTGGCTGCGGAAAGCATCCATTCCAGATTAATCATATTTCCATCAGAAGCAGACTTGTGTAAGTAACAAGGAAATTAAAGGCGCAGACTTGTGTAAGTAACAGGGAAATTAAAGGCGCAAGAGTCGTGGTTGGCAGAATGTGAAAGTAACCGTTTTGCATCAATAATAAACATAGGGCCTGTCACACACACAAAAAGTAATTGCATATTTCAGAAACATAGAAATATTTCCATCATTTGATGCTGGAAAAATGCCATTTCCTGTCACCCTACTTGTTGCTTTCTGTTGCCCTTGTAAATACTGTATAGGCTGCGCAAGAATGGCAAGCACCTATTGGACAGGACCTGACCCTTCCAGATAGACAACACTAGCCTAGAAGGACTAATGGTTTGACTCTGTTCGGCATTTTCATGTGTTCATCACTGGGGACAAGGATTCAACTCATTCCTTATCGCCTGCACTATTTTGGGTACATGTAGTTGTAATCTAAATCTTTAGCAGCTGAGTGTTTCCCCACTACTGTTCAAAGCCTGTGTTGGTCCAGCCATCTCAGTTCTCAAACTTTGAGCCCTAAGCTCTAATTAAAAAAAATTAAAGGGTCAATGAATTTGCCAAAAGGAGGCATTCAGAATGGACTTCTTTATGTTGCGGTGGATAGCCCAAATCTCAGTGGATCTATCCGCTTGTCCTTTATTTCAGCAGGCACCAAACCCTGGGCTGCAGTCTGGATCTCGCACCTGCAAAAGGCCATCCATCTCGTGCACAGCACTTACTGTTCAGTGCTGCTGCCTGTTATCTTGCCAGCTGATCTTCTCAGAAAGTTTCACTGGGCAGCTACTTCCACTGACCATCACCCCTGCAGGCTCTGCACCTGTAGTTTTTGATGGAAGTGGTTGACCAGAGCATCTTTGAGAAGATCAGCTGGCACAATTTAGAGCGCCATCCTATACTGCGCTGGATTGGCAAGGCCGGCCAGCCAACACCAAATCCAATGCAGTATAGTGGAGGCTGGAGCCTCCCTGCTGCAAGGGTGCATTTGCTCCTTTACCGTAGGGGTGGCTCCAGCCTCCCCTATGCACTCCTTGGCTCTGTGCTTGCTAAACAGCAGGGGCGGATCCGAGGGGACCGCACAACCTAAATCGGGGCCGTGTGGCCTCGCAATTGGGCTTAGGATGAGGCTGTATGGCTACCTCCCAAGCCTGCCCATGTCCCACCCCCAACCTCCCTCCTCCCCATCAATCCATGTGCTGTCTCGGCACGGAGCCTCCCATGGCTTGAGAGCTTTAGCGCTGACACGGGGGTGCTGCTCAGCATCCCTGAGTCAGCACTAATGCCGTAGTGCTGATGCAACGTTGGGTCAGTGCTACGCGCTATATAGGATGGTGCTGCTTGTAAGTGTTAGGCAGAAGGGAAATGGCTTTTTTTCACACACAGCAGTCCCACAGTTTGGCAACCACTGCTTTTTCATTGGCTTACTTATTCCACTAGCTGCTAAATGTAGACAGTTCCCTCGTCCAGTTATCATTCCTCTTCCTTTTGACATCACTAAATATTGATGCTCACATTTTAAACTCATAAGAGCTAGCAACTTGCTTTTGTTTTTAAATGGAAGCTGAGATTTTTCTGAATGCTGAATTCTAGTCTCAGGATTGTATCTCATGCTTACATCCTACTCAGATCTGTAGTCATGAGTCGGCTTGCTGCACCTGTTGATTTGAAGGATACATTGCTCTGAAATAGTGTGTATCTAGTTTTTCAAGCTGTCCTGGATCATGTGAATGTTGTCCAGGCTTCACTAGAAACAATGTTTTTTTTATTTAAAAAAAAAAAAGAATCTGTTGGTCTTGTTTGCTTTTATCTGCTTATCTTTAAAATTGCAGGCAATGATCCTCAGTGTTTTGCCCTTTCTGCCAATGAATTCCAGCTCCTGTAGCTGATATTTCATATACAAGGGGTTGAGAGGGAAAAAAGCACTGATGTAAGATGAGGTGATGGCCCTCATCTAGATGACTTAAAAGAGGATTATAAGACCATTCATGGAAGACTAGCCTATCAGTAGCGACCAGTCATTATGCTGTCTCCAGGAGTTCAGGAGTACTGACTGTGCTGGCTGCTGGGCAAGATAAGGGTTATACTTTCATCTCCTGCTCGTGGATGTCTCAGCAGTATTGTGGGATGCTGGATTAGATGGCCCTTTGGTGTGGTCCAGCAGGAGCCTCCTCCTTTTATGCACTCAGCTTTCAGAAGGGCCTATTATGCAAGTAAGGCCAACTCCAAGCTTCTGTGGTAGATCCTACGGGCAGAGTCTTTCATCCTTGCCCTGACAAAAGATCTGCAGAATAAACCTCCCCCCCCTTCCAAAAATGCATGCTACTCATTCACTTCTATAGGTTTTAATCTATTTTACCAAGTGGTCTTCCAAGTATTAGGAAAAGACAGTAGTTGAGAAATTGTACAGTACTGTGTAGCTTAGCTCAACAGGCCTTGGAAAATCATCCCCTCCCTAAGTGCTGGCCATGTGTGCACGATCCAGTTGAAGGTGGGGGGCTGCTGCAGCACAAATGTGGGAAGCCAAACCCTAATCTCCCCCCACAACTTCAGCAATGTCATACCAAGGAGATACATGGCAGCCAAAACTAGTGACTCCACTTATTTCAGCTTATGAAATACGAGGCTCATGTAGTATAGGTAATTATGCAATGACTTATTACTCAGCAATGGAAAAAAATGTCCAGGCACTTTTGGATATCATGGGAGTTGCACTTGAATACTTTAGGAGAAACCAGCATGGAAAATATAGTTCAGTTGGCATGAATGATTCAGTGTTGCTACTATAATCTCCCTCTTGTTGGTGTGGTCAGCTAAATTTGGCTCAAAGCAACTGGGCAGAGGCTGACTTCTGGTGCAGGGACTAAAAGCTAAGGAAGACTCATAGCTCAATGGTACAGCACAGGCTTTGCAATGGTGAGGTTCTAGATTCAGTTCTTGGCAAGCATTGAGAGTGGGAGAACCTTTTGCCTGACCCATCGGAACACTGCTGTAGTTTGATCAGATCAAGGGCTAGATGGACCAACGCACTGATCAAGCTGCATTCTTCTAGGGAAGCAACTTAATTCTCAGTAGGCACAGCTGTGTTTGATAACAGCCTTAGGAGCCTATTTGCTGCCTTTTAAACCTTGCAAGTGATTGCTGCAGCAATTGGATTAATCTTCATTGTGTGCCTGCCTGTGTGTGCTGCCTACAATCATGTAGAACAACCAGTGTTAAGTAGGTAGATAAAGTCTGAAAACTGTCTGCATTATACTCAGGGCTTGCAAGGAAATAGAACCTCCAGTCCTCTTTCTCTGAAAAAGGAGGTTTCCAACTTGCTACTTGAAACTGCACAGCAGTAGAGCCCCTGAAATAGTTTGCTCCTGGGCTGTGGCTCTGCTGATTTCTAGCTCTGCAGCAAATAGGTGATTCAACAGGTGCATAGTGGGAGGTAAAAGGATTATGTCCCCTCTGTGTAGCAACGCATTTTGACCTTTCCTTTCCAAAAGTAACGTTCCCTCTCCCTGCTGTAGTCCAAACAAATCAGAGTTTATGAAGGCGTGCGAAAGCTCCTACTCCAGCTGGAAGTTCTCTGGCGGTTTTCGAACCTGGGTCAAAATGTCTTTGGTGAAAACGAAAGAAGAGGATGGCAGGGAGGCGGTTGAATTCAGACAGGAGGTAATGAGCCCTGTTGTGGCTTCCTGACTACGCTGGTCGGCGAGAAAGCACAGCTGTCACTGTTGGGGGAAGAGGTCAAACCCACCAGAGCTACAGCTGTACTTTGCTAATGGGGAACTGTGCTAATGGGTGATTGGAGAGACTGAGGAGGTACAGCACACTCTTGTGTTTTCTTGACTCCTCGGCCTGAATATTCTGACCTCTCTTCAGGCGCTCTCCACTGCCCCCAGAGATTATGCCATGAGGACTAGTTTCCTTTGGATGGTAGAGCACAGGAGACACTGGATGTCTTTGAGTTATTTATAAATTCACCATCAAAGCAGGGTGGAAACAGCACAGCTACTGATGGGACTTGGATTCCCGAAGGCAACAATTGCATCTTGGCTTTAGTCTACTTCAAATGCACACCACTCTGTAATGTTGAACCACAGCCACCATTCCTTTGCTCTTCCTGCTGAATGAAGGTCAGAAAGAGGTTCTTAACTATTAAAAAATATTACACTCACCCTAAGGATTAGGCCTAACATTAGGCCAGTGGTTCCCAAAGTGGTGGGTCATGAAACCAAAAGTGGATGCAATGTGTTAAATGCTTCCGAGGATTGGGGAGCCCTGCAGGAGGGGGTCTGGGGCTCCCCCCACACCTCTGGACAAGCCCCTTTGCCCAGCACAGCAGCACGATCCTAGGGATTGTATTGCTGCCTTTGCCCTGCCACTGTTAATGGGGCTCCCAACTCCCTTGTAAGCGTTTGGGAACCATTGCATTAGGCCCTACCCCTTAGTGCTTCATGAGTGGGTTTTCTGCAGTATCGCAGACGTGAGAGGCCAGTATAACAGTGTTTTAGTCTCCTGAACATTACACCACACGGTTGCCTCCGCCCCAGCTGCAATTCTTGAAGTTTCAGCGAGAGTTGGTTTTGCTGTGTTTTGGAGGAACTGCATGCAGTAGAGCAGCCATTCTTAACTAAACCTTTTATTGGCTTCCACTAAGAGCTCTTCTTAGGTGCCAGGGCCCCGTCAGACAAACATACAACAGATCAACAAAATACATTTTCAGTATTCACGCTTTGGCCCCCTTGAGACTGGCTGCATTAAAGCACAACTCCTATAGCAGGAAGTTACCTTATAACAGAGGGTACCACATAACAGCCTTTTCCACCCACGAGGTCCCACTGCATGTAGATGTCATAGGAGAAAGCCCGTGCAGGGAGAGAGCCACTACACCTTTCTGTTTTTCCTACATTGGGCCAGGAAGAATGATGGTAGTGATTCTCTCTCTCACCTGGTGAAGGTCCTTGCAAGTACAATTAAGGGTTAGAACAGTGGTTCCCAAACTTTTTAATGCCATGCCCACCTTCTTCGGGCAAGGTGGGTTGCAATGTAATGGACACTGTAGTGCTTGGGAGTCCCAAGCATGACTGCTTCTGGGTCATGCCAGACCTTTTGACCAACCACATTGGCCTCTGTGGGCCTCAGAACGCCCCCCAGAAGCTACTGGAAGCAACTTCTGGTCAAACTGGAAGTTGTGTCAGCAAATGGGAAGTTACTTCTGTGAAGCATTCAGGGGTCCACAGAGGCCGAGGAAGGGGTTCACAGGCCCAGCGTGACCTGGACGTGACCTCCAGAGACGCTACAGGCACAGCATGGCACACCCTTTGAGAAACACTGGGATAGAAACTGAAGACTAAGTGCAACACAGGAGAGACTAATTTATTCTACAATTTACCAAAGTAAAGGCTGGAAATAACCTAGATTAGCCAGGCATTTAAGAACGTGAGAAGAAACAGAAAGTCAGAAGATAAGCCAAATAAATTGTTGCCAGCTGCTTGGAGGCAAGGAATACTAATCAAGCACAGCACCTGAGAGAAAATGTTAATGCAACCTCATGCATTCTCCCCCCCCCCCCGGTACACGTTTCAACTGAGATGCAAGTTATTAAACAGTATTTCTATACCGCCTTTCTCACCAACTCTCGCAATGAGTGGGAGTCCTGCTGACCCAAGGTGGTTCACATGGGAAGGCTGGCACCAAGCTCCATTTTTTTTTTAACAAGGGCAGTTTTTACAATTAATGTTCTATAGAACACTTCTAGATGTTTTCCTCCCTGTGTAGTCATTATTTTGCCAATACATGCTGTTAGCAGGAGCAGCCACAATCAGCCAGGTGTAGTACATTCTTGGCAGCTGACCTCCACATTGCTTTTGATAGCTTATTGCAGTTGACTCCTCTCACGCCTGGTGGTCATCAGCGACTCCTTGTGGCTCTGTCCTCTCACAACAGCTTATCAGCTGTGACGGTCTCCAATCCCATTTAGGGCCAGGGGTACTTCCACTTAGCTTCTTCAGGCAAGGCACAGCTTTAGCCTCCAGGTCACACACCTGCCCAATACCAAATTGACAATACCCACTTGTTATAACATGTAACAAGTGTTATAACATGTAACAAGTGTTATAACACTTGTTATAACATGTAACTACCAGATGTACAAGCTGGTTTCCGAAGAGGCAGAGGAACTAGAGATCAAATTGCCAACCTTCGCTGGATCATGGAGAAAGCAAGAGAGTTCCAGAAAAACATCTACCTCTGCTTCATTGATTATGCTAAAGCCTTTGATTGTGTGGATCACAACAAACTGTGGCAAGTTCTTGAAGAGATGGGAGTTCCAGACCACCTGATCTGCCTTCTGAGAAACCTTTATGCGGGTCAGGAAGCAACAGTTAGAACTGGACATGGAACAACCGACTGGTTTCAAATCGGGAAAGGAGTACGACAAGGCTGTATATTGTCACCCTGCTTATTTAATTTATATGCAGAGTACATCATGAGGAAGGCAGGGCTGGATGATTCACAAGCTGGAATCAAGATTGCTGGGAGAAACATCAACAACCTCAGATATGCAGACGATACCACTCTAATGGCAGAAAGTGAGGATGACCTCAAGAACCTTCTGATGAGGGTGAAAGAGGAAAGTGCCAAAATTGGTTTGAAGCTCAACATTAAAAAGACTAAGATCATGGCAACCACTCCCATCACTTCCTGGCAAATAGAAGGGGAAGAAATGGAAGCAGTGACAGACTTTATTTTCCTGGGCTCCAAGATCACCGCAGATGGTGACTGCAGCCATGAAATTAAAAGACGTTTACTTCTTGGGAAGAAAGCTATGGTGAACCTAGACAACTTAATCAAAAGCCGAGACATCACCCTGCCAACAAAGGTTCGCATAGTTAAAGCGATGGTTTTCCCAGTAGCCATGTATGGCTGTGAGAGCTGGACCATAAGAAAGGCAGAGCATCGAAGAATCGATGCTTTTGAATTATGGTGTTGGAGAAGACTCTTGAGAGTCCCCTGGACCGCAAAGAGATCCAATCGGTCAATCCTCCAGGAAGTCAAGCCTGATTGCTCCCTGGAAGGAGAAATCCTGAAGCTGAAGCTCCAATACTTTGGCCACCTGATGAGAAGAGAGGACTCCTTAGAAAAGACCCTCATGCTGGGAAAGATTGAAGGCAAAAGGAGAAGGGGGCGACAGAGGATGAGATGGTTAGATAGTGTCACCGAAGTAATGAATATGAAATTGGGTGAACTCCGGAAGCTAGTGGAGGACAGGGAGGCCTGGCGTACTGTGGTCCATGGGGTCGCGAAGAGTCGGACACGACTTAGCGACTGAACAACAAATAACATGTAGTTTGGGCTTCAAGCATCTTTGAGAACATCTGAAGGTGTGGTAGCCAGCATTCCCTGTCAAAGGTCCATGCTGGTGCACAGACCCCTCTGGCAGCTGTGCAGCATCACAATATTGGCTCCAGATGTTAAGCGATTGCTGGGTTTCCAGCAGTCCTTGCTTCCAGGTTGTCGAGCTCTGCCCTTCATGGAGCTTGGCAGGGAGATGCACAGCTGCTTAGCTCCATAGAGGGAACACAGGTGGTAGCCTCTTTGTCAAAAGGTATGGCATTTAATAATCCAGCTCCAGTATGAGTCCACAAAATTAGTGAAGGATAACAAATTGTTCTATTAGTGTGCAAGAGCTCACTTTAGAAGCCAGAAGTGCTTCCATTCTCACCTATAATAGGTTTAGAAGGGAACAGTCTCTCTCAACCTGCATTTTTCTAGATGGAACAGGGTGAATATTAGAAGGGGAGAATACCAACAATAGTAAAATCAGATTTTGTTCATTGAAATCCAGTCCAAACACACGCTGGGGAGTCGAGGGTGAAATCAGTAATAGTTCTTCTGTTATTTTTCGGAGTTGTCTTCTGATGTTGGGATTTCTAACCCCCATCAAGGCAAATGTACCTTGGAGCTGCCTCTGTGATACAAAGATAACCCTTTTCTCCTTGCCCTGTCATTAGATTAGTGTGGTAAACTACATTGAAAGGCGGACAGAAGCAAGAGGTGACCAACTCTTCTTCGTGGTATTTGAATGGAAAGATCCTTTTATTCAGGAAGTTCAAGATGTGAGTAAACATTGGGCATGTTACATTCAAGGATTGGGCACACGTATTAAGTCAAATGAAAACTAGTTGCCACCTTTTCTTGACGGTGCCAAACTATAGAAAAGGATATTTTGTATACATGTAACTGGGAAATACTACAGTAGAATCAAGTTGGCACACCTATCACCAGACTGAAGGCCAAATCCTATCCAACTTTCTAGCACTGATGCAGACACAAATGTTCCCTTACCTTGAGGAGGCCTCAGTGACTGTCCTCCCAAAATAGGATGCAGTGCACGCCCTGTTGGAACAGTTACATTGGACTTAGTAGTATTCAGACTGGGCTATGGCTAGAGGTATGCTCTTCTGAATGCAGAAATTTCCATTTCTTTAATAGAAGCTAATGGAACAAGTGCAATTCCATTGGCTTCTGGGAAGAAAGGGTAAAATTTTGCAGTTGTGGAAATCTGAATAGGGAAAATACTTCCATTTGTCCCAGAAACCATTTTTGTGCATACAGTCAATCCTTGATAAACACACTAAGTTCCTGCAGATTCACTTATCAACGGGAACACAATTGTTAGTTTTGCATGATCCGCTGTCTTCGGTTATCTGTGACAGCCATCTTGAAGATATCTGCTGCTGCCATTCCTGACCAGGTTAGCTACCCCTCCAGTGGCAGACCTGGGGGAGGGAAGAGGGCAAATATTTGGGCAAATATGAGTGGCATGACCCTCTCCCCTGCCGCCACCCAGAGTGGCTTTGCTCTGTTCCCAGCGGCATCCGCCCCCTCCAAGAATCAGAGAAGTTGGCACCACTTCAAACACAAAGCCGCTCCAGGGAGCCATTTTGTGCAGGTCTGAGCATCAGAGGAGCATCCTTCAAGGATCGGAGGAGCTGTGCGCCACTGGGAACCGCATGGAGCCACTTCATGCAGCTTCAAGCAGCACACGGCTCCTCCAATCGGAGGGTTGGGCAGCGCACAGCAGCTGCAACGGAGCTGCATCATACCACTGTGGGCTACCTCCTCCTTTCCCAGCTTTTTTTTTACAAGGGGAAGAAAGGAGGTTCTGCAGTCCAGAACCTTGCAGATGCAGGAAGTAATTGCGGTGACACGGTAACATCACCACAATTACTTCCAGGGTGGGAGCATCTGATTTGGGGTTGCCCCAGGGTGGCCAACCCCACAGGACCACCACTGACCCCTCCCCCTAAGCCAATTGATCCCATTACATAGGATCAATGATTTGGTAACCACTGATCTATTGTGTTTTCCAGGAACCTAACCAGTTTATCCAGATTTTGACCTTTAAAGCCCTTTACAGCTTGGAACTAGTGTATTTGAGAGACCACCTTCACCCACAGAGTCCAGTCCACTCTCTTTGGTCATCTGAGAGGGCCCTTTTGGTTGTGCCACCGTTAAGAGAGATTAAGGGGATGGCAGTCAGAAATAGGGTCTTGCCCAGTGGTGGCGACTATATTATGGAATTCCCTCTGAGCTGAGAACAGCTCCCTCATTATTTGCCTGAAGACATTGTTATTTCAAAAGGCTGAAGACTGGCTTGTGCTTTTTATTTATATGTTTTTAGGTTGCTGTTTTTTTATGCTGCTGGCTTGCCACTAATTGATTTTCAATCAGAGGTGTATCTGCCTGCGGCACAACCTGGCCCGGGCCCTGGGCGCCTCTGGAGGTAGGGTGCCTGTGCATGCACCCAAATTGCTCCCCAGTCGGGAACCAGTTGGGAGTGCATGTGCTCTCTCAGCTGCAGCTGAGGCAATTTTGTGGCCCGGGCAGCATTTTACCAAGTGGTGGCTGCGAGAAGCTGTCCTCCCAGCATGAAGACGTGGCATGCGTGAGGCATGATTAAGCCCCTGTACATCTGCTTTTAATGCATATTTTATAATTGTGTGTATTTTAACTGATAATGAGTCACCTTGGGTGCCCTGGGGGGAGAAAGACAGAGTAAAAAAAAATCAAGTAAATAACCCCCTGCAGATAACAATCACTGACTGTATTTTCACCTCTGTCATTAGGCTTCCTGTCCTTTTATATTCCTGCTGCAGTTGTCCCCCGCAGGTCCTGTTCCTTTACTTATTTAAACTCAATGGCTGTCTCATTGATCTGGAAGAGCTTATGATAAAAAAAAACCCACCATAAAACTGAAAATGAAATAATCATCAGTAGCAAAGGCTTTTTCCTGCTAGCAGCACTATTTAATCATGTAAACTGGAAGCCATGACAAGCTATGCTACCAAGGGCCTACAGCTTCAGGTTTACAGAGAAGCCAGGTAAAAATTAAAGCTGCAGCATTTTATAAGATATGCTTATAAAGCCTGACTGAATATATTTTTAAAGAGTACGTATCAAAACTGCAGCTAGCAAGTACCATCTCAAGAGGCTTGTCTGGGTGTGCTAATCTTTCCCTTTCATATAACAGATTTAATGAAAATAATTAAATTGGCTAAACTGCCATGGTAAAACTACCCAAATTGTTTCTTGTTTCTACCTCCATAGTCACATGCTACAGCTATTTGAAATAATATCTAACTGTTGTGAGTCTGATATACTGTACTTCAGACTTCAAAGAAAAAAAAATCCAGCAAAATCCATCAAACAGCCTTCCATGTACCAATCCTGCAACTTTACATTTCACTTATTAGGTTCACTATTAGGTTTCTAATACCACAATCAGTCCAAAAGGTTCTAGGTCCAATAATAAAAATATAGAAATACCATGCTGTAACAGACCCAGAGCTCCCTACTAGAGTGCACTTTTTTATTTTCAAAGGTCCTGGTTTCAATCATTGGCATCTCTGATTAGAGGACCTCAGGTAACTAGGATAAGAATGAGCTCTGCTTAAGGTTTCAAGATGCATTAATAATAATAATAATAATAATAATAATAATAATAATAATAATAATA
>JAJKFI010000008.1:15054795-15218686 GCA_029204185.1 Lerista edwardsae
TAATAATAATAATAATAATAATAATAATAATAATAATAATAATAATAATAATAATAATTGGATTTATATATGGCCTTTCTTAGGTCACCAGATTTCTCTGATGACTATAACTCATTTTATACCTTATTTTATTTTGCAGTGAATGGGAACACATATATGACATGATAATATTTGGTAGTGGGTAGTCCAGCATTCTCAACCGGCACCACCGGTGGTACTTGAGGTAGTGTCTGATTGTATGCAGACTACAACCTGGTATGCAGATGGTCTTGCTACCCCTGCGAGCTGGTAGCAAGACCAGCAATGCAGCAGGAGGCTCGGGTCAGAGCTCCAGCATGTGCTTTCTCACACTTGAAAAAGCCTTCCTGTCCATCCTGAGCCTCTTACCAGTGTTGGACACTTTGCACCTGGCCTCCCAATCCAGAAGGACCTGGTGATTACATTATCACCAGTTACTTCTGGTGGTATTTCCAATAGGTGGTCTAAAAGTGTGGATTAGACTGAAGGTAGTTACCACCAGAGAAAGCTTTTATGAACTAAGGAGCAGAATGTTTTGCAATAAGAATGTACTACTATCAACAAAAATAGTTGCCTTACAAGTGTTCAAGTCACAAGCTTGGTTTTCCTTTCCTTTCAGATTGTCACCGCAAATCCCTGGAACATGATTGCTCTTCTCTGTGGCATTTTCTTAGCTTTATTTAAAGCAGCTGATTTTGCCAAACTCAGTGTGAAGTGGATGATAAAAATCCGTAAGCGGCACCTCAAAAGAAGAAGTCAAGTCTTGAATCACATAAGCTGAGAACTCAGCACTGCTGGAAGTTTTCTAAGTCATTGGCGAGAATACAAAAAGTAAAGCGAAACCATGACTGAAACAGCTAACACACACAGAGAAACTGCATTGACAGGAGAACTTCTTGTTGGCCGCAGTACAATGCACTGACACTTGAAGTTTTAGACTACTAACTGTATAGGAACTCCTATACAGTTCCTTTTATACATCTTATACATGCTCTTTTAGAGCATGTGTCTTTACTAAGCTATTGGTAACTAAACTGAGCAACATTCTTGAAGCAACATTCCACCTTTTGTAACAGTACACACAACCAGTCTGGAAAGCCTTTTGCAAAACTATTTTTCAGATTCCCATGGATCATCTTCATCACATCAATGAGTTTAGTCAATCCTGTTGCACTCCTGAGGCAGACGCCTGGACTCCAGCATCTTCATTTTATCTCTCAGGGAAAAAGACCTCTCCTTCCAGGGAAGCTGCCAGTTGGAATGGACTGTAATTGCACGACATGAATAATTGGTCTGAATCGGCATGTTATTTTACAGTAATATTCCAGGTATACCTATCAAACAGAGTTTCCTTACTAGTTCAGTCTTGTCAAGGTTTATACTAGTTGGACATTGGATACCTGTTAATCCATAATTGATGTGCCGTCAGTGCTATAGATGAGCTTGGTTGGCAGGCTGCATTGTGTCAATGCATTGTGTCACTATTTCTTCATGAAGTACTGTCTCTACTGCAACCACTGCCCCCACCAACTGTTTAACTTATATCTGGCTAAAAACACAACAGTCCTAAAATTGACTTTTGCATCACAGAATTGAATGATTGACTTACCCCTGCAGGATACAATACAGAAAGCATTGGGACTTTATCAAGCATTCCAATATGGCTAAAATATATTCCTTTGATCAATACACCCCCAGTAAAATTAACTGTGTGAATACTTAACAGAGCTATTACTGTTAGCCAACTAACCAGAAAAGGTCTTCCAATGCTTAGAATTTTTTCCTGTCTTTTTTTCTTCTTTGACAAATCTATGGAAGCTGTGAACAGACATCAGTGGAAGCAAGTATAAAGATGTCAACTTTACAGTTACGTGGCTCACTAACATTTTAGTGGTTCCAGGATAAACATAGGCACTGTCAAGCTTGCTATTTCAAATCCTTTGAGAAACATTTTAGATTGTCTTGAGGAGTTCATCAGAACAATCACACCATGAGATGTGAAGATACAGAAAGCTATACAAATGTTGCTGAGTGTGGTTTGAGATTTTACAGAGCCACTGGAAAACGACAGCCTGATATTTTGCAGACTGGCATCAATCAAAAATCAAAAACATGGGAAGGCTCAACTCCAATAATTTAGTAATTGGAAGACATACGTTACAGCCACCTTGCTGAAGCTAAGCAGATCTAGGTCTGAATGGGAGACGACCAGGGGAACTCATGAATGCTACATTGGAATTTCACACTGCAAGTGGGTATAGAATGGTAATAAAGTACATATTAGCAATCCAATTCTATATAAAGTTAGACACACTTTTAAGCCTATTTATTTCAGCAAGTGTGCCTAACTCTGTAGTGCATCAGGAGATGCAATGAAATATGTCACAGCTATCATTTTTGTAGCTTTGAAGCCATACCATGATTGATGGCCCAATCCTGTCCAGCTTTCCAACGCTGATGCAGCCCTGATGCAAAAGAACAAATGTTCCCTTGGCTTGAGGAGGCCTCCGTGACTCACCACCACCGGATGCAGCACACACCTCATTGGCATGGTGGCATTGGCACTGGAAAGTTGGATAGCATTGGGCCCTGAAGGTGTTCTTGCTGAAAGCCACTTTTTGGAAAACAAAACACTCCGGGCTTCAGCATACCAGAAACAAAACATGCAAGTGGCTACAGTAGCCTGAATTGCAAAAGCAAAAATACTGCTTTTGTAAAACACTGCCACAATGTTACTGCCACATTAGGCTACATCCTAGTGCAGAACATGCAGAAACAATTTATCCACGTCTTGTTCTGATCTGGCATCTTTTTATGGTTTGCAACATTGGGTTCTCAGTATATCAGAAGACTTCAAATACAATACTAAGGCTTGCTTCAGACTTGCATACCATAAGGAATCACAAGATTGGTTTATACAGAATCCTTAAGACAAGAAACCAGTAGAACTGTATCACAGCATGATTTGAGGACTAACAGTAGTGAATGATAGAAAACAAACTTCTACCATAAACTGTGACAAAAAAGCATTATACACACAGCAAAAAATAAAATGTATGTTAGATGTGGAACCAGGATGGGGATAATGCATCTATACAATAATAATTATTGCATAGTTAACTAACCTATTAATAAAAACCAAGAATATGTCTGGAGATCCGTTTGAATGATGTCAGCTACTAGTTTGCATTCCACTTCTGCCACCTACTGATAAGGCAGGTTAAAACACCAAGCCTTTGACATTCCCGTTTCAAACTATCTGAAGTATAGCCAAAGCCCAATTTCCACACACCACTGGCTTCAATTTGCTGTTGCCTGTAGAAATCCAGAATGTATATCAAAGCCCAATTCCTCAGATCTGTGGCATGCATATTGTAGTGTATCCAACGCTTAACTGCATTCACCCTTAAGTGTGATTATATTACCTGCCTCCATCAATCTAACATCCACTGTGTTTAAGTCAAAGATTTAACAAAAGAAGAGAATGAGACTGACCATAAAATGCTGAAACAGCTTCTTTGGATATTAAGTTCCCCACACAAGAGCTCATCTAAAACAAGACCACTGACTGATCTGCATTCAGGTTGCCAGCTTCTTTCCTTCTCAATTTGACAGCAAATATGTGGTTTAGTTCTGTACTTATGGTTTCAACGTGTTCATTAATGCTGCATTTGTTTTAATACCTTTCTTGACAACCCGCCAACATAGCAACCTTCTACCCGGCACAGTTTTACTACAAAGATGGTAATATACAGCACTAATTACAAACATAAAGACTTTATTGAATGCTGCTGAATCCCTCAGTCTTTCAATACAAAACCATTTTCCACACAATTGCAATTTAAGAGACTTGGAATGGTACTCTGATAGAAAGATCTGCAAAAAAACCCCACCTGATCAAGTAAAAACAGACAAGATTCTACAGTCAGCTATCCTCAAACAATTGCACTGTATTTTCCTTAAACAAAAAGAAAGAACTGTTTTGATACGACTGTTCATATCTGGATAGGAATTGTAAAACCAAGCCATAACCTTCAGAGTCAGTTCAGGAGAGAACTGCTATGGTATGTTCCGCAAGAACTTCAGGAGCGTCACTATGAGGCTCAAAAAGAAGTTCCATCCTTGGTTATAGGATCAGAAGCACAAGTCACAGAATGCTCCACACACAAAAGTTATGTGGGAAGCAAGACAATTATTCAGTGGAATTTGATGTGTCCTCTATATCCATTCAGAAAGCTCAGATCACATGTGCTGCATTATATTTTTAACTTTTGCTTTATGTAAACACAACTTTTCACTCCATGACACTTGCAACACTCTATACCAGAGTGTCAAATTCATTTCATACATAGGGCTGAAAAGCATTAATGGTGCCTGATGAAGGCAGGAAGTGACATCATTAAGCAGGAACTGACATCATTAAGCAGGTTTTGACCAGAAATAAGCACCTTTTCTCACTTCAGAAATCAGCTGCAAATGACAGAAGAGAAAATATGCAAACCTGGATCATATTTTCAAGATACAAGAAATCCCAGTTTTCACACGGGCCACACTTTCAGCATTGCTGCTTCTGCCAAGGTCTCGTGGTGCAAAGCTGTGTCTCAGGAGAAGTGGCGCTGATGAAAAGATGGCCTGCATAATAACTGGGGCGTCCCAGCGCCTCAGCAGCTTCTCGCCCCTCAGTCTGCCTCTTCCTCTGCGTTGCTTTCTGAGGACTCCTTCCACCTCTTCTTCCCAGTGCCAGAGCAGAAGCAGTGCTTCTGGGTGGCACTGGGGAACCCCACTTCATTCAGTCCACCCTTTTAGTGGTGCCGCTTCTGCTGAGCCTCATTTCACAGCTCAGCAGCTGATGGTAGTGCTGGTAGAGCCCAAGAATCACGGAGACCAGAAAAAGAGCTTCTGGGGCCATATCCTGTCTTATGCTCGACAGAGCTATATAAGCAATAGCTCTGAAATCTGTGGCAGTGTAATGAGCATAAGTGCATCTTACTCAGATGCAGATACAAAAGTAAATATATCTTGCAACCCACTTTTATGCAGGTTTACTCAGAAACAAGACCCACTGAGTTCAATGGGGCTTACTGCCCAATCCTAGGCTCTCACTATGGGCAGTGCACTTGTATCGCCCAGGCAACTGTCACACATGGTGTTGTAAAGAGCCTCCAAAGCTGGCAGCAAGCCATTACCATGGCAATGCCAGCTGCGTGCACCCCAGAGGGAGTACCACTTGCCGGCGATGCAGCCTTTTGGGGCAGGGTGTTCTGGGGCTGGAGGAGGGGTGGAACATGGGCAGGACTGATGGCAACCCTTGCCACCAGTTCCCAACCTCCGAGTAAGGCTGCACAGCCTTACTTGGAGGCCCTTGCTTCTGTGCCAGTTAGCCGGCACAGAAGTGAGTAGACCCATTACCCGCCCTGTACCCTTACCACAGGGAAAGGGGATGAATATCCCCTTTTGTCACAGAGGCTTCCATGGGTTGTAGCAGTAACTACCTGGCTACTGCTGCACTTCCGGGGTGGGGTGTTAGCCGGTATAGGATTGGGCTGTTACTCCCAAATAGGCACACATAACAGCCTTCATTTCATTTGAGAAAATACAGCACAGCTAGAAGTCTCTTTACTTCCAGAAACTCAGCCAAAGCCTGCAGTAATGTGAAATGTACATGGAGGAGGGGGAAAATGTAAAATAGCTGACTTCTATGCCTATGTGCAACACAATTTTTAAAAAAGAATAATTCAAGTCATAAGTTTTCACCACTCCCATAATTAAATCACACACATCATGGACTATGCATTTCTGTGAAATGTCAGAATATAGCAATGATTAGACACATTTACAATATGCTGTGGTAAATAATGTCACATTCAATTATTTCAGTTCAAAAACTTTCATTTACATTTTGTAGGGGATGGGGAAATGACCGTTTCTAATATACTTATGAGGTTTGTCTTTTGCATTTTTTACATATTTAAAAAAACCTGTGTATAAAAGGTTTGCCTCACAAAGAGAGGCTGTCGATCTCAATTGGCACTTGTATCGATTTGTGCATTTGTTGTAGAGGATGTGTTCTCCTCCTGGTCAAGCAGAGCTTTCTTTAGCTTTAGTTCCTCCAGCTTCATCCACAGTTCTTCCCTTTCCAGCTCTCTCTTTTTCTCTCTGCAGAAAAGCAAAACAAATTATGCTGTTGACAATTATGCACTACTCCCAGTGATGCAGACTTGGAGACTAACTGGTTTATCCTAACAGAAGCATGTATCGATTATACTGTATGCCTATGATAAAGAAGTCTGAGAAGGTAGTGGGGATGCAAACAGCAATACAGAAAACTACAGCAAATCCCAACTGTTTGAGCATTAAACAGTTTGAGCGTATACTATAATATACCAAGGTTTATCAAACTGTTAAACTGTTTGAGCTGAGGTCAAATTTGTCCTGGGATGGGCCCTCCCACCCACCCTTGTGTCCAGTAGGCTCCAAATTAGAGCCCTCCAGATGCAATTGTACCAGCCCTCGGCCAGCCTTCAGAAGGAGCTGGAAAATCACAAATTGCTTCCGGATTTGTGAAAGTGATTTCTGGTTGTCTATAGAGGCCTGGCACCAGAGAAGGGGGAGGGTCATGGCCCTCCACTGCAGAAACAGGCGAGTTGCAGCAGGATGGGCAGTTTGAGAACTGCATGTACTAGACCATTACACTATCTTCCTAAATTGTAGACAATTTACTTCTGCAATGCAAGAAGCACTAGCTTTTTTAAAGCGAGGAACACGGCCAGCCAGGTTATTAAATAACAGCCAGGTTATTCCAGTTCTGAGGCCTGCCGCTAGAAACCATTCCTTGAATTTTCTCAAAACAGGGATCCTATATGCTCATTGATGGACAGAATCTTGCAAGTGTGTGAGATTGCTTTCTCATACTTGCTTTTGGTACATTTCTTTAAAAAACTGAATTATATGTTTTTATTTCTACATGAAACAAGCACTGACGAGACAATTGCTCATGAAAAAAAATTTGTGCACTGTAGCAATTAGAGTTGGACCAGCCCCCGGGAGATAAATCCCCACTCAGTTACAAAGCTCAATAGATTTACATAGTCACTACAATATACCAGCTCCCTACTGAAAGGGAGGGATGTTCCCAGAGGCCTCTGGGATGTCTTTCCATTCCAGGGCTGGGAGGAAGGCTGGAAGTGACACTGAATTGCCCAAAGACAGTCCTGCTGCCAAGGTTTCCAGCCATCCACCCATCACTCTTCTGAGGAAGCTCAGAGGCACATGTTGTCCATCAATGCTGAGGGGATTGGCCAAGGTGAGGGAATAGCAGGAGAGAGAGAGAATGAATTACAATGTGTCTGAAAAGTTCAGTCCCAAGCAGATTGACTAGGGAGGGAGTCGCCCTGTGACCTGAAGAAGGTGACTATACCTTGTAGAGCCAAGCACTTGACTGATCAATTATGGTTTTAAAATATTACAATTTCTTAAGAATAGCATTTTTAAAAATATACCGCAAATTAGTACTATGTAGGTACTATATGGAACATAAAACTAAAATAATACTTACTCAGGGAGTCTAACTCATTGTCTAAGTCAGTGGTCTCCAATTGGAGACTGCTGCACATGAGACAGCCCTCCCAATCCCAAGCAGCATTTACCATTCCACCGCACTGCCACCTGATCTGTTTCCAGCTGATCTGGACATAGGGACACTCTCAGCAGTCGTGTTTATTGCCCATCATCCCAGCAAGCTTTGCACCAGGATTTCCTAGCAGACGTGACTGCCCAGAGCGTTCCCATGCCCAGATTCCACCAGAAACAGAAGCAGCAGCGCAGAGAAACAGTAAGCGCTGCTCAAGGAGGGGACGGCTTTCACCAAATGCCAGATCTGGATTGCAGGCCTAAGTCTGGTAAGCCTGGTCTAAGCAGAAGCCCTTGCAAAGAACAAAAATGAAGAGGGAAGACAGGATCAGTAAAGGAGTATCAAGGACTACTTAGCAACAGGTTGTGCAGAAAAGGTAAGAAACAGTAGTCCAGGCATGGCACCACAGCACCAAATGGATTTGAAAGAGAGAGTCTTGTTTTGAGGAATGTGACTGCTAGACATAGTGAAAAACAAGTTCACTTAAATATAAACTTCCAGTTTATCTAAAGTTTTGTACTTAATGTGAAGTTAGCTAATGCTAATAACAAGGGGCTCTTTCAAACACATTCTACACTGTCAAAATAAAAAAGTGAAGTACCTTTGTCTTTCTGCTTTATAAGAGGCTGTGAGTTCATCAAATAGTTTTCCATTCATCTCCATCAGTGTTTTCAACACATTATACACTAATGCTACAATGGTTCTAGAACAAGAAGTAAAGCAGCACAAATTAGGAGGCATGGCATTTATTTCCAGCATTGTCTGAATGTCTGACTTCAGTTTGCATTCTGTAGTCACTTTATGTAGAATAAATAAAAGCAATGTAATATGAATGAGTTTTAAAACAAATGCTTTCTTTCAAATACATGCAGCCTGAGGACATTTAGTGTGTGCATTGAGTATATCTGGCTCAGTCATTACTTGATTAATGAAGCTTGAAAACAGCAAAGTGGCTCAATCAAATCCAACTACACTGATGATTGCTATAATAAATAGAACCATGGTCATAAGAAGTTGGTATAAATAAAAGGGGAGTATTGTAATGTAGTGTCTATCAAAACAAGAATATTTATATATCACTTTTCAGCAAAAAAGTCGGAAGCAGTTCAGAGAAAATCAAACAAATGGTCCCTTGTCACAAAGGGTTCACAGAAGAAATATGCAGCAAATAGCCATTAGAAAATACTCTACGAGAATAAAAAGATGAAGAAATACCAGCCAATAGCCTCTAGAACATACACTACTACAAAGGAGGTGCAGCAGATGTAAACAGATTCCACAATAGCAAAAGAATTACAGAAACCTCTTGTACTTACGGAAGTGTTAAAAATGAGGAGAGGTATCTATGCTATTTAGCATAAAAACTTGTTTGCAAGATGAACCCTCAGGTTCAAAATACAGGTGAGCCCACATTATCTGTGCATATGACATTTTGGCATTTGAAAATCTGTGGGTGCTAAACCTCTACCACCCACAACCTGACCAGAGCCGAGCCTTGGAGGCTTCCCTGGACCCCAGAATGCCTTATAACTAGGGATGGTTTTTTCGGTGATCAACATAGAATGCTAAATAATGATAATTTTCACTCAAAATGCTACATAAAATGAAATTTAGATCAAAATGCAAAAACGTCGCTTTTGCTCATTTTGACGGAGTCTGACACAAATTTAGAACAATTTCACAAAAATAACACCACTTTTGCTTATTTTTGACACAGTTTTGAGGAATCCACAAATAGTTTTCAGTAAGGGTTCAGGAGGAGGAGTGGTAGAAACAGGAGGAAGCTTGCTTAAACTTGCATGAGCACGCATGTTCACAGTGCATGCTGGGGCAACTTTAATGAAATGCGGAAGTAGTAAGTAGCAGTTTCTTGACTCTCCAGAGTGCAGCTTGGGAATTTTTGAGCAGGTTACTTTGGCCTGGGGTATCTGTGCCAGTAATTACTTGCCTTTGTAGGGCCATTCACCCTTATTTGTTGCACTGTTTGTACAACTAGCAATAAAAATTTGGATAAAAACACAATACAACAATTTGCTATTTTAATCAAGAAATTTTGAAAAAACACATCACCAAAAATCCCACCCTTACTTATAATAGCATAAAATGTCACTTCTGGTTTTCGCTAAAAACTGCAAGTGACTTTTTTTGGCCAAAGCAGACATTCTGAGGCCCATAGAGGCAGTGGGTGGTCATACATGGCCTCTGCAGGTGACAGAAACCCCTCCGGACCAATCAGGGGTGGGCCCCAAATTCTGCAAGTTTGAATACCCGTGAAATTCTCAAACCACAGAGGTTACAGGAATAAAAACCCCATGGATACTGAGGGCCTACTGTAATTCATTTTTTAACTTTAGTCTGCATTTCTTTCTGCAACACTCCTGTCCTAGATTTTGCCAAAAGTTTCTGCTCCCCACCCCTAGTATGTCAGCAGCCCATAGCACTCACTGGCATGGTAGAAATGCATTCCCATTACCTAAGATGCCCAAGAATATGAAGCATCATAGTATCCATTCACATAATAATGGCCTAGAGCAGTGTTTCCCAAACTGCAGGTCAGGACCCGAGCCAATTTCAGGTGGGTCACCATTTGACCAATGTGTATTTTATTTTTAATGTATTAGACTTGGTGTTATCATGGCTTGTGACTGCATTTGGGGTAATGTTACAAATCTGTACTTTTAACAGGCTACTATGTATATGCTTTTACCAATGATAATCATTGGGGCTTACTCCAGGTAAGTGTGGATTAGAGCATTTGGGATGCTTTTTTTAAAACAGATCAGTAACTGCTGGGAAGGGTTTGGAGAGTTTTTCCTTTAAATATTTTTTGAAACTTGTATTTACTGTATACTTTTAATTTCTTAATTGATTTGTTTGTGGGGGTTTTTTTCATATTTGGGGGTGTTAAAAAATTTTCCTGCTTGATGTCACTTCCAGCTATGACATCACTTCTAGTGGGTACCAACAGATTGTAACTCTAAACTGCGTGTCCCGGTGCTAAAATATTTGAGAACCACTGACCTGGAGCAGCAATTTTCCAAGAGAATAAGCAAAGCTAAGAATCACAACTTTTAAACAGAGCAGAGCTTTCTGACAAAAAAGAAAAAAGTATGGAAATTTTTCAAGCACAGTGCTAGCAAAAGAATTCTGGAAATCCAAAATAGTAATTCTTAAGCAATTTATAGATGAAACTTTCTGAAGCTTCTTCAAGGCCTGAAACCATTCTAAGGTAGTACTTATTTAATACTCAGTTTTCATATTTAGGAAAAGATCAAGACTGAGATTTCATTCCCATGGGCTGGAGGGAAGAGAACATACTGGATTTCCCCAGTGAGTACCCAGACTGCAACATACTAGGAGGACCTTATCTACACTAATCAACCTCACTTAAGTTAATTAAAAGTACGCATTTAATTTACAGCGTCCCTTGTTCAGTTCATGAGGAAAGATTTAAAACTGACTTTAAGAAGTATGATTCCTGGAAGCGTTCAAGGACCAGTTTCTACTTCAAAGCCTACAGTTAGCTTTCTCCTCCAGGAACTGAGTGGTTTCCAACAAGATACAAAACCTCAAAGCTATTATTTTGTCCTGGGAGGAATAAAATGAGTGCAAGTAACTGTTTTGCACGTATGACAAACAGCATCAGGAGAAGGATTTCAAGGGGAAAGGATCCCACAGTCCCAACCCTGATCAGTTTCCTTCTCACAACTGTAATTTTAAGAGATACAATAATGCATTTCAAATCTAGCTTCACCGTCAGATGCGCTTTAAACACATTTCAGTAATCACTTTTCGAAGTCCATATCCATCAGGATGAATTGATGAAATGAAAACTTCTATTCACCCAAAGAATAGTTCCTGAAAGTAAACCTTATACACAGTTTAATAAGGGCCAATTTGTTGCATTTTAGAAGCATGTTCAGTTCATGCTTATGCTCCTTATTTTTAGGAAGTGCCTATAATACAGAGGATGTGACAAGTATATTTTTCTACTTTTTTTGACTCTGTAAATCATTTTATGAACTTCCATATTTGACAAACAATATGTATTTATATTACAATGATGGTTCATAGGTCACTATTGCAATAAAAGTTTTAAGACAAATTCAAGTGTAATCTTATTTCAGGACACTGTTGTGATTCAGCACCTCTAGTTCCATATAGACATATTCTTGTTCACTTTAATTAAATCATTTTAGTTCAGTTTTGTTTAGTTCATGAGGAAAGATCTAAAACTGACTTTAAGAAGTATGATTCCTGGAAGTGAAAACCATCACTATTCCAAGACTCTTCAAGAGCATGCATTCCATTCCATTCTATCATATACATTAGTCATTCTTTTACCATAAATTCAATTTATGGTATAGGGATCACCTTCTTGAATTAATCATGTGTACAACAATGCTGTCCAGCACAAGATTTAAGACAGAAGAAAGTAGAACACTTTAAGGGCCAAATCCTATCCAACTTTTTAGCAATGATGCAGCCATGTCAATGAGGCATCCACTATATTCTGTAGTTGTGGGGCAGTCATGGAGGCCTCCTCAAAACAAGGGAACATTTGTTCGCTTACTTTGGGGTTGCATCAGCACTGGAAAGTTGAACAGGATTTGGCCATAAAAGACTGAATAGTAAAATGTACATACGGATTCCAGTGTTCTTTGGAGATCCTGTATAAACTACCAAACATGATTGGCAGAATTGTATCAATGTTCTCCTCAATCAGACCAAGAATGTATTCATTATTCCAGAAGTACAAAGCCCTTTCTGCAACCTGAAATACATATTACAGAATATCAAGACTACAAAGTTGGGTAGTACTAATTTTCAATAAATGTTAAAATTACCATGTTATATACCTGAAAGTGTGAACTTGACACACACTTAGCTATCTGTTTAAAGAGAGGATCTTGTATTTTTCTGAACTGTGTTGGCTCTATTACATCCAGTATTTCTTCAATTTCACCTAAAAACATGACCTGTTTAAAACATATATTTAGAGATAAATATATTAAGAAATGCCGTGATTCAATTTGTTTTACACATATTACAGATACTGTATGTAACAAAGGATAAAAGTATTCTTTGATATTTTAAGAATATTTTTAAAATTAAATTTATATATGAGCAGTTCCCCATAGGCTCTGTTTCGTTTGCTAGTCAGAGAATTATAGTGGGAAGGATACTTCAGCCATGGAAGGAAATGGACAGGCACTTTTTCAACCCACTGAGATTCAGCTGTCCCCTATCTAGTCGATTACAAAAACCTTTATTGGCATACACATTACAGTCAGTCTGTTGCTTTCTGTTAAGGGGTCATCGTTATATGTATGTAAATACATTGTGAATTCACAACAAGAAAGAAAAAACCCTCATACATACAGACTATTTATATGGAACTGACTTGAGCCTGAAACTTCTGCTCAGCTTGGAGAAGGAATTTCTCCACCCTTTCAATGACCTCAGGAGGGCCATCATTAAGAAGAAAAATTAGTTTGTCTGATTCTGTAGAGTGTGATCAGGTATTTAAAGCAGGGGTCAAATACAAGGCCCAGGCTTGGACATGGATACCACAATCAATTAGAATATGGGGGAGGGACTCTACAGCACCCGTATTGCATGGGCAGAAACAGTCAGAGAAGGGAATCTTATTATACCTTCCCTGGGTCACATGAGAGGGTGTTACACTGAATCTGGTGCATGAGAGTGCCCGCCTTTCCCTAGGGTCAAAGAGAGGTAAGGAGAAAACTGGCCAGAGGGGAGGGGAATGTAGAGGCTGAAGAATGGAGAATTTGGGACTAAATGTTGAGGAGTCTCTGGTTCAGCTGTCTATAGATTTCAGATTCTGAGAGGGTCGATAGGGCATCCAGTGAGAAGCCCAATGATTTTACTTTGGCAATAGTTTGATAACGCCACACAGGGGTCACAGTATCTGATAGCAGTTGAAAAATAAGGCTATAGGGGCTGGCATGGAAACAAACACGTAGCTAGTATTAAATCCTTGCCCCCCAAAGTCAAGAAGATATCAGAGATTGGCCCAGCTCTAGTCACATTGCTACATTTGAGGCACTTCTGGGAAGACCCAACAGCTTCCTAAAGAACCCTGCCTGGAACAACGCAACTGAGTCCATCCAGAAAAGGGATCCACAGAGAAGCAAGGGGATCACCTTAGCCCTAAAGACCTTCAGTGCTTAAAAAAGAAGTGAAGGTTGGATTGGGAGGTATATGAAGCAAGGTTAAGGGTTAATTTCTTATGAGTAACCCATGAAAGGTTGTAATGAAAATTGACCCCAAGGTCTTAACCTGTTTGATGTACTCTCTTTTATCTTCCAAGTCCTTGGTCTCCAGGTTTTAGAGACAGTCATGATCTTGGATTTTATTTCTCAAAGTTCACAACCAACCTATTCGCAGTAATATAATCAATGCATTTAATTGAGGAGTCGAGTCAGACCTATACGGGTTTGGGAAATCAGGACCACATTGTGATCTAGTCTCATCCAATGTGCTCAAGCATTTGTAGCACTCTCCCCTTTATGGGAGACAGGTGGTCTTGGGCTTTCACCTTTTCCCCACCCTGTTCTTTAAGAAGGGAGAAGCCTTTTCAGCCTTCCACCATGGCCTATATGACAACAGCAACTACCTGAGTAAGTAAGAGGAGGGTTAGATACAAGAATTGATAAGACTGACCTCTTTCTGGCTGCAAATTTTTGGCCAAAATTTGAGTAATCCTCTGATGACCTAGGTTACAAAAAAACAAAAGTCAGAACCTGTCTACTAAAATTGAGAACTGTGTATTGACTTGAGTGCATAAGGAATTCAGAGAACAAATGTTAATGTCTACTGACTAAATGACTATGTTTAGTCAATATGTTCCGATTTTGTGATGAATATTTTTGGTTCAACCATAAATCAGAGTTTAACAATTACAAAATTTTAAAAGGATGATCCTCAGAATTACTATATTAAGCAATATATTGTTAAAATGATTCTTGCATGTCCCTGTTGGAAATAAGTCTATTTTCCCTTTGCAAAGCCATATAATTGTGCCTTGGGAGTTCCATTCCTAGAACCATCACATGCGCAAAAAACCACAAATAATTAAACCAGTGCTTCAGGGTACCCAACCTTTGAACGCAACTGGAGCTGAGCCACGCACAGTGTCCCTGGCCCTCAGAATGCCTTCTAAGAGACTTCTAAGTGAGTGGACACTTCCAGTTTTTCCTGAAAAACCAGAAGTGACATTTTAAGGCCCTCAGAAAGCATTTAAGACCCTCAGAATGCTATCAGAATATGCTCGGAGGGTACAGATCGACCCCCATGGGTTCAGAACCCGTGGATTAGCAAATCCATGGATACAGAGGCACAACCTGTACCTACTTTTTATTTACTTGGCACAGTTCATCCTGCAAAAATAGGCAAGCATTTTCCATTCACTTCAACAGGCTTCTTGTTAGAGTTGAAGTGCAGGCTTCTTGTTTGAGTTCCATTGAAATGAATACTAGAGTCGGATATCATTCCCCTGTGTCTAAAACCACCACATTCAGGCTGCATGTGAATAAGCTCTCAGTGGAAACCCTGCACTTAGCCTCTCATGCAATTAATATGATAACTGATAGATTTTTATGGCTACTTAGTGGTCAGCTAGGCCTAATTTAGTGAGTGTTCATGTTAAAACATCAAAATAAAATATTTATAAATATAAACTGAATATAACTACACCAAAAAAATGTTTAAAATGGATAGTTCACTTACTGGCTCTGTTAATGTCATATCTTTCTCCAGGAACTGAACGACACAATAGGCCAGCTAGAACATAGGTATAAAGGTTTAACTCATTTGTTTCAAAGCATACGTGATACGTTGTGGACAATTCACAATTATTACAGCTATAAAAAGGGAGACTCAAAACTGGATAAATGCTGCAACTGAGCATGGAAAATGTTGACTCAGACTGCATCCTTGGACTCATACAGCCTCTACTGCCCTCATAGCAGGGAAAAGGGAATTAATGCTCCAGAAAGCATCCATATAAAGCAAACATCACAGGATCAATGTGGATAACCCACCTTCAGATAAATGCAGGATCTCAGAGTTTGGTTCACTTCTCCAACTAGACAAATGTACAGAGGTGGGAGTGAACCAGCCCAAGGACAGCCTCTGATCTCTGATCTCTCCCTAGGAGCAACTGGGTACATGTGGAGGAACAAAACAATAGCCAAAGGACACGCTAAGAGGGTGAATAACACCACACGTATGCTATTATCATCTATACTAGTAGTTAAATTTTCTGCCAATTCTTCGTATTTACTTGGAGCATAGAGTAACTAAGAAATTTCCTGGTATTTCTGTTGGCAATGTTGAACAATTTTTTAAAGAGATTCTACTTTTGACAACTGGGCATGGTACCATAGATACCTGGCTATAAGAAATTTTTGCCTCCTCATCCTGTCTCAGGTTCAGTCAGGGGTCAGGGCAGAGTCAGCTGCCTGTTGATTGTCTGCACAGTGTTTGGGGACCATCTTTTATGCTTGCAGATAATTCCCAAGCTTTGCAGAGGGCTGTGATCTCCATTTCATTGTTTACATTGGTCAGAATTCAACAGCTAGCTCATTTGTTAACTCCTTAACTGCCAACTTTCTGAAGTTGCTATGCTATGCTGTCTCTACTCTTTAAACCTGTGAAGTTTTTTCCCTGCAGTTTGAATCTGGTTTCCCCCCTCTCCACTTCAATTCAATGTTATCTGTCTTGGGTCATTATTTGGGGGGTGTTTTATGCTTTTCTTCACAAGCACCATTTCCCTCACTTTTCAGTCATTGCAGTGATTGGCTCATTACCTTCTCAGATTGGGAGAAACAAAGGAAGGCAAAAACATACAAAATTAGTCAGACATCCCCCCCCAAGTCATCTCCCTACTTATCTGAGAGTCATAGAAAATTCCATTATTTTTGTCTCAAAACCTGCCTTTGAAATATTTGTGAGATAGACTTATATGGGAAGTCTGTCATGTGTGGAAATGCCTTGTGTTATCTCTACTTCTATCTCACCTTTAAGCAATACTTCCACAGTTTAAAAATGGTTTAAATTTTTTGAGACTGCTCATACCCAATACTCTCAAATAATCCAATTCCTGAGTTCCCAAATGCGTTTGCAGGGTCACTTTAACAGAATCCTTGAAGGCTCTACACCTATGTTGCTGTATATTCAAGTGGAATTATAAACCTGGATGGCTCTTAAGCTCTCACATTTAAACAGTCCCGTATGCTAAATCATTACTACTATTACAAACAATTCAATATATGGACAACAAGGCCCAGATCTGAAATACCAGCTAGCAACAGGTATTTGCAGCAGGCAGTTGTAATAGCGTTGGGGAGGGAGTGAAGAAATACACTGGTAATGATCTGGTCTAGATGACCTGAACTGACATTTTAAATATTTTTACCTTACTATTACAGAAATTCATGACACAGCTAACTAATAGGGTCACAATGAAGCCTTAAATAAACCAGCATAAGAATTAAGAAACAGCTGGAGCATTTTAACATACTAAAGCAAAAGAAAAAAAGTAGCATCTTCCACTTCTTTCCAAAAGTCAGCCTGACAAGTGGAGAGAAGTGTGGTGTTCCAGGGTAGTTATCTTTACAGTTATTCATCTTGAATGCCTTCATGCGACAGGTAATTATTCCTGTTTTATTGGTGAGAAACCTGCTCAAGGTAGCAAATCTATTGCAGAGCTGGCTGCAGAGCTAGGCAACTTTCTTTTTTAGGAAGTGCAATCTATAGGTCAACACTAATGACTAAGAACTGATCAACTCTTGATGAAAAATATTTGTAAACAATACACCATCTGGTAAATGTTTCACTGGCAAATAGTACTTGTACCACATGAAGCATTTTTAAAAAGCCTACACAAATGACACACTTTGTTAACCAGGACAGGCTGATGTGGAAACAGACTAAATCAAATACATGTATAGTACTATAACAGTTCAATAACATTTAATATTTCTGCATTTATAAAAAGCATCTAATTTCATCTAACAGACATACCTGCGCATGAAATAAAGCTAATCCCTTTGCAGTATGCATGGGAATAAGAACCTTCATAAGGAACTGTTTATGTTCTGCTTTCAATGGCAATGCAAAACCATTGATAATACTGAAAAACATAAGTTAGACAGGAAAGCTTATTTTTGTTTTGAAGAGTACAGTATTAAGGGTCAAAATGTACAGTGAATATTGAAAATTTAGCACAAAAATCAATCCACCCTGAGCCACTCAACACAAAAATCAAAGTCTCTCTCTGCAGTTTTTATGAGGTCTGATAATACCAGTCCCTTCATAAATAGGAAGCAGCTACAAGACCAATTCTGGTTCACTTTGCCTCCAGAGCTATCAAGACCTTTAAATTTTTAATCCCACTACTGAAGATTGAGATGATGGGCACTAGATCCCAGGCACTGAATACCAAGTTGATGCCCTCCTTGACAATCAAATAATATACTTCACCAAGGGAAAAGTGCTTTCTATATTATAAAATCAATTGAAAGCATATTCACAGTAGCCACTTTGTAATGGTATAGTAGGGCTGCTTCAAATATAAATGCATTCTCTACATGAGATGCATTACAGCACACAAACAAGCATACTAATGGGATGAAGATCATGACAAAGGTATAGAAGTCTATTTGATGGCATGTCTCTATTGCATGTGCATATTTAAGCAGTGAAATAAATGCATGTGATCAAATGCGATTTACATGAGGTTTAAATGCTTTTCCTTTACAGAAGTGCTGCCCTCATAGGCAATTCAGAATTATTGAAGAGGGCTTTATGAGTAATGATTCTTAAATTAAACCCATTTTCACAATGTTGTTTTCTAGTTTGATCAATAGTACTATTAATTACCATAAATACTCTTTTCCATAAATACACGGTTTAGCTGAACAGTATTTTTCCTTTGAATAAATTTTTCCTATACAAGACATACCATTCAATGTAACTACAAGCTTTTGGAAAACAGGACAAACATCATGGGCTTTGCAGACAACCTCTGTTTATCCGAGTTAACCCACAACATCACAGAGTGTCTCGACAGATTTTGCTTATGATGCTGGGCAGATTTTGCTTATGATAAGGAATCACAATCTACTACTCTGACATTGTGGTTATGGGATGATCCTGAGGTTAATCTGAAACAGTAAATTAGTGAATTAGCTAGATGCAACTGGAGATATAAAAGCTAACAAAGCAGGAGCAAAAACCACAGTTCAGGGTGAACTGAACTGTGCAACTGGGTGCAACCGACTCGATTCCTATGTTCTGCCTCCCATAGAAAACAATTTCAAATTTAGTAGCGAAAGGGGTAGATAGATGAGGAGTGCTGAACACTCTGTGTGAACTCTTTCATTTACTTCTCCATAGCTCCTCTCACTAAGCGGTGGAAGAAGGGGAACATCACATGTACCATTACTGTTTGTCAGACTCCCTGCCCAATCCATCACATTTTTTTAAACTGCTGTCCTTTCACTCAAGGAAGAAAAATCAAACTCTTCAAATCTATTCATCTAGCCCAAATGTTTTACCTCCCTCCTGTCCCCAAAAACAAAGCAAGGTGGGGGATACAACCCCCTTCATCTATCAAGTTTACCAATTAGCAGAAGAGTAAACCTACCTTCCTAGTATCTCAAGTAGCTCAGCAACACCATTGAAATGTTCCGTTTCATATATAAACCTGTTAATATGAAGTCAATATGTAAGCAAAATGGAGATAATAAAAATCTCTGAACCTTCTGGTTTTAGATTTAACTGCTTATTCTAGTTGCCTGAATTTCAGGCATCAATACTTCAAATTTAATATGCATTCAGTAGAAATGTCTTTAGATGCAGATACGCAAATGGAGGAATACACTGCAATTAGCCAATAGTATCTTATGGTAAAGCATCTTGCAGATGCTAAGAGGACAACAGCTGCCAGGTTCTGCCTCATTTTTCTAAAGAAAGCAGAAATGGCTTCACAGTGTAACATTGCTCTAGCATGAGAAGCAGGTAGATTGGTTAGGCATTTATGGGGCTGCAGCTCTTAGCTATAGTGCACCAAACATGAGATTCAGGCAGCCATTTCCAAGACTCTTCACCAGCAAATAGTTCCTATTAATTCCTAAAAGTTTAAAAGCGCGAGGAGAGTAGATATGAGAGACTGCTATCCAACTTTTTTTTAATGTGAAGAAAGCATACAAATTAGAATGTAGTGTCAAGAACATGGGCAGACATTATTCTCTCTCTGCTCTCTCAAATCTCCTTTACTGCAATGGCTCCCAAACTTTGGGCTCCACAACCATCTCATGCTCCACAGTGGGTCGCAACCTAATGTTCAATGATGCACCAAAAAGCCTTGCATGGAGGCCCCTGAGGCTGTTTCCAGGTTGCATTGGCCTGAGACACACTCCATTGGCCTCAGCAGGCTTCAGAATACTTTCTGGACACAACAGGAAGTTGTAAAAATAAACTGGAGGTTGCTTTCTCAAACCAGAAGTAGCTTGCCTGCAGAGACCAACAGAGAGACAGAGAACAGAGAGTGGGCCAGCATGACCCACAAACAGCCTCTGGGGGCTCCAGGTATGGTTTTTTGGCATAGCATTGAGTTGTGAACCACAGTTTGGGAAATGTTGCATTTACTGTATATAAACTGCATATGGCATGTCCCCTGCAGGGAAAGCAGGACTGGCTTTCAAGGCCTGATAAAGAGTGAAGACTAGCTTTGGGAGTCTGATCCTCAACCCTGTTCTGTACTAGTAAAGCACTGCAAAGTACTGGACTGTACAATTTCACATGATAAGCACAAATTGCATGTTTCCATGGCAAAGGAATGCCTGCATTAGTGGAACCTTCCTAAACTATGTACAGTAAATATTTGCATGTTAAAATTTAGCTTCTTAAAATGCTCTTTCCTCAAAGGTGCACAGATTTCTACAGTATTATGCAAGACACGCACCGCTAACAACTGTATCAGTAGCAGTACTCTGATAAATGGATGATTGTATTAATAACGTTTAATGTTAGATTTTATCATAGTCTTTTTCTGCAAAGGACCATCATGATACTATATGACGTGTGTGGACAGTCCTGTGTACTTAGAATTATTTTTGTGTGTGCACTCTCTCATTCACACTCACACAGAGAAATGAATGGAAAAAAGCAAAGGGTAACTTTGAAGGCATCTTTAGGTTTGGTTATAAAACAGCTGCAGTCCACAGCAACCTGTTTGAATTGAGATCAGATTTTGTTCCTCTTTCACCTATATCCTAAAATGCAGCCATTACATTTTGCCCAATGGAAAGATATTTGAAATTAAGTCTCTGTGGGTTCAGTGGGACTCACTCCAGATAAAATGCGCACACAGGATTTCAACCAGACTCCACATTCCAGTTTAGGCAAAATGAGTTCGCTTCCTTCCATATCAACCTTTTAGTGAGAAAAGAGACAACTGCTTTCTTTTTAATTACTTTAAAATCAGTGGCCCCAAACTTTTTCGATTGGCGGCTGGCTCCCTTTACCTACTGGGCCACTGGCCATGGCTCCCCATTTGGGCTATAATCCTATACATTGTACAGGGCAGCAGGTTTTCACGAGGATTCTGAGGCTCCCTTGGCTGGTTTCCATGGCTCCAGAGAGAGAGAGCCACAGATCAAGTTCCCCTTGTGGCGCCTCGGTCTCCCTACTTGAGCTGTCCACAATGATCTCGACTGTGGCATTGGACTCCTCACGCCTGTTAGTGCTGGGGGACTTCAATGTCCATGCTAATGCCCCTGAGACGGCAGCCACTCAGGATTTCATGGCAGCCATGACTACCTTGGGCCTATCTCAGTAGATCTCTGCTCCCACACACGAGGCAGGTCACACTCTGGACCTGGTGTTCACTGGTGGACATAGGGATAGGGGGTTAGCTATGGAGGAGCTAGACTAAGATTACTCCTCTATATCTTGGACAGATCACTATCTTGTGAGCTTTAGGCTAGCAACTTCTGATCACTCTTTAAAAGCAAGGGGACTGACCGGTATGGTCTGCCCCCAGAGACTGATGGATCCAAATGACTTCCTGATGTCACTGGGACACTTTCCTGCTTCCCGTACTGGTGACCCTTCTGATGCCCTAGCTGCTCTTTGGTATAGGGAGTCCATTAAAGCCCTGGATCAGATTGCTCCCGAACGGCCTCAGCCTCACCGCCGAGCCAAAACAGCTCCATGGTTTACTGAGGAGCTGCGAGATACGGAACGGCTGGGCCGACGCTTGGAACAACGATGGAGGAAAACGCGTGAGGAATCTGATCGTGCACAAGCTATTGCCCATTTCAGGGCCAATTCAATGGCAATGATGGCAGCGAAGAAGGCATCCTTCTCTGCTGCCATTGCATCCGCAACAAGTCGCTCAGCTGAACTTTTTTGTGTAGTTTGTGAGCTGTTGCACTCAAATCCCTCTGCAAATGAGCCAGAGTGCTCGACTGACCATAGAAACGAGTTTGCAAGGCACTTTGCAGACAAAATTATTCGCATTTGCCATGACTTGGGTTCTGATCCAGCACCTCAGACTGTCACCCATACTCCCAGGGATTCTGAGTCGACAACTCAATAATGGATTTCTTTCAGCTCATAAAGCCTGAGGAGGTAGACAAGATCCTCAGAATGGCTTGAAACCATCTTTTTACCCACTTGACCCCTGCCCAGATTGGCTAGTATGAATTTAAATGGCACGGGCTTGGCTAGCTGATTGGTTGGAACCCATTATAAATGCATCCTTGCAGGAGGGGGTGATGCCAAACATCCTGAAGACTGCAATTGTCCGCCCCCTCCTGAAAAAAACACACCATCTTTGGATCCCACTAACTTATCAATTATTGCCCAGTTTCTAACCTGCCTTTCTTAGGAAAGGTGATTGAATGGGTGGTAGCATCCCAGCTCCAAGGGTTACTAGAGGAGACAGATTTACTTGACCCCTTTCAATCTGGCTTCAGACCAGGCTTTGGGACAGAGACAGCTTTGGTCGCCCTCATGGATGACCTTCACCGTGGACTAGATAAGGGTAAGCCATCACTACTGATCTAGCTTGACCTTTCAGCAGTCTTTGATACAATTGATCATATTATTCTTCTAAACCAGCTAGCCAATCTGGGGGTAAAGGGCACTGCTCTAAAATGGTTCCGCTCCTTCCTGGCTAACAAGTCGCAAATGGTGATGATGGGAGACACCTGCTCAGCACTCTGGCCTTTACAGTATGGAGTGCCTCAGGGCTCTATTCTATCCCCCATGCTCTTCAATATATACATGAAACCACTGGGGGAGATCATTTGGGGGTTTGGAGTGGGGTGTCACCGATATGCTGATGACATTTAACTCTATCTCTCTCTACCATCCCAAAATGAAGAGGCTGTGAAGGTCCTGGGTCGCTGCCTGGAGGCAGTTGGGGTATGGATGAAAGCCAATAGATTAAGACTGACTACAGAAAAGACAGAAGTCCTTCTAGTCAGGAAACCCTCAATGCAAGCACTAAGTCTTTCACCCACTCTGAATGGAGTGACACTTCCCCTGGAAGAACAGGTACACAGTCTGGGAGTGCTCCTGGACTCTCAGCTCTCTCTGGAGAACCAGGTAGCAGCTGTGGCTAGGAGTGCATTTGCCCAGCTTTGATTGGTGTGCCAACTTCGACCATACTTGTGCCATCCTGACCTCATCACGGTGGTCCATGCATTAGTGATTTCAAGGCTGGATTACTGTAACGCGCTATATGTAGGGCTTCCCTCAAGAACAATTCGGAAGCTACACTTAGTACAAAATGCAGCAGCCCGGATGGCAACAGGGGCTCAATGGTCTGACTCAGTAGGACCACTCCTTCAGCAGCTGCAGTGGCTGCCCATTCACTTCCGATCCCAACTTAAGATGATGGTACTGACTTTTAAGGCCCTTCATGACTTAGGCCCAACCTACCTAAAGGACTGCCTTCTCCCATACATACCTGTTCATCCCCTTAGATCATCTAATGGGGCTCTCCTTCAAGTGCCACCTCTGTCCCAAGTTAAAGGGATGGCAACTTGGGGATGAGCCTTCTCTGTAGCAGCTCCACAATCATGGAATTCCCTATCAGAAGAATTAAGAACTACACACTCTCTCATGGCTTTTCGGAGAGGGCTCAAATCATAACTATTTAGTCTGGCCTTTGGATGATTGTGTGGCTGTCTGCCCTCTGTCCTCTGGTATATTGTCATAGTGTTTTTCACTCCCCTGGTCAATTGTTTTGCCCACGCTCCAATATGTCCTGCTATTGAGAATTGGGTCTAGCTTTCATTCCTGTTCACTCTCTGTATTCCCGTTCATGTTTCATTTGTTGTTTTAATGTGTTTTACTTATTATGTTTTACTTATTATGGTTACATTGTATTTTGTTTTGTACTCTGTAAGCTGCTTTGGGCATTTGCTTTGACATAGGAAAGGCGGAGTATAAATTCTTTAAATAAATAAAATAAAGTTTGGGAACCACTGCTTTACATTGTAATTATCTTCCTTTTTTCATAATCCTATAATCCAAGAACAACTGTTTTTATTCTACCTATTGTAAATACATGGAAAAGATTCCTTTTTAAACCCACATGTGCGGAACCAGGTAACTAGTAAAACTTGTGGTTTTGTCATTTATCTGAACTAGGAGCAAGTAATATTTACTCACAAACATGGTATAAAATGCTTTCAAAGGAGGACTCCATCTAATATACCTGAGAAAAATATTGTTGATTTGTTTTCTGATGAATGCTCTTAATCCAAGAAATTTGCCATAGATTCGATGAAGCACTGTTTTCAGGAAGTCACGCTCTCGTGGATCTTCACTATCAAAAAGCTCCAACAACTGTTAATTAAAGTATTGCTTATTATTTCAGGTACAGTAACATTCTAATTAGAAGAAAAACCAATTCTAACTCAATTCTTTTTTCCCTACCAAAAAAAAAAAAAAATTAAGCACAGAACCAGAGATGCATTACTGGAAATATCACTTCACATACATACACAAGGTAGGCAATGCAGACTATACCTTAAAAAATTAGAATAACAGTGTTATTGAGATGTAGTAGCTTATTTCCATATATTAAGACAGATTACAATTGTCCATATTTACAGATGCCAATTGAGGTTACTGAATTCAGTGGGCACAGTCTAAAGTCAAGAAGTGTAAATACATTCTACCAGAAATGGGTCTTCGCTAAAAATTTAATTACATTATTTCACTGTGACTCGCCTATATATAACTTAGGGCCCAATCCAATCCAACTTCCTAGCACTGAGGCAGCTGCATCAATGGGGTGTGCACTCCCGCCTGAGGAGGGGCAGTCAGAGGCTCCCTTACTTTTGCTCCCTTACTTTTTGGCTGCACTGTGGTTGCATCAGCGCTGGAAAGTTGGATAGGATTTGGTCCTTACTCTGAAATGAACCCAATATCAGTAAACTAAGCTCAATCGGCATCGTAAGTAGTTCATGCACCATGCTTTACTGTACACAAACAATATACACAAACATTAAGAAGGTCTCCCCACGACCAAATGGTCTGGTCGTGACCGACTGCAGGGGGCGGTGCTCATCTCCGTTTTTAAGCCTGTAGAGCCGGCGTTTGTCCGAGGACAAGCTTCCATGGTCATGTGGCTGCCATGACTATAAGCCATAGCGCACGGAATACTGTCACCTTCCCACCAAAATGGTACCTATTTATCTACTTGCATTTTTACGTGCTTTCGAACTGCTATGTTGGCAGGAACACAAACATTACCTTACAGCTAAAACAGAATGTCAGCTGTATATTTACCTGCTGCACAAATTTCTGGTCAATATGACGCTTCGCAATGCTAGGCTGGAAATCAGGACTCTCTAAAAATCGCAGTAAAAATTCATACACCAGCTATGAAGAAGTAAAATGAAAACTTATTTAGAAATTCTCAAGAGGAAAAGAACCTTCAGTATATCATGGATCAACTAGAAGAGAAAGCAGAAGTATATTTCAAATAAAATTCAATGGATTGAATCCAGAGAAATCCCAGCATAAGCAGAAAGTATTTGTAATTGCGCATAAATGGGAGAGGTTACATGATTTCCAATGATAGTCCCCCCGCCTCAAGACATTACTTGACCCAGAGAATAGACTTTTTGGGTGCCACCCAACTATGGCAGATGACATGGGCAAGAAAAACTAGAGTTACCCACACTTTGTTATATCCAAGTGATTGTGGTTAGCCACATTGCTCAGTCCACCAGTGAAGCCACCTCTTTCCCAGTGCCCTACTGTGATCTTTTTGTTAGCCAACAGTGGCCGTTCTTAGGCTCTTTTTAAGCTTCATTAAAAGATCAGGAGCACCATTCACGACCATTAGCGAATCCTCACTTCCGCTGCATCTCTCCTTCCCTCTCTTGCAATGTTCAACCATGGTTAAATGTTAGACCAGTACCAACTCAGGACTAATCATAGGTAAATTCAAGCAAGAGAATTTAAAGCCACAGCTACAAGTGAATATCATACTCTGGTTTACAGTTACTTATGGTTACCCAGCTAAGGCCGAGAAGAATCAAATAACAGTCAATCATAATGAAAGACAAATCAAGAAGGATAAAGTTCGATGTTAGATGTGTTAGATGTGGCAGAGAGGTAACTGGTAATGTTTACTAAGGCCATTTTCAATGAAGTGCAGAGGGTAGAAGTCAGACGTTCACAAGAGGAATGGAAATAAGTTAAACCAGCAAGCTTGAGAAAGGTAGAAAATCTTTTGATTGTTAGAGCCATACGTCAAACAAATGTTTTGCTGCCATTTTAAAACTGGGGATACAAAAGCTTGCACATGCAAAGTTGCTTAGGCATGAATAACCTATATTGCATTTCCATAACTGCTCATACCTCAAGCCATTTTTATTGTATATAGCCACAGACCATTAAACAACCGCAACCTGCATAGCTTCACTAAAAAAAGTGATCTAGAAATTATTTTTATTTATTAATAATAATTATTTGATAATAATCAGGGTCCTGTGCTCCCAAAGTGGCATGTGATCCATGGCACACTAATTACTAGAGAAAATTGAAAATATGACATTTTAATTTGGGAGTATGAAGATTGGCCTCATACCACAAATTAGCATTCCAGCCATGGGAGCAGTCTCTCCATTTGGATTGGCAGCAGCTGCAATTTTCTTCTGCAAACAGGGCAAGGGTACTTGCAAAGTTTTTTTTTAATATTTCAAAAACTTTTCACAACCCACTAGTATAGTACTTCTCAACCTGGGGGTCACAACCCACTACTGGGGAAAATTTCCTGGGCCATTTCCCCTTTCACGCAAAAAGAGGAAGCACTTTGTGTGCAAAAAATGGGGCTTCTTACAGCATCAGAGAAGCTCACGGGGGGGGGGGGCTGTGGCCTGCCAGACCTTGCCAGAGGCTGGCGCAATCCTCCCAATGTGGTAAGAACCCCAGGTGCACCACAGCTCTGTGGCGCTGTCAGGAACCCCCACATGCCCCAGTTCCCGGCCCTGCCAACACTTACAGTGGTCCCAACATCTGAATAGGTTGTTGGGAACCACTGTACTAGTGGGTCCTGATGCACAGTTTGGCAAACACTAACCTAGACAGTTAACAGCCTCTTTCTTCACAGCTTTTGCCTGACTTTACCCTGCTACTGTGAAAAGAAGCATTAATATAAATATAAATATTTTCAGCAGATAGCAAGGTGCAACCACGTTGCTGGGTACAAGCACACTATTGGCATAAAATGTTAACATGGGAGTAAAATAATTATAAAAAAGAAATATATAAAAGGAAGAAGCTACCTGTATGTGGGGCCATGAGGCTTCTAACGTGGGCTCATCTTCTTCTGGATCAAAATCTGGATTTTCACTTGGTGGAAGTGTTCTGAAGATATTAGAACTAATCTGGGGGGAAAGATTCATTTTTAATTCATAATTAAGTTTACTTTTACCTAATATAATAGTCTAAGTAATATTTAGGGATGGTTCAGTTTTTCATTCTAAAAATAAGTACTTTATATGCAAGTCATGTGAATATATGAAGCTGCCATATCAAGGTAAGCCATTTATCCACGGAGCTCTTCCAATCAAACCTTTCCAGTCCTACCTCCAGAGAACCTGTAACTGGTATGCTATGGATTGAATATGGAACCTAAAGCATGCTTAGCTTTGTCATATGGATCCTCACAAAGGTAATTTATCTTATAATGTACAGTGCACACAAGAAACACAAACTCAGCTTCTTCTTGTTGATATTAAATATTGCAAATTGTTAAACTTATACCACACAAAATAGGGAGTATAATTTGCTTTATACTTTAAACAGCACTGTATACTTGTCTAGCTAGTTTAGCATTGCCTACTTTTGCAGACAGCAGCAGATTTCAGTGTCTCAGTCTGTCTTGCCAACCTTGTCAAATTTATTCAGATTTACGTGTAGGTCTCCTCTCAGTTTACTCACATTTATGAACCTGTTTTAAGGGGGGCAGGGACTGCCAGAAGGTCCAACGTTTCAGAGGGCAAACACACACCATCATATTTGCAAATGTTTAGCAGATCTCACAACTTTTTTTAACCTGTATTTTACTATGTCTTCAAAGTTATGTCCAGCCCATAAAGAATGAACTGAGTGCAATCATGCAAATATTTACAAAAGATAAAATAGTGTGCAATATAGTACTGAATATTACAATTTTACTACCATTCCATCATTGGAAGCTCCTTCCATTCCTGGAGCATTCCAGTCCACGACAAGGTAAAGGTCCATAAAGTCCAAGAACACAGGCCATTGAATGTGTCTACCATTTCAATGTGCCATAAAATCAATTTTTCAACAAGTCTGTTTCAGTGCCACTGCTCTTTTCTTTTAATGTGTTGACCTGGCTAAGAATTCCACATTCCAAATATGCTTATACCAAACTATTGATGGTGAAGATTTCCACTATGAAGAAATACATCTTTCTTAGCTATTGTTAAACAAAAGCAACCAGCTCTAATGAACATCTGCTAGCTACAGGTATTTTATATATCCCCATTCATGGATTGGATAGCATTTTGTAACAAGTGATTTCCTCAATGATTTTGAAAAGATAAGTTTCAGAAACCCTCAACAGAAAGACAAGTAAAAAATATGAACTTTTGGTAAGTGGCAATATCTGTTATATTTCTCTCATTTGAACAACTAATCGAGGAAACAATGAAGTTGGACTATATCAGTGTTCCTCAATCTTGGGGTCGTGACCCCAATGGGGCCGCAAAGCCTCAGTTGTGGAGGTCATGGCAGCTTCCAGGAATGAAAAAGGTTGAAGACCATTGAACTAGAACACCACCAGGTAAAGGGGGAGGCATCTCATGTACCCCTTCAGGTACCAGGAGATTATGTCCCAGTCCTGCTCAGGTTCTTAGTAAGGATGCTAAATAGCTTCCACTAGTGTCAGGTTTTGAATTATGGTGCTGGAGAAGACTCTTGAGAGTCCCCTGGACTGCAAGGAGGTCCAATCAGTCAATCCTCCAGGAAGTCAAGCCTGATTGCTCCCTGAAAGGACAAATCCTGAAGCTGAAGCTCCAATACTTTGGCCACCTCATGAGAAGAGAGGACTCTTTAGAAAAGACCCTCATGCTGGGAAAGATCGAAGGCAAAAGGAGAAGGGGGCGGCAGAGGATGAGATGGTTAGATAGCGTTACCGAAGCAATGAACATGAAATTGGGCGAACTCAGGAAGCTAGTGGAGGACAGGGAGGCCTGGCGTGTTGTGGTCCATGGGGTCACGAAGAGTCGGACATGACTTAGCGACTGAACAACAAGAAGTGTCAGGTTTCTTGGTAACTTTTTTTGCTCTCTCTAACAAGAATATTTGGCTGGTGAACCGTGCTGGTAAGGTGTATTAGGAGTACAGAGTAGACAGGAGTAGGGTGGAATGGACAGATAGGGACTCGGGAGGGGGCAGTATCAACGATAGGTCTCCATTTTCATACTTTATATATTTATATATTGGGGTCTTGGTATGAAAAAGATTGAAAACCACTGGAACACTGGCTTACTTTCAAATACAGATACACATTTCTCCATATCTAAAATTAGCCATTCTTTCTACAGTACAATTCTAGTACAATTCTTCTAGGTATTACCTCTAATTTCATTAAACAACTAAATCTATTTTTAAGGCAATGCTGATAGAGAGCCAACAATGCCGGTAGAAGTTGATTATCAACCATTACGAAACCCTAAAGCCTTCTGGCTTTGTTTCAAAAACATAGGAGCCTCTCTGAAAGGAATAAGAACTTACTGTTCCAGTAAAAAGTACCTGCTCTCATCTACGCATTCTACTCTCCTCATATCATCCCAAGCAGTGTTTGAGATGTAACATTTTCCCAGTGAATGGTTGGTTGGGGTTGGTTGGTTGTCATTATTCAGTGGTGCGGGAAAGCCAATCAACACACATTCACTACGACACTTAATTCCACTACTGTACTGCATACCCCTCAAAGCTGTGCCCTAATCTTAAAAGGTTCTGGCACAGTTTCTTTGGAGGTCCAAAATAAAATTCATTCCCATTTCCAAGAAAAGCTATTAGGGGAAGGGTATGAAGAAGACATATTGAACCGAATAGAAAACTAGAGGAAGAATTCATGCCTTGAAAAATGTGAAAGAAAATAGATTATTAATGGAAAGACAGATTATGTTAGTCATAGTCAAGAGCATATTTGAAAGACACAGTGCTAATGGGCAGCCCAATCCTAAACTGCCTGCGCGCCCCAGGCGCAGCAGTAGCAAAATGGCTACCGCTGTATCCAATGGTAGCCAGGCAGCCGCCAAAGGCACCTCAGAAGGGGACATTCATCAAGGTTCCCCCAGGCAAGCCCTGAGACCCATGTATGGGTCTCCTCAAGTCTGTGCGGGCAGTGAAGGCCATTGCCATTCCTGGCTCTGCCCATCAACCTACCCAATTCTGCTCTCCCTGCCCACCCAGAAATGATGCACCCCCAGTGGCAGTGACACAGTTCACCACCACCGGTGGTGGGCTCTGGCACTGGGTCAATGGTAAGGGCTTATGGAAGTGGCTTATGGCATCTTTGTGACACTCGTACTATTGCCCGTGCTGGTGAGTATAGGATTGGGCCCTAGGTCTTCAAGTGTGATGGTTGAGGGAGCTATCTGAGCTAGAAAGGAAACAGGTAGGTAAGCGAAGAGAACCCATAGTTTTGCTTTCTTTGGTGCCAATTAACAATCCAAAATGTTCAAGGCACCAGACACTTCTGGTGTAAAACATACACTCTAAACTGAAACTCTCCCTACTTCAAACAGAATTTTCTACAAATTTTCAAGCATTTCATTTTCAAATAAACTCAAGAGTGCATTCCACCACACTATTTCTTCAATTTCATTGTTTAATGTGTAGTATAAAGACAGGAAAAATGCATCCAACACAGACATGTAACAAAGGGAAAAACGGTCAAGAGGGTGTCTGAAACATAACCTAATTTTTAACCAAGCTTCCCCATCATACAACACTTCATACTACTTCACAAAGACAAGGAGGATCCAATCCATTACCAGTGGTGCCTGGTACACAAATTCAGACACTTAGTGTTCTGAACCGATGTCTGAAATGTGGCTGAAATTGCAAGGACCCTACTTCCAAATTCATGCAAAACAAGTATAAACACTATCAACTTGCTGGCAGTTCTAGAAACATGTCAGAGTCAATTCCACAGCAATAATTCTTCTTCCTTCACAATAGTCCTTTGTGATAGTCCAATTTGCTTTACATTACAGTACCAGGAAGGACAGCAATACATACAGCCTATGTCTTTCAGACTCTGCGCCAATCCTATTCAATTTCCAGTGTCAATGCAGCTGCAATGCAGCCATAAGGTAAGAGAACAAACATTCCTTTTGCTTTGAGGAGGCCTCCATGACTGCCCATAGTGCATGCCTCATTGGCACAGCTGCATCAGCACTGGAAAGTAGGATAGGATTGGGCCCTCAAGACACACAAAATAAGCAAAACTCAAGACATGTGTAATTTATTATATACTTGTTTTCATAATTCATTCTGTCAATAGCATGGCTAATAGAAGACAACAGAAGAAAGGACAGAAAAGCACGGAACAGAAGACAAGCTGTGCAATGTCCAGAAGTCACATATACAGATCCCTGGAAATTCCAGCTTTGCCTGGTTTTGAAACCTTCAGCAGACACTATCCACACAGTCTCAAAACTTTTAATTAAGGTAATGAAGAAGAGTTTCTTCATACACTTTACAGACAGATATGCTTAACAAGCAGCCTATAGACAATAAGAATGAATAATGATCCAAAGAAAAGTGGTGAGTTATATTGTCCTGTGTTACTGGTATGAATCCGAAGTGACAAATCAAATTTCTGCTCCGCAATAAGCAGAGATCCAGACTATCAGATTATTCTCTTGACTTAGACATGATGTTTGCCTACACCTCTCATTATCTGCTAACAATCTGGTAAACAAAAATTCTTATGCTGCCACCCCTCACATTTTATCTCTTTGCTGTAGTTTCAGAAAAGAAAATCTTGCCATGAACTCTACCAGACAAGACTCCAACTAGAGACCACAGCAGGGTTTCAGTAAAGACCATTTTTCATATTTTGCATGGTTTTCAAGTATGGAGTCCAGCTGCATTTTACGTTCAGTAAAAATCAGAGTCCTAAAATTATTCCCATGTGTTGCAAGTCAGAGAATCTGAAGATACAACGGATAGATAATACCCTGAAGAGGTAAGAGCACTGAAGCTTCTGGAGTTGGCCCAATTTCATGTTCATTGCTTTGGTGACTCTATCTAACCATCTCATCCTCTGCTGCCCCCTTCCCCTTTTGCCTTCAATCTTTCCCAGTATGAAGGTCTTTTCTAAAGAGTCCTCTCTTCGCATGAGGTGGCCAAAGTATTGGAGCTTCAGGATTTGTCCTTCCAGGAAGCAATCAGGCTTGACTTCCTGGAGGATTGACCAATTGGATCTCCTTGCAGTCCAGGGGACTCTCAAGAGTCTTCTCCAACACCATAATTCAAAAGCATCTATTCTTCGGCGCTCTGCCTTTCTTATGGTCCAGCTCTCACATTGCTACTGGGAAAACCATAGCTTTGACTAGGCGAACCTTTGTTGGCAGGGTGATGTCTCAGCTTTTTATTAAGTTGTCTAGGTTCGCCATAGCTTTCCTGCCAAGAAGCAAACGTCTTTTAATTTCATGACTGCAATCACCACCTGCGGTGATCTTGGAGCCCAGGAAAATAAAGTCTGTCACTGCTTCCATTTCTTCCCCTTCTATTTGCCAGGAAGTGATGGGAGTGGTTGCCATGATCTTAGTTTTTTTAATGTTGAGCTTCAAGCCAATTTTGGCGCTTTCCCCTTTCACCCTCCTCAGAAGGTTCTTTAGGTGTTCCTCACTTTCTGCCAATAATGGCACTGCCTTATCAAAACTGACGTCTTGATATAATCTTGCATATCCTCTTCTTGCTGTCTTGCCCTGCAGCTTCGAAGATCAGCCCCCAGCTAAGCACCTACTAAGGCCTGAAGAAAAAGAAGTGATATTTGTTTCCAGCAAGATGGGATTACAGCCCAAGTCTTACTGAAAACAATGGGCTTACTTCTGAGTAAACTAAAGAACACAATTTTCAAACATGTCAACTTGTTATACACTTTTAGGTCATCTGTGGGAAAAACTTCTTCATAGCCATGACTTTCTTGACCTCCATGGAACTGGAAGATGACTGGAAGCCCAGAAACAGGGATGGGCCCTTTCCCTGAATTAAAAGGGCTGGCAACCATAGTGATGACTACCTTGCAACAAGCTATGAAATGGGCCATTTGTTAACTCAAAGAAAACAGTGCTTTTAAGCAATAGAAAGTTTTGCTCCTGCCAAGTATCATAAGCATAGTTTTGAAGTAAACAAACTTTAGCCTCACGTTTTGTTTTTAAGATGGATAACACATTATATTGTTGCTGATGGATTATTCATTCTATAATGCTTTCCCTGACTTGCATTGGAAGATGAATTATAAATCATTTCCAAAACAATAACTAGTGTACAATAAATCATTCAGAACTTAATTGTCAGGCAAATACAAACTATCAGACAAATGCAAACTGTTTTTAATCTTTGGTTGCCTTCTTTGAGAAACAGTTTAACAATTACTGAAGTTGCTTTTCTCCCTAAGATTCGAACCAGGCCGTACTGCATAGCTGTATTTAATAGCAATCATACAAAATCATACATAATAATCATACATATAGTTACATAATTGTACACAGTTGTCCACTTTCTGTGTCAAACTAACAGGACTACAAAACTGAGCCTAGGGCAGATTATATTCACTGTAGATATTAGAGTATAAGTCGATTTCACAGTCTTTTGTGAAGACTGGTTTTGACACAAATGTTTTCTGTGACCCTCAGATAAGTCGGGGGGGGGGGGTTAAAACTTGTGGGAGATGTCTGACTATATTTTTTTCTTATTTTACCCTCCCTTGTTTTTCCCACACTGAGAAGATCAGGAGCCAAGCACTGCAGTGAGAGTGAAGGAAATGGTTCTTGTGAAAAGGAGCATAACCCCACCCCAAATAATGACACAAGACACATAGCATTGAATTGATGTGAGAGAGAAAATAGCTGCAGAGGAAAAAACCCACAGGTTTTAAAATGCAGGAAAAAAACACTACAGCACAGCAACTTCAGAAAGGCTTGTTAATAGCAAGCAATAGTTAAGAAGTTAATAGCATATTCAGAAGAGCTAGCTGCGAGCTATGACCATAAAGCTTGGAAACTCTCTGCAAGCATAAAAGATGGTCCACAGACACTTTGCAGAAAATCAGCAGGCAGCTGACACCCTCCAAGATGAGAAAGCAACTTACAGCTCATTTATTTGTAAAAAAAAATGTTCATCTTAAATAGTACATGCATAGTACATGCTATGGGTTAAGGGCAGTCAATTTCACCCTCACAAATAAGGGGCATACATAACCTGAGGAAACAAAGAACTGAACTGTAGTGCAAATGAAGATTATAAATTCCTTCCCATTTGAAAACATATTCTTGTTTTCCTCCCAAAATGTATGCTTCATACAGGTTCCACTAGCCGCCTGTCTTCTAATCCTCAAACCACAAATAACAGCAACAAAACAATATACATGCAGATACATGGCATGCAGAGATGGAGAATTTGTGGTGACAATTTCTTTTGCTTTTGTTTATTTTTAACTAGTTGATGCAGGGGTGGGGCTTTGCAGAAAAGGGCCAATTCTAATGTCAAATACTTTCACTTACTCCTGAGGGAAAGTAAGTGGGTTGCCATTAGACAGTGTTGGCTAACATTTGCTCCCAGCACTTGTCTCAAGATGGAGAAGGACCACTGAGCAACAATTTGCCACCATGAAGACTTTCTTGTAACAAACCAACTCTTTGCCCTACCCATTAAAATTGGCATTGATTTCATTATAAGAAAAAGTCTACAACGTAATTCACAACACTGACTTTAACAAACTTTCCTGTCTTTTTACAGCGGACACCACAAAGATAAAACTGTATAACTACCACATTCTTCCTGCTCAGCAAAAACTTAAATTTTGACTAATCAATTCTGAATAAGGTAAGTAACAAAAGCCTTCAGTCCAAGGAAGTGCACAATAAAAGAGACAGTGACCAAATTCTCCACTTATATACCTAAATTCTATTTCAATGTAAACAGCAGTTCAATGGGACTACTATCTTCATCATCTGACCACAAAATCACTTCTTAATGCAGAAGACTGTCAACCACAAAAGCATTCCAACATCTGCATTAAACCCTTCTCCTCACTACCCTTCACCAGAATCACACCTTTGTTATAGTCACATGGAAAGACAGGACATAAACAGAGGATGCCAAGGCAGCTTGTGTTGCATGACAAACTAAAAAATGCAGTAGCTATGTCTACAGTTTGATAGCAATGCTGCATGTACAGACTTACTGAAATACTCAGAAAATCCTATTCCATAAATTACTGATAGCACCAGTTGACCTTGTAGTTAATAAATTGACAGAGAAAACATTTTGGTATTACACTCCATTCAGTCAATAACTGCTCCCTGTTGCACCTCAATGCTATTTATTGGAAGCCCCTGGAGGTAACTTCCAAATCACACTGGGCCTGCAACCCACTCCATTGGCCTCTGCGGGCCTATGATTGCCCTGCAGAAGTGACTTCTGGTTTGTGGAAGTTGTGTCCAGGATAGGTGAGAGGGATGGCGGCCAGGAATAGGGCCTTCTCGGTGGTGGCCCCCCAACTTTGGAATACCCTCCCCTTCGAATTGAGAACTGCTCCCTCTGTGGTAATATTTCGGCGGGGACTGAAGACCTTTTTATTTCAACAAACTTTTAATTGTTGACAGGCTGGCTGGCTGGCTTTTTAGACTATATTTTAGGATTCACGGGGCTTGTTGTTTTTAAATTTTAATTATTTTAATGTTTTTTAATTATTGTTTTTAATTGTGTTATTTTATTGTATTTTATTGTTGTAGCCACCGTGGGTGCCCATGGGGCAGAAAGGTGGGATATAAATTAAATAAATAAACAGGAAGTCCAGCACACATGGGCTCATGACCCACTGCATATCAAATCATAGCCCACAGTCTGGGAAACTCTGAACTAATGGGTATGACTCTGTATGAGGCAACTTCTTAGGTGTTGAACAAAGTGAGCTCCCTCATAAAAGCAAAATAAAAATAATAAAGTTAATTACATCTGTGGTACAGGAACTCCAACAGCACTATTTACAAGTCCCAAGGGCTGCTATGAGGCATATCAGTGATTAAGGGTACTGGACAGATCATGGAAAAACATATTGTTTTCTCTAAATTCCCTTCCCACATTCCAACCGTCTACATTTATTACAGCAAGATGCAATATCATAGCCAGCCTTGCAAATAAGCCCACAAAAACTCTGTTCTGTCTGTCTGAAAACCCCAGATACCCTCTTAAACTTCAACACTAGTACCTGGAAACTTGGAATATATATAATGCATTGGAAAAATTACCATTAGTTTTCTATAAATTTTAAATACATTTTCCTAATAGGATTTTTTAAGAGATACCAGAAGAGAAAGAGGGTTTGAATTATTTTTCCTTTGGTGCAATTACTCTTTCCTGTATTAAAAAAAAGGAAAGAAAGCAATTGCTAAGTCACGCTCATGCCCAAAATGTGTTCCAACTAGAATACTGTGACTTGTTCACCTATAAAGGATAGCAACTTTCTGTAAGAATAAAGTGCCTATCACTCAGTGAAAAAGTACAACAGTGTGAGAACACACACTGGATATATGCTCCCAGAACAAAAATGAATAGGTTGAAGAACAGTTTCCTTTTTTGGTGTCTTAAGTCATCCTGTGGAAGCCCTGAGGCATTCATGCAAGGACAGTTTCCCAGTCTCTTCCTTGCCCCTGCCTACCCATTCTTAAATGTCACTGATCCTCAGAGTTCCCTTACCACTACCCTTCTCACACATATTCAAAACCGGCCTGAAAGCACAAAAAACCTAGCCTGAGACTTTGCCAACATCAGTCACTTACACATTTGCAAACTGATTCAGAGATGCTGATGCAACTGTCAAGGCGGAAGATTCTTTTAACAGTAAATGGAGCAGACCATACGTTTTTAATTTTCAAGACTGTCAAAGTTGAAGTCTGTACATGTTTAGCGCGCACGCGCACGCACGCACGCGCACACACACACACACACACACACACACACAGAGCTAGTCAACATGTGCTACAAGCTGAACCCTTGCTAACTGGGCAAGAGGCACTTTTTCAAGTGGTGTTCCTCTTATATTTAGCAGGGGAGAGCAATTGTCCCTATTCACCCCTGCACAGTTTCTTTTCATGGCTGTTGCTGGTGGTGTTTTGTATTTTTTTTAGATTGTAAGCCCTTTTGGAACAGGGAGCCATTTAACTTCATTATTATTATTAGCCTATAAACTGCTTTGTGCACTTTGTGTTGAAAAGCGGTACATAAATACTGTTGATTGACTGATTGCTTAAAGAACTAGGCTCAATCCACACAAGTTGTCCAAGGACTACTGATAAATATATAGAAATTATGTGTGTTATGGTAGAAATTATAAATTTTCTAACCAACTGAAAATAAACTAATGAATTCAGTGCACCAAATCCTTATCAGTCTGACCCAGAGCCTATTTAAAACTGCAGCTGCAACTAAATCAACCCCAAAAATATAATGGCTTGATTCTGGACAACACATACATGGGACCGCCTCAGATTTTGTATCTGCAAGACTGAGTGTGAAATGTGAACATTTGAAATAATGAACCACATTTGATTTAAGAACATAAGAAAAGCCCTGCTAGATCAGGCCAAAGGCCCATTTGGTCCACCTTCCTGTATCTCAGTGGCCCACCAAATACCTCAGGGAGCATACAAGATAGCAAGATGTCTGTATCCCATTACCACACCTGCATCTGGCATTTCAAGGTAGCCTACTTCCAATGTAAGGAGGTTGCACATACCCATCATGGCCTGTAGCCTACAATGGACTATCCTCCAGAAATCTGTCCATTCCCCTTTTAAAGGCACCTAGGCCAGATGCCATTAACATCCAGATGCCATCAAGGAGTTCCACAGATTAATTACCTTCAGGGTAAAAAAAGTATTTCCATTCTAACTCTCCCAGCATTCAATTTTAGTGGATGTCCCCTGACTCTGGTGTTGTGAGAAGAAAAAGAGCATCCCTCTATTCCTCCCATGCATAATTTTGTATGTCTCAATCATGTCCCCCCTCAGGTGCCTTTTTTCCAGACTGAAGAGCCCCAAACACTGCAGGCTTTCCTCATAAGGGAGGTGCCCCAGCCCAGTCATCATTTTTGTCACTCTCTTCTGCACTTTTTCTAGTTCCACTATGTCCTTTTTGAGACGTGGTAACCAGTACATAGTACTCCAGATGTGGCTTTACCATTGATTTGTACAATGGCATAATAATATTTTATTCTCAACCCCTTTTTTAATTACCCCAAGCTTGGAATTGGCCTTCTTCACTGCTGCTGCACACTGGGTCAAAACCTTCATCAAGTTGTCCACTAGCACCCCAAGATCATTTCTCCGGATCTGTCACAGACAACTCAGAACCCATTCATAGACAGCTCAGAACACATTTGGGGTGTGTGTGAGTGTGACCCCTTGCCAAGATAATGTGTTGGGATGATTATTTTGTAAGCTCCATTGTTATTGTATATGAAACTTGCAAACTTTGGCAGAGAAAAGATGGGATTTAAATGTCTTAAATACATCTCATACCAGTATTCACAGCTAGATGTGATCGTTGCTTAGTTTTGAAAGAATTATCAGGTTACCTTACTCTATATTAAATAGTACTGTCACAATTTCTTATTGCCACTTTAATGTTTCACTTCATTATGTACCCTAAACCAGTGTTTCTCAAACTGTGGGTCAGGACCCACCAGGTGGGTCATGAGCCAATTTAAGGTGGGTCCTCTTTCATTTCAATATGTACTTTATTTTTAATATATTAGACTTTATGCTACCATGGTATGTGACTGCATTTGGAGAAATGTTACAGATCTTTACTTTTAACAGGCTATTACATATGTACTTTTAACAATATTAGTTAATGGGGCTTACTCCTGGGTAAATGTGGGTAGGATTGCAGCCTTTGGATGTTTGGGGACTTTTTAAAAAACATACCAGCAACTGCTTGGAAGGGTTAGGAGGGTTCTTTATTTTAAATTAATTTTTAAATTTGTACTTATTGTAACTTTTAAGTTACTAAATTTGATTTGATTTTGTCATATCATGCTGCTTGATGTCGTCACTTCTGGCCATGAGACCACTTTCAGGTCAATGACATTACTGCTGGGTGGGTCCTGAGAGATTGTCATTCTAAAAGAGTGGCTCCCAGTGCTAAACCATTTGAGGACTATTTCCCTAAACTTTTTAGTATACGTTTACACACATACCCTAGAAGCCAAGACTATTTCTTGTCTATTTAGTTAGAAATACACCAATGTGATAATGAATATAGAAAACAAAAATTCATGAGGCAAGTCAATTTGGTCATTAGTCTAGAAAATTTCAATCTACAGAATTGTAAACATTTTGTACAAAGGAAAACACCACAATGATTCTATATGTTCAAGTGTTACTAACTCAATCTTTTATTGGCAGAAAAAAATTAATCACTGAATACGAATGTTATTCATAAACTGAATGGTTCAGATAAGATAATTTTGATTTACTGCAAAGAATAGAACGATAAACTACTGTTACACCTGCATGAGATCCTCAAAATCCTTCAACCAAACCTATTTTGTTGGTTTTTTAAGCTCCAAAATCTGGATTATTTAGTACCAAGATATCTGTATCTTTGATCGTAAACTGGATGATGTTACCTAGTGAACAAAACCTCCCTTTCCAGGTCTCTTAGCCAACATCATATATCACTGTTCAAATTTTCCCCACCCACAGTGAGCAATATTGCAACTGCTCTAACACTTTCTTTTCATGGTATCTTATGGCTGTCATCAGCTGTTATACTTGGACATCTGTTTTCCAGGACTGTAGCCAAATATGTCTTTTGTGCATGACCAGGCCAAACTTACTACAGACAAATACTAACCATTGAAATTCTTTTTGAAATGAATGGATTAGTCTTTATGGTGCTACCACTGTTGTTTTTACCATTAACTTCAGTACTATAATAGCTCATATAGTAGGCCCCTCCCTCCATATCCACAGGGGACATATTCCTGCTGATATCACAGATACCAGCAAACCCTATACTTATTTTTGGAAGAAGCTTTTTAGAAAAGGAAGAAAATAGTGAGAATAGACTTGTAGCCACTAGAGGAATACTAGAGGAAGCAGTGGCGAGAACACCAACATGAAGCGGAATCTAGCATTCTTGCTATCTGTCTGCTTCCTCTATTGTCCACTTCCTATTAGTGTGCTCACTGTTGCCTCCTCTAGCTGCTTTTCTCTAGCTGCTGCAAATCTGGCACTGTCTGCCTACTTTCTTTTCCAAAAAGCTTCCTCTGCTGCCTGCTTCCTGTTAGCATCACTCTGCAAACAAAGAGGTGAGACATAAGAGTGGGGAGGGGAACTTGGTAACCAAAGGTAACTGAAACCACAGAAATCAAGTCTGCTACTATCATGGAGGCTACTGTCCTGTCAAAAAAACTATGCCAAAGAACTACCATTACAGAAAAAAATTAATTTCCATGCATAAGGACTTCCAGATGTAGTTCTCTAAAAGTGACTTACAACCCAACCCTAATTAAATTCCTGCACAGTGATGCAGTGACTCTAGCACAGGCTGCTCTGGATCCTGGTGAAGATCTCAGCTGGTGAAGATCTCCTCAGGATAAGCAGATATTTGTGCCTTTACCCAGGAGTAAGCCCAAGCAGCCACAATAAGTCAACTCGAGTTGATATGTGCAGGCAGATCAGGCCCGGGAAGGAGGATGAGATATGTTGTGTGCCAGCACTACCCATCCTGCCCCTTTCCCAGGCTTGATCTTCTCACAACCTGCCCTGTTCCATCCCCTCCTCCTCCCCCTGCAATGGTCCAGCAGGCATCCCTATGATCACCAGAGTACAAAGGAAGGATCCAGCCTTCCTACTAGAGCATACTGGCAAAGAATCCTGTCACAAAGCACTATATGGCACTTTCGCTACTGCATGCTGGCAGAATGTGTGTTCTATTCCACCAGCATGTCCTTTGCATTGAAATAACACAATCAGGCAGGAAATACAATTTGAGAGGAATACAGCTTTCCTAGAGATAGGCTGAGAGTCAAATTTATTTGCCGGTCAGGCTGTACAGTAGGAACTTACATTTAGGAAGAATACTGTGTACTTACACTAACATTCAGTATTTGGTCATTTGGAAATAACTGCTATCAAGGTACAAAGTATTTCAACCATGCCATAAGCAAGATTTCAACTACATCTTTGCATGCATTTGGCCACTATGAAAAAGTAAACAGAACCTAATAGGCTCTGGCTCTAACCTATTAGACTGAGGATTTGGTAAATCACAAGAATACTGTACATTTGTAAAAAAGATACTGAAAAATTTGTGGTTTAGACTAGCCTGCTCATGTAAGCTGCCTTGGGCATTTGCTTAGGTATGGGAAAAGGCAGGATATAAATTTTTCAAAAAATAAAACCAGCTATCTGCAGGTGATGCAAAATGTCTTGGTGTTCAATTCAACCCAGAGTGAGCAAAACTCTTCTAAAGAACTCCATTCTTAGTAGTCATAGGTCAGTTTCTATAGCCAAGAATAAGAGTGTCAAAAGAACATACTATAGCAAAAATTGAAAGGTATGAACACTACTCTTTTGTATCAGCTAGTTGCCACACCCAATTTTAAAGACGACAGTGATGAGCAGACAACCGGATTTTTATACCTTGATTTTGTTACAATATAATGGCAACAAGTTGATAGTATGAACCAGAGAACTGGTCCACTGTAGAAAGATAATTCAAATCAAAATGTTGAGCAAACTTTATTTAGTTTCACTTTTAAATGTATACAAAGGAAGAGCAGTATGTCATTGTTTACTTACCATCTTCACTATATCAGAATAGGCTGGTTCCACAATCACACCACGATTTGTTGAAACAAATTCCACAAGTTCATTCAGTGTTGCTCTTTTAATTTCTTTGCTTCTCAAGTCAGAGACAGAGTCCATGAAATCAAACAATACACAACACTGTTGTAATTTTTGACAAAAGAGATCTTGCTGTTCAACTGAGGTGGCATCTATGAAAGAAAAGCAGATTGAAGAATTAGTATTTAAAATTCAAAGTGCCTAGAAATCAATGTATCTGCCGTAAGCATCAGTAACAGAAACTAGTCAAGAAGGAAAGATCGAATTCAACCATTAATTTCCAACCATCTTGTGTTCCCCTATTCCCTTCTCCCAGCAACCAGCATAGTTATTTAGCCACACTAAGTGGTACATGTTAACATGCTTTCAATATAATGAATGTAAACGTGATTATCTTGATTCTTAAAAAAGGTAATGTTTCCAAGCACTATCAAACATTCTTCTAGGGCTCTCCAAACTTTTCAGTATGACATCCACATCATATATTTTGCAGCCTCCCCAAAATCTGTTTTATAAATGAATGAATTTTAAATGAATGAATAAATTTTACTTGCATTTTTTTTGTAATCAGCATGATACGATCCAGAACAAAAGAGAAATGTGACATTTACAAAGAAACAACGCCATGCTTAAATTGAGAGGGCAATCCTAACCTGGAGTTAGGCCGACACAGTTAGGCCAGCAAAGGTTGGCCGGCACAAGGGACACCCATAAAGCATGTTTGGTTGGAGAGGCCAGCACACAGACGTGCACCATCCTCCCTGACTCCAAGGGTGGGCCAAACACATTTTATGGTGGCCCTTGTGCCAGTCAAACTTTGCTGACCCAACTGCCGGTTAGGATTGCGCCCTGAGACATATGACATATGAGTAAAATATTTTTAAGCTACTGCAGGCTGGATAAAATCTTGTGGTGGACCAGATGTGACCCTCAGGATGTAGTTTGGAGACCCCTGTTATATTAGAAGAAAGGAAAATCAGTAGGGAGTGTACTAGTCACTACTTACAGAGGAATAGAGAATCAGCATCTTACAAGTTTGCGCTGACTTACACCAGGGAGACTCAAGTTCAATCCCTGTTTAACCACAAAGCATACTGGCTCTCTCAGCCTAACTTACAGCAGTTGTTGCATGTATTGGGAGGGAACATACAATGTATTCCACCCTAAACTTCTTGAAAGAGCAAGTTAAAACCAAAGTATTGATAATATAAGGAGCTGCATGAATAACATTGAAATGGCAGCCTCTATTTGTGCCTCCAATGAACTGCTTCCCCGCTCCGGCAGGCCCTCCCCTTCCTCCAGCACGCACAAAGGAGTTGAAAGAGAGACAGGATTTTGTTCATTTATGGAAGTTAGAAACAATGGGATATTCCTCCCTCACTATTTCTTACCTTCTTTATACCCAGCACATCAGAGAAAGGCCTATTTCTTCCTTGAGCCCTGGGAACATACATAACAGGGCTGAAGTGAGGCACACTATCTTTTCTTATTTGGGTTGGTATTTAGAGACAATAAACTGAAGTTATCCATTATCCATACCTCATCCATACCTTATCCATACCTCAGTGGAACTGATAATTCAGGGCAAGGGATGTGAACTCTAGGATATCCTTCTCTACAGAAAGTTGGGGTACTTGTCCTTGGCAAGCTAACTCAGATAATTGTATGAAGCCCAATGTCAGCTATGCCTGAACTGGCTTTTTCCTACTATTACTGTGACAGTCCTGATAGCTAGCTAGTATACAGAGGAAAGGATGAATGACCATTCTTTGACAGCAGGAAAGGTAGAAAGCTAGTCACACTTTGTAAAATAAAATTGAATAATCAGTTCTCCAGTCTGAAGTTTAAGGCTATGAATGTCTTTCTCATGGGTGCTATAGAGCACTCTGTAGAACTAGACATAACATTTCCAGCAATTTTTGAAGCTGGGGAGGGATTTTTATCCCCAGAGGTTTGGGGAAGGAATTGAAACAATGTATTCTCTTATCAGAAACCAAACTTTGTTTATTATTTTAGGAATATAAACTGTATTGTGCATAAACTTAGTTCAGTGGTTCCCAAACGTTTTAGCATTGGGACCCACAAAAAAAGGGGGTCACTTTACTAGACACTTAAGCCTCTGGGGCTATAAGGTGGTTGGGCAGCTACTGCCCACCCCTGAGTAGCAGGTTGTTTAACCCTTGAGGCACATATAGTTTAATCTACCCTGTCAGTTTGGCAAACCACCAAAAATTGGGTTGTGACCCATTGGTGGGCCACAGACCCATGCTTTGGGAAATGCTGCCTTTGTTTTAGCCATACAAAATAAATGCAAATAAACTTAGCATTAGAGAAGGAATAGCAAGCTGCTGCAGTCCAGAGGTACCTACAACATCTTAGTTTTGCCGGTCATAATAGAGAAAAATAGTTTAAAACAGAACATTGTAGCAAACAAATAAAAATGTTTATCAGCTGGAAGACAATCTTCTCTTCCAAGTAGATAATGTCAACATCCAGAAAACAAAAGAACCCATCCAAAAACATGCAATACATCTATTTACCAGAGGCTACAGAGGGATGACTGACAAACCACAAATGGCTTCCAACTCTTTCAAAAATGATTAGGATATGCCTCCAGTCTACCAATAAATCAAAGTCAAACTGCAGTACACATTCATCTAAATGCATTCAAGAGGTGTGCTTAAAATTGGATGTCTCTCCACTTTGGTGAAAAACAGTTGCGGGGGGGGGGGCAGAGGTGGGTAAACCTGATCAGTGATGTGGGGAGAGCAACCATTGCCTGAAGAAAATTAGCCTTCCTCAGCTGCTACTTGCCCCTAAAGGGGCAACACAAACATCCTTTTTTTTTTTTTTAAGGGAGGGGGGGTTTCCTCCAGGACTTCATATCTCTAAGCAGAACAGTGGAGATTACACAAGATCCTCAATTCCATGAGCAATTTTTAACAGCCAGGTATCTTAGCAATTTGTGAATGCTGAAATCATTTTACCTTATTTATGCTATATTCATGTGTTGAAAAAAGCCACCTCAAACACAAATGGCAGATTTTGGGTACAAAAGTTGTTCCGGAATAAAAAAAATCAACTCTTTCCTTCTTATGTCTGTGGGCTCAACTGGAACTCCAAAGCTTCTTTATATAGCCATCCTATTTTACGCTCACCTCTTTATAATTAAGATAAACATGTAGTTTAACATGTAAACATGCATTTAGATAAACATGTAGTTTGGCCCCCAGTTGTACTTTATATTATTAAACTCTTCAGTAGCATATTATCACTATCACGTTCTGTAAGTGTCATAGCAACCATGAGTAAAATTAGCCATATCATGTCATTTAAACAATATAGCTTTGAAAAATTTCCAAACATAAACTAGTTTCTTTCATATACTGAAAATGGAAAAATCTGAAGCAGGTGACAAGCTATAAGGGTTGTACATACCTGCAGTCTACAGCAATTATCTAATACCGCAGGTAATCTTACATAGTTATTAGAATATGAGAGAGAGGGGGGAACAGGTTTAACAATATTTTAAAACCTTGCTTTAAAACATTTCACTCATTCTATAGAAGAAAATATTTCATAAGATTTTTAATATTCCTGAAAATTTCTATTTTTCATTGAGAGGTTTATTCCCAATTTTTCCAGGTCTTCACATCTCTAAGCAGTAAATTGCACAGGAACCCCCAAAAGCATGATTTGGTTAAAAAGATTTCTTAGTAGGCAAATGTCTTAGCAATTTATAAAAGGTAACCAATTATTTTCTTTATGCTATGGGAGAACAAAAGTAAACAGTCACAGGAACTTCCATATGGGTTCTTTAGGAGAAGATGCCCAAATTCTGAACTGCCTACAAGCATTGCATATAGAGAAATATGTAATACTGTATACTTTGTGGAGCTGGAATCATGGTCACAAATTTCATACAAGGAGATCCCAAAGGACTCGTATGCTACTCTGTGGTCATTTTGACATATCCTGGAAGGAATACATAACAAACCTTAACATTCACAGAAACCAGTCATGAATACTCTAAAAAGGGCTACCCAAACTCCTATTGTAACAGAAGCAAAACTAAAGAGCTTTTGTTCAACTGAAGTAACCATTCAATGCAAATCCCAACACACTGTACAGAAAACTGAGATAGAGGCCCGAGAGGAGGGTGGGATTCAGAGTCAAATTTGCTCATTTTAATCGATCAAACTAGAGACCAATTACCCACTGTGCTTCAAGTCTAAAGATGTTATCAAATTTAGTGAGACTGGTGGCAAGGAGCATGCATTTCAGCAAACAAGCAGCAAGCAGATTTGTAATATGTCATATATATATATTGTAATATGTCCCTATATATATAGGGACACTAAGCTTTTAACATTGCATGCATGATAGGATTCCTGTTATCTGAAAGGCAACAGTATTCAGGATGACAAGAACAAGCAAAAATGCAATCATGCACTTGGAAAGCTGTCTACAGAAGAAATTTACAAATGGAAAGTGGATCTTCAAAAGCTAGTGCACATAATTCAAAGCTTGAATAAATGGCTGTTTTAACTAGTTTTATTAGCAAGACAGCGGAGCTACATGTCATAACAATTCTCCTTATTGCCCTATACTAAGCCAGAAAGATATCCTATCAGCACACATAGTTAAGTTACATAAATTAGTCCAAGCATCAGTGAAGGATAAAATACCAGTATAAATACAATATTACAATGAGGTTTTCATTTGCCATTAATTTTCAAAACATTCATGCATGTTATATACGACTAGCTGTTTGTTACCCGGCGTTGCCCAGGTAACCAAATGATCTTCCAGAGTTTATGAGTTTTGCACCCCTTCTCGCCCCCCACGCCGACGGGGGCCGAACCCTGACTCCAACCGCATCGGGAGCGTCACCAGTCGCCTTGGCGACCCTGGAAACTATGGACTCGATGCCAATTTCACTTCAGGCCCCCTGCGTACTCCCACCCCCGGGGGTGCTGGGGGGGGCGTGACCCCCACAGTGTTTGTCTCAAGGCATGCGCGTGCCGAGTCTGGCCCCCATCGCTCCAGGCGTCACAGCGGGGCATGGCGGACATCTCGTCTCGCACCCTTTCCCACCCCCCATGTTGAGAGGGGGCCAAACCCAAACTCCCACGGCATCAGGAGTGTCGCCACTCACCTCGGCGACCCTGGAAACTACAGATTCAACACCGATTACGGCTGTTTTCAACCGATTTATGCAGGGCCCCGTGCATACCCCCCCGGGGTCACTGGGGGGGCCTGACCCCCGCAGTGTTTGTCGCCAAGCCGCAAGGCATGCGCGTGCCAGGTTTGGTGCGCATCGCTCCAGGCGTTCCAGCATGGCATGGCGGACATTTTGTTTCGCACCTCTTCTTGCCCCCCACGTCGAGGGGGAACCAAACCCAGACTCCAACTGCATCGGGAGCATCGCCGCTCATCTTGGTGACCCCGGAAACTGTGGATTCGACGCCGATTTTGGCCATTTTCGACCATTTTCACGTGGGGACCTCTGCCTACCCCCACCCCTGGGGGCGCTAGGGGGGTCTGACCCCCGCAGTGTTTGTCATCAAGCCTCAAGGTGTATGTGTGCCAAGTTCTGTGTCGATCGGTTCAGGCGTTCCAGCAGGGCATGGGGGATGTTTTGTTTCGCACCCCTTCTCGCACCCCACACCAAGGGGGGGCCGAACCCAGACTCCAACAGTGTCAGGAGTGTCACCACTGGTCCCGGCAACCTCGGAAACTATGGATTCAATGACTATTTTGGCCATTTTTGACCATTTTCATGCGGGAACCCCCACGCACCCCCACCCCCGGGGGCACTAGGAGGGCCTGACTCCCGCAGTGTTTATGGCCAGGCTGCTAGGCATCCGCATGCCGAGTTTGGTGCCAATCGGTCCAGGCGTTACAGCAGGGCATGGCGGATGTTCTGTTTCACACCCCTTCTTGCCCCCACGTCGAGGGGGGCACACTCAGACTCCAACTGTGTCGGGAGCGTCGCCGCTCATCTCGGCGACCCCAGAAACTGTGGATTCGATGCCTGTTTCGGCCGTTTTAGACCATTTTCACGCGGGGACCCCTGCGTACCCCCACCCCCAGGGGCTCTAGGGGGGGTCTGACCCCCACAGTGTTTGTTGCCAGCGCACAAGGTGTATGCGTGCCAAGTTTCGTGTTGATCGGTCCAGGCGTTCCAGCAGGGGATGGCGGATGTTGTGTTTCGCACCCCTTCTTGCCCCCCCATGCTGAGGGGGGGCGAACCCACACTTCAACGGCATCAGGAGCGTTGCTGCTCGCCCCGGCGAACCCGGAAACTATGGATTCGACGCCTATTTCGGCCGTTTTAAACCATTTTCACGCGGGGACCCTTGCGTACCCCCACCCCGGGGGCTCTAGGGGGGTCTGACCCCCGCAGTGTTTGTTGCCAGGCCGCAAGGTGTATGCGTGCCGAGTTTCGTGTCGATCGCTCCAGGCGTTGCGGAGCCTATTCAGAACATACACACATACGCTCTTCTTTATATATATAGATGAACACTCCTATAACCATCAAACTTTAAGTAAAAACAAAAAAGTAGAAAGAGGAGAGGCAGAAAAGGGACATTTACCTGTTTCATGAGTCAGGACGAAGGGAGTGTTTCAATACAGCAAGGGTGATAGCACAACCAGCAGTGTATGCTAATAAGTCATGGTAATTACCATTTAGTCCACCACAATAAATAACTAAATTAAGATAAGAACCAACATTTCAAGGCAAAACACCAAAAATGATACTCTATGGGATAAAAATAGAAGCTGGAATCCACAGAACATCATGTACAAACAGAAAGCAATTCTGTGCGTGCACAGGGAGTTGTTCAAATCCCCCCCCCTCCACTGCAGAGGGTCTTCAAAACATCAACACTTGTAAACCCTAGACTTAAGGTGCTGAAGCAAGAACTTGTTTCTTGGATTCTGAGTCCCAAAAGCTCTGGATCCAGGAAAGGCAGATGCTAGGGCAGAGGCTATAGGCCTGGGAGGAACACTAGATGGCTGGGCTGAGGCAATGAAAACCCTCATTCATATAAAATGGTCAAAAAACAATTGTTTTCTATTTTCAGAAGACATACAATATGTACTATACAAGATACACGCGTCTTGTGTATTCCCTGAGGCATCTGGTGGGCCGCTGTGAGATGCAGGAAGCTGGACTAGATGGGCCTTTGGCCTGATGCAGTGGGCCTCTTACGTTCCTATGAACAATCCAGACATAATGAGAAACTATGGTTTCCCGCAACACAAACAGACTTTTAACCCTTCCTGGCCCAAGCATTCTCCTGTTTATTCCCTTTACTTACTTCATCAGCTTGCAAACATTAACATCCTGGTTTATTGGCACAGCGTGTGCAAAGCCAGGAACTGAGATTTAATTCAAAACCTCAGAGTTTGAAGTTTGCATTGCACACTCATCTGGAAGCTAGATACCTTAGTTCCCAGCTTTGTACAAACTGGAACCATCATTTAAATAAACCAGGATATTGTCATTACCGCTCTATAACACAGCCAATAAGGTAAGAGGTGGGAGAAAGGACAATGAAAACCCCCATTCATATAAAATGGTCAAAAAACAATTGTTTTCTATTTTCAGAAGACATACAATATGTACTATACATAATTTTACAATTTACAATTTTACATTTCCTGCTGGAAATTTACATCATTTTGGCTATGGGCTAATTGGCAATTATTGTAGAAAACTTGAGTACGCAGAATGATCTGCAAGTAGTGACGGCACTGAAATTTGGAATAATTTTACTCAAGGTACATGTTATGCCAGCTCATAATCGATTGAAATACAAGACTAACACTGAATGGTCTGAGATTATAGGATCAAATACCCATTCCATAGTAACATATCACTTTCAGGATAAGACTCCCAGAAAAGACAAATACTCAAACACTGGTATGGTAAAAGAACAGAAGAACCCTGGAGTAGAAGCAGGTTATTTATAAAGTAAGGTTACTTCAACATGGCTGAAACCAGCCCTGGAGCAGCCAACACATGACCCATTTTGAGCTGCACGTATTTAGTAAGCACATTGTAGTTTACAACGCAAAAGCAAAACTTCCATTATTGTGACACAGGTTTACTGAAGACATGGACCCAAAGTATTAGACCTAGAGTATTCTTAGGTCGATTAAAAAATTTTATGCACACAGAGAGATTCAGATCAACAATCGAGGAGGCAAAAAAAATATTTTCTTAACCTAGAATGAGTAGCGATGGGACCTCTTTCCACCAACAGAAGACTGATGTGCAGGGAAGGTTTTTTATGTATGCAGATCAGAGTTAACACAAGTATATCAAAAGTATCAAATATCACTCTGGTTATGTGGCACAAAAAGGGCAGGAAAAGTACCAAAAATGTTGAATACAGTATGAACATTCTCATCTAAGACATGTTTTATTTTGCCAAACTAGGCACATTGGGAATATATCTCATTCCATTATGGCTTACTGTAAATAATTTAACTCACTACTTCTCCCTTTTTCAGAATTCTAAAGTGGCAACCCATCTTTCTGAAAAGCAAGTCACAATGTCTAAAATGTAAGACAAGTACCGTATTTCCCCATGTATAAGACGCACCTTAATTTTGGGACCAGAAATTTGAAAAAAAATGTATCACCACACATAAAGCTACTGAACTCAAGTTTTATTCATAAAACTACTCATCACTGTCAAAACTCCCATCCATTAGCTTGTCCTCATCTGTGGTTGATGACAAATCGCTATCTTCATATATTGCCTCGTCATCAGTTCCATCTAAGGCATTTGAAATGCCACACTTCTTAAATGACTTGACAACTATCTCAATCCGGTTCTCCCCCCCCCCGGTTCTCCCATCATGTGCCTCCAGCCCCCCTCAGTACTCCCATCATGTGCCTCTAGCCCCCCTCAGTATTCCCATTATTTGCCTCCAGCCCCCCCCTCAGTAGTCCCATCATATGCCTCCACCCCCCTCAGTACTCCCATCGTATGCCTCCACCCCGCTCAGTAGTCCCATCAGTAGTCCCCCCTACGGTCTTTTTACCTTACAGGCTCTTAAAACCTTCTTAAAACCTTTTGGTCTACTTTATGAGAAAGGGCATTTAAGCTTCAGCCCCCACCCCCATGTAGGTCCGCCACTGTCCCGAAATCACGTCGCCAGGTGGCTTCGGTCGCTGGGGTCACTCCTGCCGCCTCCCCTCCCTCCCTCTCTCCTCGTCTCTGCTGAGGAGGGAATGTAGAGAGAAAAATTCCGGAGGGAATGTAGAGAGGAAAGTTCTGAGGCCGGTCAGCTGCTCAGCCCCTCCCTCCACCAGGGGAGACCCAGCCACAAGTGCTCACACTGACGCTGATGCGAGACCAAGGCAGGCAGGACTCGACCAAGGCTGCTCCAGAGAAGACCAGAGGATGGGCAAAGCCAAGATTGTGGTGGTATCGTGGGGAAGGGATGGGAGGCGAGGCTAGGTTCAGTCAGACAACAGCCCCGCAGTGCGCTGTGCCTTTAAGCATGGCATTGAGGAATTTGCAGCATGCAACTATCCTCACCCTTTGCATGAGGAATGGTGCCTGCTGCTAAAATGCCTTTTTGACCCCATTCTTCAAAGCACAGGCAGCACACCCCTTGTATAAGACGCACCCAGTTTTTAGAGCCCAATTTTTTTTTTTAAAAGGTGTGTCTTATACATGGGGAAATACGGTAATTCATTAATCTACTTCAAAATCATTTTTTAATATTCAGAGTTTCTTTAAAGTAGTATCTTCTCATGTTCTTCTCATCATTCTTCAGAAAGATGTAAAGTATAAAGCTAGTGGATAATGGCTATAGAATACTAAAAAGATTTGATTGTTTTCATTTCCAGAACTGAAGTTCTGAAAGCTACAAATCCACAAAACGAAGCCATATACACCAAGTCATATACCCAAATTTAATATCTGGTCTTTCTCTGCCTACCTGGCAAACTTTTTAGAAGTCCTTACTTTGACAGATCTAAAAATCAATCCTATGCACAATTCTTCAACTAATTCTGAAATGAAAGGCTCTAGCTTTAACATTTCATGTCCACTTCACATTCATGACCTTTACTCCTTTATTCTTATCCTTGATGTTTTCAGTTTCAAATCTATTACATAAGTGCATGACAACACTTTTTTTGTTTGGTAGAACAGTTTTCCTGAATACAGTCCATTTCAGGATGATGGAAACCAGCCTGCAAGACACACATCATAATTTGGCAATTAAGTGAATATAACAGAAACATGATTAAGAAAGATGCTTACCTGTGCATGAGCTTTCAAACACATGCTGAGGTTAGAAGAGCATGGGAAAAGAAGAAAGCAGCTCCAGTACTAGCAACTGTACTGGGTGTAAGGGACTAAAATGTCAAAAAGTACACAGAAGTGTTATGTGCAATGGAGCTTCTAGCAATGAACATGGAAGAAAAACAAATTACTAGAGAAACAGAATGTATATCTCCATCATATGAAAATTTTGTTATGAAGTTCTCAGGATAAGAGTTTTAATCACCCCATGAGTATTTGAAAGAAAAAATACTGTACTCAACCAACTTTTAACTAGATACAGAAAGAAATCATATTCAACAATCTGGTTAAACTATACTTCAGCTTCCAGACACTGTTGTACTGTTCTACATAAAAGGAACAACATTTCTTGCCATGTTACTCTTCAGTATTATCTACAGAAATAAAACTCTCAAATATTCTGAAAACCTAAGAAACCTGTGGCAACAAGTTGAACTTCTACAGAAAATTGCTTGAAAGGCTGTGATTATTGACACACAACAGGTCAATCTTATCTCTGTGGAACAAGATGACTGAGCAACAACAGCTTAAATCAGGGTCTCCAAACTTTTTTAGCCAGAGGGCCGCATCCAATATCAGGCATGGTGTCGAGGGCTGGAAAAATAAATTTAAAAATAAAATTTAAATAAATACAGTACATGGATGGATGGATGAATGAATAGGCTCAAAGTTCCAGGATTCCTCCAAGCATCAACACACCACAGAAATATAGCACACAGTTTAATGGACTCCCATTCTGTCACCTAACAAGCAGCTTACTTAAATGTGCTGGAGTAAATATCTCAGAACCAGAAGGTTCTGAGGAAACACCTAGACATGTTCTGAGGGCCTGACCCTAAGAAAGCTGCCTAAGGACTTCAGAGGGGCTGAAAATATCACATCTGGCTCTGGCTGATGGTTTTCAGCTAGAAAACCATCACAAGGCATTCTGTGCCTTGTGTCCTGTGCATGTACTTCCTGGCCCTCAGAATTTCACACACACACACACACACACACACACACACACACACACACACACACACACACACACACACACACAAAACCACAGCACAGCTTGGAGGGTGTCACCTGTGCCAGCAAGCTTGGCTGGAGGCTCATAGGAGACCTGAGGCTTGCTGCGGGCCAGATAGAGGCTCTTAGAGAGCCGCATCTGGCTCCCAGGCCAGGGTTTGGAGACACCTGGCTTATGATACCATAATACAAAACAAATAGCCAGAATTGTCCAGCTTTAATACACTGACCCCTTCTGACACCCCTCTCTTACTTCAAATGTTCATTTGAAAAGTAGGGACCACTGGGCCTTTGGGCCTGCATACAAGATATAAACAGCACCCCAAATATACACTATAATTTACAGTAGAGAAGGTGCTTGCTTATACATTTTAGGGCGCAATCCTAACCAACTTTCCAGCACTGACATAGCTGTGCCAATGGGGCATGTGCTGCATCCTGCAGTGGAGTAGTAGTCACAAAAGCCTCAAGATATGGGAATGTTTGTTCCCTTACCTGCGAGTTGCATTGCTTTTACCCCAGTGCTGGAAAGTTGGTTAGGATTGCACCCTTAGTTGCCTACTTTAAGAGAGAGAAATCACTTGATTCTATGCCAACCCAAGTAGACATCCCACCGCCATCTTTAAAAATCAGAAATAATCATTTCTTCATAATTCATATTTTAGGAAATACTAGGGCAATGGGGATGCTTGCAGGTTTCCCTTGTAATATGGCAAGAAATATTACTAACACTTTTAAAATTCATAAACCTGTCAAACATCCATGGATTATCTCCCTGTTTCTAGAACAGGACAGAACAAAGACTCTTGAAGTCCTTATAGCAATGTTCAAAACCAATAGGTGTTTTGGTTATTTTTAAATCTGAAAGGACATTCAAATCTGAAAGGACCTTTTGCATAGTCTCTAACATAGTTATGACAGGGATCATTTCATTGTTTTTTTCTTCCTATTCATGTAAAAAACAGGGTATAAACATTATAAATAGCTCTGTGAATCACATAATGAAAGGTAGTTTTGAACAATAATTTTCACTTTAATTGAAAAACTACATTGATTCAATTTAACACCTGCAAAGCTATAATCTGATTCAATTTGATTGCAACAACCATGGAAAAAGAAATCCAATACTAAGCTGGCATACGAGATGCAGAGGATTTAAATAGAAAAGCTCTTCATGTAAAGACAGTCAATGGGCTCTATATTAAGCAATTACTGTTCATGCAACTTTTTAAAAAAAAAATCAAGCATTCTAAGGATTAGAAGTTACTTTTTGAAGAGCTCAAGCTAAGAATAGCCCCTCTGTTTAGAGGACATGGAAATTTTGTACTGCAACATTTTAAAACTTAAGACAACATATTTTAGAACCCTACCCATAAAACACAAAATAAAAAGTTTATCTTCATCCTCATTTCTAAAAGACTGGTCTCAAGAATCCTAAACAAATTTATCTGAGAATTGTATTGATACAAGTTAACCTCCAAAATTATTTAGTAGTGTAGTTTGCACAAGACAGAATGAAAGTGCTGTACATAAACTGCTGCATACAGACAGGGGTTTTCAACATTCTCCTTGAAATGACAGCTCCCACATGTCCCAAAGAGCTGGTCCCAACAGCCAGGGAACCCCCATAAGCAACTTTCCAAGGGGGACAAAAAATTGCCACTGAAACGCATTGCCACTGAAACTGAAGCACATTGAAGAGCTTTATGTGTGTATTTGGCCTGCGTGGATCCTGACCTAGGTATGATTTTAATGGAGAGTCAAAAGTTGTCATACCTTCGAACAACTAGAGGCACTGTCGTCTTCTAAAAGCCTTCGTCTTTTAGGATGTATGATAGAGATTTATTATTCAGGATACATAGTCTCATTTTTAAACAGGAAATATACTTTGATTAGCTATATTTCACTGAAATATATCAGAATTCACATTCTACATTAATGTGGCCCAAATGGATTTACTGAGATTGTAAACTATAATGTTGAAAATTAGAGTTTTACAGTGGCCAAAATAACTGGTTTGCAATTACATCATAATTATCTCCCTTGCAAGTGGAGGAAGTAGAGAACACTTGTCACATAAATTCTTGAATCCCATATTTGGACACTCCATTTTTAAGCTGGACAAAAACAGCCTCAATAACCTCTCTCAAACCTTAATTCTTTGGCATATTTCCCATTCTTCCACTGTAAAGGGCATACTTTTCCACCAGGAGACCTCATCTGGACACAAACTGAAGTAAACAAGAGATTTGATTTTAATGGTTTAACAAATTGTTCTTTTCCATTTCCAAAGCTTAAAACTTGAACGACAGTTGTACCCTGCTAACTAGAGATTTTATTTTAAACAGGCATCAGTATTATGAAAGCAACTATCACCTTACTGAGTCTTCTGTCCTCAAACACTTGTTTTGAATATATTTCAAATTTGGCCTTAATCACACATCTAGAAGTATAAGAAATGTTTGCACTGTAACTTGTAGTGCAGTGATTATCATTCAGATAATCCTACTTTAATAAGGTATTACTTGCATAATAAAGTAGACCTCTAATTTGTATTTTTAAATATCGTTATACAATACAAGCGAATGAAATTGAAGAAATCATACAGATATCTCTTATTCTAGATGAGGGACAAAGGGCAATCATTTCATGTAGCCAGATGAACATTGTAGTGGTTTGAGATTCAGAAAAAACTCGCAGACTACGAATCCTTTTGAGAGAAGAAATAACTTTCTGACCTTTTTTGTTGAAAAGCAGTTTGTAAATACAGGCATGCCCCAGTATTCGCTGGGGTTTCGTTCCAGACCCCTCCATGGATACCTGAAACTGCGGATACTGGGGGGCACCTTTTTGAAGATCTGTGTCTTATTAAGGACCTTTTTAAAGAACATCTGTGGTTTTGCTGCAACAAGGTAAAAAAAAAGGATTTGTTTAATGTTCCTCTATCTTTTAACAGGTGTCCCAATATCCATGGTTAACTAAAACTGTGGATACTGGGGAATGCCTGTATTCTTAATTCCTAAAAGTACCACCACAGGACAGCTTCAGGCTAGCAACACACAAGGAGACGGACATTTTTCCCACTTTCAACTCAGAGCCAAGAAATATGGCATTATACCAACTGTAGGAATGTACAATACAGGTAAATTGTATGTTAATTTACAAAATTACAAAGGAAATTCTGCATAAAGCACTCCAGAATATGTAAAAGACTGTTACACAAGTTCCTCAGACAGAACCACCGAATCTCAAAATAGTGAATACAGCATTGTAGAGTATTGCTCTACCATCTCTTACTAAGTTAGGGGAAATTATCCTCTCAAAAGCAGATAGCTCCTATTAGTTCACTGATAAAACCGATAACTACTCGGCATTACACTCCTTCCTAAAACTGCAAATGCTTTTTTTTATTTTTGCCCTCCACAACTTTCTAGCAATGACTATTTATGCATCTTTTGCAAACAGAACTATTGCTTCTTAGTGCAGTTCAAATACGTATTCCAGATAACATTGGTTGCTATGACTGTAGCAATGTCCATTATAATCCAATAAATACTCCCTCTCCAAAGCTTCCTTAATGCAGTCTGCCAGGTATTTAATGAACTTCCCGGATTTGATGCTTATCTAAGATGGCAAAACAGGGGAAGTTGTCAAGGAGCTGGCAGGCAACAGTACTTGACTGATGGGTTGCATTTGGGTTGGCAGGTCACAAACTGTGCCAGCCTGCCATACTACTACAAGTCAAATTTTTGTTTTGACTTTTGTATTAAATTTGGGAATATTAAATGGTTTCTAACATGTAGCAAAGGCTGTGGTTGTGCATCAGGATAAGTCAGAGATCAATTCTGTTTGCACTGAACAAACCCATGACCATAGCCACCATTGTATCTACCTCTTCTATCACCCTTCATTCAATGAGATTTATAGCCTATTCTCTAAAAAAAGGCTCAGAGCATAATTGCATACATTCATAACTCATTCTCTTTTAAATACTCCTGCACAATAATTTGTACAAAACACCCAATTTAAGAATTCAGTAGTTATGTATTTCGAATATCATGAACTTAAATGCATTAAGGCATATAACATTAAATTTGGCATCACTAGCTATTACACAAACTTCAGGAGACTGAAACAAAGACAAGATATTATCTCCACATGTAGTTTAGGCATAACAAGGCCTAGAAATACCATATATACTCATGTATGTCAATCTCATGGATAAGTCGAAGGCACACTAAGCCAAAAATCATGGACTTTGCTTAGAGGTATATGCAATTCTTTAAATTAGCTAATTTTGTCTGATTTTACCAGATGTAAATCATGACAAATAAACTTTGTAATTAATTGTAGTTAATCGAGCACATTGGTTCAACTCAGTTCGGCCACTGCTTCAGCAAATTGGCCACCGATTTGTTCCCGGGCTGAATTCAAAGTGCTAGCCTTGATTTTTATAGCCCTTTATGGCTTGGGTCCAGGTATTTGAGGGACTGCCTTCTTCCATATAATCCTACCAATCCTTTTAGGTCATCGGGGGGGGGCCCTTCTGACTGTGCCACCACCAGGAGAGGTGGTGGGTCGCGGCTAGGAATAGGGCCTTCTCAACGATGGCTCACCATCTATAGAATGCCCTTTCCCTTGAATTAAGAATGGCTCCCTCTCTCGAGACCTTTAAGAAGGCCCTCAAGACCTTGCTTTTTAGGAAGGCATTTAGATGAGCGGTTGGCTGGCATTTTTTGACATATTTTTTAATGTTGGTGATCTGGTTGTTCATTTAATCTGGTTTTATCTTATTTTTAATGTTTTTTATTCTGTTTTAATATTGCTTTTATCCATTTATTGTAAGCCGCCTTGAGTTCCCTTCATTGTGGGAAAAGGCGGGTTAGAAATATTTTAAATAATAAAGTACTGTAAAATTCTAAGGTATTCACAGAATACTGTAACAACCCTGTGATCCAGAAAGTGCCTTTCTTGTTACTATAACCTAAGACAGTGGTATTCAAACTTTTTAGACCAGGACCCACTTTTTAGAATGGCCCTTGTGTCAGGACCCACTAGAGATGTGAAGGCCTGGGGAAAAAAACCAGAATAATTTTTTCCGTAAAGCATTTTTGTTTTTTTTAATTGGAAAAATTGAAAAAAGAAAATTTATTATAGAATGTTTTATTTTAACATGATGAATAAAATATTTTAAGACAAGGTATTCAAATATTTTCCAAATCATTTCTAAAAAATATGTATGGTATCAGATTATTCTAATTTCTGTGCACTGACAAGCAAGTCCTAGGTTACAAACTGAACTCTCCAATGCAAGAACAAGATGCATTTCTTCCTTTAGGAGGTGCTGCTATTGTCACAAGAAAAGAAAAAGGTTTCAGTTTTGTTTTTGCATGTGGGTGGGTATGTTTGGTTCTGTTCTGTCCTCTTCGCTAGGCCTCAAAGCATTGGAAGAAAATACAGAGCAACAAAAAGGACCTGAAAGTCAATCAATCAAAAAGTATGTATTTGCCGCTTTTCAACACCAAGTTCCCAAAGCGGTTTACAGGCAAATAATAATAAAGTTAAATGGCTCCCTGTCCCAAAAGGGCTCACAATCTAAAAAATTCAGAGCACCACCAGCAACAGCCACTAGAAAAAGGCACTGAGCTGGCGTGAAAAGGGACACTCACTCTCCCCCTGCTACAGTACACCACTTGGAAAAGTGCCTCTTGCCCAGGCAAACCTTCAGTTTTTAGAAGTCATTATAACTGTGATAATGACAGACACAACAAAGTAGATGCAGCAGCAGAGACTGAAATTGATACTGATAATTACAGCTCAGAAAATGATTCTGATTAAATTTCTTGCCTATGCATTGAAACTTAGTCCCACTCCCTTCTATACTTTTCCCCCCTCTTCAAGTCTTTTTATAAGAATGGTTTTTTATTTATTTATTTAATACTGTGGAGAGGAAATATGAATAGTTACTCCTGGATTTTAAAAAAATTGTTCTGTGGAGGTTTTTTATTGTTCCACATAAACTAGTAAATGGTTCAGGAGATTGTTGCTCCATTTCTTACAATTACAAATAAATATTATAAAAAAAGTAAATTATGTTTGTAATAATTGTTTGGATACACTATATTTTTAATACGTTAGTTGCGATAATTTTATGCCAAGTCAAATTGTCCATAGTCATATTTTATGTTCCTAAAGTAACAGAATGACTTTCAATCTGGGGGGGAAAAAAAAACAGTGCTAATGTAGCATTTTTTCAATTTTTCCCAAAATTTCTGTTTTTTCTTGAAAAAACCTGGATTTTTCCGAGCTTCAAAGTTTCTTGAAATTTTACATCTCTAGGACCCACCGAGAGTGATGTCATTAACCTGGAAGTGATATCATGGCCAGAAGTGACATCATGAAGCAGGAAGTGCTGTTATTATAACATAATGACACTCCTGAAATGCAAATTGGCACTCTTGGTCTAAGGTAATTGTATAACCATGGAACATCCCTGACAGAAAGCAAGATGAGGACAAAATATAATGTAAAAGCACTGAACTAAAAACTGAATTTAAAAACTCTCACTTGAAAATTCAAACTGTTAATCACAAAAGGAATATAACAAGAGTATGGTCTGCAGTTTCCAAGATGGCTGCTCCCAACTTTCTGCGACCTACCTGACATCAGGCCACAACCCACAAAGTGGGTCCTGACCCACAGTTTGAATAACACTGATCTAAGAGATGTTAGGCTCAAACTGTCCTCTGGAAATCCTGCAGAGTCTGATTCTTTATCAATGACTCCAAATAAATGGTGGGCAGGAGATGAGTTGATATACGAGACTAGCTCTACTCTCTCCCTCCCTACTGGAAAGATCTTTCAAAGTGCTCCCAGGCGAATATGAGGTGCTGGAATAGGAGGCTAGTCCTTCCCTCCCTGTTTTATCTACTGTACCTGCTGCCTGCACTAAGCCAAGCTTCTCACTAGCAAGTACACAATGCCAGTCCCACCTCTTGCAGGCAGCATCCTGTTTTCCCTCCATCTGCTTCCCAATCGCAATCCCCACCCCATCCATGTAACTGAAGCTCAGACGACCAGCTCTGGCAATACAGGATCTTTTGGATGTGTTCAGCAGCCCCCCATTTGCAGCCTCCCCCCCAAAAAAATGTGTTTGGAATAGTCTTTCCTGGCAGTAAGGACAAAGCTACACCCTAAAAGCAACATGTGAGGGAGTTACAGACTATTGTGACTAGTGACAATATACAGTAGTCTCAAATACATATGTAGCATGCTTAAGTTCACACATTTTGGTTTGGCTTAAGTCACTAAGGACGTGGTGGTGCAGCGGGTTAATTCGCTGTTGCTGGGCTTTCCAACTGGAAGGTTGGGAGTTCAAGACTGCGTGACGGTGTGAGCTCCCGTTGCTTGTCCCAGCTCCTGCCAACCTAGCAGTTCAAAAGCACCTCAATGCAAGTAGATAAATAGGGACTACTTCTGTGGGAAGGCAACGGTGTTCCGTGCGCTACGGCGTAGAGTCATGCCAGCCACATGACCACAGAAGCTTGTCCTTGGACAAAACGCTGGCTCTACAGGCTTTGAAACGGAGATGAGCACTGACCATACAGTCGTGGGGAAACCTTTACCTTTTTAAGTCACTAGCTGTTATTCATGGTGGTGGTCACCACTTTCCTAAAGTCCTACATTATGAGGACTCCAAACCCTACTGGAGGGTGGAAAAAACAGTGGTTTGTCTTCCTTCTCATATGCTTTTGTTATGAAGGTACTGTTTGTGTTGAATGCTTCTTATCTGCAAAAGTCCAAAGAAAGACCATCCCCTCCTTCTCCGAAGTTCTTTATGATCATATTGGCCATTGGGCAAAAGCACCATTGCCCCTCCTCTCCACACTACTGCTGTTGACTCAGTTGCCTGCCAAGTTTGTGAAGACTTTTTATTTGTTGATAAATATCAATAATCAACTATTTGAGGCAGCTGACCACATTAATTATGCATTTTAACAGAAGTACTCCTTTTTATTTTTTCGTGTGGATAGAGGTGGGGAAAACTGTGATAACAAAATAAAAACACATAGCACCACTTTCTGCACTTCTTATTTTTGTAAAAAAAAAAAAAGAACAAAAACAAAAGAATCAGAAATGTGAAAAACCTTCTTTTATTTTGTTTTAATTTATTATTTAATGGGGAGGTGCGTGATTAATGGCTGTAGTTGCATATGCTGACACTATACCGCTTATATCATCTATCTAGTATAATAGATTGTATAGATTATAATTATAAAGTAAATTTTGACCAAAAAAATATAATCGCCTTTAGCATTTGGAAAACAAAGAAATCTGCAAAAACTGTTTTCTTCTGCCTCTATCTGTAGAATATTATGTATATGGTACATTTTCATGTCAATAGGAGGATTCTCCTAGATCAGTGATGGCGAACCTATGTGTCAAAGGTGACACACCACAACGTTTGGGGTGACACACCAGTGTTCACCAACACCTGACAAAAACTAAGTTTATTCAATTCATCTTTCATTTTTGTTATTTGTTATTATTTGAAGTTTCTTTATGTAATACATAAAGGAAGGGAAGGATTGGACACACGACTGGACTGTATTTCTTCTTTAAATAAATGACTATAAAGAATTTTCTCTTCTGTTTGGGAACAGGGGGTTGACACACCAGCAGACTCAAGTTAGGCATTTTCCGAAGTTTTGACACGCCAAGCCCAAAAGGTTCGCCATCACTGTCCTAGATCCTGGAGGGAGGTATTCAATGTTCCTAAAACCTCTCAAGAGGGTTTATATCAGGGTCACCATCTGAAATAGTGCAACTGTAACCTACATCCTGGCTGATACTTGAAAAACCTGTACTTTCATCTTGCTTAATTCTTTCCAACAAATGTTACAAACTTTAGCTATCACTGGTGTTTCAGGAAAAAAGAAACATATCCATTTTGTCACTGGCCTTAATCCCTTTCTTTGATGGTTTTTTAAATGGATTAAAACAACTTAAAGTACATTTCTTACACATTTTAGATGTTTGTTGCAACCTCATTAAAAAAACTGCCTCAAATTGCAATTAACATTGACAGTATTGCTACTTATCAACAAATAAACAGAAGTTCTGGTTCTCAAGTAGAATAGTCAATGTGCTCTTTCGTGTTCCAGTTTGCGTATTTCTGGCTACACAAAGTTACAGCCAGTGGTGAAATTCAGCCAGTTCTCACCAGTTCTGCAGAACCGATTGTTAATTTTAGGTTGGGAGAGGGAAGAAAGGCAGCGGCCGCCCTGAAGGACATAGAACCGGTTGTTAATTTATTTGAATCCCACCACTAGTTACAGCACTTTATAAATGTAAATGGGTCAGAACATACTGAGAAAAGTCATACACATGAAAACAACCATCATAAATACTGTACAAGAATTATATTGTAGATAAAAAAACTAGGTTCAACTTGAAAATTATATTTTCTCTTCATCGTATGCATGTGTTCTCTCTCATATCAAATGATCCCATCACCATCTCCCCCCAAATTTTGTGTATATAGATACAAGTATGAACTAATTTTGAGATTTTTTCAAAGTTTTGAGGATTTGATTTTAAAACTTTAAATTGAATTTTTAAAAATTATTAAGTCCACAATGTTGTATATCATATGAAAGCTCATGAAAAGAGCTTTAAAACAAGACCACTCCAACTCTATCTCAACTAATGTCTGACGAACAGCTAAAGTATCATTTTTTGATAAAATTTAGACTTAAATATATTTTTGTCTGTGAATAAGTTTTTTAAAATTCATTTCTTCAATAGCTATACAGGATCTTTATGTTTGACAAGTTTCATCAAAATCTAAGAACATGAGGTAGATATTATCAAGTGTGATACTATTAAGTGTCCTAGGGATCGTGCTGCTGCCTTTTCCCTCTCCCAGCCCCTTAAAGGGGCCTATCCCAGGGTGCAATCCACCACTTTAAGAACCAATGATATAGAGCATTTCAGACTAAATGGAGAATAGTCAGAGCATTCAAGAAGCATTCACACACACATTAGATTACCAAAGTTGTTATAGAAGGTCATGATATTGAAAAAAGATCAATGGGAATTAGATGTTTCTTAATGAAAAACCTGTTGAATTGAAAAATCTAGGTAGTCAAATATTGTCAAAATGCCCCATCGTGTATATAGCCAAGTTGGTGCCAGTTGTAGGGTGCATGACTCCAAGATGGACTGGCACTGGGAAGTTCCACTCTATTGGCCCATAGGATGAAGAGAAGGAGGTGGTGAATGCGAGACATTTTTTCTCAGCCAGTTAGTGAGGACGTTGGAAGAAATAGAGCTTCCTCCTCTTGATTTCCCCTACCAGTGGAGATGTTTCTCCACCAGAGTGGCAGTTGGCAAGCAGGCAATTGAGCAACTTTATGGCAGAAGGATGGGAAAGCAGGGGATGTGGTCCAGATGCACACGCAGAGGGCTCTTTTATGAATGGTGATCCAGAGCAACCTGCTGCTGCCCCGGAATAATAGCATGCACTGTCCAATCATAAAGGCTGTTTCCCCCTCATAATTCCAGATCATACAGGGATTGGATACTAAGGCATCTCAAAGGAGACAGTATTCCGGATGTCTGACTTGCATAATGTGGGCTACATCTCAGTTTCTTCTTCATTTACAGGGTTGAGATGTAGCCCATTGAGATGTAGCCCAAATTAAGCTAGTTGAAATATTACGCAACATAAATAAAATTGTGAGCCATTTTCTATAGTGGTTGAAAAATAGTATAGTATAGAAATATTTATTTTGATAAATAATCTAATAGACAATTCACTCTTTAGGGTTTTTTTGCTGTGTAATGTGCAGCATAGGTTTTACAGCCACTTAGATGGGGGCTGCTTTTGTATTAGTCGCATTTTAAAACTTGCATTTCACATTTTAGAACAAGTTTATTTATTTATTTGAAGAATTTATACCCCACCTTTCCCAAGCCGAAGCAAATGCCCAAGACGGCTTACAGAGAACAACAAAATACAATGTAACCACAATAAGTAAAACACACACTTTATTGTAACCACAATAAAGTTACAACTTGCATTTGTATTACTTGGAGAGGAACACAGGTAACGTTCTGTTTAAGTACCATTCTGGCTCTCCTTTACCCACCACTTCTACATCTTCCAAATGCAGCATCTCCTCCCCCCCCCCCTCAAAAACACAGCACTTTCGCGCCTGTGCAAAATGTCAGGTCGGATGGCCTGTGCCTGCACAAAATTGCAACGCAGCTGCCCATACATTGGGACATCTGTAAGTTGGATACTCTTAAGTTGGGGACTACCTGTGTGGTCCCCATGAGGGTGCATGGTATGAGATTGCATACTCAAATGTGACTTGCACACAAAAAATGAGACATTGATTATACACAATGCTAGGAAGCCTTACTGGCAACAGTCTCCTAGTGATGTGGGTCATGTCCTTTGGGGTAATTCAAAACCTATGCTTATTTGGAGGTGCATACAGTTCCTTATTCCTTTAAACTTTAGACAGATACAGTACTTTCCAAGATTGACATACAGCAGCACTTGCACAACAACAAAGCACTGAGTTGGGACATGTTGCTGGAGCTCCTGGAAGGCAACAGTCTCCTGGCTATGGCCATATACGATTCAGGTTGGTCCCAAGCTCAGTTTTTGAGGTATACAAGCCAGTATGTTATTCCTAATATTACATTGTCAAAAGACTGGTGGGAGTTACATAGTAGAGAAAGAGACTAGCTTACCCAAAAATGAAGCAAGGAGATCACCATGATGCTAAACATCTAGTTGAACAGCGTTTCCCAACGTTTTTTTACTTGCATATCTCTTGGCAGCCCATTCCCATAAATCGTCCCCCTCTTATTAGTAAAATGTCTGTAATTAATATAGTTGCTGTTAATTTTAATACAGTCATGCCTTTTCTACCATTATTTTCTACCATTATTTCAGTGGTGGTTCTCTTACATTGAGCAGGGGGAGAGTAATTGTCCCTCTTCACCCCTGTGCAGTCTTTCTAGTGGCTGTTGCTGGTGGTCTGCCTTTTTATTTATTTTTAGATTGTGAGCCCTTTGGGACAGGGAGCCATTTAATTTTATTATTATTACTATTTGCCTGTAAACCGCTTTGTGAACTTCATGTTGAAAAGCGGTATATAAGTACCTGTTGATTGTTGATTGATTGATTTCTTTTTTGAGTACCCCTAAAGATACTGACAAGTACCCGGGGGGTACACATACCTCAGGTTGGGAACCACTATTGTAGAAGATAGCCACTCCCTAGCGTGCTGTGGACTTGTTCCAAAATGAAGCACTGGACTGGATACTGCTAGGGTATTGTAAGGCAATAGCTTCCCACCTTTGGGGTTACAATTCAGGAAGCATACCCCAGTTCCTTACTTCTTATATGACACAATTTATGTAAAAGAGAGCTTATTTCCCAAGCAGCCAGATCACAGGATACAACATTTGACAACCTATATTTCCAAATTCAGTGCATATTGTTTCTATTAACACCACACACCTGGTTATCACTTACCCTTCAAAATGCCTTGACTTTCCTTATCTTCCAAAAATCTCACTGGTCTCAGTCAACACAAAGTATGTTCTTATACTTCCCCTGTCTGCTTTCTAATAGGGCTTCCACCCAACTGCTAATAGGTAATTAGCATGAAATTTCATGCTATACTTCCTAGAACAGGGGTTCCCAAACTGTGGGTCAGGACTTACCAGTGGGTTGGAGCCAATTCCAGGTGGGTTGTCAAGCATCTAGGCTAGGGCAGCCATACTGAAAATATGGGAAGATGGGACACTGGAAAGGGAAAGGGCTGTGTGGCTGTTTTGCTTGTGTCAAAGTTGCAAATAGGCTTTTTCCCTTTCTGATTCATTTTGCTACTGGAAAATGGCTGAGAAATAACCCAACTTATTGCTGCCTTCTCAGGAAAGCAGCAGGCTCTGGTTTCACAATAACAGCACTTCCGGCCATGACATAACTTCTGGTGGGTCCTGGACATCATCATTCTTAAAAGTGGTTCTTGTTGCTAAAAAGTTTGACCACTGTACTAGACCACTTGACCACTGTAGTTTTCCCTTCCTGCTCATTTGCATGGGCAGATAAGTTCTTCAAAGGGAAAGTGTGCAACTTGTTTATCGACTGAAGCCTTTAGCCATGTCAATACAATGACTTACTACGGACAATATTGCCCTAATAAACACACACCTATAAACATTACAATCAAACCTAAAATTGCTACAAAAAAGCAAATGCTAACTTCCCTTTTTAAAGGTTTTCAACACTCCTCCACCGCCCCTTTCACAAAAAGAAAAAAATTGGAGAAGCTCAAGTGTTGAGTGCTAAGCAGAAGGAAATCTGGGACAACATTGAAAATGCTTCAAAGTTACCAATATTGAAACTGAAGCTCTAGTGAAATGTAGTTTCTTATACTGGGAATTGTCAGATTAGAATGCCACTTAAAAAAGATATTAACACTGCGCCTGACAGATCTGGTATTGACAGGAGTGAAATTGTGTATAACCTTGTACAAAGGTTATACAAACAGCAATAATATTACATTAAACAAAAACCTCTACTATTAGAAACATTAATACTGTATGCGAATTGACTTTTGCATATCAAATTTTTTGGATCGAGGACTGCAGTAAAAAGATTTTAAATATTTAAGAGGCCAATCCAATAAATACTATCACAAGACAAGTGCACATGCATTCCTTCCTCTGAACCTACATGTACACTAGAATTTACAGATTCCAATTTATATTTGCATGGACAGCGTCTATCATCAGATAGCCTCAAAGACCACATATTCCTTCATTCATTTTAGCACAGAACCAAGACTAAAGAATGAAGAAATTCACCAAATTTTGTGCTTTGTAGTTTGGCTAAACAGTAGTAAGAACTTTTCTGGGAGCATAAATGATAATATAAACACATTAATTCCAGAAACAGAACTGTATTAAATTTGCAGTTTTATAGCAATATGAACCTCAACTCATAAAACAAACTATACAAATGACATACAATACAAAAGCTATACAACTATACAAAGTACCAGGCAGGAGGTGGTCAATATAAGATCTTCCAAATGAAACGTAAAAGAAGTCCATAATCTGACTAAACTTTTCTGCAGGCCTTATGCAACAGAATAGTGTACCTCCTCACTCCACAGGCACCAAGATTCTCAGTTTTTCCCCCAATAGTACATACGCATGCAATTATTAAGAAAAGAGTTGAAACCCCTAGTTCCCTATACTACGGCAAGGTAAACAAAATTTAATCCCAACAACTCCAACAGGCTATAATCATGAGAGGCACAAGCTCCTCAAAACGCAAGAAAATCCTTAAATCAGATTCCAAGTAACCTGCCTGACAAGTTGTTCGAATACGAAGCTGTCACTACGCAAGAAAAAAGGGAGGGGAGTTAGAAACAAGTTTCAGGCCAAGAGTGAGTCTAGATCTCGAGTAGAGGACGAGGAGGTGAGAGACGAGCTAGCATGAGATTAGGAGGCTTGGCACAAGGAAGCAGCAGCGGGTAGGAAGACGGGGACGTGCGCTCTTCCTGCACCACCTGTAGCCCGAGGCTAGGTGAGCTGTCGCTCGTCAGGCTTGTTCCTCCAAGCGTCTTACCTTTGAGCTGGGGTAGCGCGGAGAGCTCCACAGGGCTGCTCTGGGTGCGAAACTGCGAGGAGCCTTGCGATCGCTTTTGCTTCTGAGCCTTGCGTACAGACCTCCGTGTGAAGCCGTCCACTTTCTCCGCCGCGGAGATGGCTGCTGTCGACATTGCTGGGCGCGAAGAAGATACAGAGGGGATCGCCCCTCTCTTGAGGCATATATATATAAATAAAATCTCACACAAACGGGAAGGCAGAACAAGAGGCGGAGGCCGGGGCGAGAGGGACAGGCGAAAGGGCTCCTCTGAGGACACCCCCAAGAATGACGGGGGCTTCCAAATAAAAGGAGAGCTTTAATCCAAGGAAGACACTTGATCGAACACCCCAAGGGAGGGGAGCTCCAAATAAATGGGGAAGCTATTAATCCAATCCCTCGAATAAGAATGGCTGCCAAATTGAGGCGGAGGGTCCTGATCCGATAATCCTCAGGAACGAGCTCTTGATCCTGCGCCCCGACAATCGCGGGTGGTGGTGGTGGTGGAAGGAGAGGCTGCTTAATCCAATACTATCCAAGAAAGGGAAGGAGAATACTCCAAACGTGAGCTGAAGTGGAGGTAGATGAGAAGGGTGCGGAGGCACACAGCAAAGAGCCGCCCTCTCCGGCTCTGTCCTCCCCCGTCCAAGTTTCCCACCGGCGGAGCCGCCAAAAAAACTTTGCTCCAGCAGCAGCGGCGGCGGCGGCGGCGTCCTTTAGCCGCCCGCCCGCTCGTGAGCAGCAGACTTCGGCGGCGGCCGCAGCAGTGGGCACGCGCGAGCTCCCCGAAGCGAGGACTTCCTCCTCTCTCGCTCTCTCTCGCTCTCTCTCAGCCGGGCTCGCTGCTGCCTGGGCCGCCCGGCCAGGAGCTCGCTGACATGAGCCGGAGCGCACCACGGACTGGAGGGCGGGGAGGCGGGAGGCCGGGCTGCAGCCTCTCAGCCACCGTCAGCAGCCTGCCGCGCTTCTTCCGCCAACATCTCGTCACTCTCCTGCCCCGCGCGCGCCGTGCTGCTGCTGCCGCCGCCGCCGCTGCCACCTCCACCCCCTCCTCTTCTGGGACGACGCTTCCTCTTTCCCCCAGCCCCCTCCCTGCTTCGCGCGAGCACAACGTAACGTGAGGGGGGGCGAATCTCCTGCTCCAGAATTTGCGCGCAACTCGCCTTGGCAGCGAACTAGCCACCGGGACAGGAGCGTTCCGACTCCAAAGGGGGCGGAGCCAGAAGCGCGAAGCAGGCAGGGAGCAAAGAAAGCGGCGGTTGAACCGTTGGAGGAGCTCTGTCGAAGGATAACTGACGGGAGGAAAACAACCAATCGAGAGGCAGGTACTCTCGATTTCCCTGAGGCGGGCCTCGGCAGCCAAGCGCGTCCTCCGAGGCTGATCGAGTGACACCAGTATTGCCCAACAGGAGAGGGCCGTGGGCGGGGTGTGTTGTAAGGAAGGCGAAAGGCGATTGGGCCTTCAGCGTTAGGGGCAGGACGAGTGAGCAGCCAATGCGGAGCGGGGGAAATGAGGCTTCGTGAACGATAGGAGTGGAGGGCTGGTGTTCAAGCGGCTTTCTGGGAAGTCTGGGCGAGGTGGGGGTGAATGTCGGGGAAGCAGAACGGGGTGGCGGGGGCGGCTCAGGGGCGTTGTGCACGTTACTGTGCAATACTGGTCATTGCGTGGATCTCCTGACTGCAGTAGCCCCCTTCGATGGAAGAAAGACCCATTCATTTCAATGGCGCTTACACGCATGTAAGTGTGGGGAGGGGCAAGGGGCGCAGGGGGTAATTTGCACCCCAGCTCAGGGTCAAGGAGGGGCCCCAGAAACTTCTTGGGGTCTTATATTTTCTTCTCTCACCTGGACTCTGGGACGCAGCAGGGGCCGCAACCTGGAGCGGGTGGGAAGCTGTACGTATGTGCCGAGCCAAGGAACGCACAGGTGACCCTCCTTAACACAGTGTGAAACCTGGGTGGACACTGGCTTGATACTGTAGCTCTTTGGCTTCTGGATCTGCTACCATGAAGGAGTGTCAGGGACACGGCTGTGCAACTACAGCTGCTGCATAAGTAAGTTCTGGTACAGGACACTTTCCATTCTATTGTGAGCCTAAATATGCTGCTGCTAATTTTCTGCAGTGATTTTCTATTTTTAAAATATTTTAGACAGTTTTAGGAGTCTGTTTGATTTTCCTTATTGCCAATATTGCACAGGTGAGTAGACCTGGGTTTTGTATTGGAAGTCCAGTAGACTTGTGCTACAGTTGTCAGAGAGGAAAAAGAGAGCTTCAATATCTGGTATACTTTTTCAAAATGGCTTCACAAATTTTGCACACTGATGATGTTTTTTTTTTTTATTCTTTCAGTGCCATGACCTTCCTTAATAGCTTTAATGGATGTTCTTCATTCTTTCAGTCTAGTCTCACGCTATAAAATCAACCAGACCAAATCCAAATTACTCAGCATCAATGTAGATGATCACTTGAAAAGAGAGTCATCTAATCTTCATGAGAGAATTAGAAACCTTGATGTGATCCTCTCAAATGATGTCAAAGATTGATTTGCAAAAATCTTCTGGATATAAAGAAATGGGCATGATGTCACTTCATGGTCTGGAAGAACAACAACTGTTAACATGAATGTCTTTTTTAGTCCTTGTAGTTCCTTTACTGATCTCTCAGAAAGTAGTGAACAAAATACAAGCAGGCCTAACACCACTTCTTTCGAATTATAAACCTGCCTAGGTTAAGATGAACGTGTTGGAAGACGTTGCAGTTTCAGGTGAAATGTCTGTTCCGACTGTTGCCAAATACCATTTTGTGTTTGTGTAAGATACTTTTTTTTCAGTAGGTGCTTCCTCCTATATTCGTCATCAACTTATATGCAGCTGGAGAATTCATTTATGCATTCATTTATAAAAGCTCACCTGCAAATACTCCAAGGTGCCAATAGCCTCAAAATGCCTTCTGCAAAATCATTTCTATCACACACTACAGTATTCAAACTAGAAGTTATGCAATTTGTAGGGATGGGGTTTCTTTTGGTGATATTTTTTCCAAAATGTCTCGATTAAAATAGCTTTTTGTGGTGTTATGTGTTTTTATCCAAATTCTTATTCAAAATTATACAAACACAAACCACAATAAGCAATATTTATTATTGCTAATATTATTGCTAATATTAATTAGGTGCTTTGGCATGTTTCTCTCTCTTTTTAACAGTCTGATGAGGGCAGTAAAAAAAGACAAATGTCTTGGTTAACATTTCATAATGTAAAGGCCATGGTTAACATTCAAAAATTTTGCTTTATTGAAGTAATACAAGTACAATATTCTGCAAACAGCAGACAGGATATTTGTAAAGTATTGCAGCAGTGGTTTCTAAATGGGACTCACTTTTAGAAATAACACTCTTAAAAGATCTTCTATTTTGCAAAACAAAATAAAAGATATATAACCACTTACACACTTAGAAAACAGGTAATGATTTGGAAGGAGATGGGTGTGGGGAGGTTACTTGCTTGCACAATAAACCCTTACTGTATCTACAATTACTTGTATGTGTCTAGAATCTGCAGATTTACAATGTACACTCTGGCTACAATCCTATACACACTTTCCTGGAAGTAAGCTATTGAACACAATGGGACTTACTTCTGAGTAGATATGCATAGGGCTGCCAAATCAGTTGTGCTTGATGCTAACTTAAAGGGCCAGGGTTGTTAATTTAATTCAAACAGTGGGAGGAGTTGGAGTTGCAGGATCAAGCAGTAAAAAAAAAAAAAGCAGTAAGTAAAAAAACAGTGTGACAGCAAGACAACACACAGTGAGAAGAATGGCAACATCTACCCTTAATCACCCTGCTGTAGGTATGTGCTCAGAATTGTGTTGGGGGGGGATACTTCCACAGTGGTGGGAATCCTTGGTGCTCAGAGCAGCTTTGTTGTTAGTCTTTGCCTTCCCCCTGCAGTGCCTGCAAGAGCAAGCAAGGGTTAAAAAACCCCACTCCTGCCACGCAGGAGCATACCCTCCAGCTAGTTTACTTAGCTTTATCTGAAAGGCTCAGGGAAGGAGGCAGCTGGCTGCTTTACTGAAAATTACTTCCTCAAAAGGAAGCAAAAGTGGTGTTATTTTGTTAAATGAAGGCTTTTTTGTATGTTGTTCTCACAATTTAAATGGAAATTAGTTTTATTTTGCATTCTGTGTTGATCAACAAAAAAACAGTCCCCTAGCAATTTGCCAAGGAAACCAGTGATAAACTGGCTGTGCAATAAGCTATGGTGTAAGTGAAAATGTGTACAAGAATGATACACAAGATCGGTAGCTGTTCCCACTAGAAGCTTAGAAGGCATACCCAGCGGGGGGTGGGGGAGAAATGATGGCCATGCCATGAAGGGATTCATCTGGAATGAGTGTTAGATGAGTTGCTCGTACAGCAATACTTGTAAAAACTCATTTGCAATAAAATGGGTTTAGTAATAGGCTGCCTATATGAACCGCCTTGAGTCTGTCATTCATGGTGAGAGTCCCTGAGAAAGGCGATTCAGGCGTGCCCCATTATCCACTGATTCGGTATCCATGGTTTCAGTTATCCATGGATACTGGGATGCCTATTAAAAAGATATGGAAACATTAAACAAATCTTTTTTTACCTTGTGCAAAACCACTGATGTTCCCATATAAAAAGGTGTGCTGAGTATCCACTATTTCAGGTATCCACCAGGCAGTCTGAAACAGAACCCTAGCATATACTGGGGCATGCCTGTATATAAATACTGTTTAATAATAATAATAATAATGATGCAAGTCAAAGGATTCTCTGAACATGGCAAACCAAGAAGGTAATCATGGCTGCATCTGTGCTGGGAATTTGGATACGACTGGGCCCTAAGGATAAGTAAAGGAATAGTGCTGATGCAACATGTTGCCTGCAGAGAACATAATATAGTTCAGCTGAGAATGAAGATGGTACAAATTGCCTCTGAAAAAGAAATTGAGAATTTTAAAGGTAGTCTGTCTTGAGAATTACAGGGATTAGACAAGACAAAGCATTACACAGCCACATTTTGATGTCTCAAGAACCACCTGAAGACTTCAAGGAAAAGTTAAGCACTTTTTGTGATTTTGTTCCAACTGTAGGACAATATAGAAAAATCCAATATCACCGTGGATGACGTGCCATTACATTTTGATATTCAAGGAACCAATGGTAGACAGTAAAGGAAGTGGAGACGGTGACCACAACTGGGCATGAGAAATCAAGTTTCAAGTCAAGTCTTCGAAATGGCAGGAAGTCAAAAGAGGAGGAAGGGGGCAACAGAGCACGCCACCACCCTTTAGTTTTTTGGCTGCTTCCTAAAAACTGTTTTGGTGGCTTCCTTCTTTTAGGAAGTTGCCATAACAACTGAGGTGATTCTAAGAAGGGGGGACAAGGAAGCAGGTGACTTTCCTCATGCTACCACCACTTAGGGCACAGTCCAAACTAATTTTCTATCACCAGGGTAATGGCAATGCAGCTCTGAGATAAGGGAACACACGTTCTTTTTCCTTGAAGAAGCCAGGCTAGGAATGCATGGGGTAGTGTGGTCCAGGCAATGACTTAATAAATTTATCAGGGCTGGAATTATAAACATACCAAATAATGAGGAAGATGATGGCATGGAGGATGTGCCAATGTGCTTGCTGTTTCCCAGGTATTTCCTTCAGACCTCGCTGTTATCTTTTACTTGAACCCCAAATCTTACTTGTCCTTCCTTGGGATTTAAAGAGAATGTGTCCCTTCAAGTTTTAAACACTGTGATGAAAGAGCCCTTCAGTTCCCCTCTCCTCATTCATCCACCCGCAGTGTTTAAAGGGACAAGTTTCCTTTTAAACTTTAGCGCTCCTTCCTTGCACAGAGTTTAATGGGATGAAGCTTGTTAACCTATAACCCTCCTAGAAGAATGGAGCATGGTGGGTAAGGGGCTTTTTCCTTTGTGGGGAGAGAGATACACAAGCAAGAATTCCCTAGTAAAAGCTACAGGGGATGGCATCAGACAGCAAACCTAGTTTGGCTGTCCCTGCATCTGTAGACCAGGCTTGACTTGATCTTGCTAGTGCTTTACTTATCTTACCTCTTTGTTTACCTTGCTAGCACTTTGTATCTGTCATCTGTCATGCTGTATCATCTTTTTTCTTCATTTAGAACTGGCTTTATTAACAAAAAGAGGACATCTTGTTAGAAAAGCATGCTTCCTTGTTTCTGATCCATCAAGAATGCCTTGTAAAATTACTGGCCCTTAATTGTAATAATATTTTTTAGCCTTCAACACTGCAGTCTTAAAACACCTGTCTGCATAGAGTTTACCAGTAAGTTGAGCAGTTAATTCTCTTTAGCAGCAACATGTGACTGTCCATGTCCTAAACAGCCTACCTAAAGGACTGCCTTCTCCCATACATACCTGTTCGCCCTCTTTGATCATCTAAAGGGGCTCTCCTTCAAGTGCCACCTCTGTCCCAAGTTAAAGGGATGGCAATTCGGGGACGAGCCTTCTCTGTAGCGGCTCCACAAATATGGAATTTCCTACCAGAAGAACTAAGAACTAAACACTCCCTCATGGCCTTTCGAAGAGAACTCAAATCATACCTATTTAGTCTGGCCTTTGAATGACCGTGTGGCTGTCTGCCCTCTGTTCCTCTGGTATATTGTCATAGTCTGTTTCACTCCCTTGGTCAATTGTTTTGCCCGCCCTCCTGTCTCACTCCCCTGGTCAATTGTTTTTCCTACCCTCCAATGCGTCCTGATGTGGAGAATTGGGTCTAGCTTTCATTCCTGTTCACTCGTTCTCATTCATATTAATTTGTTGTTGTTTTAATATGTTGGTTTAATGTGTTTCACTTATGTTTTACTTTATGTATTTTGTTTTTTGTTCTCTAAGCCACTTGGGCATTTTCTTCGGCATAGGAAGGCGGGGTATAAATTCTTCAAATAAATAAATACAGGTGGACAGTTTTCCAACGCTTTTGCTTGTTTGATTGCACATGCCTGGTCTGCCTCTCTCTGACCACCGATGAATGGAAGTGGACAAGGCTGCCAAACTGCGTGTGCCATTTTGAACTCAGGCTCACCTACAGGGAGCTCAGGAGAGGTGATTGCATTGCATAGCGTTCATGAATTTTTTTAGTTCATGAACATGTAAATGAAGACTCTTGTCAGGATACCTAACAGATGCCCTTAAGCAGCCAGGGTGGGATTTAGATACCTCATATACTCACCCCACGCTAGAAGCATTATTTTCTTGACACAGTCTGTGTACTGTAAAGTTATTCCATCTCAGATGACAAGGAACTGTTTATTTTAGAAATTGATAGCCTGAACTGTTGCCATGTACACTATCATTTTTATTTCCTTGTAGAAGGATTAAGGGAATTAGCTCCAGGGACTCTAATAGTATAGAAATAGTAACAATAGTATAGATGTGTAACAATCAGAGCTCCTGTCACAGCTGCATGACAGAAGAAGCTCCTAAATCCCTGAGAATGTCTCTGTTCCTAATGTATTATCAAGGGCACTGGATCATTATCCTTGGATGAATTGGGCAACCCCAAAAGAAAAGTAAACATAGTCTGTTTCGGAGCTAAGCAGCTTGTGGTGTGTAAGGGCTTTTCCAGACAAAGTTGCCTTTGTGTCCGGAATGTGCAATTGTTGCTCATTTGTTGAACGTAGTCCAAGTTATGATCTTCCCTTTCTCCCTCCCCCAATCCATTTTTGAGCAATCATATTTCCCCAGTACTCCAGTGCTTGTGCGGAGTTACTGGGACAATCTAACCTGCTGATCACAGTAAAGTAGCTGTGTAGGTCATAGTTGCCCCAGAGTAAAAGGACACTTGTGGGACTCTTTGGCTGTGTTATTTAGAGTGCAGGCTCCTCGCTCTGAGATGGGCCAGCCCACGTCCCTTGGGCAAGCCCAGGAGTGATGCAAATCCGTAAAAGGAGACTGGAGTTATGGAGGTCAGTGTGCAAACATGCACTGGCCTCCCAGTGCCAAAATCGAGACTTTGGCTGGTAAGTATAGGCCAGCCGATGGCAGAGGGAGGGTGTACTGGAGGCAGATAGGGGTAGGGAAAAGGCTGGCTGTGGGCAGACCAGCCTAGGGAAGGGGGTGGGACCAGCCAGGCCAACATGGGCCACATCCCAACCCCCGTCCCCAGCCAGGTCAGCCTTACGCAGGGGCCCCTCAGATTTGCGTCAATGATTTCACTGGCTGAAAACTGAGTAGCTCTATTGGATGGCCTGCCGCACGAAATAATTAATTGCCCTTACTCCAAGTTGTGTGGCATCCAGCCCCACCCTCACTGGAAACGGGGCAGGCCAGCTGGCCTCCCTGTTACAGCACAGGTTAGAATTGGGCTGCCCATCTGCGTGGCCTCTTTTCTTGTGTAAATTTCCCACTTTGCAAGTGCCGGACAACAATGTTTTCTAATATGTGTTTTCTGGTTTTATTTTTAAACATCCCCCCAGGGAGTAACGCTGCTCCTGCATCCTTCTAATATGGAAGGGTGGGCAAATAGCACAGCTGGCACTGGCCCAGAACTAGTGCTACTTTGACCAACTGCTCTGCAGTGCAATTCGTTACATGTTAACTCAGAAGTAAGCTCCATGAAATTCAATGGGACATATTCCCTGTAAGTGCATCTAGGTTTGCAACCTTATTTCCATTTTGTTGCCTCCTTCTGGCCAGCAAGGATACTGTATGTATCACATGCAGCAACTGTGCTTCAGCAAGCAAACCTCAGTCTCTTAAGTTAGTATCAGGAGTATCAGGAGACAGATTGGAACTGCCCTTAAAGCCATTTTATCACAATTTATGTTGCGGATACAATTGTTAGCATAACAGTTAGGGGGCGTGTCTCCTGAGCTGCTAGTCAGCAGTTACATTTATCTGTAGCTATTTTTTTTTATTGTTGTTGACTAGTTAGTTGCAAACTTGTACACACTTTCCTGAGACTGAGCCCTGTGGATCACAGGCTTATTTACAGAATTTATCTGTTGATTGCAATTCAACAAAAATAAGTCCACAAAGCAGTTTATATAGGAAGAGGGATGAGAAGATGGTTCCCTGTCCCAAAGAAGGTTCACAATCTTAAAAAGAGAGAAAAGGGAGTTGTCAGGTTACAGAGTTAAGCAGCCACTTTTAAAGTAACGAGTTAGCCAAATACATGGTATAATATCAGCACCAGTATTATTACATATGCTTAACATTTTGGAGAATGTATCTCAGCTTAATCCTCTAATACATTTATTCAGTGCTTTTCTTAAATGCTCAAAGAATATCACATACACCGTCTTAGAGCCCAATCCTAAGGGCTCTTGGTGCCGGTGCTGGATGTTATGAACCTGCTGTAAAGCCTGTTCACAGCACCCAGAGTGTAAGCACCACTGGCACTGGGCCTCACGCCACACAGAGGTTGCTGTGCTGCAACAGGAGCCAAGTAAGACAGCTGGCTGGTGGTGCAGGTTTTTGGGGCAAGGGGAAGGAACTGGTGGAGGCCTCCATCACAGATTCTAAGAACATAAGAGCCCTGCTGGATAAGGCCCAAGGCCCAAATAGTCCAGCTTCCTCTATCTCACAGTGGCCCACCAGATACAGGGAGCAGGAAGAAAACAAGGTGCCTGCATCCCATTGCCACTCCCCTGCACCTGGCATTCTGAAGTAGCCTGCTACTAACATAAGGAGGTTGCACAACCTATCATGGCCTCTAGCCCACAATGGACTTTTCCTCCAGAAATCTGTCCAATCCCCTTTTAAAGGCACCTAGGCCAAATGCCATCACCACCTCCTGTGGCAAGGAGTTCCACAGATTAATTAGTGGATGCCCCCTGGTTCTGGTGTTGTGAGAGAGTGAGAAGAACATCCCTCTATTGACTCAATCCATCCCATGCATAATTTTTTACGTCTCAATCATGTCCCCCCCTTAGGTGCCTTTTTCTAGACTGAAGAACCCCAAACGCTACAGTCTTTCTTCATAAGGGAGGTGCCCCAGCCTAGTAATCACTTTTATCACTCTCTTCTTCACCTTCCTAGCTCCACTATGTCCTTTTTGAGATGTGGCAACCAGAAGTGTACACAATACTCTAGATGTGGCCTTATTTGCAGGCACAGAGTCAAGTAGACCCCTTGTAGGGGCTGGAGCTTTACTTGGGGCAAAGGGCTGACTGTTTCGTTCCCCTGAGAAGACTCCAGCTGCGGCTGCAGCAGCACCCATAGGATGCAGCAGTCGCCATTTTGGCGCCAGGGCTCCTGCAGGCATCAGGCAGCTTAGGGTTGGGCTGCCCAAAGTGTTAGGGCTGTGTGTTGACTAAAGCCACCTGTAGGTCAAAGTTGGTCTTGTCTTTGAATTGCAAGTGAAAGAAATGAAAAAAAAAAACTTAATAAATATAAATGATAGCAATAGCCATTATTACTTAAGGCCACTGTCTTCTTCCAACAACAATTGTTTAACATTTTCATCTCACCACCACCACAGCCCTAATATCAATGGGGCTGTTCCAAAGATCCACAGTTAACTAAATTGTTTGTGCATTCCAGATCTTCACTGTGCTCCCAAGTTAGGCTGGGGCAGGTCTGGTGGTTGTGCTGTTGCAATGTCTGAAGAGCTACGTTGTGTCAACTTCACCTTCCTTTGGAGGGGAGACTGGAAGCCAAGCCTATCAGTTCTTACAACTCGTTCTGAGTCTGTGTTGAACCGTTGGGGTGAGAGAGCAGCAATGTGGAGAGGGCGGCAGGCAAGAGTGGGTAAGAGCTAGAGAACTTGCCTGGACTTGATTTACAGTTGCCTGTGGAAGCTTGAAGGCAGAAGAGAGAACCACACCATGAAGGGAAACATTTGGTGAACTGAGAATTCGGTGAGCTCCCCTTACAGAACAATATTGTAAACATCCCATTGAAAAATTGTAGTTTAGGATTTGCCTGCCTGTGTAACTGCCTTGAATGCTGTGTATAAACAAAGGCCATGATAATATATGCACAGGGAGAACTGGAATTTAGCTGAATGCAGTGTTTTCTCACTTATCTCCAGATACTAGCAACAGAAGGAGACACACAGCTTCTTGTATTGAACATCTTTTCAAAACTTAATTTTGGTTGGATTTAACTACAAATTTGCATCTATTGTAATGCTCTTTTTGAGGCAAGCGACACTGTGTGGCAGAATCAAGAGATTTGCAAGATCCTGGCCTTCCATGAAATTCAGGATAAGTAATACAAATATTACTTACCTCCTCCCCTGATTCTGAGGAGGCAGTTGAGGTCCTGGATCGTTGTCTGGAGGCAGTTGGGGGCTGGATGTGGGCGAACAAGCTGAAATGAAATCCAGATAAGACAGAGGTGCTCTTGGTCCGGAAATCCACAGCTTGGGTATTGGACTATCGCCCTGCTCTGAATGGGGTTGCACTCCCTCTGAAGGAGCAGGTCCGCAGCTTGGGGGTTCTCCTGGATTCACAGCTGCACCTGGAGTCCCAGGATGCGGCGGTGGCCAGGGGAGCCTTTGCTCAGCTTCGGCTGATCCGCCAGCTGTGACCGTACCTGAGCTGCGCGGACCTGGCCACAATGACCCATGCCCTAGTGACATCTAGATTAGATTATTGCAATGCGCTCTACGTGGGGCTTCCTTTGAAGACGGTCCGGAAATTACAACTAGTACAGAACGCGGCTGCTTGGGTGGTTGCTGGGGCACATCGGTTTGTCGAGCCGTTGCTTTGGCGACTACACTGGCTGCCGGTTCTGTTCCGGGCCCAATTCAAGGTGACCTTTAAAGCCCTTTACGGCTCGGGCCCGGGGTATCTGAGGGACCGCCTCCTCCCATATAATCCTACCCGTACTCTGAGGTCATCTGGAGGGACCCTTTTGACTGTGCTGCCACCAGGAGAGGTGAGAGGGGCGGCGGCCAGGAAGAGGGCCTTCTCGGTGATGGCCCCCCAACTTTGGAATACCCTCCCCTTAGAATTGAGAACTGCTCCCTCTTTGTTAACATTTTGGCAGGGGCTGAAGACCTTTTTATTTCAAAAAGCTTTTAACTGTTGACAGGCTGGCTGACTGGTTTTGTTACACTTTTATATCTTGATTATATGATCCACGGGGCTTGTTGTTTTTAAATTGTATTGTTTTGTTTTAATTTTGTTTTATTATATTGTTTTAATATTGTTTTTAAATTGCTTTTTAATGTTAAATTGTGTATTTTATCGTATTTTTGTATTGTAATGCTGCCTTGGGTGCCTTCGGGCAGAAAGGCGGGATAGAAATCCAATTAATAATAATAATAATAATAATAATACTTGGTTTCCCTTAGGGGAATGAAGGCGGGGGAGAAATTAGTTTTATGACTTTGGCCCAAGTGCTTCAAGATATTTAGCTCATAGCAAAAACATTTTTAAAAGCATTTTAAAAATAGTTTAAAATGTTTTTGCTATTGTATTTTAGCGTGCTATTCATGCTAACCTGTTCCTTCCCCCCCCCCAACTGTTTTGTTGCTTAAATTTTAAGTATTGGCAAGACCTTAGTCTCATTCACTGAAAATTGCACATGCTATTCTGCACTCCATAATTGTGAGTCCTTAAATAACATGGGAACAATTTGTCTGAGAGACCATCTGTCGTCTCCCTTGTATCACAGGATTTGAGGCAGAGGGATTGGAACTGAGATCAAGAGGTAAAAACTTGGGCAGAGGCTGGCTCATGAATTCTCATTCAGCTGGCATTGCCTTGAAGCCCATTAGTAAATAAATAACATTCACTAGAATGAGGGTTTGGCAGAATACCTCAGTTTTGGGGTAAACCCATACACAAATATCAATGTAAGTATGTAAAGTAGCAAAAATTGCCTGTCTGTCTTGATTCCCATCTCTTTGCATTTCCTTCAAGGCCAAATTTAAACTGTTAGTACTATATGTTCTTGTCAATATTTCATACTTGGAAAACACATGATGTTGTGTCAAAAATATAGAATAGAAGTTAAATTAAGAAAAGTTTATGGAATCTTAATTAACATCCAAATGTTACAGTTTCTGCAGTATTCCTTCCCACTCTGTCTAAACTTTCAATATAATGATATTTCTGTTGATCATGACTAGATTTTAGGTTGGAAATCAGAGTTTCAACAACCAGTGGCCAAATGATGTCTGCACTGAATTTCTGACATAGCCTGTATTTCAGGTTTCACAAAAATATCCTAGATCAGGGATTCTAAACCGGGGGCATCCATACCCCTTGGAGGTACGGCAACCAAATGATGGGGGTATGGGACTCAGGGCGCAATCCTAAACTGCGTTAGGCCGGCATAAACTAAGAAAGCAAAGTTTAGCCAGTACAAGGGGCACCGTAAAGTATGTTTGGGCCACTCTCAGAGTCAGAGAGGCCAGCACACAGATGTGAGCCATCCTTCCTGACTCCGAGAGTAGTCCAAAAAACACTTTATGGTGGCCCTTGTGCTGGCCAAAATTTGCTGGCTTAGTTTATGCCGGCCTAACTGCAGTTTAGGATTGCGCTCTAAATCTCTGAACAATTAAAAAATGTTATTAGATTATTACCATTATCAATATGGATTAAAGTGGCAAGGCTGCTATCCAATCAGTGATCTGATCACTCAGAACAGATGGTGGCTGAGCCTGTGCCTGTCTGAAGAAAGCTAGGCGGGTTAGACTGTGGTCTGGCGTTGGATGGGAGATGTTGGATGGAGACGAGAAATCTGATGAATCTCATGAAGGCACACTGTGAGAATGTGTGGAATGGGGAGGAGTTGGATAACATCTTGAAAGTGCAGGGCTCAACCAGGATGATGATGGACAACATCTGGTGGACTGGGGGTTCTGTGAATTACTGGGGTGAGGGTGCAAGGATAATAGCTTACTCAGAAAGCCAGTTGCAGGGGAGTGGCAGATTTGTTGCAATGTCATCAAAAAATGGAAGTGGAACAATCAATATGTTGGTTTTGGCTTCACCTGTGTGACAGAACAAAATGGAACTGAAAGACTCAATGAATGATTTGTAATTTGGTAATGAGTAATGTAAATTTGAAGCCTTTTGAAAATTTGGAACCAAGCACAACAATCATGTTAGAACCTGAGTTGATGCTTTCAAATTTTAAAAAAATTCAATCAGAAAGGAACTCTTTCATCATATGGGTTTGCCCTTCCAGGGAAACCCCTTCTGAAAGCCCCCTACAAAGTTTTGTACATAATTGCCAAAGAAAATAAGCCCTACACAATTGGAGAAAGCCTAGTGAAGCCCTGTGCACTGGAGATGGCTAAAATCATGCTGGGAGAGGCGGTTGTGAAGCAGCTGAGACACTGTATGCCAAAGAATTAGATATGAGTGAAGACAGAGTAACTTAAGTTGTCAGCAAGATTATAAGCAGTCCTGCAAAAATCAGCATGCAGAATCAACTGACGTTTCAAACCACAGTCAATTTCTTAGTACACTATGTTCATGAAAAGAACATTAAGGAAGAGTTGTTATTGTGTGATCGACTCAAAATCACAACCAAAGCAAGTTGGTCCAATTGTTCTTTGATTGCCATTAGCCTGGGATTTGATTGGATTTGTAGATTGTGAGAGCACAATCCTGAACTGGAGTTAGGCCGGCATAAGCTAAGCCAGCAAAGTTTGGCCAGCACAAGGGCTAGCATAAAGCGTGTTTGGACTACTCTCGGAGTCAGGGAGGATGGCTTCCATCCATCTGCTGGCCTCTCTGACTCCAAGAGTAGTCCAAACATATTTTACGGTGTCCCTTGTGCTGGCCAAACTTTGCGGGCTGTGTTTTATGCCGGCCTAACTCAGTTTAGGATTGCACCCACAGTCCTTTTGGGACATGGAGCCATTTAACTTTATTATTATTTGCCTGTAAACCACTTTGTGAACTTTGGGTTGAAAAGTGGTATATAAATACTGCTGTTTGTTTGTTGGTCTATTTGTATGGATGGAGCTTCTGCCATGATTGGCAAGAACTCTGGATTCACTGCTCTGGTTAAGGAAAGAGTTCCAGGTGTGTTGTTCACATAGCGGTCTACATTGCCAAGCTTTGGCGTTGTATCGGAAAAGGCAGGAGATACCCCGAGGAGATAGGAATGGTATCAGCAATGGCCCCTTGTCCCAGATAAACCAGGGATTATGAGGTTAATCCCAGAACTCCTGCAGCAGGAACACAGCTGCAAGCTGATGAGCTCTCTGGCTATGAAGGGAGGTTAGCACAGGTGCAGATGTGTGGCTGATGAATTAAAGCCTGCCACTTATTGGTTGGCCTCAGTATAAAGCTGGAGGCAGGAGCTGGAGAAAAGGCACCTGAGAAGGTGCTGGATGAGGAGCTGCATAGGTGCTGGAGTGCTGGATGACTGCCTGAAGGACTGAGGAACTGGCTAAAGTAAGGTTGTTTTGGGAGACCATTGGGAATTGTATGTCTGCCCCACCCCTGGAGCCACCAAGTGGAGGAGGCAGTTATGGCTTAGGCAAGCTGACTGCCTATTGTTTGTTGGTGGGGTTTGTTGGTGTTAGACAAGGTAGTTTTGGAGCTAAGCGAGTGATAAGGGCAGTCTGGAGGAGGCTGACCAGCCAGTGATCCCAAGCAAAACTGCTGGAAGAGAGGAGGCCCAGTGGGTGAATGAACTCCCTCCCTCTTGCCTATCTCTGAGGCCGCTCTGTGGGGAAACTAGTTAGCCTAGTGTGTGCATTAGGGCCTTTGGGGTGGCCCGGCAGGGAGTTTTTGGCAGAACAGGCGTCCAAAACATTGCCGAAGAAACTGAAGAGATGCAACTAGGACCTGGATGTATCATTCACTTTCTTTTAAATGTTACTTTCCAGAGCAGATTTTGAGATGCTATATCAGCAGTCTCCAAAATGCGGGACCGCAGCATCACAAAAAATCCTTGTTGTATGTGGCACTGCTCTGCACTGCTGCCTCTTATCTTGCAAGCCAATCTTCTAGGCAAGCTGTTTCTGCCCCAAAATTGGGGCACAGAACCTGCTGGGGTGACAGATAGAGGAAGCAGCTGCCTGGTACAAATTTCTGAAAAGACTGGCTTGCAAGAGACAGTATCGAGGAATGGTAAGTGCTGCGCATGATGATACAGGGTGTTCGGAAAGTCACCGTGCACTTATGTATATTTATTTATGAAAAGTGCACAGTGACTTTCCGAACACCCTGTATTTCCAGGCTCAGCATATGGCCTGCAGGTCAGGGTTTGGCACCTGCTGTGTCATATTATACAATTCTGTTTCTTTAAAAGCAGTGCACAGCCAAAATGAAAAGGCTGGGGCCAAATGGCAAGACCAGTAGGACCTATATGTGGTGTGAGTGTCTAGCACATGCAATGCTGGCTTTGAACCCCTCATAGACAGAGCTCTTACATTGGCTTATTTAAGCCTTAAATGTTCAACTTGCTAGTAGTTCCACCTGCTTCTTATAAAGAAAGCAGCACTGGTTGCAGCTGCAGAAATTCTGATTTTATTGTAGAAACTTGTACTCCTGAGGCCACAAAAAAGAGCTCCTTTGTTTCCCTTCTGCTCCTTGGAGATGAAGTACCAGCAATAGTTTGATTTACCTTCCCTTCCCACAGACCCGAAACCACAATCACCACCCATACTGCAAATTCACTTAATCCTGTCCAGTAAACCCAGCCACGGTTTGAGTTTTCGTCTGCAGATTGTTCTTTTGTTTTGCAAGCTTTACTCACTGCCATTTGTATTTCATGTGACTGTGCTATTTATGGAGGAGTAAATATTGCCGGGGGTCTGTTTAAAAAGGCCAATGACCTGGATTTTTTTTTTCCGTTTGAATTAGCTCCAAAAGTCAGACATATTTAACCACTGATCCTTTCCCTTATAGCTGTAGACTAGAAGTCATCTTGGTGCTCTGTCAGCTTAGGGGATCCACAGGCAAATAAGAAAGCTTTTTGTACAGGTCTGATTTGGTGAAGATCTGTTTTTGTTCTGGAAAGAGTTCTTCGTGATCTTTTTTCAACTATAGATAAATCTGCATAATGTAGATCCCCCCCCCATTTTACTGGCCTAGCAATGTCCTTATTCAGATTAGTAACTAATTTTAACGGTTCATTTTACAGGAATACTATGAGTTACATAAAAACTAAACGGAAACTGATTTTTAATGAAGACTGAGATTTAATAGGTTTCTTATCTGTTAAATATAGTAAGAACATTTTGTTGTTGCATAATAACACCCTGAAACCACAGCCAGACATAAGACAAATGTTCTGTGACTGCATTATCTGTTTATTTCTAGCATATATTCTTTCAGCTGATACAAAAGGTTCTTATAGAATATCTGCTGTATGCAAGATATAATGGGTGATGGGTGATAATGAGCGTAGTATTGGGGAAAACGTTTGATACATTCTTTATGTTTTGTTAAAATCGTAACCACTGAACATGCTTTCTGCGTGCATTTGTTCTACAAATATATTGGACACTCAAGCAGCTCAGTAGACTCAAAGTGAGATCTTCCAGAACGTATTTTTAATCCATACCCATGTTTGCATCTGATCTCAGAGCCTAGATGTATCAGTTAGAACAATCTAATAATGCAAGCTGACCTCTGGCTTTCAGAAGAATGAACTCTCAAGCAGATTATTCTGTAATATCTCTGTAGCTCTTCCAAGAGGATGTTTGTTGAAGGAATGTGTGCTGGTGTGTATGGTATAGCCTTATATATTTTAAAGATTTTATGTTTTGATGAGCTATGATAATTCATTCACACATTCCACCATTTGTCCAGATCAGACGTTTTGCCCTTGTTATAACGAGGGCCAAATCCTATCCAACTTTCTAACGCTGAAGCAGCCACAATGCAGCACCAAGGTAAGCGGAACAAATATTCCCTTACCTTGAGGAAGTCTCTGTGATTGTTCTCACCACCATAGGATGCAGTGCATACCCCATTGGCACAGCTATATCAACACTGACAGTTGAGTGAGATTGGGCTCTGACTTTAATGATTTGCTTGTTCTGTGCGGACCAGATTTTTGTATCTTCATAGAGGATGCATGAATGGCTTCTGAATTAAAACTCATCAGCTGAATTATGACCATGGTCCAGGAAAACCATATGCACTTATGTCCAAGGAAACATGCATGTAGCCAGGGGAAAGAGTTGCCTTTGAAGTTTCCACTGGAGCCTTTTGTACGGAAAGAGGCAAGCTATGTTTGAGTGTCAAATTTACAGTCGAAAATAAAATATAGATTTCCTCTTCAGGATGTGGTAGACTATCCATGGGCCGCTCTGCTCCCAGATAATCCGGGCATAGCATGGCGGTGGTAAAGCCTTGCTGGAAATTGGGGCATAGAGCCTTCTGGGGCAATGTGTGGGGAAAATGACTGCCCAGGGCGAGTTTTCTGCAAATATTGGCAACTAAAGCACAGAACGGTAGTGCTTCACCACTGCGGCAGCACACCCAGAAGGATTACCTCAGATCACCATAACTGGGCCATGGGCCGGGGTTTGGTGGCTCATGTAGTAGACAAAGAAACTTCTGGCTCTTCAGAATTTTCCTCTGGTATTTTTACAGCAGTTGGGGATCACCTGTAGTTTCTAGACAACATTTTAAGAACCATCTATCTAGAAACAGTGAAGTACACCACAAATATGCACGTCAATGGTGATTGTTCCTTTTGCTTCTTTCTTTCCCCCCCTTTGTTTCATGATGATGCACTGATGTCTGGGGAGCCCAACTGCCTCTTGTGGCAGCACTCCCCAAATGGCTGCCAATGGAGCGCTGCATTCTCCATTGGCAGCCATTTTACAATAGAAAACTTTGTTCCGCTATCATAAATGGCTGTGCATGATAGCTCAATCCTATATAGGATTGGGCCATCCAAGGCATTAAAATTACCTTGCTTTTAGGTTTTCCTGTAATTGCCTGCTTGCATTTTTGCTGAGGTCCACACCTGGGCATTTTCAATAAATACTCAAGCTATTTTTCAAGCCTACTTGTTTTATTCCTTCCTCCTTGTATTATCCTGCCCACCCTGTGTACACAAATTATTGGCAATTTTGTCTTGTCTCTAATTTCATGCCGTTTTTTTAATCTCTAAAATCCAATATTGATAGTGTAGGAAAAACAGCAGGATTGAGCAAGCAGTTTTGCCAAGACAGGCAGTTGACAGTTGACAGAATCAGGGTCTTTGTTTTTGCCATCTGCCTTCCCGGTCCTACCAAACAACCTGTATGTAATCCTAAGAGAGCACTGCATAGATGCTATAAGAGTCGTCCATACAGAAATGCTTGCAATATCAGTAGTCATTGCAAGTGCCCAAGTCTACCTGCATTAAGTCAGGCATAGTCCTGGAGCCCAGGACACTATTAGGTAACCTAACATGTAACTCATTGACATTGTTTATCTTCTCCTTTGCATTTAGATGACAAGATCTAATTAAATAAACAGACGTTCTTATTAAGTATATGCAAGATTTATTCCCATAGCTATTTTTAGAGGGAGAAGAACATTTAATGTTTCTCTTCTTATCCATCACTGAATTCAGGCATATTGTGTTTGTGAAAGGTATAGTTATGTATAGGTAGATACAGAGCAGACTTTGAGTCTGCTTTTGTATACACAGCTTTGTCAGTGATCTTGTAGGAAACTAACGTGTCTTGGGGCCTAACGGGGTGACATTGGGAACACATGGCTGCTGTCACCCAAGATTCCTCTACACTTCTCTGCTTTGATGCCTAACATTAATAGCATGATGTCCTCTCATTCAGAATTCCCCATGGTATGACCTCTCTATTTTTCATTGAACAGCCTACAGTGAAGAAGTACAACAGTGTCTGTTAGATGGACAAAGGAAGCCTTACAAGGTTCACCTAACATCCCTCCTGGCTGATGGACAGATCCATGGACAGAGCTTCAAAACTACTACAGGCATGACCCAGTATCTGTGGGGGATAGGTTCCCGCCCCCACCCCACCCCACCCCATGGATACCTGAAACTGTGGATAAGAGGAAACTCTATATTAAGTACAGGGTTCTCCCTTGCCCCCCAGCGCAAGAAGGTTTTTTAGTGACCCAAAGAAAGAATAATAAGGGGGCCCTGATCTGTGGATAATTGAAACCATGGATATGGGATCTGTGGATATGGGGGCCCACCTGAACTTTATTTTAATACCTAATACATGCACAACATGCCCAGGGGGTGGGTGGGTTCAAGGCTTGTCTTTCCAGCCTACAGAAACGTATGCATGACATTTTAGCAGGGGGAATGTCTACTTTTTTGCATCATGTCCCCCTACTCATTCCCCATGGAGCAGTCATCATCGTTGTCGTCCGTCCCCCCCATGTTCCTCTTACACACTAAAATTTCAGGCATAGGGAGAGAAGCAGAGGTATATATTGAGTGTTGGCAGATATATTGTGCAAAGTGATAGGTTTGGTCAGTGAATTGCAGCAGTTGAGACCCCACTTCACTTAATTCTTGGGAAACACCTTACAAGAAACCAGGGCTGGGAAGTACATCCTATCAAAAATGACATCTCTGACTAAGAGAGAGGCTGCTCACATTCATATCTCTTTGTTCATTGAGCACCTGGTTGTGGAGCCATGAACCTGTTACTCAAACAGGAAAAGAATAAAACAAAATAATATTTTTCAGTTACAGACTGCCACACACATTCCACTATGACTCTTAGGGTACTCTCCAGATTTGAGGGCTACTTTTCATTTTGGGGAGGTTTTCTCAATAAGGCTTCCTTGCATGTTGGCTTTCTCACTTTGGGTGGTGGCACCATGAGCTACTTTTTCGCTCTTTGCTCCCAGTTAAAAGGGTAAAGCAGGGACAAAGGTTCTCTTCCCGCAAGGCCCTTCTCCGTTTCCTTACATATGTGAACAGACCTAGGGTCTGAACCTAAGGAGTTCTGGCAACCCTCCTTCATGGTCCTAAGGTCTAGGCCAAAAAGCTACCACATTGAGAACACTAGTGGACAGATTCAGATAAGAACATAAGAAAACGCCTTGCTGGATCAGGCCAAAGACCCATCTAGTCCAGCTTCCTGCATCTCACAGTGGCCCACCAGATGCCCCAGGGAACACACAAGACAACCAGATACTTGTATCCTGCTGCCACTCCCCTGCATCTGGCATTTTAAAGTAGACTATTACCCTTGCACCACCCCCAAGGAAGATACCAGACGGAGGTTGGGGTTCAACTTTATTAAGCACAAATGTAAATCTTGTAACCTACTGAACACCCATCAGTCTGGGGTAGGCAAAAAAACTGTTATCCGTGGCCAATTTGGATGACAGAAAAAAATTCCTACCCAGCGCTCATAATGAGCAACGTTCCAAGGGAGAGGAAGTTCCTCTTCCTCGGGTGAGGTATTGAGAGTCCCTGCATGGAGACCCCTAAGTCAGACTAGGACTCATTTTTCTTCCCACAGTGAGCCTTTTTTTTCTTATCTGAGAGTGGTAAATAAACCCAAAATCCCAGAAGATGGTGAAGAAAAACAGAAACATGAGCTGCTGTAGCCCTGCAACAAAGTCACAGTAGGGCATGTCCATCATGACCACAAATAAGATGCTACCTTGCAACCAAAGAACAAGAGCTGCTCTGGCAGTTTCTGGACCAGACCTAGATTTTCCTTGGAAAAAAACTCTGGCATCACAAAGAGCCTAGCCTTGGTTGGCTCAGAGGTCCTTTGTGATACAAACACAGCAGATTTCACTATTAGGCAGAAGCATCACACCATAGCTATCACCTGTTCCCTATTCTGAGCGTGGTGGTGGGGAGGATTACAGAAGGCCCAGTCATACTTAAAACCCACCCATCCTTCATGTGCCAACCAATGAACTAGAGGAGGGTCAAGGAAATACTGAGACAAAAATACTGTTTTATATATTCCTTTTACTAGATGCTACCAGAAAGACTTGGGTTGGCAGGAGCTACGTATTCCAACCAGTGGTGTAGCTTTGGCAGCCAGAGGCAATTCTCTTGAGCATCACAGGGGAGGGGAATAGGGCATGCATTTCTGAGGCCTGCGAATGCCATGCGCAGCCTCTCCAAGCCTTAGAAGGCCTGTTGGAGGCCTTGGAAATGCTCTTATGGTTTTCATTAAAATCAGAAGTGCTTCCGAGGCCTCACTTTAAACTATTTTTGCCCCAAGTAGCAGATGGTGAAGCCTACACCACTGGTTCCAAACTCTCCACCTTAGTGTTCACAAGTTTCTTCCACAGTACAAATCCTTTAACACTTCTAAGGCATCGCTTTTCCACAAAGAGCTGGAAGTGGGTTTGAAACAGTGCTTCCTTCCAGCATTTAATATAGTGGTATATTACCCAGTGGTGCTTTTTTTGTATAGCCCAGATGCTTCAATAAGGTTCACACTCAAGTGAGTTTTGTTCAGGCAAAGCTCCCTGCCAAATTCATTAATAGCTTCTTCTTTCCAGATTCTGTCCCATTGATGGTTTTGCATTCAGTGTGTTGGGGGTGAATTAATGATTAATTGTCTCTTAATTAGTCAGCTTCTACACCCACCAGGGAGGGAGTAAATTTGTGATTTCTTTTATTGTGTTATCTTCTTTAAATATAACCGTCTTTGTTTTTACAAAGCAAAACAAAAGTCAAAAATAATTAAAAGCAACTGCCAAATAAGGTCTGCCAAGATGACTATCAGTCACTATCCACCTGCATTGGACTGGAAAATAAAAGGGTCAGAAGCCCCAAGTAGGAAATTTTTCATTAAAGGTACAATAGCCCTAAAACAGCAAGATAGCATTTTGCCCACAACTGGACCTGCTTGGTCCATCAGAGCAGTGATGGCAAACCTTTTGAGCTCAGAATTTCAGAAATTTTTCAAATTTTGGAAAAAGTTTAACTTGACTCTGCTAGTGTGTCAATCCCTCTGCCAAAAAAAAAAAAAAAAAAAAAGAGAGAGAGAAACAGTTCTTTATATTCATTTATTTAAACAAAAAATACAGCCCAATCATGTGTGGTGCTATGTATTCTATAAAGAAACATCAACTAGTGAGTGCAAAAATGAAAAATGAGTGCTGCAGTTGTGTTACACTGCAAAAAAAAAAATTAAAACAAATTAAATGGCCAGAAATCAGGCCTGAAAAAAGCATGGGAAGACTGCATAGGAAACATTAAAAATTCAATGGTTGCTTGGATTCACTGTGAAAATAAAGTGCAAGGTTGGCAATTCTAGAAAAAAGAGATAGTGGCAAGAAACCACAGTGAATCAATTTCACAGGCCTGCAACTGAACCAGGTGGGCCATTACACTTTGCTTTCATTTGGACCTGTGATTAGTTTTAAAACAAACAAAAAACAAGCCAGTTCAGACTGGCATATAAACAGAAAAATTGGTACTACCCTAGGATCTTTATAGGACAAATCCTGAAGCTGAAGCTCCAATACTTTGGCCACCTCATGAGAAGAGAGGACTCTTTAGAAAAGACCCTCATGCCAGGAAAGATTGAAGGCAACAGGAGAAGGGGGCGGCAGAGGATGAGATGGTTCAATTATTATTGAATAAATAATAGTAATAAAATCTATATAGGTCCAGTGAGTTAATGACACCTTCATGATACTAACAAGTACTTGGGAGGACTGACATGTTTATATATCCTTTCATATTCTCACACCAGGAGCTGATAGGAGCCAACTACCGGTAGATTTAGGGGAGCTCTCCAAAATAAAATAGCTACATATCCAATGAAAGCAAAAAATAATTACTTAAGAAAACTATAATGTACAAACAGGCTATGAGCTAGTGAACACAAAAATATGCTAACAACTACACTGGCCTAGCTTAGCTGTCGAGGTCTCCAGAAAGAGGACAATGCACTTGTGTATTGCAATAGCCTAAAGAGTTTATTAATCCATTTTGGACAGGCAGAGTTATTCAAAATTCATATAGCAAAACAATCCTGTCTGTTTGAAAGCACAGGCACGCTAGGCTCCTTCAAAGAGAAACCACACCCTCCATTTAGAGGAGAAATCCCTTAATTCCACAGGCCTCCTGGGTAAGGTGGTTTTGTGCCAATCTAAACACATTTTGGTTACATTTCAAATTAGACAAAAGAACTTTAGAACTGAGTCATCATCATCAGCAGGAAGAGTAATTGAGTAGTGCTTCTTAGGAAGCACCTGCAGAGGTGGTCTAGCCTAATGGAAAAAGTCGCAGTCTACATGAAACATATTTGGCTAGAAAACAAGGTAGCACCATCTGATAGGCTGAAAGCCTTTAACTTTGCAGAGTGTTTGGTTAAAGCAATCAAAATCAAGCATCTCACTATCTCTCTGCTACATTCCAAAAGCCTGTCATCTCCTTCTGTGGCATTTCCATTCAACGCTGCTGAGGAAGCTGGTAGACAAACACCCTTTTGGGGTGAGTTAGCTTAAACGATAGTCAAACTTTATCTTCGTCTCTTTTTTATGCAATGGCAAGTGGATCATTGTTTATTTAAAAGCTGCAAATCCCACTACTCTTCTAGCAAATATGTCAACCGAGATGCCAAAGGGATTGGTACAGTGTCTAGAGCACTACAGTTCATGTCCTCCCATTTTGAGGGAGGGGCAAATGCCCAGGGCGCAGCACTGCTGGAACGGGGGAGAGTGGTGACGAGACGGCTCACCTCATGGAGCAGCAAGCAGTGCTTCTGCTGGCAGATATCTCTTGCACCTAACCTCAATGATCCCATAGGATCAATGGTTCATTATCTGCAAATTTGCTATCCACAGGATTTCCAGGAACCTAATCCTAGAGCAGTTATGGCAAACCTTTTGAGCTCAGCGTGTCACAACCTCGGAAAATGCTTAACTTGACTCTGCTGGTGTGTCAATCCCTCTCCCAAACAAAAGAGAAACTGTTCTTTATAGTCATTTATTTAAACAAAAAATACAGCCCAATCATGTGTGGTGCTAAGTATTTTATAAAGAAACATCAAATAATTGCAAAAATGAATGATGAGTAAAGATAAATTCAGTTTTTGTGTCACGTGTTGGTGAAAACTAGTGTATCACCACAAACATTGTGGTGTGCCACTTTTGACACGTGTGTCATAGGTTCGCCATCACTGCCCTAGAGGATAATAAGGACTCACTGTAAATGCCATCTATGTTTCTGCCATACAGGAGGAGAGGATACTTTGCATGAGAAAGATCTTTTTCACCCTGACAGCTCCAAATGTGGTGGTGGGGGGGAAGGTATATAAATTTGAAAACTACAACATACATTCTTCTCTCACCTAACAACACGAAATAATACAAATAAAAGATATATTCCCTTGCAAGCTACGCTAGCAAAATCAAATCTTGTGAGGATCATAACGTTTGCTTCGTGGATTGTTTGTCTCTACAAACCAGCAGCAAATGCTGCCTCCTTGCTTTTCAATAAGTGGGCATTCATAGAACTGAAGAGAAATCCCACCTGTTAAGACCAGTCAGTGTTTATAGAAACGAGGCCAATTTGTTTGAGATGTATTAGGACATTTTGTTCTAGATCCAGAATATTTAAGCACAGCGAAAGACTGATTGTCTTTCATTGTGTACTACGAGCGTCACTTCTCATGTTTCAAACAAGAGGCCACAGTGTAATCATTGAGTCTACATTCAAAACAGAGAAACAAAGTGTTTTTTTAACCTCTGGATGCAGACAATGCTACTTTTATATGCTCATAACACTCTCTGGTTTTTTTCTTGCTTTATGACCTTGACCTTGCTAGTGCATTGGTGTAAATTACTTACAGTTTATCGTACCTTTCTTGATATTTGCTTCCTAAGCCATCCTTTTTATTTACTACAGCTGTTCCCTTCGCCCCTACAAAAGGTGATCTATGGTTCCCTTTCTTGATGCTTAGAGCAGATTCAGAGTAGCTGGTATGACCAAAGTCTCACTGGAAGCTTAAATGCAGAATGAACACAAAACTGCAATTTTAATAGATACCCTGACTTGGCTCCAAAGATACCCCATCTGTTAATGGAAAGCCTCTTGCACTGCCGAAAGGACTATTTTTGACAGCAAAAAAATGAAAGTGACCTCAAATCCACAAGTGTTTCTCTGCTAGTGCAACCTGGGTAGTATGTAAAAGTACGTACCTATGCTTCTGTCCTTCTGTGACTGCCCGTGCACAGACACCAGTGCTCCCCTCCCCTAATACGTGTTGGGTGCAGTTATGGAAAATATATGTAGGAAGTGTTTTCCTTGCTAATATTCAGTACTGTCTTTGCCAAAAATGTACCAGGCCATATGCTACTGTGAAGTTTGTGTTATGCTCCCACTCTCTATTTTGGTGCCAATGAGTATATTTTTGTAAGTGAAGCATTTCGGATTCTATTCTTGAGTCTCTACTGCAGAGTGGCTTTATGAATCCGCGGCAATGATGAAATGAGGCCATCAGCACCTTCTCTCAGTACAATTTCATTTAGCATGTGATTGTTCTGGCTTCTCAAATGAAAAATAATCCTTTCTTAATGCCACATTTCTTGCAGTGAACGTTATAGAGGAACTTACTTCCTTAGATCATGAATACTGTAAAAATGGAGACTGAGAGAAACATTAATGTTCACAATCTAATTGAAATACTGTATTACCTATGATGTAAGGGGAAAGGCACAAGACCTCTATATATTGGGCACTTATTCTGGATTTCTGTCACTTTAACAGTCATAGGTTTTCCCTTAAGAATCTTGAGAATTGTATGTCATTTTGCTGACAAGTCTCTCTTAAATCTTAAGATCAGTGGTTCTCAAACATTTTTGCACTAGGACTCACTTTTTTACATTGACAATCTGTCAGGACCCACTGGAAGTTATGTCATTTATCTGGATGTCATGGCCAGAAGTAACACCATCAAACAGGAAAAAATTTTTTTTTAACATCCTGTTCTATGACAAAACCAAGTCTAATTAAGTAAATTTAAAGTTTACCTTCCTGGGAGTAAGCCCTATTGACTTACCTAGGACTTACTTCTGAGTATACATGCATACAGGGCTTGGTTTAGGAGCTTCAGGGCCTAATGCAAAACATTTTGTGGGGGCCCCACCACCACCACCACTACCATGGCAGGGGCCCTAACCTACCAGAATGAGAGGAAGTGGTGTAGCACCTGGCAGTGGCATCCCTGCTACCAGTTTCCAGGAAAGAGCTACTTTAAGCCAATCAGACCCAGGGGCAAGTAGGAGGGAGGGGTGTCCAGCTGCAGTGCTCTGCTTGCCGCACTCTCATGGATCCATGCTCTCTTCTTCTCAAAAATGAAGGATAAATTATCTGAATGAAAAAGCTTGAGTCCCCCCAATCTCAGCCTCCACCTATTCTTTCTAATTTATGTTGTTTAGAAGCAGATCTTGTAAGCTCTGAGTCATGTTATGAAAACCTAAGTACTGCTGCTAGTGGGGTAGGCAGTGCCCTAAAATAAACTCTGCAGTGGCACAGTGCTAGTGGCACAGAAAATATGCCACAATTATTACCAAATCATTTCGTTGGATGGGGCTGCTTTAGTAGATACACTTACAAAGGCCTCAGTGTTCAGTTTTAATGTAACTGATCTTTAGAAAATGTATTAGTGAGGGTGCATTAAAGTTGGTGGAGGGAGAGAGAGAGAGAGAGAGAGAGAGAGAGAGAGAGAGAGAGAGTTTGTAAGCTTTACAGGTCTGAAGTGGATCCTTTTCCTACACTGTTCTTCAGCATTTCACAACCCTGCTGAATTGGAAATGAGTCATCTGGCTATCAGTTATTCAAGACAGATTGGGATTCTTTGGTGGGGGTCTTAGTCATTGACTACATAGTTTGGGGCTCACAATTATATGCTCAAGTGGTGTGCTGCTAGTTGCAGTATTTGGTTTCTTAACTTGTAAAATATGGGTGTCTTCCAGACTAGCAGTTGATAACATTGTCTGGAACAGGTATGCAATGTTGTATTCATAGAATCATAGAGTTGGAAGGGACCTACAACAAAGTGATCTAGCCCAGCCTATAGCAGGAAATCCTAGAGCATCTCCAGCAGGTGCCTGTCAAGACTCTGCTTGAAGGTCTCCAATGAGGGAGAATCCACCACCTCGCTTGGCAATCTGTTCACTGTCAAACTGCCCTTATTGTCAATAAATTCTTCCTATGTCCAACCGGAATAAACTGGAATTCAAAGGATTAAGCAAGGAGAGTTCGTTCTCCAGCATGATGAAACCATGGTATAAGTTTATCAGTGCCAATTTATGTAGCAATCTTATCCCACCACAACCTGCCATAGGCCTTAGAGAATAGGGAATGTCAGAAGAATGAATTGATAACTATTAGCAGTACCTTCCTTTGCACATTTACTAAAAAGTAGGGCTCACTCCCAGATCAGTACACACCAGATTGCAGTCAGAACCAATTAAAACTTTTCAATAGAATAAACAGAAAGGAGGATGGACTTTTGAAATCAGGAGAAAGTTAAAAGTTATCAATTAAGACTAAGCATTCTGATTATTTACCATTTCTTGCAATTAGATGAACTGCTAGTGAAAAGTGGGAATATATCCCAAATATGTATAAGATCCTAATTTTGAATTATACAAAGAATGCAAGGATTGGGTTTTATAAATTGGCTCAACCCCAAAATGTGAAACAAAGAGCTAATAGACAATGGGAAATATATTAATTACTTTTCACCACTTTTTTTTAAATGGAGTGGAAGAAGAGCATAAGGAGGAGATGCTTAACTATTTCCTTGCCTGCCATTTGACCCCACTCTCCATTATGAGCTCCAAGCCTGCTTTTCACCAGAGAAAAACCCCAGATGTTGATGCAGTGTAAGATCTAATTTGGCCTTTAATCATCATCAAAGTCCTGGGAAGCACACCACCCAGACACCCAAGCAGTTGTATCTCTGGGAAACAAGTAAAGATGATTAATCGCTCATCTACCTTAGCTATCATGTATCCCGGAGCAATATTTCAACAGCATTGTGCTTAATTTATCATAAACTACTTCCGTTCCATTCACTGTGATGAGCTTGAATACCTTGTAGATGATACTTTTTTAAAAGTGGAATTTATCTTCTGCCTTCAGAAAAAAAGAAGATGCAGATACAAGTATTGCACTCATGAGGATCCCAGTGGCAGAATTGCTAACTGAAGAGTGCATCACAGTAATCTCTGAGATGTCCAGGCTGGCAGAGGGCCACCATGGGTCAAGTACTTGAGAAATTAAATACAAGCTGCATGTGGCTTTCTTATGGTACTGCAAAGTGTCACTGGGGGTTGAGCAGTTGCAGAGCATTCCTGTGTCATAAAGCAAATGCCTGGGGACCCCGGATGCATGTTTTTCTGAAGTTTCTAGATTACCACAATGCCCTTCAAACCACACATAGAAGATGCCGTCAACCTGTGATGGAAATCTAACCTAAGAAGCAGATGTTAGAAGCAGTATCTTGTGCATCTACCCTGAATTGGTGACACCTGGGCGAGAGAAAGTTCGACCAGAAATTCAGGAAGTGGGATACAGGTTTTATTTTGAAGAGACAAATCAGGCCTGTTTAAACCCCAGATCAGAACAATAACAGGAAAACAAATTTCTTTCTTTTCTTCCTGTAAATTCAGATTCTGTTGCTGTTTGAAGCTTAAATCATTGTACTGCTTGAATCATTTCAAGATTCTTCTGCTGTACTTACAAAAATGAGGTATGAACATAACATGTATTTCTCCGGGCAGAACTGCACAGTATCTCAGCACGTTTCCATGATCTCCCAAAGTGAATGGGCATGCAAGGCTGGGGAGGGAGGGGGGCAGTGATGTCATCCAGCAGGAACGCGCCGGAACGGCCGTTCCTGAACCTAATCAGGGCTGGCTCCGCCCACTCGCCACCATTCATCGCCAGCTCCGTGATGGACGCGGCGCAGAAGGCGGCGGAACCAAAGGAATGGCGGTGAAACCAAAGGGACGGGCTGCGGGGCGTGGCCGGGCCGCTTTGAACGGTCCCGACACATGCCAGTCAAAGGTGAGTCCCGGTCACTCTTCCGGTTCTTGGATCTGTTAGATCCCACCACTGGAGGGGGGGGACTTGTAAGGGTGGATCAGCAGGCAGGACAGTAACTCCTTACATGCCTGATGCTTTTCTCCTGCAAATTTGATTTCTTATGCAATTTTTATGCCACTGTTATTCATGTTTCCAGGGCAATTTGCAAAACATATTTAAAAAACCAATAAAACTGTCTTTACCTGGTGCTGAAAGGGCAGCATAGGTACCAGGCATAGGTACCTCTCTGGGGGAGAGGCAAGAAGACCCTCCACCCAGGCATCTCCTGCCTCAATTAATCGATATGGATACCTCGAGGGCAGCTTCCAGTGATGCTGGGCCAGTTTCAGATTTGGGAAAATGAGCAGGAACTGCTGGAGTAGGGAGGCACTCCCAGGATCTTTGAGCATGCTCAGCCCACTGAAGGTGAAGGCAACATTGCTGCAGCCCCACTGCCCCCTTTTGCATCCATGGCACCACTTGGAAACCTGCACTGCCATCTTTGGTCGTGGGTTAGGGGAGAAGAGCCTAGCATGGCATTGTCTACTCCTGCTCTCGAAAGGCCCTTCTGGCCACAGCAACTGCCTTGGTGCCTTTTCTTTCCACCTGACTCAGGTGCTAATAGCACCACAGCTGTCTTCTGTGCCAGGAGAAAGATGAAATCCCTGACTCTCATCCCAACCTGATGAAGGTTGGGGAAGGATGTTCAAATGGGATGCTGTTCTCATAAAGCAGAGTCCATAGGAGAACAACATCGTATATTTTATGCACTTTCTTGGGCCAAAAATATCAGCTTTATATGGGGCAGTTTTATACAGTCATGCACAGCTCCCATCCATTGTGAAATGCAGTTTATTATTTTTTATGCATGTGCAAAAATGATGCTAATTCCTCACTGCAATCAGTATTGTTGAAAAGTCAGTGTGTGGAAACCTGATTTGTTTTTGTCTATGGACATTCAATCCATTTTGCCACACTCCTAAATGTATTTGGTGTCTAATAATAATACTAAAACAAAATCCTCTGAATATAGATTTTTGGGAACACTTAAGGAGAAAACGGAGGAAGTAACAAGTCATTGTTCAGCCAAGTTGCAACTCCAAAAAGCAGAATCTGAGGGCGAGATCTTAACCTGGAGTTAGGCCAGCAAGGTTTGGCCAGCACAAGGGCCACTGTAAAGTATGTCAGAGAGGCCAGCACACAGATGTGTGCCATCCGTGGTCCAAAAGTGCTTTACAGTGGCCCTGGTGTCAACAAAACTTTGCTGGCCTAACTGTGCCAGAATAACTCCAGATTCAGATTGCACCCTGAATATAAGCACTGGATTTAGACAAAGCAGGAACTTGGCTTTGGGAGAGCTTGAGGTGTCATGAGACTGTCAGGAGGAAGTATAGAGCTCTCCCGTTTTCTCGTGAGCCGTCAACTCACACAGCCAGCCTCTGCCTGACTTCAAGTAAAATGCTGAAAGTTACAGTCTGACTCTGAGAACATATTGAGTAAGGCCGAATAGAGTAAATATGTAAGGTATGTCATATATCATCTCCTTTTTGAAAGATATTTGTTGAGTAAGGCAAATGGGTAGGGAGGACTAAACCCAGCAGAATCTGTTAAATGCTTTTCTTTAAATGGAGCTTTCACAGTTCATGCAGAGCTTGGAATGGTTCCCAGTCAGCCACCCCCCACCCCACACACACACAGGGCACAATCCTAATATAAGCAGCGCCGAACTGGTGAGGCCGACGGGCCAGCGGCATATCCAGCACTGCTTAGGACGAGCTGGAGCCTCTCTGCGGCAAGGGAGCGTGTGCTCCCTTACCGTAGAGGAGGCTTCAGCCTCCCCTATGTGCTCCTCGGATCTGCGCCCGCTAAAGAGCAGGCACAGATACGAGGAGACTATGCGGTCCAAATTGGGGCCGCACAGCCTCGCTGACAGGCTTGGGATGTGGCCGTACCTCGCACAGTCTATCCTGATGGTGCTCCTGCAATTAGGCCTATTTCCTCTGCTTCCTGGGCTCCTGTAGATGTCTGCAACAATGCCATGGTACAATCCGCAGCGCCTTGAAGAATGTTCTTTAATGTGCTGGAAGTAAAGCCAAAATCCAGTGAACATGCCTGCAGTCTGAGCTATAGCACAATCCTATTATTACTGTGAATTATGCACATCACCTACAAAACAGGGTTTTTTTCCTCATATATGCTACTGTAAAAGTGAGTGTCAATTATGCTGCTTCAGTGGAGGCAGTTTGAATGAGTTCATGGGCCAAATGGTTAGAAATCTGCAATTTTCACATTAAGTGGTGGTTTATTTCATCATTAAATGTATGCACATTTCAGATCAAAGCAAGCCTTTTGTAACAGCATGGAGAGTATTTATTAACACAGCAGAATATTATTTCCAGAGGGGTAGCTTGAAGCAAAAATAACACATCTGGTGACACATGGCTTTCGACAGACTTTTGAGAATCTATTAAAGACATGCCTTTATCTAAATGTATATCCTACCCTGTCTTAGATGCCTTTCCTTGAGCTTGGAACATTTTTAACAGTATCTATACCTCAGTGCATGTATTCCTGCATAAAAACATAAGAAGAGCCCTGCTGGACCAGGCCAAAGGCCCATCTAGACCAGCTTCCTGATGCCTCAGACCAGACCAGATGCCTCAGGAAGTATACAAGACAACTAGATATTTGCATCTCATTGCCACTCCCCTGCATCCGTATTCTCCAGTGACAAGGAGTTCCACAGATTAATTACCCACTGGGTAAAAAAGTATTTCCTTTTATCTGTTCTTCCAACATTCCATTTTAGTGGATGTCCTCTGGTTCTGGTGTTATGAGAGAAGATCATAGAGATCCCTCTATCCACTCTATAGAGAGAAGATCCCTCTATCCACTCTATTCATCCCATGCATAATTTGGTACATCTCAATCATGTCCCCACTCAAGGGGGGAGCCCCAAACACTCATAAGTGTTCCCCATAAGGGAGGTGCCTCAGCCCAGTAATCATTTTTGTCGTTCTCTTCTGCATCTTTTCTAGCTCCACTATGTCCTTTTTGAGATGTGGCGACCAGAACTGTGCACAATACTCCAGTTGTGGCCTTACCATCCATTTGTACAATGGCATAATAACATTTGCCATTTTATTCTCAACTCTTTTTTTAATTACACCAAGCATGGAATTGGCCTTCTTAATTGCTGCTGCACACTGGGTCAACATCTTCATCGAGTTGTCCACCAGCACCCCAAGATCTCTCTCCTGAGCTGTCATAGACAGCTCAGACCCCATTAGCCTATATGTGAAGTTTTGATTTTTTGCCCCAGTGTGCATCACTTTACATTTCTCTACATTGAAACGCCTCTGTCATTTTGCTGCCCATTCCCCCAGTTCGGGGAGATCCTTCTGGAGCTCTTCACAATCCCATCTGGTTTTCATCACTCAGAAAAGTTTTGTGTCATCCTCAAGGAAATGCTCCTATGGCCTCCGCTCCCCAAACTAGCAGAGTCAGGGATGTACAGTGTGGGGGTGGCAGGTGGCTACCAGAGTCCTTAGAAAGGTACCGCTGCCACCATGCGAGGTATGCTGGCATTCACAACCCATTTGCTCTGAACAGCAATTGGAGCACATAGGTTGTGAGCGCTTGTGCATAGAGACAGTGCACAAGCTATGGAGACAGTAGCAGCATTTTTTGAAGGACCAGTGGGACAGTTCTGCCTGACCTGCCACCCCTGAACCACAATGTATCAGAGTCTATTCATGGTCTTTACCACATCTCCTTAATTCAATTCCTTCTTTTATCAGTATCCATTAGAACCCTTGAGTCCAACAAATCCGTTACTGGTATAGTGGTTTGGGAGCCATGCAGGAGTGGTGCTTGCCTTCCTGCTCCCTGATGATCTTCCCCTACAAGTGTTTTCCCCAGTCTATATTCCCATTGTTTGGCAAACAAAGGTTTGGTACTCTATGAGGTCCTGTGCGATTCTGCCTGGAGAAATCTATGTGATATTCAAACACTTCCTGTTGGGATGCAGAGAAGGACTATCTTGTAACCCTGTGAACCATTTTCTTGCTGCTGTTTTTTAACTGCTCTGGAAGTGTTTGGACTGGAGGTTGACATCCATATTTTATAAAATAAATAAATGTGTTTCTATCATGGGCAGCATTCAGTCGAGACACAAGTAACCACTTCAAGTGAATCAGAGGGGCTTCTGCCAGCAGCCCAGGCTGGCTTTACCCATATGTGCTCAAGTTCAAAATAACTGAGGCTTTCGTCTGATTGACAGCCAGCTGTTCTTTGTACAAAACCAACCAGCCATCATTCTACCAGAACTACAGAAGCAAAACTAGTGTGTGGAAATAAATGTACTATGTAGCAAAAGGTCCCAACACATTTCAAGCCCCAACTCAAGCCCAGGCTCTTCTTCATGAGAAATATGAAGATTTTGTCCAAAATGGAACCTCTTCTCTCCTAATACTCTTTTAGTTGTGGCAGCATCTCTCAAAGAGTATTGTTCACAACTTCACATTCCTCACTTCCCTAAGTGGTAGCTACACAAAAGGGTTACCTTTTTCCAATGCATTTTTTTCCTCAGGACTCAAAGTCATGCAATCTGGCCTCATTACACAGAAGGACAAAGAATGGCTCTACTCGCATAGCGGACACAGACAACCATGTTGTCCCTCAGTTGTGACCACTGCAAACTTTTGCACACTAAATGCAGAAAATTGTGTCATTAAAGGTGATTCTATCTTGTGTTATTCCTCAGACCAGGGCTGTGAGTTGTCCTCCTGTGGGTATCAGACAGCAGATTGAATACTTGAAACAGACTAGTTCCGCAGCTCTTTCTGAAAACAACAGCTTTCATTCCAGAAGGGCTGCTGCTGGGTTCTTGCAGCAAAGACTCTACTGATATCTTAAAGATTAACATTCTTGTGGCATAAGCTTTTATGGGCCATTGGTCAACTATATGAAGTGATCCCTAACCTAACAAGAGAGAAAGCAAGCATGAGAGTGTATATATGTACTCTCTCTCTCTCTCTCTCTCTCTCTCTCTCTCTCTCTCTCTCTCTCTCTCTCTCTGAAATACAAAGAGATGGAAAAAAGTGTGCTTTTTAAACAGAAGCTCAAACAATGCAGACTCTCCAGAATCATACCTACCTACTTGGTATGAGGCATCTACTCAGACTGGTTTGTCCAGTCTGGCTGCAGGGCATGTGGCCAGGGAGAGTTAAATGTGCTTGTCTGGCAATGTGCTTGTCTGGCAGATTTGCTCCATTTCTGATGTGTTGTTGGCTCTTGTTTTTTCTTGGCGGGCATGCATCATTTTGGGGCTCACTTTGGGACTCTGCTTGCCTAGGGCCCCCTGTGGCATTGGCTCTGCCCGTATTTTTGTAAATAGACAGTTGCAAAGACAACGGAAGTCTCCAGAGCTGCATCATCGAAAGGAAACCGATTGTGTAATGGGTTGTTTTGAACTTTCCACTGTTCAGGAAAGGGGAAGCACATAACAATAGGCTGCTCCCAAATGCTGTGCCATTATGCCATGTTTTGGGAGACTGCCTGTAGTCAAAGAGTTCGGGCAGCATTACATACTTGTGGGGAAAACCTCTTCAAGCGGCTTAGAGAACTGTTGGCACAAAGTGCTTGAGAACAACCAACTTTCATCACTTCCTTCCTTTAACCGTTCTTTAAGTTGGTTGTACAGCAAATGAGATTTGCAAAAGCACAATTTTCAAAAGTCTGAATAATGTTTGCTGTACAATGAATGCCAGTTAATTGCCTATGGTGGCCCAGTTCAGATGTCCTGGTTTGGCATTAGGTATGTGTTGTGGGCTCCTGCGTTCCCTTTCCCTCTCATGTCCACTGATTCCCTCCTTTACGTCTTAGTTACTTCCAAAACAGGAAGACAAGAGTTACTGCTAACCTTCAGACCAGAATCCAAAAACCATTTCAAACCACATTCTTGATTCTGGTTTGGTGGTGAACAGTGGTCAGTAGTAATCATTTGTCTGACACGGAGGTCACAGCAAACTCTGGTTCCCACAAACTGGAGGAAGGAATCTGTGCACGTGAAGAGACGAGAAGGGAGCCATCCGGAAGCAGGAGCATAAGCAGAGTATTCACACAAAATCTGTTGATCAGGCTCTGAGGGCAGGACTCTAGATGGCATGGTAAACAAGAATTGACACGCGGGTCACCTAATGATGCTCAGGCAGCCTAGATCAGGCAGCGCCATATTTCTAAATATCTCTATAGATTTCTTTTCTGTTTTCAGTGACTGCTGACACCCAAACACCTGCATCCTCACTGGACCTCATGCATGCAAGTTCTCACCTACTCGTGTAAGTAGTAATGTAAGAAAACATAGCGCTTGAGTGGTGCAGACAATGACATGTATTTTGCAGCAATACCGTTTGCATTCTTTGATCACCTTGTGTTAGCTATGGCTAGTATATCAATGGCTCTAAATCAATATCAGTGTAGCTCTGTTTCATAATATTGAATTTGTCTTTATTTTAAAATTATGCCCGGTGCTTATGTTTACTGTTATGTGTCTTGGTGTTAATAACTAATCTTTTTGCTGGACAGTAGTATACGGCAATACTGCATTTGTCTTTATTGTCTGTAGATGTGACAGGACGTGCATTTTTGTGATCTTGTGAACCTTTTCTTGTTGGTGACCTTTTCTGGAGACTTCAGGCTGGTTCTGAAGTGCTGACAACCCTAGACAATGGCAACCAGCGGGTCCAAGGCGAGCAGGTCAAGGACTGGCCCACAATTCAGACAAGGCTAGGTCAAGTCCTTCCTCTTTTAAAAAAACATGGCACAGGAGTCACACGGGCAGCCGCAATGATGAAAATCAGTGTTGGAAGAAACTCTCAGCAATTCTACGTGTGTTATTAAAGGCTTGCCTACTTTGCAACAGTAGTAATTTTTTAAACACTTACAAGCTGACTTGGGCTTACTACATCAGTGGCAAACGTGTCAGCCTGGGAAGAGCAGTTCAAGGCAACCCTCTTATCTCCTTGCTTGTGGTTTTTATCTGACATTGCTACATAACATGCTTGGTTTTGCGCAGGAAGCGCTCTCAGAATGCTGAGGCATTTGCAGGCTAGGCCCTCAATTTCACAGCTCCATCTAAATTACAGTAATACTCTGTGCAAGTGCTTACTAAGTAACAAACAGACTGTTCCTTTAACTACACTAGCCCGCAGGGGCATGTACACATTTCTGAAAAGGGGCTAATTTGCATTTCTCTGGAGCACTGTTTCTCAAACTGTGGGTTGGGACCTGATGTCAGGTGGGTTACAGAAAGCTGGGAGCAGCCATCTTGGAATTTGCAGACCTTACTCTTCCTATATTCCTTTTGTGAATGTCAACAGTTTAAATTGTCAAGTGAGGGTTTTTTTGTTTTTTTTTAAATTGGTTTTAGTTCAGTGCTTTTACATAATATTTTGTCCTCATCTTGCTTTCTGTCAGGGATGTTTCATGGTTGTGCAATTGCTGCTGTCCAAGATGCCAGTTTGCATTCCAGTTTATTATTGTCACTGTGACGGCACTTCCTGCTTGATGTTGTCACTTCTGGCCACGACATCACTTCCGGTGGGTTCCAACATGAGTCCCATTCTAAAAAGTGGGTCCTGGTGCAAAATGTTTGAGAACCACTGCTCTGGAGCACATGCTGGCAAGGGCAGATGGGGGAAAGGTTCAGAGACTAGCAGTGGGGTGCTGGTCAGTTTCCAGAGCAGGCAGTTGGGGTGGGGCAGAGGCCAGGACACAGTCAGGTAAGGCAGACATTTCCCAAAGGTGAAAATCTGGGAGGAGAAGAGGGGAGGGGAGGTGGTCTGCTAACCCCTGCTAACTGGGCAAGAGGCACTTTTCCAAGTGGTGTTCCTCTTACGTTTAGAAGGGGGAGAGTAATTGCCCCTCTTCACCCCAGCTCAGTGTCTTTTCTAGTGGCTGTTGCTGGTGGTGTTCTGCATTTTTTAGATTGTGAGCCCTTTTGGGACAGGGAGCCATTGAACTTTATTATTTGCCTGTAAACCGCTTTGGGAACTTCATGTTGAAAAGCGGTATATAAATACTTTTTGATTGATTGATTGATTGATTGGTCTGTGTGACTACTCAGGTTGGGAGAACATTAGACAGGCCCAAATCCTTTCAACCTGAAGCTGCTGTTACATAGCCATCTGCTTCTCCCTCAGCGCAGACCTCTCTCTGCTATAGGTGAATTGTTCATTCATACATCATTGATAGCCGTGAAAGGCACATTGAGGTTCTTTGTCAGATTCTCCACTTCCTCCAGAGTCGCTTAAGGCGAAACCATAGGGAGAGACCCACTCACAGAAATCAATCGTATGGCATGGTTCTACATGAAGGCCACCTCCATCTGGAGACCTGAAGCCTTCATCAGCCCTTAGACTTCTGCAGTACAGTAGTCACGTCACCACTCACTGCTCAGATATTTTGAATGGACTTTTTGGGTGCTCACTAGTTCAAACTCTAGACAGCAGCTTAAGAACTGGAGCTATCACCATATAATGTTTGATGTTCTTAGTAGTGTGGCTCATTGCAGTTGTTCAGTTGTTACCTTGTCTATGCTTATAATATGCCTATCATCCTGTCTATGCCTACATTTTAAGGGTCTTGGGGATCGGTTGTTGTTTTTTCCCCTCAAGGCCCTGTATTTCAGTTTCTAGTTATTTGTATTTTGTGACCTTTTCCCATTGTTTCTCTTCAATTTGATTATCTCCTGGAAAGGCCACATCCATAAGCATCACTTCTTTCTTTTCAACCATAGTTATATCTGATTTTGAACCAGATTTTGAACCTGCTCATTTTCTACCACCTTTTCAGGTACATACTCCAACCATTTCTAAACTGAAGTTATTCCATTTGTCTTGCACCAATTCCAGTGAAGAAAAGCAGCAGCTTTATTGTAGCATTTTTTTGTCATCAAAAACAAAAGTAAAAAGGCACAGAAGTTCGGCACAAACCAGCTGCTCGAAGACCCAGAGTTATCATGTTCAAAGCAAGTCTTTCCAAGGCCAGACATTATGTACCATATAAATCCCCCAGCCTGTGAGGTGGCCACAGTGGGAGGAAATGATGACTTCAGAAATATACAAAGCATTGGTCAAAGATGAGGAAAGATGTCTGCTTCTCTGGTCCTGGTACCTGAGGTTTGTAAGTTCTGGTCCACTGCGTGCTGTTGTTTGACATCTTTTCTATGTTGATCATCTCACCAAAATGGAACATAATATGAATTTGTGACTGTTGAGTGATTATTTTTAAATGCTACCCTTGCTAGCTCACTTGCTACCTCACTTGCTAGCGAGTTAGCTTCTTTTAAAAAGAAAATCTCAAAAAGGGGGAGACACACCACAATCTCAATGTGACCAAATGGAGCTGGTTAACAAACTGCCAAAAGTACAAGCTGTCTGCAGCCCTAATAGGTAAATCTATCAGCACACAACAAAGGAGTTGGGATCCTGCCTCCACCCACAGCCAGTTCAACAGCCAGGAAGTGTGTGGGATTCCATTTGACTATCAATCAGCTAAGGATCTAGTTCCAATATGATATAAGGGGAGGTGGCTGGGGACAAAAACAACCTGACACAATCAGCAAGCTAGGAAGGGGTGTACTTTTCACTGAGCAACTGAATGAGGCATAATCCATTTCCCCAGTACTTTCCCTAGGAAGTTAATGGGCAAAACCTGTAAGTTTTTCTCTTACAAAAGTATAAAACCTGTCATTTTCTCCTCCAAAATGTCTCAAGTGGACATTTTGTCTTCAGCTACAAACATTCATAAGTAGGTCACCTTAAAAAAAAATTAGGATATGCTTCCAGACACTGTAAATATCGTTTACAGATCATGGCAGAGTTCTTTCACTTGAAAAGCTATCAAACTGTTTGGCTTCTGCAAGGGTATGAGAGCACGTATATCGCTGGGGTTACCAGATGCAAACTGGGACAGAGCAGAGCCGGAGCAGACTCTGACTTTACCCGGGCCAGGGCAGTGACAAAAGACGTCACCGTGCCCTCCGCATGGCCTCGCCACCCCCACCCCCGGTTCCAGAATCGCTCCATTTCAATCAATCACTATCACTAGTATTTATATATCGCTTTTCAACACAAAGTTCACAAAGCGGTTTACAGGCAAATAATAACATTAAAGTTAAATGGCTCCCTGTCCCAAAAGGGATCACAATCTAGAAGAATGGAGAACACCACCAGCAACAGCCACAAGAAAGACACTGTGCTGGGGTGAAGAGGGACATGATACAAAGGTGAGGGCGGGCAAGAGGGCCCAGTTCCAAGCAGGTTCCCCCCACCAGCCCACCCAGCTCCCTCAGCTGCATCCGCGACAGGCATATCCCCACACCGCATGGGCACAATGCCTCTGGGATAGAGTGCCTCTACCTTTGACTATTGTGTAGAAAAGAGAATTTGGGCGACTGCAGCTCATCATGGAAGAGTTTCAAAAGCTGCACCTGCTCAAATTCCCTCTTTTATACAATGGTTAAAGGTAGAGGCACTCTGTCCCAGTTTGTATCGGGTAACCCTATGTATAGCTGCAACACACACACACACACACACACACACACACACACACACACACACACACTTGTTGATGTGGGACTCTTTTTCCCTCGTTTGTTTCTGAAATCTGTTCGACATTGTTCTTCTTTGGCCGCTGCTTTGTTTCTTAAGTCCAGCAAAACCAAGGACTTCTCAAAAATAGAGATAGGCACGTTTCAGCCATACAAGAAAAATAGTCAACTGTGGACAAAGTTGCAAAAAGAATTTGGCTTTGCCAAGATTGTGCTTCACGCAGTGCCACTGACTCATAACTACTCCTTTATGTGGGCTAAGCGAGACATCCTTTTGTTGGAAAGGGGGAGACGTGGGAGGCAGAACAAAATTACTCTGTTGCTTTGTGGATTGCTGTGGATTTAATGCACATATTGAATGGCACTCTGCAAATCATGGGTTGTGTATGACTAAGAGTACATAATTAAGATCACTTATTTTCCTTCATTTAATTGTGGGTGAACTTTCCCAAGCTCAGTTCTGAATGGGCTTGCTTAAGCAACCTAAATTGGGTCTATTCAGTGATCCATGCCTTGCACAAATTTGGGTGACTGTTGCAAATTTTAAAGACTGCTGCCCACTTCAACCACAACTCCCTGTGTAACAACAGGCACATCATCAAGTTGTCTCAGCTGTAACAGGCTTTTAGGAATGGGCACATTGAGATATTTAATGGAACCAGATTTAATGGATATGCTCGCTCGTTCACCTCTGTAAGGGCTGCTATTCTGGATCTGCCGCTTGGAGACACACAATCGCTATACAGTTTGGCACCAGGGTAATTGAGGGACCGCCTCCTTCCAAATAATCCTACCTGTACTCTCAGGTCATCTGAGAGGACCCTTCTGACTGTGCCCCCACCAGGTGAGGTGAGGAGGAAGATAGCCACAAATAGGGCCTTCTCGGTGGAATTCCCTCCCCTGCGAACTAAGAACAGCTCCTTCTCTAGCAATCTTTCAGCAAGGTCTTATATTAGTACTTTTTTGTTTGTTTAAGGAGGCATTTTATTTAAGCTGCTGACATGCTGGGCTGGCATTTTTTTATTTTTAATGATTTTGATTTTATATTTGTTGGGATCCATTGGGGTCTGCTTGTTTTTAATGGCATTGTTTTCATCTTTATCTTGTATTGCTTTTACCTTTTATTCACTGTTTGTATTTTTAATGCTGTAAGCCACCTTGGGTGCCGAATATGGAGCAGAAAGGCAGGATATAAATTCTATTTATTATTATAATATTATTATTCACAGGATTTGAGTCATTAATTTGAAGGCCTGCTATTTCACAGAATGAAGACAAAAGCCTCTGAAGTTTAAATAGTGTTGTTTGCAGGTCAGTAAGCAACAGTGCCACGTCATCTGCACAGAGACTTATAATGTGATCTGTTTCAATTACTGGAAGCCTTTTATTTTCTTACTGTTACAGATTGCATTGGCAAGGGACTAATAAGACCAAAAGGGAGAGCTGGAAAGTGGCATCCCTTTTTTGTGACTCTGTTTAAAGGTAAGGTTTCCGGCAGCCCGATCTTATGCCACAGCAGTGCTGGTGGTCCACGTGCTATCCTGGCAACGGCAAAAGGAACATTGCAGCAGCCACCAGATGACTTGGGTCTGGAGTTCCTTGCCAGTGGGAAGAGCAGTGGTCACAAGTGGTGGCATGTTCTGGGGTGGGGGAGAGCAGGGGAAGGTGAGGAGGACAAAACTGGACAAGGGGAGAGCAGCCCGGGAGGCAGATCAGACCCAAGAGGGAAGCAGGGAAGACAGCAGAGGCTGCCTCCAGATCTTACTCTGCCCCTAGGCCTCAGTCTGACACGAGTCTCCTTGGTTCTGCACCAGCTAAATAGTAGTAGATCTGAGAAGACTCATTGGGGATGCCAGGGCTCTAAGGAAACCAAAGTTTCCTTACTCTGAGGACACTTTCTCTGGCTCCTTCCCTGGCCCCTCTGGATACAGTGGCGGCCATTTCAGCATCCCTGTACCGTGGTGCTGAGGCCAGGGATAGGATTGGGCCCTGAGTCTACATCATTAATGTTAACCAGGGCTGAAGATTGGGAATCATGCTGTGTCATTGCTGGAAAAAATATGGAACCAACTTCTAGGTGTTTTAAAATGATAAGAAATATGTCCCTTCAAATTTGTCAGTGGCCTTTGAGGCATGTAATGAAAGTACCGCCAGGGCTGCCTTTGTGAAATTTTGCATCCACAGTGTGGCAAACAGAGATTAATGCCTGTGAGGCATGAAACCAGCTTGGTCTGCACTGATGTACTGAATGATGACAATTAAGGTGTTTTACTAGTAAGGCAGTAAGGGTGTTTGCATTGTGATTGAGGGCAAATGACCTCTCAGTTTTCCATATCAACCTGGATTATTTTTTGAATTTGGAATTGGACGATATCATTATATAGGGCCAAGCTGGGTTCTTCTTATGTTCTTATGTATTAAATGAAGTGAGACCTTTTCATAAAAGTCCCCAGGGGAGTAATCCATCCCAGGAGACTTTGTAGGCCAGATATATCACCTGTGGGGATTTCAGTCTTGTACCCTTTTTATTTTGTAATTCTATGTGTTCTGGAGAAAAGTGGGGTAAGAGTCATATATTGTAAATTAATAATCAATTTTGTCCTGGTCTGGCTTATCTGAAGCGTATAACTTAATATAGAACTCCTAGAATTGTTTTACTGTATCATTAGATTGGGTCACATTTCTTCTTTTGCATTTTCATATTATGGTCCAAGTAAGTTTTCACATTTGCAGGGATTGTTTGAACTCTGTTGCCAAATTCATAGTGCATTTGTTTGAGAAAGGACATAGCTGTGCTAATTTTTTAAATTTCTAATTCCTGTAACTCTTACCTTTTCCCAATTAGTTCTTTATATTAGTTGTTTGGGGGAACCCAGTACTTTTATCCTTTTTTCTAATTTGGCAATAGCTGCAACTTCATTGTTGCTTTCCTTCTCATCTCTGCTCTTTAACTCTCAGCCCAATCCGAAGCTGTGCTGCTACAGTGGGGCCACGTGGCCTCCACGGTATCCAGCGCAGTTCAGGAGCAGACTGGAGATCTCTTCAGGGTAAGGGGATATTTTTCCCCTTGCCCCAAGTAATGCCCAGCCTGCCCCATGGGACTATTCAGATCTGCACTTGCTAAGTCCAAGCAGCCCCGTGTAAGGTCAGCAGGCAAAGGAGGGGTGTTAGGAGGATATGGAAGAGGCACTCCCTGCCCAAGTCTGATCCGTCCCCATTCTGCACCTCCCCCCAGGGATGAACGGAGCCCCGAGTGCGCCCATGGCAGGGCGACGAAACTGCGCCCCAGCATGTTGCCCCGCCCCCGTGCGTCACACAGCCACGCCTCCCTGTGCCCGGAATAGCTCCATTTTGGAGCAGAACGGACAGCAGGGAAGGCAGGCAGGCCAAACAGTGTGCAGGCGACTGAGCGGACTCCGTGCAATGGTGCCCCACCGCCCCGCTGCTGCCGGCGCCCATGGCTCACACCACCCCAGGCTATACCCTTCCTCCGCCTCTGCTCCCCCCACCCAGAATTGCTCCCTCTGCCTCCATTCCACCCTTCTCCACCCCTCCACTGCCTGGCGCATCCTTTACCTCTGTTGGTGGCCGATCTCCTAGATGCAGCATCAGCGGGGCAGAGCAGAGCAGGTCAAGCGTCCCTGCTGGTGCTCTCTATTCTTCAGGTGTGCCAACATGCTTTACGGCACATTTGCAACATCCTCCGCTGGTACAGGGGCCGCTGCACCGGCAAATCTGATGGTATGGATTGTGCTGTCATTTCTTAAGTCACCACTTTCATTCCGTCCCAGATAGTAGTTTGGAATAAGTCTGTAATGGTGGTGTGTTAAGGAAATATCTTTTTATTTTTTGCTGCAGTTGTCATCTGTAGCTTGCCTGCTTAACAAGAAAGAATTTAGACTTCAGATTGGGGAGGCGAGTTATGGATTACATTAATGTAATGTAGTCATAACAGGGGAATGGTCTGAGGCAGTGATCAGGCTTATGTCTGCCCTTATCAGTGCTCCCAAGCATTTCCCAGATGCTATTCAAGAAGAAGATTTATGTCTCAAGGAAAAACGCGTATAGTTCCTTTTCATTTTTGTTTACTGCCCTCCAGCCATTATTAAATTATGTTCTAAGGAGAGGTCGCAGGCTTGCTTGTTGTGGGTCTTTTGGGAAGGGGTGCTTTTCTATCTAAACTAGAATAGCTAATTAGATTAAAATCTCCCAGGTTAGCTTTATCCTCCCTGAATTCAGATATAATTGCCTATGTATTTTGTTCATAGCGCAATCCTAACTGTGTCTTGTGCCAGCCTTTGAGTGTCGCAAATGCACCTTAAAGCATGTTTGCACCACTCTCAAAGTCAGGGAGGCTGGTGCACTGACCTGGTCACAGTGCCAGGTAAGGCTGGCCTATGGAGGCTGACACAGGGGCTTGGGAAGGGCAGAGGGAGGAAAGGCAGAACGGGGCTGGGGGAGGCAGGGGAGGGCAGAGCAGGCCTGTGGGTAGACTGGTCCAGGAAGGGGGTGGAGCCAGAGTCTGGCATTTAGGCCGGAACCTAACCCCCATCCTTGGCCCAGTCTGCCCTACATGGGCCACTCAGATTTGCACCAGCAATTTCACTGGTCCAGATCTGAATTGCCCCATAGGGGTGGTTGGGAGTTTACCTAGGGTAAGGGGACAAACGTCTCCTTGCTCTGAGTTGCACCATAACTGCCTCCTAACAAGGGCTGAATATGGTGCACGCCAGCCTGCCTATTCCAGGCCTGGTTAGGATTGGGCTGGCCTTTACTAGCTGGCCTTTACTGACCATAAAGGCCTGGCTCTTACTGGGCTGGCTATATATGTGACCGCTTGAACGGTATCTTGAATGGTAAAGTCTACCTGCTTCAGCACACCCCATGACTTGAACATTCCTAGAGCAGAATAGCGCTCTCCAAGACTTTGGTGGTACAATATCTTCTCTGTTACCATTTTATAGTTGAAGTCTTAAGTTAAAATTATGCCTGGAATTGATTGATTGAATTTCAGGTGCAGGGGAGTGGCAACAGGATGTTGTTGTCTCGTGTGCTCCCTGAGGCACCTGGTGAGCCACTGTGAGATACAGGAAGATACAGGACTTGATGGGCCTTTGGCTCTTCTTATGTTCTTATGTTCTTATGAATTTCCCTTTTAATTTTTAGGGCAAATTCTTTACCTTCTCACCTCAGTTTCCAAGCCTTTGATATTAATAGCCCAATCCTATCCCCATTATCAGTGCTGATGCAGCCACACTAAAAAGGTGAGCATAGGTGCACTGCCAATGGGCAATGATCAGGGAAGGGGTGATTGGTCAGCCTGCAGGAGGTAAGGGCAATAAGGTAAACATTTTGCACTTACCTTCCAGTAGGAGGTCTGATTACCAATGGGTCTTCTCGGATGTACACCATCTCTGTGGGTGGTGTATGTCCAAGGAGAGAAATGGGGCAGGAAGGATTTTAAAAGGGTGCCGTGGCAATTTTATTTATTTGTGTATTGTATTTGTTTAAAACATTTATACCCTGCCTTTCCAAAAGCTCAAGGCTTACAATACAGTACTTTGAAAAATAGATAAAATACAAAATAAAATTCAAAGAATTTCAATGAGTGAAACATAATTTAACAGCAAACACAGCAAACGGTAATAACAATGGAAATGCCAACAGTTCACACACACACATGTTCTGGCAAGGTATCCACAAAAACCAGAAACAGGAACAAAATAGAGATACTGATTTACCAGAGGCTGGTCTCGACAGACAGAGTTTGTCGCTGATAAATAAATAGGGATAGTTGGAGCTTATAGTGCTAGACTGTGAGCCCAGCAGACAACTCAAATCAGCAGACAAGCCTTTGGTGAGCCTGTAATCTGAGAGGAAAAGCTTCATAATGCCATTGCTCGAGTACTTAGCTTTCATTTTAAAAATATCCCTGGGCTGGATGCAGTTTTCTGTGGGGGTCTGGAAAAAAAAATTAAAAGAGGAAACATTCTATTTTGGGCCAAGGTGTACTTTCTCCTAACAAGAAAGAGCCAAACTGTAGTGGTTGTGTAACGTTTGCTCGCAACAGTACTAATGCTGTTGCCAGGCAATGAACAGGAAACCTGTTGGAGAGGGAGAGGAGCCTCAGATAAAGCTGCTTTGGAGTGGGAAAGAGGAACTAGGCCGGGCCACAAAATAGGCTTCTCTCCACACCCGTGAAACTCTGTACTTGTTCTTCAGATGTACAGTGTCTCATTGCAGGGAACAGGGAGCAGGAACATCCTCATCCATCATCATCCTCACCCCCCTATTAAAAAGATCTCAGCTGTTGACAGGGCCAGCCTAAGACCCACGGAAGAGTGTCAAATGCTGGCTCCCAACTTCATGACGCACCAGCCTCCACTCCTCCCATTCCCTGGAGGATGAGAATGAAGTAGAAAAGGAAAGAAGACGAGAGTGGTGCTCTATGGCAGGGGTCTCCCGACTTCTCAGTACGAGGGCCACACAGCATATTTTACAGATTTTTGTGAGCTGAAAAAAATCAGTCAAAAATGAATGAATAAAATTTAAATGAATGAATAAGTTTTACTTGGATCTCTTTTTTTTTAATCAGCATGATCTGACTCAGAACAAAAGAGAAATGTGACATTTACAAAGAAACAATGCCGTGCTTAAACTGAGAAATGATACATAATGCGCAAATACGTCAAATATTTTACATTGCTGTGGGCCAGATAAAATCTTGTGGTGGCCCAGATTTGGCTCCCGGGCTGCAGTTTGGAGACCCCTGGGCTAGGGCAGGGAGCTGTTCTTTCTTTTCCAATCAGGAGAGTTGGGGAGGAGGGAGGGAGGCAACTGGGTGGACAGAAATGGGCACCATCATTCATCTGCTGCCTGAGGCAATCGCTTCAGTCTGTTGAGCAGATGGCCCAGATTTACAGGTCTCAGTAGTACTCCTCCGACTTTCTAAGTTCTCTGTCATTGACAGGACAGGAGATTAACAAAAAGGCTAGGCAGTTAAGGCTGCCAAATTTAGAATTCCGTGCTATAAAACTGGACTTTAGTTTCCCATACCTGCCTCCACATTTCCATTAGGCAATCACTACTATTTAACATTAATTAATGAGTTTTGTTTATTATTTATTGTAAAGCACTCATATACTGCCATTCATGGTACAGGTACACGATGATGCTGTACAATTTAAAGACTAACTATAACAAAATAATCAAATCATAAAAGGCACAATGAAACACAAGATTAAACAAAACAGCAGCCAAATCCAGGGAGAGTGATATAGTTAGCAAAAGCAGAAGTCTGTCCAAGGCCCAAACCAAACGTGCAAAAATCCACGTGATGATGGGTGTTTTCTGCAGAATAAGTGCATGTTAGGAAATAATACTCATGTGGGTTTTCAAAAAATCCTTTATTATATTTTCTTGTGCTTTTTCTTGTATTTTCCACTTGTCACCCTCCCAGGACCGACTCAAGGAGTGGCGGGGCTCAATGCAGGGCATTCGTGCAGGGCCCCCACCCTCCTTGTGGGGCCCCCCCTCACCAAGAAAAGTGCCTGTGCACATTTAATTGGCTTACAGCCGGCCCTGCACCCTCCTAATCTGTGGGTTTGGATTTTTCCATGTGGATTGTTGAATATGTGACTGCAAAACCCATGTGAATCTCAGTATCTGTGAGCTTGGTAGACAAGACAGCATTCTAGACCATTTTCCTGGAGCATTTCTTCGCCACAGATCCTCCTCTCTGCGTCAGTGTTAAACTGCAGCCGTCTCTCCACTTCTCTTGGGGTAATTGGCAGTGTGGGAGAAGGAACTGGCATAGCTTGTGCCACAAAGAAAGTCCTGGACTGCAGTGAACATGTGGTCAAATCCCATGCAAATCAAAACTGCATTTGTTTGCATCAGTTATTACAAAAAAGATTTTCTAGAATAAAAGCATTTTAGACTTCTTGGGAAAAAATGGCAGGAAGAAAGATATCCTGATCTTTTTAGAAGCAGAGTTCTAGTATGTTGGGGCTGCTACAGAAAAGGCCCTGCTCCTAGTGATGGACAGTCAAATATCTCTTCAATTCAGAGCAGGACTCAATCAAAAGATCTTCGGTGCAAGAGAGGTTCATACATTTGCACTCCACTCTATGTCCAAGAAACTGAAATGGTGTATTGGGATTCTCAATCTCCTATCCAGGCACTACTGAACTCAGAGCCAGAATTACAGCAAATACATAGAGGCCACACGTTTGGTGCTGTACAGTATGTAACACAGCAACATGATGTAATTGTTTTGTCTCAATGGACTGGACAGGGAAGCAGGAAGAGTCCAGTGATGCTCTTGTACGGAGAATCCTAGCAGTTGTCTATTTCAATCTGTGGATATAGGCATCCTTGCAGCCTACTGTGGGTTGCACTATTGAAGATCCAAGGAACGAGAGGGATTGGGTTCATTGCTGTAGTTGGGGGAATCCTGAGAAAATGCCTAGTTATTATTTCACAGTGCACTACGTTCAGCACACAGGGCTAAAGCAGGCAAAGTCAATTGCATGAATCGCCTCACTGAAAGTGCCAGAAATAGAACTCCGGATTCCTTCCCATGCTGTGGCTTATTTGCAAAGCTCAGTCCCTCCCTCCTGCCCGTCTGCGATCCATGCTTTTGAAGGTGAGACTCTGACAGCACTGCAGGGAATTCAGTTCAGGGGTGTCAAACTCATACCGTGGGCTGAAATTAGCATCCGTGGCGCCTCCTGAAAGCCAGAAATGATGTCATAAAGCAGGAAGTGATGTCATTAAGCAGGTGATGATCACAAATAAGCACTTTGTTCTCACCTAGGAACTCATTAGCTGCAAATGACAGAAGAGAAAATATGCAAATCTCGACCATATTTTAAAGACATGAGAGAGCCCAGTTATCATGCAGGCCACTTTTTCAGGCAAGCAGTGTTCCCTCCCATTTTTCTTCCCTATCATGTGGAGCTGTTAATGAATTGAATAGTATATAACACCGTCATCTTAGAATGAGCAATGGCCAATCTGACTTAATTATAATGGTCATGTTGCCACCCACATCCTCTGATCCTCCCTTGACATGCATTCACCCTCAAATGCTTCCTCCCTCAGTTACCATGCCTTGACTGTAAGATACTGACTTCCTTGGAAGAATCACTTGTCAGGGGCTCCAGGAGCAGCAGGTCCTATTTACAGTGGACCCTGTAAGTAGTTGGTGGTTGGTGACATGACGACGTAACTGCCAACTGCTTCCAGGAGCCCCATTTTGGGCCATTCTGAGGCAGGGGCAGGTGGGAGGGCCCAAGGTAAAAATGCTCTGCTCATCACACTAACGTACAGCCCATAGAGATCCCGGCTGCAGCAACAGGTGATAAGTGTGCTGCACTGGTGTGGGGGCCCCCAAAGTGCGGGGCCCAAATGTGACGACATTGGTCATGTTGGTTTAAGGCCAGCCCTGTCACTTGTATCAGTGATCTGCACATCTTGTCTGGCTCCAGCCAACAGGAGAGTTTTGACAACAAAGGAGAGATAATTTGGCAGCAAATTATCAGCTCCTATTACAACTGCCTGTTGCAAAGGGTCACTTCATAGCTCAGTTATCACAAGCCCAATTATCATGTGGGCTGGATACAAAGCTTCCATGGGCCTAATCAGGCCTATAGGCCTTACATTTGACACCCTGATTTAATCCTTTATAAGTCATCTAATTGATCTGTCACAGGCTGGGGAACCTCAGCGCCAACCTACTCCATGGCTTTCCCATTCCTTCCCCCTCCACTATCAATAAACAGGACTAAATCTTCCTACAAGCACAGACCAGAGACACAGCCAAATATGGAAGAGGTGCAATGGTCCCAACTACACGCATAATGTTGAGCAGGCATTGCCGGTTTGGGTTTCAAGATGCAGCTGAATAATGACAGAATGTGAGCTGCAGATGACAGGAAATTACAGATTCACTGCGCACTCCTGAGCATGTCTACTCAGATGTAAGGTGCTTTGTGCTCAGTGGGATTTATTCCCAAAAAGTATGTATAAGATTGGAACCTAAATGTATTTTCTTGCAAGGTACAAGCTTCTATTTTGATCTTGCTATACACTTTGGGATGCAGATATTCTCTGAAATCAAGGTTTCCACAAGAAAATTAGGCATACAGGCCATTTAGTTGCCTTGTGTATTCATGGGACTAGTATTACATTTGGGGGGGAGAGAGGACTCACTTACTCAAGACTTCGTAATATTGTTTTAAAACTGCACTGTAGACTATGCAAAATGTCCGGCCTCTCTCTTCGTTTGTGTAGAGCTTGATAGCAGAAGATGCTTTGCTGAGTGACCTTGATGAATGGTGGCTACCTCAGGCTTCTCAATTCAACTCTATAGCAGTGATGTTCAAACTTTTTAGACTGGGACGTACTTTTTAGAATGGTACCCATGTCGGGACCCACTGGAAGTGATATCATTAACCTGGAAGAGATGTTGTGGCAGGAAGTGACATCATCAAGCAGGAAGTGCTGTCATTGTAACATAATCAAATAACACTCCTGCAATGCAAATTGGCATTCTTGGACTGCAGCAATTGTACAACCATGAAACATTCCTGACAAAAAGCAAGATGAGGACAAAAGATTAAGTAAAAACACTGAACTAAAAATGAAATTCAAAAAACCCTCACTTGAAAATTCAAATACAAAAGGAATATAGCAAGAGTAAGGTCTGCAGTTTCCAAGATGGCTACTCCCAGCTTTCCATGATCCACCAAGTGGGTCCCGACACACAGTTTGAATAACACTGCTCTATAGAATTCTCTGTCTGCACCTAACCCAGAAAAACACACCTTCTTCTGCCCCTGCCATGGATCCCCAGCCAATAAAACAAGGGACAGCAGCGAACACATCAATCAATCACTAGTATTTATATACCGCTTTTCAACACAAAGCGGTTTACAGGCAAATAGTAACATTAAAGTTAAATGGCTCCCTGTCCCAAAAGGGCTCACAATCTAAAAGAATGGAGAACACCACCAGCAACAGCCACGAGAAAGACACTGTGCTGGGGTGAAGAGGGACAATTGCTCTCCCCCTGCTAAATATAAGAGGACACCACTTGAAAAAGTGCCTCTTGCCCAGTTAGCAGGGATGAGCATTAAAGCCCAGCTGCACTGAAATTCTGGTCTTTCAACTTTGGGGACTGCATAAACCCCACAATGGTTACAAAGTCATGTACTAGTGTCTCACCCACTTTGAAAGTATTACAATGTGTTTTTTTTGCCCTACCAACTGTATAGTTCAAAATGCTTGCTTAAACATCAGAATAAGTTGTGTTAATGCATAAGGAAGCGATGCCACATCACACATGACATGCAAGTGCATGTTCTAAGACCCTAATTGCTGCAACTAGAATTAGATAAAAGCAGCAAATTTGTTTAGAGAAAAATAATTTCAGAGGTGGGGGTATAGTTTGGAAAGGAACGGGGGGGGGAGGGAGGGGAAGGTACTTGAATTTCCCCTGCTCACCATTTTCTGTGGCAATTATTTTCCAAAGCAGCTACTACCCTCCCACAAGGTTGGAGGCATGATTTTTTTTTTTTTTTTTTTTACAGAAAGAGAATGGGGAAAACAAATCGCTCTTGTATTTTATTTTAGGTGCCTTGAATATTTGTGAGGAAGTGGGAATTTCTGAAAGGATAACTTAGATTTAAATATCCAAATACTGTATTTATTTAAAGTACATTTATACCACTTTTCTATTAAAAATGTACAGCTTTTTTAAATAAAATCAATTTAAATTTAAATACATTTAGAAGTATTTTTAATTTAACACTAATGGAAGCCATGAAAACAGCCAGTTTCAGATAACAGCACCAGTTGAGGGTGCAATCCTAAACTGCGTTAGGCTGGCATAAACTAAGCCAGCAAAGTTTGGCTGGCACAAGGACCACCATAAAGTTTGTTTGGACTACTCTCGGAGTCGGAGAGGCCAGTACACAGACGTGAGCCATCCTCCCTGACTCCAAGAATAGTCCCCAAATACTTTATGGTGGCCTTTGTGCTGGCCAAACTTTGCTGGCGTTGCTTATGCTGGCCTAACTCCAGTTTAGGATTGCACTCTGAGAGCTGTACTAGCCCCTTGCTATTCATAATGGTGCTGCTTATGGTGTTTCAGGGATATTAGGTCAGTGTTGCATCTGCATGTGCCTTGAACAGAAGCATCAGAGCGCACAGTTCCCAGGTATGCCGGCATATGCAACTGGCCCCACAGTCTTCGAGCATATCATAGTATGAGAGGAAAGTGGTCTGTTTCTCCTCATGCCAGGAATTCTCTTGAAGCTGGTTGGACGAGATTCCAAGCAGGGGATTGCCTTGATGCGAGAACACCTTCGTGCCTTGCTGTGTTCGGAGGAAAATGACGAAGACAGAGAGCCAGTTTGGGTTGCTTGTAGTGCTTTGCTTTGGGCCCACCAGAGAAGGATCACATCTGCCCCAAGAGCTGCTGTGTGAGTTGGATATAGAATTATTATAAAAATAGAGTTGTGTCGTGTCTGTAGAAATGAGAAAATATAGAATAACTGTGTTCTTCAGTTAGGCCAACTCCTTTCCTGTCCAGTGCAGCTCCTTTCCAGTCTTCTCCACCAACCAATAGTTTTTTTTTCCCTTGGGGGGGTGAGAGCATGGTGCTCCAGCACCCTACATCAGCGGCCTCCAAACTCTGCCCCCTGGGCCAGATCCTGTGCCTGCTGCCACCTTCCCCCTGGTGCCCCATGCGTAGTATTCCTCCAGGGAGCGAAGTTACAGCCGTGACTGCAGTCCCTAGGTGTCGCCACAGCCAGCCGCTTCTGGGATGTGTCATCCCAGCAGGCGTGGCTGACCATGGCGACACTTGGGGACTGTAGTCGTGGCTATAACTCTGCTCCCTGGTGGAACAGTAAGTGTAGGTCTCACTGCGAGACTGCGGCGGTTGCAGCAGTCTCCAGTTACTTTAGATTATCCACAGTATGGGGTGGGGTGGGGTGGAGTGGGGTGGCTCCTGGGCCCACCCCCACTATTTTTTCTGTATCGTTCCAATTTTAGTATATGTGCTGCTGGCGCGAGCACGGCCCACCCACCCCCCATCGAGGAGCCAGCACCCTGCCTTGCCCCAAGGCTAAGAGAAACCTGGTGCCAGCCCTGACAGCAGCAATGTCCACCTTTTGGTCCCTGTTGCTTCTGTCATCTTTATTCAACTTTACACCACACCTTGCTGAACAAAGAACCACCTGCTTAGGTACACTTTAGGGACAGGGTCTTATCCCATCTTAAAGAGAAGAACGTGCTGCCAGCACCCCACTGGCCCTTCCCACACACCCATTCAGGGCGCAATCCTAACCAAATTTCCAGCATCGGGGTAAAGGCAATGCAGCTCTGAGGTAAAGGAACAAACATTGCCTTAAACTGAGGAAGGCCCTGTGACTGCTACTCCACTGCAGAATGCAGCACATGCCCCATGGGCACAGCTATGTCAGTGCTGGAAAGTTGGTTAGGATTCTGCCCTCAGTCTCCTTAAACATTGCCTTAAAAAAGCACTTATGGATGACTTGGGAAAAAAGAATTCTGTATTTTAGGCTGATAAAAGTAGGTAGTGTAAACCACAGACACTGCTAGTAGTGTAAACCACAGACAGCTGGCCTATGATAGTAGTGTAAACCACAGACAGCTGGCCTATGAAGCGGGCAGTGGGTAGTTAGTTGGAACCCCCAGGGGAAAAGGGAGAACAAAGGCTCATTCTGGGTTTTGGCATGTTTTGAGTCCCTACTGATGGGAAATGATTCCCCCCCCTCAAAAATGGCAGCAATTGTTTTCTGATGCTTTGTACTTCTCTCCAGCTTCTAAATGTTCTCCCTACCTTCCGCCCCTCTTAACATTGCCTCTGTCTGCTGACTCCCTTTTTTTGTTCCTTCCCCCAACACTAGTTTAATCAAGTTGGATTGTGATATGTTTTCTGGTGATCGTTGTAAGGATAGTGCAGGGTGAGGGCTGAAATAAACACTAGGAAGGTTGATATGTTGCCCTATTTTGACAAAGACTGAGAAATAATTTTTAAAAGTTTCAGACCACTACCATATCTGGCCTGGTTACAGGTAAAGCTGCCCAAAAGCATCTAAGGGCATTTACATGCTCAAGAGCCACTTTTTGGAGATATGACCATGAGTTGTGTTGGTCCATTTTGCTCAGTAATAGTGACGACAGGTAGCAGTTCTCAAGGGTGCAGAAGGGTCTTTCCCAGCCTTACCTAGAGATGCCACTGAGTAACCCTTCTGCAAGCAAAACACATCGTCTCCTAATGAGAGCCTCTTTATTAGTGCACATATCTTGGAGCTAAGTCTTGACAGGAAGATACATTCCAGGATGGAGATTTGATTCTAATTAGCATCTCTCTTATCTTTGCATCTGCTGCAGGTTCGTTGCTCAGGAGTTTTAAAGGAGAAACACACAAGGGCTGCACCCAAGTTATTAATAAGAATGAAAACACACACAAGAGATGGCTTTTTAAAAATTATCCATGTGCAGGATACTTTCCATTATTAATCCTCAGAAACATGGGCCTAAGTCACACACACATCTTCTACCTGTGACAACTTGCCCAGGTTTCAGCACAATAAGCCCATCTCCGTGAAAGGAAGTGGAGGCAAAGATTTGTGCCACACTTTTGGAGTGTGCAAAGCACTTCACTTTTATTCTTTGGATGCTGAACTTGCTAGAAAGGCAAACAGGGCCAACAGCAGGGTCTACTTGGCCCTGGGGCACAGGTCAGTGCTGGAGCTGGGAGGGGGGCACTTCCTTCTTGGCTAGGGTTATATATTGGGCTGTCCCTATACACATTTGCTTGTGCACATGCCCATGTATTTTCCACTCTGAAGTGCTGAGAGGGGGCCCACTCTTTCCACTTCTTTTATCATGAGCGTAGCGGGGTGCTTTAAGAGGCATAATGCACAGCTTAGGGTAAAGGTTTCCCAGGGGCTGAAGGGTCTAGTCGTGACTGACTTTAGGGGGCGGTGCTCATCTCCGTTTCTAAGCCAAAGAGCCGGCGTTTGTCCGAGGACAAGTTTCCATTGTCATGTGGCTCGTGTGACTATAGGCCAAGGCACATGGAACACCGTCACCGTCCCACTGAAGTGGTACCTATTTATCTACTTGCAATTTTACATGCTTTCGAACTGGCAGGACTGGGACAAGAGAAGGGCGCTCACTCCATCATGTGGTCTTGAACTGCCAACCTTCCAGTCAGCAGCCTCAGCAGGAGAGGTTTAATCTGCAGAACCACCACGACTCACAAACGTAGGGTATGACTCTATAGGTAGAGCTCTTTAAATACTACTTTTAAGCTCCCTACTCAGTTAACCATTCTACAGTACTGATACAAGGCATGGACTCACTACCTCAGTGTCTTCATCACAAAACAACTTGCAAAGGGAGCCATGTTTATCTAGTGCAGCAAATACTGTTATAGCACCTTGAAGCAGGTTGAATACGGTGGAACGTATTTATTGCAGCATAAGCTCCAATCTGCTTCACCAGCTGCAAGAAGTGTACGCTGCAAGAAGTATATCCATTTTCAAGGTGTCACAAGACTCTTGGTTGTGAAATAAGCAGAACTTGCTTCCAAGTAAACACAGACCAGAATCAGATGTAAAATGATGAAAAAAACACCCCACAATGAAACTGAATTAAGAGCTGCTGAAAAATTTGAGGGGTCATAGTTGCAGTCTGTTGTGTCAAACATATGCACACACAAAGTATGACACATCGAAACAGCTTATACCATAACCTTTCATAAACCAGGGACCATCACATAGCAACATAAGGGGGTTGGTGTATATCCCAAGCATTTAGAGAAGGGTAGAACAGTCAAAAAGGTCAAGGAATAGAAGTAGCAGCAGGTGTGACCCAGTACCATGCAGACGACAAGCAAAAACAGCATCTGCCCACATGGATACAAGGTACAGTAAGTGTGGGCGTAACCCAACTGGCAGTCACTGAATAGGCCCAGCACTGTAAATACTATAAATACACCTGAAGAGGGATAATTACCTTCTGCAGGGAGCAATCCATTTCCAGGATCTGTTGTGACTGAGTTCCAATGCCAGGGTTACTTTCGCAATCTCATACATTGCTTGACTGCAGTTTCCAAGATGGCTGCTCCCACCTTTCTGTGACCCACCTGGCATCAGTTGTGACCCACCAAGTGGCTCCCGACCCACAGTTTGAATAACATCGCTCTAAAGATATGATATTATAGCCCATGTTTGAGGATTTGTTTGATGCTATTTTTTCCCCTCATAGCAATATCCTTTTAACTGGCATGATGAGAAATGAAAATTAAAACTAGACCAGCACATTTAGAAAGCCGTATGCATGTTTTGACTGAAAATATATACTAGTCTTAGGATTCTGAGCTGCTTCTAGTGTGAAAGTGAAGTCATTCATATGACATTACTGGTTGCTAAAATCTTAGGTTTCATTTTGTGCAGTGCTCAGGCAAGCCCACATTTTCCCCACGGCTGGCTAAATTACATGCCAGGCATCCCCCCAATAACTGTGGTAGTCATAGCTAGAGGTGCTTCTTATGGCAGGATTGGTTTACAGCCTATCTACAGTTGAGATTACCAAACATAGTTGGCTTACTTCTGAGTAAAATGAACAAGTTTTCAGACACCTCTAGTCATAGCCTAGTTTAGCCACACCTTCGAGAGATTCTCAGTTTGTTTACACAGACATGCCCAGGCTTGCCCATCCACCTACTCAGAGATTCCAGCGTACATGTGGCAGACTGTTTCCCACCGTTTATATCCCACTTCTATTCCTCCCAAGCACCAGGCGAGCAAATGTGATTCTTTCTAGTCTAATTTTATCCTCGCAACCCGAGCATTAGATCTCAGCCTAAATTACGAGAATCCAATAAGCGTCATGGCCAAGCGTGAAATTGAACCTTGGTCTCCGCAGTTCTAGCCCAACCTGCAACTCACTATACAGTGCTTACTATTCAGTACCCTCCCCCCACAGCCCCTTGATATATGCTTCATTAGGAATGAAAGAAAGCAGCCATTACAACAACAACAAGCTTTGTATTGATGGAAAACATAGTCGCATCTACACTGTTTCTTCACACCATGCGAAAGACTAAATGAAGATGCATCTTTCAGTGAGACAGAGGCTCAGGCAGACTCGTACGCCGAAGAGCCCATTTCACCTTTACAAACGGGATGCTGACTGTACAGGAAACTGTTCCTCTGCCAAACAGTAGCCACCTGCCAGCCATGGCAACGTTCATACCATCTGATTAATGTTTTAAGATTCAAATTTAAAAACTGTTTCCAAAGAACTTCAACGCATTTAAGAAAATACTAAAAGTTTGCCATTTTAAAACTTAAACAGGCACCACCACTTGTATTTTAAAGCCCATCAGCCCCTTTACATTAACTGAGCATGTTTATTTGCCAATGTCTTAACTAATTTATTGTAATAAACAACTAACAGACTTTAAAAGAATTCTCTGACGTGTGCATGCCTGCATCCAGGCAGGTAAAACCCAAACATTAGTTTTATACAGCTCCAGTGTCTTTTTCCTCCGGCACTTCAAAATCCACTTGTAGAAGCATAAATATGTTGAAGCAAATCTAGGAGGACGTGGCTCTTGTTTTCCTATGATTTTCGTTGGAAATATGTGCAAATCTTCTTCATAGGTACAGATGTGCTTGTGACCTGTGGAAGGGGGAGGAAGAGAAGAGTATGAAGTCAGGATTATTATGAATACCATGGGGTCCAGTCCTTCTTCACAACCATTTTTCCCCACAACATGTTCTATTCCTCATCTGATTTTTTCCCTGCAACCCTGTAGCTCAGTGGCAAAGCACCACCTTTGCATGCATAACGTCCTGGGTTCAATCCCTGTATCTCCAAGCAAGGCTAGGGCAGACTTCTGTTGGAAACCTTGTAAAACTGCTGCCAGCTAGATGAGCCAAAGGTCTGACTCTCTATAAAGCAGCTTCATAAGAACCTAAGAAGAATCCTGTTGGATCAGGCCAAGGGTCCATCTAGTCCAGCTTCCAGAATTAATATTTATACCACTTTGCAACAGAAGTAGTTTCACAAAGTGGTTTACATAGTTAAATCAGATTATTCCCTGTCCTGTCTTCCCTCACAGAGCTCAACATATATGGTTCACCTTCCCTCATTGTATAGTCTCAGTACAGCTACATTTTGGGGAGGAGCAGTTACCAATTCATAACTATCCTAAGGTCATCCAGTGAGCCTCATTGAACTATCGTTCTAAGGCTGGAGAACGGTGCAAGCCCAGTGCTCCACTCATTGTACCACACTGGTTCTCAGTGAGACTGGAGATGGTAGAATTTAGTCTTGCAGTTGTAAGCAACAAGTTATTGTTATTCATCTTATGGAATCTACTTACAGTAGTAATTCCTGTCTTGGCTTCCTGCCGTCTTGCACTAGGATTGCGTGGACTTTGAGTGCTGTTGTCCAGTCTATTAGGGCTACCAGACATGGCAGTTCGCAGTTTGTCCCCCAAAGCAGACAGCCAGTTCTTGTTGTCAGGAGACCCATTCTCCTTGTCAGCCATTTTCCCACAAGGGGTCTTGAGTGTCAGTGGAAGCTTTGGGTCTGTTGGAGAACAAGGACTTCCAGGCTTGAAAGATGTCTTCAGGTTAGAAGTAGCTGGATCCAGTTCATTAAGGATCAGACAGTCTCTTCCATAAGGCTTTGAATCTACTGCCAAAACACACTGTTCCAATCTGGGTTTTTTAGACAACAGGTCAAGTTCAGTCACACAATTACAATCCCTCATGCACTTCTGCTTAGTGTACTCTTCCTTGCTGGATTCCAGTCTCCTCTTGGCTCGCGTTTCAGACCTCAAGTGTGGCAATTGGGAAGCAGGAGTGACCTCAGGTAGAACCTGAGAAATGTCTGTCAGAGGTTTCCGTGGAGAGGCTCTCTTTGCTCCTTCCACAGGAGGAGATGAATTTGGAGTCTTGGTTACCCACCGCTGAATGGACATGGTTGAGGGAGATGCCAATTTTGGTGAAGAACCTGCACTGGGCTCTGTCTGCTTCCCTGGAGCAGTTGGGGAGCTGACAGAAGACAATGTTGGTGTCTTGGTGGGAAGAGGAAGATCTCCGGCATATGAGGGTGCACAGGTAGCAGGCTGTGGAGAAGAAATAGGAGGGCTATGCATTGGAAGGAATTTTGCAGGAGTCCTCTGCCGGTTGCTTAGGGCACCTAGATAAGAAACAAAGCACACAGCCCAGTGAAAGCAATGCACTGCAAGGCCAAGTAAAGCAAAACCACAGTCAAGGCATACCTGAATAGCAAGAATTCTGGGAGATTTGCTGCCTGAATTTAGCTAATGGTATCCAAGGACTCAAATTATCGGTTGTCTGAGATATTTGTGTTAGACACACACAAAGCTCATATCAGATTGCACGAAGAATCATTTCCCATCACTGCTTCTCCAACTAGCATGTCTTGCAGGCTTTTTGTGCGGATTATCAAGATTTGAGTGCTTCAAGAACTGCCCATGGAAAGGGCTTCATAAATCCTTGCAGGATGAGCTGTTGACAGCCACAGATGCAAGGCCTTCTCCGCGCCACCAGTGTAGCTGCAGGTACAAAGAAGGCCTTGCATCACTCTGCTGCTTCCTGGGAACAACATGGGAGAGCTAAGCACACACAAATGGCATTTGCTTCAGAACAGCCAGTGGTGGAGGGGGAAGAGTGAGCAGTGAGGGGGTCCATGTGGGCTTTTGCACAAGAGGCAAAAAGAAAAAGAAGTTGGAGAAAGTTCAATAGTGATCACCAGACACAGTTGGACAAATGTTGGTCACTACCAGAAATGGATTGGCTTAATTTCAGTTAAGATTATTTGATCATTTGCCTTCTAGAACCAGCCCTGGGAAAGACACAGAATACCTCAAATTGGTTGGCGCACGTAGTGGGGCTATTCCACAGCTAATTAAACACTGCCGCAGAGCAGAACTGAGCAGACCTCAGGCTTGTGGGAGCTACTTTGGCTTGGTTTTCTAGAATACATTTATAGCCCATGACCGAAACCAGGAATCAAACAATAGCGACAGCCGAGCAAGGTGCAAAATGGTAGCCCGAGGCCAATGGCAGCTGCTCACTTCACCTCATGACAATGTACTGGCATCCCCCGCATATGCAAGCACAGATCTGCTCCTGATTTACTTTAGACCAGGAATTCTGACACAAAATAGTTTTAGATTGGCCAGCAGAGCTTCGCTAAATCTTGGTCCAACACAATCTATTAAGGGAGCATCTGGACTAGAGCAGAGTGGTTGCAGAAGTCACGTTTCTCTACATACTTGCTCTGAAAAGTAAAGTTTGCTCTGTATCACACCCCAGGTTAGAAGTCACTACACACCCACAATGTCACAATTGGTTGCACTAAAATGGGTGGGAACCTAGCTGGATGCACATTTTATCCAGACAGCCCAGAAGCAGAACTTGGCAAAGGCAATTATGAATCAGAGTGCAAATAACGCCTGTATGCACAAAGCATGTGGTGTGTGTTCAAAGAGCCAAGGTCAACAGGAAGCCTGCTTGTGCTTACCAGGTTCATGTACTTCCTTTTCCATTCCTGAACTGTTTTAAAGCAGAGACCAACAAGGAGGGGTGGCAATGTTGTATATACGTGCAAGTAGCAACTGCAATTAGGAAGAACTAGCATGCACACATCACTTGCCGTTCTGGGAGGTTAAATAGCCCCTTCTAAATATATGGAAAAATGAAAGGTGTTTTTTTTTAGTTTCCCCTAGGATGACAGTGATGTATACAAGTGTGAAACCCACAGAGTATCTTTGACACAGAGTATCAAAGAGAACTGGCATGAACTCTCCTATTGTTATGCAAGCTTCCTGCAAGTCAATTCTATGTTGGCAAAGTAGTTCAACCCTAGGGGCTAGAAGAAAGGCCATCAGGAAACAGGACTGCAGCTGAATAGTAAAGCACCTGCTTTATATACAGAAGGTCTTCCATTCAGTAATGGGAACACACAAAAAGCCCTGCTGGATCAGGCCAAAGGTCCATCAAGTCCAGCATCCTGTTTCCCACAGTGGCCCACCAGCTGCCGCTGGAAAGCCCAAATAGCACAGAAAGGTGAACTTCTCTCACACCACTGCTCCCCTGCTGTGTCCTGCGAACTAAAAGGTAGTGCCATTGCCATTGATAGACGTGTCCTCCACTAATCCCCTTGAGTCCAATCCCTTTGAAGTCATTCAACCTTGCATCAATGAATTCCACAGACTAATTATAGGCCATGTGAAGTAGTACCTCTATGTAGGGATGGTAAAGATCCCAGTCTGAAGCCCTGGAGGACTGCTCAGTCAGAGCAGATAATCCTGAGCCAGGTGGACCAAGGGCCTGACTTGGCAGAAGCCAGCTGCATATGTGAAGGTGAAAGCTTACTTGAAACTTGGTATCCAAGCAATGCAGCCCGAAGTTGTTTACAACTATGCATGTACGTATGCTGCCACGTTCTTAGAATTCACCACCGGGAAGCTGCAGCTCTATCTGGGGACGTGCTGAATCACACATCACGTTCTGTGTGAAATCTCATCCCGCAGGAATGGGCAAGGCACAATCCCCAGAGGCAAGCAAGACAGGGTGAACAAGTTCTATGGATTTGGTGTGTGTGTGGGGGAGAAAGACAGCTGCATAGCTGTTAGCTCTGAACAATCACCACAACACTACATAACTAGAATTCCTGCTTATCCAAACATTTGTATGCCCTACCCAGAGGATTTAGGTAAAGACGGCTTCATCCATCCTTATGCACCCTCTACCCCAGGAAACAGAGAATCTGCAGTTTACTTTCCTTTGATTGCCCCAGAACAATCCCGACACACATACACAGAACTGGGTTAAGTACGAAATGCTTTAAAGACAACCTGCTTGCACATTCAGAGCCCTGGCAGCACTTTTCCCTCCCACCACAGAATAGATTAAACATTTTCTGCAGCCATGAGGCGGGAGGAGCCAATTCATGTCCTCTGAGCAGCCTCTGTTCACAACAAGTGGTGAAGGGAGGCACCTGCTACGCAGCAAAAGGGAGTGTTTGGTTGTCATTAATAAAACAGGAACAATACACTGCCAAGTTGGAAAAAAAATGCCCTGCAGAGGCAATAAATCCCTAATAGGGCAAGAGGAACGTAAATACCTGCTGAAGCTTCATACGTTTTATAGCATGGAATTCTAGGTAGCTATGAGGTATTAACAGCAATGGTTGTGCATATACTGTGAAGTAGGGAGAGGGAAATACTCTGTTCCTCTCCGACACTGATAAGAGCATAAACATACAAGGAGCAGCCCAGTCAAATCAAGCGAATGTTTAATCTAATGCAACATCCCATTGTCAGTATAGGCCTCCCAGGAGACCTCCCTGCATTGTATGCCTCCAACTTTTGGTATTTATTTAGGATATTTTTATCCTGCCTTTCAGCCTCCAAAAGGTCCCCTAAGGAGGCTCATATCAAGAGCCTACAAATACAAACTCTTTTTTCCTTTTCCATTGCCACCATTTCCAAATATGGAGATTCCACTTAGCTAGGCTCTAAACGTTTTTTAAGGTTCATTAAGCCAGTGGCCTTCACTACATTTGTGGCAGTGAATTCTGTAAGTTTGGCATGCATTGTGTATAAGTAGTATTTTGACTTTTCTGAACTTAGTGATCACTTTCATTAGGTGTTGCCGTCCCCACCAGTGTATGTGGGGGAGTCACCTCTCTCTGCTTTTGCCATCCTATTCATAATTTTATAGAACCCTCCATCATCATTCAGTGGCAGTGTCATCCTCTCAATTGCACCTCAAGCCAGCCATCTGAATCTGCCTTGTGTTTAAATACCAGGCCTCAACAAGCCATGCAGAAGAAAACTAGTCTCCAGACCATGCTTGCACTTCACATCTGGCCAATTGACATTAACCTCATATGCATGCAAGTCGTCAGTTTTATATCACTGTGGTCGGAGCAACTGTTAAACAGAGCACAATTATGTCCACGCCTTCAAAAAACAAAACCGAGAGTTCCCAATCTTCAAATTCACACCACAGGGTAGAAAACGTATCAGCTTCGATGAAGAGCTTACTGGCTCCATTTTGTTCTGCCGCTTTCTTCTGGCAGGCCCAACCCACCAAGTTGCTTTTGTCTGGCACAGTCTCTCCTGCAACGCCTCGCTTTAAGCGCCAAATCTTGATGGTGTTGTCATCGGAGCACGTGGTAATCTGCAGAACACCAAGAGTCAATTCAGAAGTGATGCAAAGTGAGGCCCAGGCCTGTTCTGTCTGCAGGCAGCAAAGGGTTGGAGAGTGGGGCAGCCAGGAAGCAAACTCACAGATCTCCTGAAGGGCTTGGGCACTCCCCCTCTCTCTTAGAACCAAACCATACATACATTCTAAGCATTATTACTTCTGATAGGCTTCATTTTTCTTGTCAATAGCAGCTGGGTCAGGCTGCCCCTCTTACTCAGACTGAGACTGTGAACAGTAGAGGAACTTTAACAGTATTCCACTGTTATGGGCCTGATCCAGCTGCTTTGAGGGGAAAAAAAAAACCTTCTGTTGGTTATAGTGCAATGTGTATAAACAAGAGAGGTATGAGCAAGATAGCCATGATACTGAGCCGCAAACCACCGTTTGAATCTCACCTCTGCCATGAACTTAGTATGTGGCCTTAAATAAGCCACTCCTTTGCAACTCTAGCTTCCCAAGCTACATTTTGGGGTTAAACACAGTCATTTATAACAACTACATCCAGATTATTCTTAGGAAGCACTCTGCACACTCCAAAAGCGCTATACAACACTCAGCATTGTTGCAAATACAAACTTATAGTTTGGCCCTTTTAAGGCAAGTTCAAAACATTAAATGATTTCAGATTACAGCCCGGTAGACCTATGAACTAGGATGAAAAGAAAAAGTACAGGTGAAATGAGCTCATTTCCATCATCAAAAAACCACCTAGCAAGTTTGATGGTGTTTTGAGTGTTCATAGTGCTTTATACATAATTTTTCAAGATTTCATTTCAAAACATTTACACAGCAGTAATATTTAATAATAAATGCCCTATGTCAGCATTTCCCCCCTAAAACAGATGGGAGGCAATGGCTTGCTTATGGCCAGCTAGCAAGTGAATGACACAAGGAGAAATTTGAACCAGAAATTTGAACTTATCAACTCACAGTCTTAGCCACTATACTGTACTATTGTGGCTCCAGTAAACTGTATTAATGTAAATATGAAAGTTTGGGTATGGGAAAATAGGAGGTAGAAATGGACAGAACAACAATTTTTAAAAAGGATGATCAGTGAGTGAGAGCCACTTGAAGTTATGGGCCTAAGGCAACTGGGGTGAGAATAGCTGATGTTCTGAAAGCAAGAGCCAAAAATCACACTTTAGCTTTCATTCAAAGACTTCCTAACATTTCATAAAGAAGGCATGACCGAGAATTCAAAATGCAGCAACAAACCTTAGTGAAATCAGAAGGACACCAGGCAACAGATGTCACCTCTTGTGAGTGACCAAGGAGCATCATGGGAGGAAGCTGAGGATCAGACACCTTAAAAAAAAAAAAAAGACATCCCAGAAACTATTACATCATTATGGAAGTAGAGAGCATCAAGGACTGGAGCATTAGAGGAAGCAGCACATCAATCCGAGAGCTCTCAACATCTTCTAGGAATAAAATAAATAAATAGCAGAGTCAAGTGGACATGAAATGCAACCGGCATGAGGTTTCTGAGCACACTATTTTTCCTTCTTTTTCTCCAACACTATACGAAGGGTGTCACCAAAACAAAAATGTACATACATTTTAATGAGCTCTAATTTGTACATGCCTCATTGTAGAAAACTAGCAACACTTGAACATCCAAGGGAAAACAACTGAAGAGACGTGTGGAACCATTCCAACACACCTTGGTGCATGTCTGCAAATGCCTTAGTCAACAACGTCAGCTGATGGGGAACATTTTGAGCACCTGGTTAAACTGGGTCAAGCAGCTGCTTCTGCGTACACCATATGTAGAATGTGTGTGAATTATAGGCTACAATTAATACTTGTACTAATAAAATTGACACCAAAAAGTGTGCTTATATTTTCTTGAGACATGCTATATATGTACATATCTATCAGTTGAGGATCATTTATTTGATGAAATGGACAGTAGTACACAAAAGTGTATGCTTCTATGAACCTGTTAGTCTTGAAGGTGTCTCAAGACTGTAACATGCATAAGAAACTAGCCTTCAACCTTGCTTCTTCTAGCTGTACCATCCAAGACTGAAAGTAAGATGGGAGAAGCCACTGCATGCTCCCTATTAGCAGAGCTTTACAGGGGTAGTAAGAAAACACTCCCTTCTCTGTGCTCAGCTATTTGCACTGACTCAGCCCCACTGCCCAGGGGCAGCTTCTCATCCCGCTATAGGTGTGGGAGCAAGTGGCGATATGCCAATCTGAAACATTAGATTGCTCTGAATAAGGAACAACCTAAATTAAACCGCAAGCAGTAGCAGAATCTCAAGTGCATGCTTCTATTTTTCAGAAGGCGCTACTTCCTGAATCTATGAGTCACTGTTAGCAATGTGATATTTGATGGGGATTTGCATTGATGACTAAGCGAACTTGATAGATTCACCACCATGTGGGTAATGAAGCTTTAACAAGGATATATGAAAGACATGAAGACAAGAAAGGATGCTCCACTTTTCTCTTTCAGAAGCTCTCTGTTTGGAGCTTGGAAGCTATATATAAGGTTCCAAAATACTGAAAACTGGTTGCAGTCTGATTGACACTTTAAAGGGGGGAGTTGCTCCCCGCCCCCTAGAATGGAGGTCAGGTTCTTGTCTATATATTCAGAAAATACCCTGTTCAAAATGCAGCCTCTTTGCTAAGGCAAGCAATACCATGGAAACCAGAACCCTTTTAAGGAAAAGCAGCTAAAGCTCTTGGGAGGGAGAATACCTTTGCTTACATTTAGTAGATTTTCTTGCACTGTGCCTAGCAAGATTTTAATCCCTCATTAATGAGGGCAGGCAAAGGACATAATTCTCATTTGGTCCAGATTCAGCAGCCATAAGGAACAAGAATACCCTGAGCATATGGCCAAAGCCCCCTGCATTTGGGGCAAGAGCCAGCCACAAACGCATGCTCTTTGAAAACTCTCGTTTCAGAGCTGTAATTACAGCGGAGTCAAGCAAAAGTGGAAAAGTTCAGCTTTGGCTTAGAAACTCTTCCACAGTTGCTAAAAAAAGGCTAATGCCACAAGAAACTAAAATTCAAAACGTCAGTTAAAGCCTGGTATGCTGACAAATGTTGCCCAAAAAAGCCAATCTCTGAACAGCAACAGATTTGTGCTGCCAGTGGAGCCAATTCACATGCAGAAAGACTGCTTTAAGGACAGTAATGATTACCCCACATTGAATGCTGAGTACTGCTTAAGACTAAGGGCACAATCCTAACCAACCTTCCAGTACTGACATAGCACTGTGCCACCAGGGCATGTGCTGCATCCTACAATTGGAGGGCAGTCATGGAGGCCTCCTCAAAGTAATGGAGTATTTGTTCCTTTACCTCAGAGCTGCATTGCATTTACCCCGGTACTGGAAAGTTGGTTAGGAATGTGCCCACAATCAATGCTGTTACTGCCAACAGTTGCCTCCTCTTTTTCTCCTCCTATCAACCAACTGCCTTGGAATGGTCACATTTTAGATGCTGGCACACATATATGCACAGTGTACATGCACACACATGCCACCTTCTCTTGTACTATCTGGTTCCCCAAATCAGAGACTGGGCCAAAGCCTTTTGCAGCAATGGAAGTTGTATGTACAGCAACAGAAGCAGTCAGTATGCATTCCATGAAGCTCCTCTAACAGGTATCCCAGATACCGATGCAGCAAAGACAGGCTATTTTTGTTGCTAACCAGACTTGCATTTGACTTCTCTGTTTAGTTTTTCCCCCTCTTTATCTCTGTAGAATTTTTCTATGTTTATCTACTGTGAACAATTTTTTTGTTGAAAAGCAGTTTATAAATGCTCTTTATTTCTATACCACCTCTCTATTTATATACAGCTTGCTGAAGACTGTACTTTATACATCTGATGAAGTAGACTGTGGTCCACAAAAGCTTATACTATAATAAAGGTGATTGTATTTAAGGTGCCACAAGTACAGGTGTGCCCCGGTATCCACAGTTTTAGTTATGCACAGATACCATGGATATTGGGACACCTATTAAAAAGATAAGGGAACATCAGTGGTTTGCTACAACAAGGTTAAAAAAAGATTTGTCTAATTTTCCCCCATCCTTAAAAAGGCATCCCCAGTACCAGCTATCCATGTTGGGGTTTGTAAAAGAACCCCAGCGGATACTGGGGCAGGTCTGTATGTTGTTCTTCTCTACCCTTAGAGGACACATTGAACAGCCGTCACAGAGGACAGAAGACAAACAGCAGTATTATCCCCAGAGAAGATAATGAGGCGGCACAACCAAATCCATGAATAGCTGTTTCTTGGAGCACAAGGTGAGAGATGGATTTAACAACAAGGCGGACAAGTGCTAAAATCTTCAGAGACTTCTCACCCTATTGAGAGAGCGCCCCAGAGGGCAATGTGCAAGATAAGAAAATGAGGGGTAGTGGGGGGGCAGAAGAATTGGTCATGCACCCAAGCAATACTGATGAGGGCTGGCAGGAATTGCTCTTGAGCACAAAATGCTCTGTTCGGTCAATAACAGCAGCATGAAACAGACAAAAACCCAAGTCTGGTTCACATAAGAAGCAATGCATGTTGTTTCAGAACAGTCATATACAGAGCAACACTATTTTTATTTCTGCAGCAACCTTGTCAAGCACAAATTTTCAAGCATGGCAAAAATAAATGCCACGTGTATGCATGGATTGGGCCCAACTCTGAGAAGAAAGGGGGGAAGTCTACATTCACAAATGTCATTCTTATGCTAGTTAGAGTCTATACCAAGAGAATACCAAGCAAAACCACCTACAGGTGGGGCCTTTTTATCTGCAAGGGTTCCAGGAACTTAGAGAAAAAAAATCCGTGGGTCATTAAACCCGCAGACTTCCCCCTCTGCAGACACCAGTGGAGCTGGGCTCTGCTGCTGTCTGGAGGGCTATCTGAGCCCTGCGAAGGCTGCGTGCATATGTACGCAGCCTGGGCGGGGCTCAGAACGGGGACTCCCCCCCACTCTACCCTCCAGACAGCAGCGGAGCAAAGCTGTCCGGAGGACTTTCTGGGTCATGTCAAAGCAGCGCACATTTGTATGCGGCCTCTACAGGGGTCAGAATGGGCGATTTTATCCCCCCCCCATACACCCGCCAGACTCCAGTGATGTTTTTAATGCCATATAAGTCATTAAAAAGTCACTTCCAGTTTCCCCAGGAAACCAGGAGGAGATTTTTGGGCTGAAATGGCATGCCTCAGAAGGGCCACTGGAGGTGACCGGAGTATAGCTCCAGAGGCTTTAGGTTGAGCTTACTTTGGCCCAGCACGGATCCAGGGCACCCATGTTGAGTCAAGTGCGCGGATGAAACATCGACAGATAATGAGGCTCAACCTGTACTACCTTCCCTTAGAGCAGCTATTTTCAACCAGTGTGCTGCAGCATATTGTGAGTCGCAAAGGGTCTGCAGGTGTGCTGTGGGTGTTGGGGAGGGTCATTTATTAGTAGAACCATTGGGAGATGCCATTAAGAGACTGAAGGCATGCCATCACGATTTTAGCGCCATGTCAGTATGCCATCAGATGAAAAAGATTGAAAATCATTGTCTTAAGTCTTGGCTCTCTTGCTTGAGCTACCCACTAGCTACTTGTGGCACACTGGTCTGGATGGATGGAAGGGAATTCTCATACATGCGGGAGGAGATTAGAATTGGATGGCTCTGGATTTTTTTTTAATTCTATGGTCTTAGAATCATAATTCTATTATTTTTAAATTATGTGCTTAAAATAAGGATATAGGGTGGCATGGAACAGTTCAGTTTCATGTTTTGTTCCCATCATTTATTTTGAGGTTCGCTTTTCCACCACCCATAAACCAGGAGGGCAGAGACCAATGGTGCAATTATCTGAAAATTTACCTGGAAATAAGCCCCACTGTTTTTGATTAAACAAGCATAGGATTGCACTAGAAGGAAGTACTTTAGACCAAAAGTTGTCACTTAGCTACCAAGGATAGCTAAGAAATGTACCGCCCTGTTCATATTAATGATTTTTACACTGAATAGGTGATTTGGAATGTCTACATAGTGTTCTTGGGTAGAGAAACAGATGTATTTGCATGTCTCAACACTGTATCAGTTCCCATACCCACTAAGCTTCTCAGTTGCCGGCTGGTACACAAGAATTTTGCTAAACTCCCTGGCTGAGCCTTCATAGTAATGCAGAGGTCTTAACTCTTGAGAAAATTAAACAGCTGGGGAGGGGAGTCAGGGGAGCAGACTAAGTCTTATGCAAGAGCTTATAAACTGTGAAAAAGTGCCCAGGGAGAAAACGAAAAAACAAGCCATTAGATGCTGGTTCATGTGGACTGTTAGATATGAAGCAAGAACTTGCAGCTTGTCATAGCTGGCTGAATAAACAGTATTGAAAGGGTATTTTTAAAGGCCCATTAAAACCAGATTAAGATCAGCAACTTGCAATAAGCCAGAGTGAAGAGAAGGTAGAAGCAGGAAGTTCATTCTGTTTTATATCAAGATTTGCATTCAGACTTGACAGCTGTGTACTCTGATCACAGCATGTGAGGAGCTCACTTCATGTTTTGATGTCTTGCAATTCCCCTCCGCTACCAACCACCTTCTCTACACACAATGAACACAGAGAGGATAAAGCAATGTCATGGGCAGGTCAGCCACATGCGGCTTCTCCAAAGGAACTTACCTTCCAGATATAGGCATTCTGATCACTGGAGCCACTGATCAAGAACTGGTCATCTGGGCTGATGCTAGATTTGACGTAGAAGCTGGAGTTTTGATGCCCGCTGAAAGCTGACACTGAAATTTTAACAAACCAGACACAACTTAGAACACTGACTGTTCCTCAGTCTGTTACATAACACAGGCCAGTAATACAGGCTTTTCCTACCCGTTCACATACCCTTTGAGTTGTTTAGGTATGTTTCTTTAGTTTTAGGGGTCAGAGCTTCTCTCAGTTTCCAAGAGGTAGTAGTTTTTTTGGGACATTGAAAAAGTCATTTTGGGTGCCCATTCATAAGAAAACAGGGTATAAACTGAATAAATAGGTAGGAAGGAGTATGGCCAAGTACCAGCCAGGGCAAGTCAACCAGCCAGTCAACCAGCCCCAAGAAAGGGGGATATTTATTTAAAAGATTTCTACCCCACCTTTTTTCTCCAATAGGAGCCTCAAGGCGGCTCAAGGATACAAAGCAAAGGTGTACAAACAACAAGTGTAACCATCATGCTGTGCATGGGGAGAAAATACATTCCAATGCAATACGCTCTCTCACACAAAAGAGAAGAATATTCCTCTGAATAATAAAATAACATTCCATACAATATAACCAAACTGCCTTTTTGTCCACGTTTTCTAGCCAAACACCGAAGTAGAATACCAAAGTAGAAGTCTCTAAATTGCCAGTATGAGGCACTAGTTGCAGTTTGCACCACGTTAAGCAACATGAGGCTTACAGTGAACTCTCAGTTTAATGGTAGTCCATGGGGAGGGGGCAGAGTCTCCCTTACTGCCTGAAGTCTGTTAAAGCCCTACACCTTTTCCTGCCCATTATGCCATCAAAACCACATTTGCGACATTCACGGCTGGTGCCAAGGACTTGCGCCAGCCGAAGATGAGGTAAAGATTGTGCTCTTAAAGAACTCCTTTGGTGCTGCTGAGGGAGCTCTCTAAGCTTGAAGAAACCTTTAATTAAACAGACTCCTGTAGAGATCAGAAAGCAGACAGACACCCCAATTCCCAAAGTCTGTTATATAGAGGTCAATTAAATTGAGGATTCATTGTAGCCCAGAAAGTTCATTTTTTTCTTGCTTTCCTACATATAAGAAGCACAAAAGCTAAGGTTCAGTCCAAAGGTTCAGCTTTTTAAAAGCTGTTTGGTTTTTAAAGCTTGGTGGGGTAGGGGAAGAAATGGAAAAAAGGAGGGCAAGCCAGCACAATCCACTGAAACAGATCCCCATCCAATGTCCCATCTGCTGTTTGGGACAAAACCACCAACCCACCATCACCATATAATTCCAAACTTTTCCCCACAAGGAGAGCTAGAAAGTGTATTATTTCAAATACACTTAAACAAAATCAAATGGATTAGAGTTTCCCTTTGCTTTTCTGTGGCACTCTTGTGGTTTACTGGTGGGTTATTTTATATTGTTTCATTGTAAACTGCTTCGACTAGGCATTTTGCCTAAAAACAAAAAATAAGGTAGACTGCACATTAAGTATAGTAGGCAGTTGTTTTTTTAAAAAAAGAGCTGGCATCTGTCCAGGAGTTCAGATTCCACTTCTTGTGCCCAGGAAACAAACTATACAGTCTGCTAGGATTTGGGCACAATCCTAACCAACTTTCGAGCACTGGCACAGCTGTGCACTGGGGCATGAGTTGCCCCCTGCAGATAGAGACCTCCTCAAGATATCTTTGTTTCTTTACCTCAGAGCAGCACTGCCCTTACCCTGGTGCTGGGGAGTTGGTTAGGACTGTGCCCTTTGTGTCACAATTTACCTGCCAACTTCTTTTGTTGTTTTGTTTGGTTTCATCTTTTTAATATTTTAGTTTGTCATTGTACCTTGAAATTATGAATAAAAGCAGCTTATACATGTAATTCACCAGTAAACAGAAGCAGGCTGCCATACAGTGCATGTGTGGCCACACCAATCCTTGTATGAGCCCCAGCAGCATGATGTCCTAGCCTGGGACTCCAAGGCATATAAGAGATTGGCCAGCAGTTTATGACAAGATTTCCCTGCTTCCTAGTCAACCATTTACCATCTTCCTGTGCTCCCTGTAGCATGGATTTGGTTTGCTTCTTGATCTCCAAGTTCCACCTGTTACAACAGCCTCCCCTTCAGTCTTTGATTGTTCAGCACATCTCAGCAGAAAGTAGTTCTGGTGTCTAGCAGGGAAGCAGCTATTCCATTCACTTCCTGGAATTGGCATCTTATTTCTTAAGGAGGATGCATGGTGGCTCAGTGACTCGGGTCACTTGGGCTATTTTTAAGAACTTGGTAATGTCTCACTTGATCTATTACACCTTAGAACTCCTGCCCCAAATAGTTACAGCCTCCGGTATGTTGAGAACTGGAAATGCCCGTCACCAACAGGGAGAATTATGTGCAGATACAAGGCATCCTGGGCTGATTGTAAAGGTGGAAAGTGTCAATTCCCAGACTCAGCACAAGGTTACTGAGGACCCTCTTATCAGGGCCAGATAAAGAGCTTCTGGGGGCTGCATCTGGCCCCCAGGCCAATTCTAACTGTGGGTTGTCAACTCGGACATCATGGGAAACTACACTTCACACAAACTGTGGTTTGCAGACCAGTTTCAAAACTATTATATTGTTTCAGATCCTGGTTTGGCATCTCTAAACAATAGTTTGCGGCAGGCTTTGGTTCAGATATACCACAACACTATTGTTCAACTAAACATAACATGGTTTTGCACAATGTCTGAACCTGGCTACTATTCCATAACATTCAGAAAATTGCCCTTTTTCAGTACATGTCTGAGCCTGGACATGAATAACCTTCTTCCAGCCACCAGCAGTTTATGTTCTGCTGGAATTTGGTCCGAGACTTCCTTTCTATGCCTCCTCCCTTCTTCCAGCAACTGGACCCTGAAAGTTTATGATCTTCTGGGGTCTGGAGTGTGATGGCTGAGGGCGCAGTCCTAACCTGGAGTTAGGCCAGCACAATTAGGCCAGTAAAGTTTGGCTGGCACAAAGGACACCGTAAAGCGCATTTCGAGCATTCTCAGAGTCAGGGAGGATGCGGCACGTCTGTGTGCTGGCCTCTCCGACTCCAAGAGTGGTCCAAACATATCTTATGGTGTTCCTTGTGCCAGCCAAACTTTGCTGGCCTAACTCCAGGTTAGGATTGCGCCCTCAATCAGGTCCCTAAGCTTCAGCACCAACATTCTGAACTCAATGACAACTTATAAGTTTGACACAAGTAAGAATTGCATCTAAGCAGTTTGGTAGGAATGCTTCACAAAATGTGGTTCATCTTTTTCTTACCATAACCATACCAACGTAGTAAAATGTGGTAGACACATTCCTTAGGTTTTTGTAGTAATCTAGAACAATCTAGTAATCTAGTATTCAGGGACATAGTGGCGCACCGGGTTAATCCACTGCTGCTGGGCTTTCCGACTGGAAGGTTGGGAGTTCAAGACTGCGTGACAGAGCGAGCTCCCGTTGTTCGTTCCAGCTCCTGCCAACCTAGCAGTTCGAAAGCACCTAAATGCAAGTAGATAAATAGGGACCACTTCGGTGGGAAGGGAACGGCATTCCGTGCGCTATGGCGTGTAGTCATGCCGGTCACATGACCACGGAAGCTTGTCCTCGGACAAAACGCCGGCTCCACAGGCTTTGAAACTGAGATGAGCACTGCCCCCTACAGTCGGTCACGACTAGACCATTCGGTCGTGGGGAAACCTTTACCTTTAGAACAAGAGCTGGCCCCACTAAGCATCATGTCCCCCTACTATAGCACATACCAGCTAGAATGGCCATACTGTGCCAGATGAAAGAAAAAGAAAAATGAGGTTTGCAAACACAACAAAATAAAAATCAAGTAATTGCTGTCAGACTTAACAACTGGGTCAGGCACTAGGATCCAGCAGCCACAAAGAGCAAGCACAACAGATGCCCTCAACACCTATCTTGCAACTTCCCTCCTATAGTTTTTTAAATAGTGTCACGTTTGACACTATTGCACATGCATACTAACATCTACTTGCTCAATTCCTTCCAAACACCACCAAAGCAGTGCTATTGCAGCAATCATATATCTGAGTTGTGGATTTGGGCACAGGAGACAAGAACAAACAATGAGCTATAGAATATTCAAGTGCCTCTGAAAAGGTCAATGCACTCCTACAGACCCACTGGCCCTTGTCAGTTTTTATCTAAGTGTACTGAATTACATGATACAGACTGGAATGTACACTAAATAGTTTTACTTAACCCCGTGCCTTCAAAAAGAGGGAGGAGGTTGAAAGAGCTAGGTTCTAGAAAGCATTTGTCAAATAGCTGAGGGCTTGTTCATATTCAACTTTCCAGCACCAATGCAGGCACAATGCATCCCTGAGGCAAGGAAATATTCCCTTATCTTGAGAAGACCTCTGTGACTGCCTCCCCCCCCCCACAGGATGAGGTGCATGCTCCATTGGCACAGTGCTGGAAAGCTGGATAGGATTGGGCCCCAAATCAGGGAAAGAACAAAAGAGAAAACTAGTAGTCCCTGCTCCTTACCAGTTCATTGAGTGAGCTTTCAGCATTTGCTGCTCTCTAGTGGTGTAAGAACAGTCTGCAGTTTGGTGACATGCCAAACCTCAACAAGAAGTTTGCCTCCAGCTACAGAAGCAGCTGAAGACACTAGGTGGCCAAGGAAAACTACCACTACCCTTCTCCAGCATAATCTAGTAGTGGCCTGAATACTCACAGTAGCCTTAAAGTGCCTGGGACCAGAGTATCTCAAGAATTACCTCTTCCTAGGTGATCTTGCCTAAGAACTCCACTCAGCCTCTCCCCAATGATTTGTGGGGCTGAGGGATGTAGCCAGAGCGTAACGTCCTACCCCAGTGCCCTGGAGCAGTGACGTCATGACTCTGCAGTTTGCGCCCCCCTTGCAGTGATGTCTCCCTGAAGGAGGGATGCTTGCAAACTGCAGTGCTTCCTCCTTCAGGGAGAACCCAGGGAAGACTGTCTTTGCACCGCGAGTGCAAAGGCAGTTTCTCTGTCTCTCCCTGGAGGGGGGGCGCTCGCAATTGGCAGCACTCCCTCCTTCAGGGAGAGCCCGGAGATGACTGTCTTTGCATCATGTGTGTAAAGACAGTCACTGCAGCAACTGGGGTGGATCCTGGGGCCAATCCTGTGCCCCCTTTTAGCATGCCGCCTGGAGCGGGTGCTCCATTCGCTCCGCCTTAGTTACAGTTCTGGATGTAGCACTCTGATTATGAAACATTCTCCCCAGAGAGGTTTGGCTGGCTTCCTCAACACCTGCTTTAAAGAGCACATGTTGAAAACTGTATTAAGGTGGAGATTTTTAGTTAACCACTTGTCTGTTTTTATTGTTCGTGTTTTCCTAGTTTTAGTGCAAGCCACATAAAGCGAATATATTACTTAATAAGACAGAGCATACATTTTAACAATTGAGAACTATGTTTCATTTGTTACTCATTACAAGAGGCCCTCAGACAAGCACCGAGGCTATTATAATAGCCGAGCACTAGACTGGGCAAACTTCAGGTCTGGGATTCCCCCTTTAAAAACCATTAGAAGTCCCTCAACCAGAGCTTAATACGAAAATGAAGAAGCCATGCAAAATGGCAACTTAATGGGTGGAGCAAGTTACCAAAGCATTTCATGAACCATCTACCAAGATATGCTTTTATATGCAGACTAAATCCATATTTGAGTTATAGTAGATAATGGATTCTAGCATAAAACTAGAACTGGCCTGTAGAGCAGGGATTTTATGGCACAAACCACATTCTAGATTATTCTGTCAATAGTCACCTCTAGGTTTTCACTTGGTTCTTGCATTTCTTCTGGGGACTAGGATACTCAGCATTTAAACTGCAAGACAATATCTTCGTCTGTGGGTACAAGCTCATTGAGCTTGTATTTGAAACTTGACCAAAGAGAAGGCCAATGAAGGTCCAAACAACTTATACACATTTCCTGATTCAAGAATTGTATATAGGTACATAAAGGTAAAGGTTTCCCCACGACCGAATGGTCTAGTCGTGACCAACTGTAGGGGGCAGTGCTCATCTCTGTAGAGCCGGCGTTTTGTCCGAGGACAAGCTTCCGTGGTCATGTGGCCGGCATGACTATATGCCATAGCGCATGGAACGCCGTTACCTTCCCATCAAAGTGGTCTCCATTTATCTACTTGCATTTAGGTGTTTTTGAACTGCTAGGTTGGCAGGAGCTGGGACAAGCAATGGGAGCTCACTCCGTCATGCCGTCTTGAACTCCCAACCTTCCAGTCAGAAAGCCCAGCAGCAGCGGATTAACCCGGTGTGCCACCACATCCCTATATAGGTATATACCATGTTCTTAAAAAAGGAAATCAACTAGTGTCTAGCTTTTCAAGTAAATTTATATAAGGCTTACCTGGAGAAGATTTCAGACTTGACATATTGAACATGTAAATGAAGTCATCGGTGCAATTAGCAAATAGGCTGGTGCCAGTGGAGTCCAAAACAAGACTCGAATAACCTAAAAAAGAGAAAGTTTAGTTCTACAGAAGTTCCATAAGGAATCACCTCTTCAGATTTTGAAAAGTTTGAAGAGAGATAAGGCTATTTCTGTCCTAAAACTGGTCCTGGTTTATTATCTATATATATAAAAATGGACGTTTGTGTGTGTGTATGTGGGTGTGTATGTATGTACGTTCCTTATACACGTCTCCGTGCCTTGACCCACGGCCACGAAACTTGGCACACACGTTCCTTGCAGCCTGGAAGGAATCACTGCGGGGGTCAGACCCCCCTACGGCCCCCCATTTTTCAGGGAGGGGGCTGGATCGTCAGGAACCAAGGGGATTGCATGGGGCTACAGGTCTGCTGCCACCCTGTGGTCACAGACGATTCTGCAGCTGCTCAGCTGAAACTGAGCAGAACAGAAAGTGAAACTAATATAAAGTGCTTCGCCTGCGTGGCCTGAGTGGGCCAGGGAGGAAAGAGCAGGATCCAGAGTTCCAGCAGCCAGTCGGATCTGAGAGGGGCCTATTATATGTCCAGGGAGCTCACAGGCCACCTCTGCCTGTTTCTCATACGTGAGGGCTGGACCTGCAGACAGTAAGTGGGACCTTCATGTTGCTCTCTTAGTTGATGGTGTCCCTGTTTCCTCATTCATGTCACAGTGATAGTGTGCATTTTGGGGTCCGGGTCATCAATACTGTTAACTACACAGCTGTGCCAGTGTTGCCTGAGTGGGCCAGGGTGGAAAGAGCAGGATCCAGAGAGTTCCAGCAGCCACTCAGATCTGAGAGGGGCATATGTCCAGGGAGCTAACATGCCACCTCTGCTTGTTTCTCATACATCAGGGCGGATTCCTGCTACAGGACCTGCAGACAGTCAGTGGGACCTTCATGTTGCTCTCTTAGTTGATGCTGTCCCTGTTTCCTCATTCATTTCACAGTGATAGTGTGCATTGTGGGTTCCAGGTCATCAATACTGTTTTATTTCAGGGACGGGTTCTATATGTCTATATATGCATCGCACTATGTCATGCTTTTGAGGGAGGTTTGCATATTTGTGTGTATGTTCCACCAGTACTCTGGAACGCCTGGAACGATGTGCACCACACGTGGTGCACTCCTTCCTTACGATCTGGACAGATATACTGTGGGGGTAGGGCCCCCCATACGCCCCCAGAGGTGGGGGTGCACTGCAGAACACACTCATTCCTCCTCCCAATAGAGCCTGGGGATGATTTCTGCCCCCGGGCAACGCCGGGTCACAAAACGCTAGTTCTAAATAATGGTCAAGTTCAGACAATCATGAACACATTGCAAGCTTGCATGCTCCTCCTTTGATCATGAAGGGAGGAGATACCAGAAGTATTTCTAATCCCTGACTTCAAAGCTCCTGTCCAAGATAGTTAGGAACAACGAAATGAGAGAACCATCACACCGGATCACACCCCTCAAATCAAATCGGCCCAATAGCGGCAGGACTTTTCTCAGGTTTAGACCAGGCAGCTAGGATCTCTCCAGGCTCAAAGTAATAGAAGTAATAGTTTCCTCACGTATGTACAGTCTCATGTATAATGCAACTATAGGCTAGGAATGAGAGAGAGACAATTGAGGGTGCAAAAAAGCATTTAGGATGGCACATGTCCCCTGAGCTGGCCTAAGAGTGTTGCAAACATGCTATAAGGCACGCTTGTGCCACTCTCGTGCAGGCCAGGCTGGTACAAGGATATGTGCTGACCTGCCCACACCACCACACAGCCCCAGGTATGGCTGGCTGAGTTAGGCCAGAGTGGAAGGAGATCAGGCTGGAAGGTGGGCAGGCTGGGAAGCAAGGTGGAAACAGGATCCGACACTTATGCCAGATCTTAACCCCCATCTCCAGCCCAGTCAGCCTTGCACAGGCTGCTTGGAATTGCACCAGCAATTTCACTGGTGCTGCTCCAAGTAGCCCTATTGGGGCTGCTGGGGCCTACCCTGGGGTAAGGGGAAAATGTTCCCTTACCCCAAAGCAGCCTCCAGCTGCCTCCTATACTGCACTGGATACTATGCAGACCTGCCTGTCCTGGCACAGTATAGGATTGGGTTGCAAGAAACAGAGGAAAGGTGTGGCAAGTCCTCCTGTTCAATTTTAGAAGGAAATAATTTCCATCTTCCTGACTGCACTGTTAGAACATACCAAGCTTACGGGTGCTGCTCCCAGGGTAACTGAATGACCTGGATGGGACTGGATCTTGCCGATAGGTGGTGTAGTTCTTGCGCAGGTCCCATACTTTGATCACACTAAAATTAGGAGAGAGAACTTCTAAGATTCCAGACCATATTCCATGTTCTTCTGTAACAAACACGCATAGACTGAAACTTTTTATATAATAGATGTAAATGTCTTTAATAAAGCTACTAGGAAAGAACTAGTGACAGAAAGTGGTTGGATGGGGAGCAGTGTTGATTTCTTCGTATGGTTTGCCAGCACATTCATAACTATAAGATTTTCAGTATAAAAACTATCAGGCTTAGAGACAGATGCGATACCTGAGCTCAGCATTTTTTTAAAAAAACAACAATGTATACATCAGTTAAGAGTACATAGCTATGCTTGGATGAAGTCAGAAATTGCATCTAACTACCATTATCAAAGGCAAAAGGTTTTCAAGGGAACATGGAATATAAATCAGATGCAGGCTAAGAGGATGCACTGCAAAATAAGGCTTTATAGCTAAACTGACAGACATGCCTGTCAATGAAATACCAACTCAGGGTGCAGTCCTAACCAATTTTCCAGCACCGTGGTAAGGGCAATGCAGCTTCAAGGTTGAGGAACAAACACTCCCTTATCTAGAGGAGGCCTCTGTGACTACTATTCCACTGCAGGATGCAGTGCATGTCCCACTGGTGCTGCTATGCCAGTACTAGAAAGTTGGTTAGGACTGTGCCCACAGTCTCAGTATTATCTTTCCCTATCATGGTTATGCTCAACCCAAGGCAGATCGCATCCTGGTGGGGCTGTCTTTACACCAAAACTTACAAAACTGGTAGGCTCATGTCCTGGACTCATTCCTCCCCACAGCTCCAGTTACCAGTCTCTGCTTCCTCCAGCTGAGGAACCTGAAAGCATCCCACACCAACTAAAGCAAATCCTCTTTATACAGGTGCTTCAGAAGAGAGGTGGAGGAACTCCTTCGGCTGGAGCCTTGTATAAAGTGCAAGGATCAGGCTCACACCCTCCCCTTCATTCTGCTGCACAGGTAATTTTTTATTTCTGCAGCTGAGGGACAACCTCCTGGGGGTTAGCATGAGCAGTTGAGTCCAGGAGAGGTAACCCACACAATGATGAGGAGAGAAAAGAAGCAAGATCTGCATTCAATTTGCTAGCATATACATATCTGGCAGTATAACGGTGAAGACTGGAAGAAGCCATTGTGGGGCCTCTTCTTACATTACACTAATCTCCACCCTTAGGTATTTTTGCAGGGACTCGCATGCTTTAACTAAAAAGGAGCATGATCTTCAACAAGGGAGTCACACTAAAGGGGGAGGAGGGTGTTAGTTCTATTCTCGTAGTGTTCACATAAAAAATTGACTGACACTAGGATCTCTCAGTGACTCTATATTTTTCACACTCCTCCCCTGCTTCAACTCCTCTCCCAATCTGGAAAAGGTAGAGGTAAGAAAACAAGGTTTGTCAAACTATGAACTTAAAACAATGGGATGATGACTGCATTAACTTACTGTAAGGTAGGCTAAACGGGGGGGGGAGAAGGACTTGGGGTAAACAAATGCATGCTGCAGCAAAGAATGATCACAATGCAAACATTGTCTCTTTACCCATCGACTGCTCCTGCGGAGATCAAGGTGTGTTCATCTTGAAGTAGCACCACTGTCACACTCTGCTGAAAATCCTTAGCAGGAAAAAGGAGAGCAATACTCATTTCTATACATGGGAACACACAGCCAAGGTTCTCTAAAGCAGCTTCAGTCTTGCTTTCTTAACTTCTCTTGAATTCCTCCCTCCTAACCAATTTAGGAGGAACCTTTCCTCTTTTAACTAACCTGGTTGAGGGGAAGCAATGTCTAAAGAACATTGCTACAATATGATTGTTCAAAATCAAAATTACCAGGTGCAAAGAGTTGCATATATATGGACAAGACATCATGTGTGGGGAACATTAGTTTGTGGTGTAAAATTGAGTGAAGATAGTAGTTTGGAGAAAAGGCCATTCCGTTAGGCCCTTAACACATAGTGGCCCTTTTCCATTTGGGACAGGGATGGTAAGAGTATTTTATTGGACTAGACAGCTATTACCCAATACTAATTTTTCCACTGGTTATGCTCAACCCAAGGCAGATCTCAACCTGGTGGGGCTGCCTTTACTCCAAAACTTACAAAACTGGTGTGTGCACACTCTTGTGTACACACACAATTTGGCAGAAGGTCTTAAGTTTCTCTTCAGCTGCTATATACTTACCACTGAAGGAGCAAGTCCTCTCACATTCTGCTTCTTCTTCTTTGGTTTGGAAGGTGTCTGCTTGTCTGTTATGTTGTGGGCCCCACTTATTTGTTTTACCTGTCTGTAAAATCCATCTGAAAGGCAGATTCCGAAAGGAATATTATAGCATCCTCTGCAGCACATTTCAGATTATACAGGGGACCCCCCCCCCCACTTTATGATTGGTTCAACATGCACTGAAATCACTTTGACAAGACTCTCCATTAAAAAAAATACGGTTCACAATACCATAAGTTCCGCACATTAAGTATGCACTGCCATGACCAAGGAGAGAAAGGGACGAGGAAACGAGTTATGATGGCCAGTTAGCCATCTGAGCTAGTTAGACTGAGCAGAGAAGTAGGGAAAGCTCCTTACTCAAATGGTCCTTGCCTGGCAAGGGCGCTGCTTTCTGCCAACAATAGCACCTCCCTTTTAAGGGTGGCTGAGGTAGGGCCATAACACCCGAAATAGGTTGAGTGACAGTGGCTGGCTTTGCACTGTGGGAAGCTCTGCCTTCTTTTCTTTTTTTTAATTTTTAATTTCATTTCGTGAAAGATATATTGCAATATACAAACAGCAGCCTGTGCACACAGAGAAGAGAAACCAAAAAAAGTTGGGTCAAAAATTCTGCATTCTTGCTAGGTCAAGGCAGGAGGGAAGGGATGAGGGCAGCTCCTCACATTTCCTCCTTCGACACATTTTGTAGCGTAGCAAGCTGCCAAAAGAGCTTTCAGTGTCTCTCTGGTAAAATGGCAGCAGTGGCAACTGGACAAGATGAGGATGACTGTGTTTGTTCCAAGAGAGGAACATGAAAAATAAGGAGTACTTCTACTACGATAGGCAGTGAAGGATGGACTGGGATTGTGCAAGGGAGTTCATTTGAAATTGAATGACTTCTGAGGTCTTGAAACAGGTTAGCAAGAGACAATGTACAGTATTATAGGGTTCATATACGATATTTTCACAAAATGATGCAGTCTCTGGAACAAATTAGTATAGTAAAGCAGTGGTCCACTGTAGTCACACATTTATTTAAAAAACGTTAGCAAACCTTTTGAAAGCAGTATACCCAAGTCAATGGATAGATTCATGTAGTGTTGTAATTAAACCAGGGTAACCCAAATCCCCACTTGGCCATAAAGCTCACTGGCTAAAATTGCAACAATTTGCTCCCTCTTGGGTTAAACCTCTCTCTCAAACTTGGAATTCAAGATAAAATAGAGATGGGGTGGAGATGGAGGATGCACACATACCTTTCTTATTGCATCGAGTGTCCCATACCATGATGTTGCCATCCCTTCCTCCAGTACAGAACACAGCTGTGAAATACAGTTAGGATCCTTTATTAAAGTGGACTTGACGAGCCAGACCTTTATAAACAGGATATAGTACTGTACATTCAACTGCTTCCTGTAAACACAACCCTACACTAGGATAGGACATTTCAGACTTGCAAATCCAGAACATAGTGTGCCAAATTCCAAGGGAGTCTAAAGACATTCCTCTGCAATTATTAGGAGAAATCTTAAAACAACCTGAAGTTTAAGGGACCTCTTATGCTTTTCACATTTTTTCCTCACTTGAATCATGCACATTTTCAAACAGAACATTCAATTGTCCCATGTTCTTCCAGCTAAAAGGATTCCTAAAATATAACTTGCCTACAACTATTTCCAATAGACCCAACCCTATCAATGTGGAGATCAGATCTCCATTATCATTTATGCCAGACTGCCAACAATTTAAGTTTTATATACTGTATATATTACATATAGAGAGAGAGAGAGAACACACGTGTGTTTGTACATATGTTCCACATAGGCTCCACAATGCCTGGACCGATCGACATGAAACTTGGCACTCATACACCTTGCGGCCTGGCGACAAACACTGCGGGGGTCACACACCCCTAGGACCCCCCAGGGGAGTGCAGGGGGGGTTGAAACGTCAACATGATCGCAAATGGCTGACATTGGTGTCAAATCCGTCGTTTCCAGGGTCGCTGAGACGAGTGGCGACGTCAACACAGTGTGAATCCGGGTTTGGCCCCCCCCCAGCGTGGGGGCCCCCCAAAAAGGGGTGGAAAACAAACCGTCCTGCAACACCTGGAGCGATTGATGCCAAACATGGCATGCGTGTGCCTTGCAGTCTGGCGACGAACACTGCGGGGGTCAGACCCCCCTCGCACCCCAAGGGGTGGGGGCACACAGGGGTCCCCGCGTGAAAACGGCCAAAATCAGCATTGAATTCGTAGTTTCCGGGGTCGCTGAGACAAGAGACGACGTTCCTGATGTCGTCAGGAGTCTGGGTTGGCCCCCCCGGCATGGGGGGGAAGAAGGGGTACTAAACAAAACGTCCGCGATGCCCCGCTGGAACACCTGGACCGATTGGCACCAAACTCGGCATGTGGATGCCTGGTGACAAACGCTGCGGGCCCAGGGCCCCCAACCGCCCCCGGGGGGGGGATGCGGGGACCCCCACGTGAAAATGGTCAAAAACGGCCAAAATCGGTGTTGGATCCGTATTGTCACCAAACTCGGCATACGGATGCCTGGCGGCCTGGTGACAAACACTGCAAGGGTCAGGGCCCTGTAGCACCCCCGGGAGGGTACGCAGGGGGCCCCACATGAAAATGGCCGAAAATGGCAGAAATTGGTGTCTGCTCCATAGTTTCTGGGACTGCCGAGACGACCAGCAACGCTGGTCCACGTTCGGGCCCCTCGATGATAGGGGCAAGAAGGGGTACGAAACAATGTCCGCCATGCCCCGCTGGAACACCTGCACCGATTGGCACCAAACTTGGCATACGGATGCCTAGCGGCCTGGTGACAAACACTGCAAGTGTCAGGGCCCCGTGGCACCCCCGGGGGGGCTACGCCGGGGCCCCCACGTGAAAATGGTTGAAGATGGCCAAAATTGGTGTTGGATCTGTTGTTTCCGGGGCCACAGAGACGGATGGCGACACTCCCGATGCCATTTGAGTCCACGGTCTGACTTCGGACACTTTGTTACCCAGGCAACGCCGGGTTCAAATTGCTAGTATATTATTTAAAGGAGACTAAGGATGTCAGAAGGTTCCATATCAGAAGGTCCCAGAGGACTGTGATAATGCCATGATTTCACATTTTAAGTGCTAAGAGCTACTGAAATTTTAAAAAAATGGATATTTACCACTCTCAAATTTAGAGAAAGCAACTGATTTGAGGCTGCACTGGTGTCCTTTGCATGTCCCCAGAAGCTCACCAGTCCATATATCCCACACTTTTGCAGTCTGGTCTCCTGACACAGTAACCTTTGACACAAAAAGCAAGAGTCAGCCATTCTTCACAGCAGGAGAGGATAAATCCTGTGCCTAGCTTTTAAAAGCAAAAAGCATTTTTCAACAGGTACATAAAGTAGATTCACAATGCAATTCTACGCCTACTTCTCCAAAGACTCCGTGAGTTTAACAAGACTTACTCTCAAATATGCAGTGTTTCAGCCACATGAAGCAGAAATTATATATATAATATACATCACACAGACAGGTTACAATTTAGAGTTACAAGATTATGAAAATACAAAGTATGTATCCAATAATTAGCGTGCAATATGGGACTATAAGGACAGATGCTCATGTAAACCATGATTTTGATTAGTGTGAATACATTTGGTTCCTTGCTCTGATTTCTTCTGCTTCTTCTATGCACTAGAGCAGTGGTTCCCAAACTGTGGTCAGGACCCACCAGTGGGTCACGAGCCAATTTTAGGTGGGTAGAGAAGTACCTAGGGCAGGCATACTGAAAATATGGGAAGATGGGATGCTGGAAAGGGGGAGAGACGAGTGGTTGTTTTGCTTGTGTCGTGCTTGTAAATAGGCTTTTTTCTTTCTGAGTCACTTTGCTATTAGAAAATGGCTGAGAAATAACGCAACTTATTACTGCATTCTCAGGAAAGCAGCAGGCTCTAGCGCAGTGATGGTGAACCTTTTGGGCCTGGTGTGTCAAAGCTTCAGAAAATGCTAAACGACTCTGCTGGCGTGTCACCCCCCTCCCAAACAAAAGAGAAAGTATCCTTTATATTCATTTATTTAAACAAAAAAATATAGTCCAGTCATTTGTGGTACTATATATTATATAAAGAAACATCAAATAATTCCAAAAATGAAAAATGAGTAGAGAAAGCTCAATGTGTCACCCCAAACGTTACCGTGTGTCTCCTTTGACACGCGTGTCATAGGTTCGCCATCACTATTCTACCGACATTTTAAAAAGTGGGTCCCGACACTAAAAAGTTTGAGAACCACTGTACTACAGCAAGTTTTTAGTTGTGTTGCACCCAAACTCAGGGAACTGTGGGTTATTACAACGGTTGTCAAGATATACATCTAGTCTAACCTGCAACACAAGATTCACCTTTAAGACCACGTGAAACCCAGTAATAATGGAGTGAAGTCCATGCATTCAGAGTCCAATATGAACCTCAACACAAACTAGAAGCACTGCCATGACTTATCTGAAGTTAGGTTGGAGCACACTTCTGGGTCTCAACCCACTTGCTGAAAACCCTAAGCTTTTCACTTGTCTCTGCTGCACAAAGGATATGCGAGTGCACAAGTACATAGGGAAGAAGGTAGGCCTGTCCACAATAATCTAATTCTAAACCATGGTTAGATTGTCTGCCACAGCCCATTGTTGTTGTTTTATCCATTCAGTCATGTTCAACTTTTGGTGACTTTGTAAGTGAGAGTTTTTCGTGCTACTCTGTCACACAGCCCATTATCTACTGTACATTTAATATTCATTTGCAGCATTGAAGCATGAAAATTAACAAGTGCTGTTAACACTGTAAGGCTAAACTGTAGTCTTTACAAATTTTTGATACAGTAGCAGATTCATTCATGAATTGTAGCTGTGCAGTTTCTCATCCCATCTGTTCTATTTGTTGAAGTGTGCTTAGCCAAGTCAGAACCAATGTCCAGGAAGAGAAACATGCCTGCTTGTCCATCCTACCACATTCTCTACATGCACATTCTAATATTCTATTTCCAGATATACAGTACTTTAACTTAAAAAAAAAAAAGGAGTTTCCTTTTTTGGATTTATGTGAAGTATAGTATACACCAGTAGAGGATATGCAGTTAAATGAACCTTTCATTACAGGGGTGGGTAGTTAGGGCTACTAATAGTCTTGCCAGAGTATTGAGCCAACAGTAAGGTTTGTTATAGGGCTAGGCAAGAGCTGAATAGTGAAAGTAGTAATAGTTTACTTACAATTTTGTGTTCTCTGGGCATCCAAGCAAGATCAAAGACAGCATTTGAGTGAGCCTGCCACTCTGAAGGGAAAATGAGCATACATGTTAGTGCCAAATACGATAGAGCAGTCTAGGGAATGCAGAAGTGTCTATTCCTAGAGGGCCCCAAGTCAGGATGGTGTGCCGGTGCCATGGCAGGTAGGGGTGCCCACCACAGACCCATTCAACACTTACTAACCTTAGAGAGCTCCCTTGGTGGTGCTGCTTTGCTCAAGGTTTCTCAGAATGGAGAGTCTCCATTTCTAGAGTACCCTGATGGAGGAGCAGCAGCACTGATCCCGCTTTCAGATGTTTAACTAAGAGGTGTCCAGATTTAATGGATTCATGGCAGAAACAGACATCTCTTTACCCCAATAGACCATTAAATATAGTTATTCCCTGTACAGCATTTTTTCATTGCACTTTCCGTTTCTCAGACAATTCAGCTCATGCTACACCCCTTACCTCTAAAAACCTGCTTGTTGCTTCTTTGGGTGTGAGTGTCATACAGCCTAACAAAGCCCTCTTCATTTGCAACGGCAAGTATATGCTGCAGATCTATAGCTGAAAAACAAGGTAGTGGAATGCATGTTTTAAGAACTTCTTAGAAGTACAGTTTTGAATAATACTCTGCTAGAGGGTAACATTACCCTGCATCAAATCAAGATGCCTAAATAAAAATAATAAGGCAATTACAGAAAAACAACAAAAACATAGAATGGAATCCACCATGAGCTATGTTAACAGGCAGAAATTTCAGGATGCAATAAAGATGTACTACTGTATACAGCAGTGTATGTTTTAACACTCACTGCTATATACAGTAGTACATCTTTATTGCATAATGTTTTATTTTGTATCTAATCTTTAAGTTTAAATAAGGTAGTAGCATTTTAATGTGTCACTTGTCTTGTTTTTCTAAATTATTGAGAGATCAAAGGGGCCTATTTTTGTCATTGATAAAGATCTTTACCATAAAAAACACTTTCAGAGAAATCCCCACTTTTACCTGTTGAAAAAGTGCAGCCAAAAGGAGGAACTGACGTTTCCATTTCTCCATATGAAGGATGATCATCTTGCAGGGAACACTGATAGCAATCCAAAAGGTGGAATAAAGAAAATTGTGCTTGTACGCCTAAAAACATCAAAATGATTTTCTTAACTTCCAAATGAATGCCAATAAAGGTTTCTCTACAAACAACTTCCAAATGTGGCTTGCTTTTGGGGAAGATAAGGAACAAACTCTGCAAATAGGATTATAGAACACTGCTGCAGTCACTTATATTGCCTTCATAGCCACTATGCATTTGGGGCATCTGCTGTCTTTTTGAAAGCCAGTGAGGTGTAGTGACTATGACCAGGAAGGCTCAGGTTCAAATCCTGGATGAATTTGGACCAGCCATTTTCTTTCAGCCTACCCTGCTTCCAGGGATTGTAATGAAGACAGAAAGAGATACAGGGGAAAAAACTACATAATCTGTCCTGAGCTGCTTGGAAAAAGGGCAGGATACATGGGTATACCTTCATGAGGCAACAGTGGACACATGCAGCAATACACTCAACATGACACCTTGGCAAAAGTGAGTGATGGTTGAGCAAACACTACTGTATGCACCCCCACTAACAGCAAAAGGGTTCTGGAGCTGGGTTTCCCCCCCCCCCCGTCTTTACATCCTCCAGTTTTGGCAACACACAAAGGAGTCTAGTTGGGCAGCAATCCTAATTGTGTGCTAATGAAAGGGAATAAACCAGTATGCTTTTTCTCTCCCATGTGTACTTGTAGTAATCCAAGTTGCCCTAAAAACCCTGCTATTGCATTTGCTTTGGATGCTGGTTCCAACCTCACATCTTGGAGCACAGAGAGGGGATGGTTTTGCTTATCCAGTTTTGCCCCTACATCAGCCCTGTCCCAGCTATGAAAGCATATAATTGGAAGAAGGGGGTGTAGAATGGCGCAGACTCATTGCCCATTACAAGCTGGCCAGTCTTCTAAGCTAGCTTCGAAACTAAAAGTTGGATAGTAGGCTGCTTAAGGAGGTCTGTGATGGGCAGAGGCACTCCCAGAGGTGGGGAAAAGCACTATATTTTCCCCACATCTCCTCCGCTTTGCTCTTACAGCCCCAAATGACTCTGAAGGCAAGGGGCTTATTTACACACAGGTTCAGCTGCATGAACACATTCCCTTCCTCTTGGAGATATCATGTACAGTGGTGTCATTCAAATGATTTAGGAACAGGAACTCACTTTTGATTGGTACTTGTCAGGATCCGCCCACCGGAAGTGACGTCATAAGCTGGAAGTGAGGTCATGGCAGGAAGTGAGGTCATCAAGCAGACCCAACAATTCCCAAAGTATTCCAGATCACCCTCTGAGCATGTTAAGAAGGCCTGAGAGCATGTGAAGCAGACCCAACAATTCCCAAAGTATTCCAGATCATTCTCAGAGCATGTTAAGAAGGCCTTAGAAGGGGGAAGTCAGCTCTTCCCAATCTAATCCTTTTGGGCTGCATGTGCCTAGCCATACTCTAAAGAGGTCTCAGAATGTACACAAGGTCTTCTAAACCCATCATACTGTCAGTGATTTGGAGGTAGGAGGAATGCAATGACACAGGAAAATAGGATAATCTTTACAATTATGGGCAGAATTCAGCCAATAGTTCTCAAGGCTGCAATTCTAAACACACTTTCTAAAGAGTAAGCCATTCAGCAATATATGCATAAGTCTGAAAGTATAAGCCTATCTTTTTGGAAGATCCAACTGAAAATAATGGGGCTGACTTCTGAGTAAACAGTTTAGATCAGTCTTTATGTCTTAGGGATTTCAACTGGAGGGAGAGTTAAGCACATGTTTGACTACTCAAAATCAATGCAATGTAAAAGCACTTAAATTACACTGGATCATGCCCAATTAATAATAATAATTATCACCTGTAAATAACTGCTCTGGGTAATCAACGCTGTGCAAACTTTAGAGTTGGCAGGAGGGGAAACCAGCCTTTAACAACAGCTTAATTCACAGAAACCATCATACTGAACTATGATTCCTACTTAGATTTACATCATAGAGTGATCCACTTCGCAAGTTACTAGTCCACAGTATCCCAAGTTCAAGCTTCATTTGATGCCATTCAGACCAACAGGATGCTGCATGTCATTTTAGTAGACCTACTATAGAATGGTCACAGAATATGTCTCATATTCACAAGAACTTTCTTGCTTCTCAAGAGAGACAGGAGAAATCTTGTGCTTCACTATGACAAATAATGCTGCTTTAAAGTAGTTCCCACATCATTTAAGATTCCAGCAATAAAAGCAACGAACCTTGTGGGAGGAAATCTAGTTAACCCATTGAGGGGGGGGGGGTGTAACTCCCCTCCTCAGGTGTAGCTGCCACTGCCACCAGCCCAGGCTCAACACAACAAAGGGAGCTCCTGGGCAAAAACCCCTCTTAAAAGAAAGCCAAATAACAGAAGTAAAAAACCCAATTTTACTGACATATATTAAGAGTTATAAATAAAACTACTGAGGCTCTGTACCATAAAACCTGAGTTTTAAAATGATAATAATCAACCCCTTTGTTTATAACTTAACTGAGAGGAACTCAAAGGACAAAAACAAAAAAAAATCCTATAGGATTTTTACCTTACTGTCTGACTACAACCAGCTTCCACAGCACATAGTGAGACTAACCTTCCCTGAGAGCAGCCAAAGGGGTCTGTTCCCTGAGGCTTTTAACTTTATCTCAATGAACTAATCACACCCACCTGAGCCATTTACACTTGAGTAGTTCTCTCCCAACTAACCAGGTTCACATGAAACCACAATTTCATGACACCCACAAAGAACAACAACTACGTGTACGTCTTCCCTTTACACTTTTCTAGAGAACTCACCACAGTTCCAAACACAGGGAAAATCAACTTCCACAAAGATCAATACAGTGAATTGCAGGCTACAAGGGAGTGCAGCAGTGCTAAGCTCTGTGCTCACACAAAATCTCTCATGCAGGACGATCCTGCAAGGGGGGGAGGGAAGTCTGAAAGGAAAGGCACTTCTAGGAGCACTTAACGGAGAGGCTGGGGGCAATCCTGCAAGGGGGGAGAGAGGTCTGTGTTTCTAGGAGCAGTTAAAGGAGAGGCTGGGGGCGATCCTGCAAGGAGGGAGGGAGGTCTGCATTTCTAGGAGCACTTAAAGGAGAGGCTGGGGGGCGATCCTGCAAGGGGGAGAGGGAAGTCTGCATTTCTAGGAGCACTTAAAAGAGAGGCTGGGGGCGATCCTGCAAGGGGGGGAGGTCTGCATTTCTAGGAGCACTTAACATTTCTAGGAGGCTGGGGGACAGAGTCAACAAGTGGGTGGAGCAAACAACAACAACAAACCAAAGCCAGCGATGAATGGGCAGAGCCAGCCCTAAGGTTAGGTTCTGGAACGCATGTTCCAGTGCGTTCCCCCTCCATGACACCACTGCTCCTCTCCCTTGCTGCTGTAGCCAGTAAGCAACGCCAAGATGTTGCTTTTCCCTGTGAGGATTGGCTAAAACGGTGCAGGAGAGGAGTGATTTCCACTGCAAGGTAAGGCTTCTTGCAAAACTTATATTAAGAGCTTTGCCCTCCCTTAGATCTGCCTCTGCTTGCAATTGAAATTCAAATTCAAATGGGTGGGAAATGGCCCCAGTTTCTGGTCCAATTAACAAACGGAGCCACACACAAAAAAAACCACGAAGTGCAAAGCAAAAAAACACACACCAACACAAAGTGCAAAGCAAAAAAACATACAAACACAAACTGCAAAGCAAAAAAAAACGGAGCCAAAAAAACCCAAAGCAAAAAAAAAAACGAGCCAGCAATGAGTGAAGTGGGTGGAGTCAGCAATTTGTTGCAACAACCGGAACGCCTACAACCGGAACGCCGTTCCGGGGCGTTCCGGCTGAATGACATCACTGATCATGTACCTCCTCATGCAGCCCACTATCCAACTTTTAGTTCACAGCTTAATTTCAGTGAACTGCATTTAATTGCCCTGCAACACATTTTCAGGGGTGGGTGGGGTGAGGTTTCTCCACGTCTTAGTTCATCAAAATTGATTGTGGCAGCTTTGGGTACAAGCACTTTGGTATCATTAAAATGCTCAAGCAGGGCCAGCTCCAAGAGCGGTAGGGCCTAATGCAGGGCATTCCCTTGGGGCCCCCAACCCTTCCCATGGGGCTACCCACTCATCCAGGATTGTGATGCCAAGCACAATGCACAGCACCTGAAAATAGTTGGTGGTGATATGATGACGCCACTGCCAAATGATTCCAGGAGGTCCATTTTGGAGGCAGGGGCAGGGCCCAAGGTAAAGTTGATCTGCTCACCCCACTGACTTACAGTCCATTGAGACCCTAGCTGCAGCAGCATACAAGACGTTAACTGTGCTGGTGCCCCCCGCAAAGCGCTGGGCCATGTGATGTCATTGGTCACATTGACCTAAGGCCGGTCATGTGCTCAAGAGTAGGAGGCCAACAGCTCAATCTTAAGCACATTTACTCAGACGCAAGATCCACTGAGTTTTATCGTGCCTGCTCTTATGAAAGTATATATAGGATTTCTTTTAAAGTCACTTTTAACATACATCTTTCTTTTGCCTTGTGTGTTTGGCAAGAGAAGTTTTTAACGTTTGCCACGTACTAAGATAAGAACCTATAACTGGTAAGAATCAGAATAAGAAACAAAGGGGGGAGAGAGCACAAAAGAAAGAAGCAAGCAAGAAAAGACATGGCTACTTGCTTTGTGTTCTGAGGCAAGTACTCCATTACAAACTGGTCTGGGTCTTGATCTCGCCAGTGACTAATAATCTTAACATCTTAACAACCAAAACAGTCAGTTTTAATTACTGTCTGGAACAAGACAACGGACAAACGTGTAACGAACATAGAGGAGGAGGCCGTAGACCCCATCTGTTGATGTGTGAGCTGGGGTCGATCAGCCGCACTCCAGGTTAGCCTACCTCACTAAGTTGTGAAGACCAGGCATGCCGCCCTGAGAGAAACAGCAGGATCAGAGGCGTACCTAGAGAGGGATCACAGCACTAAGCGTTGCAAGCAGCTGCTCTCTCTCCTCTTCGGAGCCATTCCCAGCGGCCAGAGCAAAACGGAGCCTTGCAAAATTTAGCGCTGTGATCCCCTTCTAGGTACGCCTCTGAGCAGGATTAAAACAATAGGAAAAATAAAGGGGCACAGAAGGGAGAAGAGAGTAATCCCAGTACTCACCCGGTAGTCCAGTCTGGGAGCGCCGAATGAGGGAACGGCACACCATGACGGCGGCAAACGGCTCGACTACCTCAGACTCTGCTCCCTCCGCGGCCAGAACGAACGAAATACTGACTCCCACTCTACTAACGCTAACTCCCGCCAACACAAAGTACCCGCCAAAGTCATCTCGCACAGCCATTGGCTCGGGCAAACAAAAACCACACCCACTGCTTGTCATTGGCCTAACGAGAGAATGGGGTCCCGCCAACCTCCTTGGGTCCCGCCTACAGCTTTTCATCTTCGCTCCATGAAATTAACTCGCACCTGCCTCCTTCTATTCGTATTGCAAACGTCCCGCCTCGCTTGATTTCAAGACGGGTCCTATCCATAGAGTTAGGATAACAGGAGAAGGCATGACGTCATTTTCTTGAAGCCACATGGCTCAACCAATGTGGTTGACGCAGATCATAGCCGCCGAGGAGGATTGCCGCGAATTCACGAATAAAAATCTCCCTGCATGTGTGTAAAAGTTAATATCAACCTTTTTAATCATGCCTGCGTGTTCTGCATACGGGTGTGCGAATCGCTGTACGAAAAATGGGATTTAATTTCCACGGAAAGATTCATGTATTCACATTACATCGGTTCAATAAAACTACAGTTCACTGAAACAGTGAGTGCATTATTTTTGAAGCTGTGTAATTTCTTGTTGTTCCTAGCAGTCTTATTCACCATTTTCTGACACCCACTGTTAATGGTCTAGAAGGTAAAAAAATATATATTTCCCCCCTCCTTTTTTCCCCCTTCCCGTTTACACTTTTTTTCCCATCTTCCATTTTCTACTGTAATATTCTCGAAATTCTGAACATTAACGGAATTTGTTTTTTTGGGGGGGGGAGTGTAGAAGTTTAAAAAAATACTCTTAATAATCTAGAAGTGAAAAAGAACTACTCTCATATTGACAACTACTTGTGTTATGAAGATATTTTAATGTAATTTTCCTATATATTTATCTAATTTTTGCCCACCCTCCCCTTTTTTTCTTTCCTTCCCGTTCACACTTTATTTTTGCTTGTGTAGATTTAAATAAAGTCTGTCAAAATAGTGCAATCTGAGTTTAAATAGACAGCATTTCGTCAGGTATGTTCAGTAATATAATTATGAGGAATTTAACCTTGTAATTGCATATTAAATCATAATAAGGTTACCAATAATGTTTCTACACGATCACATGTTTTTATTTTCGTAAGTTTTTATTTAAGGAATAAATTCAATCCTAAACAGTACGAGCAAAGCAATCTGAAATGCTTGGAATGAGGATTGTTTTGAGTATACAAACATGGCTGCTAAGCCCGTCCCCTGGCTTCACTTCAGCCGCATTCAAGCTTCTTGGCCGCATTACTTCTTAAGGCAGGGTTCCTCCTATTTATTATACCTTCATGGTCCTATCACGAGAAGGCGGAAATTAAACGCATGCGCAGAAACCATATCGTGGCAAGGCGAGTGCGCAAGTGCCTTGAATAGCGTGATGCCTACGCATGCGCATACTGGCCATTCGAGACGGAAAGGATGGAGGGCTTGTTCGCGCCCTTTGGAAACCTGTAACGTGTGTCGTCTGTCCCTCCACCACTTCTTTGACCGGGAACTTTTGTTTAACATAACATTCCATGGCTTCCGCCTCTAAATCCTTTCTGGCCGATGCTGGCTATGGGGAACAGGAACTGGACGCCAACTCAGCCCTCATGGAGTTGGATAAAGGTAGGTAGTGAGGCAAGCGACTTGCGCATGCGCCGTTGGCGATGCAAAGTTCCTTGGTTCTCACCGGAAGCTCCACCCCTTTGTTGTGGAATTGGGTATTAAGGGCGGTTTTGTATTGAAGTGTTCATGAATGATACATAAGCAACTTGCAAGAGGAAAAAGGCGCCTTTACCTCCCATGGGACAGCACAGTAGACTATACCACAGAGGATAGCCAACTTCTGAAGCCAACGTTGTTGTTGTTATTCATTAACTTATACACAGTCAAAATGATGAAAAGATCACAAATATCTGGTCTTTTGTGGCAATTCAAGCTCTAACCAAGAGCCTAAGGGTTGTCCAAGTATCTGTGTAAGATGTATGATGATCCCAACAATGTAGTTTTTTGTAGGTCAGACATTCTTACATAATTGATCTTCAGAGTTTCTAGATGTTTTTATAGATTTTTTGAAATAGATCCAAGTGCCCCGATGACAATTGGCACTACTTTGGATCATTTTTGCCATAATCTTCCAATTTCAATTGTCAAGTCCCTATATTTTATGATTTTTTCAAGTTCTTTGCCTTCAATTCGGCTATCACCAGGTATGGCGATGTCTATAAGCCATACTTTTTTCTTTTCAACCACTGTTATATCTGGTGTGTTGTGTTCTAAATGCCGATCAGTTTGAATTCTAAAATCCCATAAAATTTTTACCTCTGCAATTATTATTATTATTATTATTATTATTATTATTATTATTATTATTAT
>JAJKFI010000008.1:15218696-15302343 GCA_029204185.1 Lerista edwardsae
ATTATTATTATTATTATTATTATTATTATTATTATTATTATTATTATTACTTATTCAAAAGGTTTATATCCTGCTTTTCCTAAAAAGATCAAAGCAGCTCACAACATTAAAATACATAAAACATAGCATTAGAACATCAATTACAATTTAGCAAGCACAATAAATAGGTAATTAAATAGTAGTAGCCAGCACCCTTAATATAACCAAAATAAATAATAATTGCAGAACATTTTTTTAAATTTTTTTTAAATCCAGCAGAAAAGAGATAAGTCAGCAACAGCATTCCCATAAATAATATAGTCCGACTTGAACCTTCCCCCGTCCTCTGCAAATGGGTCTAAAATTTTCTGTGGATTCCATAAAAACCCTGCCTCTAGCTGCCAGCTGTAACATCTGTTATAGTGGCACCCAAAACAGGACTCCCTCAGAAGTTCAAAGGAGATAGGTCAGAATGTATGGGAATACATGGTCCCTAACGTATCTTGGAGGGATGTGGTGGTGCTGCGGGTTAAACCGCTGGGCTGTTGACCAGACGGTTGGCAATTTGAGACCACTCAATGGAGTGAGCTCCCATTGCTTGTCCCAGCAACTGCCAACCTAGCAGCACCTTAAAATGCAAGTAGATAAATAGGTACCACTTTGGTGGGAAGGCGTTCTGTGCGCTACGGTGAATAGTCATCTCGGCCACATGACCATGGAAGCTTGTCCTAGGTTTTGGGCTCAGTGTGTCAAAACTTAGGAAAATGCTTAACTTGACTCTGCTGGTGTGTCAACCCCCTTCCCATACAAAAGAGAAACAATTCTTTATATTCATTTATTTAAACAAAAAATACAGTCTAATCATGTATGGTGCTATGTATTATATATAGAAGCATCAAATAATTACAAAAGTGAAAAATGAGTAAAACAAACTCAGTCTTCGTCAGGCATTGGTAAATGTTGGTGTGTCACCCCAAATGTTGTGGTGTGTCAGCTTTGACACGCATGTCATAGGTTCACCATCACTGTCCTAGGACAAACACCGGCTCTTCGGCTTAGAAACAGAGATGAGCACCACGTCCTATAGTCAGCCACGACTAGACCATTCAGTCATGGGAAAACCTTTTTTAAGATACCTTGGCCTCACGTTGTTAAGGGCCATGTATAGTGTGTTTTCAATCATGCTGTCACTAAGGCTGGGCAAAAACTTCTCTGGCCACAGCTGCCACATGGCCATCCAGGAGTAGCTGGTGATCCAGAAGGGCAGGTAAATGATCTAATACCTGCATCATGGTTTCCTGAACAGGAGGGCCTCTTGTCTTGTTGGGATTTAGTTTCGGGTTATTAACCCACATCCACTTCCCTACTCAGAAGCAACCCCCCAGTCGGCGGCCCCCCACTCCAGAAATAATTGCAGTGACATCATCATGTCACCCCAATTACCACCTGAAAGTGGCGCCCACCCCCTCCAGGCTCCCTCTGACCATAGGAGGAAACTTGGGCTTCGCTGTGTTCCAGGTTGCACCTCCTCTCCCCCACACTCCTCTGATGAGTTTCCTCCAAAGGCCAGCAGCTTCGCTGTGTTCCAGGCAGTGCCCCCCCCACCCCATCCAGCTCCTCTAATATTTGGAGGATGCTCAGCACGTGTTTCCTCTGACTGTTGGAGGATCCAGAGGCACACCGCCCTGGATCACAGCAAAGCTGCTGGGCTGCGTGGCACTCCTGGTGGCGCCCTGGCGCGTAGATGGGGGGGGAGTGGGCATTGTGTTGCCACCCTCCCAAGCCCAGCGCTCCCGGTATTTGCCCCCTTTGCCCCTTCTCCGATCCTCCACAATTCCTACCGCCTCCAGACAATGCTCCAGGATTCCAGTGACCGCCTCAGGATTTGATGAACAGGAGAGATAGATCTGAATGTCATCAGCTTCCAGCTCCCTGCATGACCTCTTCCAGTGGCCTCATATAGATAATAAAAAGCAATTTGAAAGAAGGCAAAATATTTTAAATTTAAAAAGGCATTAGCTATGACTAAAAGCGATTTCTTTCTTTTTTAGTCACTACCAGAAATTGAGGACAAGCAGCAGGGATTATTGTATTTATTTGTTTAAGCATTTTTACCCTGTTCTTCAGTCACCTATGCTCTTACAGTGACTTACTAAATCACTAAACTATTAGCCCATTAAAACAATAAAAGATGTGGTTTTGCTTCTTGCTTTAATAGTCTTTCCTGTTCATCACAGGACAATTGATGGATCTACTAGTGTATGTGAGTGGAGGGGCCTAGGCCCAGTCAGAGAAGCTGCAGCAGTAGGTGGAAATGGCAATGATGATATTTTGCCTCACTGTCTGCTTCAACCTCTTACTCATAGAGCAGCTGATAGTGCCTTTCTCTGCTTGTGATGTTTGTTGGGACATCTGATTGATAAAGTGTTTGACTAAATGAGCCTCTGGTCTGATTTAGCATAGTACAGTATGTGTTCCAATGCATTTTTTTTTCTGATCTGTTTGATGATTAGATGTTGTTGTACATCAAACACCCTTGTCAATATCCCAGCAATAGATGCTTTAATTCTTGTAGCTCTGAAAATTGCCATTTTGTATGTTTTCTGATGGGGCTTCTGTGCCTTTAACAAATGGAAGTTCAGTAGGTGAGGCTCCCCATTACATTATGATAAGGGAAATAGCACCTGTTGAATGTCTGACTGTAACACAACTACATGTGTAATACATGCACATTACATGTGTGCACAGTTCTATAGCCAACCATTAGCCGATGCTGGAAGAGAGACATTCTAATTAAATACTCACTCTCCAGGTGTTGCGAAGTCCAGGCATGGATGCCCCCCTGTTCTCTTGCAGCTTGAGAACTTGGTTTCACAAACCTGAATGTCCTACTCACCATACACTTCGTATGTTGGAAAGGTGAAGCCAGTTCCAATGCCTGATTACTGTATAATATATATGGTTTCAAATATGTGTCTGTTATGCTCTCCTTTTATATTTTTAGGTGTGATCTTTAAAAAATCTCAAGTGTATGTCTGAAAATATATATGAAGATATTGTGTAGTAATATTGCCAAACTGCAGTCCTTAGCTGCAGTAACAGATTAGTCAGCTTCTTCCTAAAACCTCCACTTCAAACTCATCTTTTTAAAAAGTTAGAAAAGTCTCAAAATAAGTCCCTATTTATTCAGTGTGGTGTTTTTTTCTTTTTTTTTGCTGCATCCTGCTAAGCATTTGTGCAATGATATTGATAGACCTATATGCATAATAAGTACAGTATTTATAGCAGAAGTGCCATTTTTATAGTGTGCTGTAGAAACAATTTCCCTGGATTCCAAATGTTGGTCACTCAATAGAGTGCCAGAAGTAAGTTTGTAGGTTCATGGCTGAGTTAGAGGATAGGAGGAAAATCCTGAGCATGTCATGGAAAAGCTGGTGCAATAAATGCATTGTACGATGTGGAATTTTTTAAATCAACATTTTTGTGAATTTCTTACGTGCCCGTGTCACATATTTTACACAATATTGAAATATAGTATACATCTTTATTGTATGCGTCATTGTATAACCCGCTTTTCTTTTCTTGATTCTGTTATCTAAGAATTTAAAATCTTGGAAAAAGGGTCTTAATCAAGCAGAAACATATAGTGGAAGACCCTTTTCTCCAGTTGTTCCCCACCAACCATGCTCTAGTGGGCTGTTAACAACAACACAAGATCAGAGTCAGTAAAACTTAAAAGAAATTTTTAAGTTTTACTGACTGCAGTGCTGGTCTCGGAGTCAGAACGCTGATGCAGGAGTGCCACGGTGCCCCCGCATCGGCGTTCTGCGTGTAGCATCGACACTACCACGTATGGTTGACACTACAGGGCATCTAGGATGGTGCCCTAGTCATCTTAGACAATATACTGCCCATTAGTATCCTACTTTCAACATTAAATGCTAATAATACTTTTCACAGGTCTCAGGTCTGGCAAACTGGGAGAGCAATGTGAAGCTGTTGTCCGTTTTCCCAGACTTTTTCAGAAATATCCATTCCCAATTTTAATCAACTCAGCATTTTTAAAGCTAGCTGATGTTTTCAGAGTTGGGTAAGTAGAATTGGTTCATTCCTCCTCCTGGGTACTCAAGCTATTGTGTATTTTTCTTACAGTTCAGTCCTATGCATGTCTACTCATAAATAAGCCTCACTGAATTTAATCTGTCTTATTCCCCAATGCGAGTGTATATAGGGTTTTAACAGTTTGTCCTTCTTTTAGTAGCATCCTCTTGTTTAAATAGTGAAAAGTGTTTCAGGCCAAAGCCATTGTCTAAATTGCAAACAAAAATCCTAACATTTCACCTACTGCTTTGGTGGGCTTCCTCAGAGGTTACAGTTTTCTAGTGACTCAAAGGGCAAATGCACAAATAACCTGTAGGCATTCGCCAGGTTTCATCTGTACTATTGGGATAGGGTCACCTGCATCCCTGCTGGTCTTAATTGGTGAATTTCATAGTCCAATGAACTTGCTCAAAGCTAGTTGGCATCTGAGAAAACGTTCCTCAGACAGTAAACCGCAAAGAATAATGGCTACTGTATCTGCCTGATTCAGTAGCCCCTTTGGTATGCCAAGGCATTGCAGAAGGCTTTGTAGTGCTAGAAGTGTCCAAACCAGGTGAAAAATAGGCAGAATATAGGGTAGAAGTAATCACACTTGTACACAAACCTTCTTTATATCTTTTAAAACAGAAACAACTTTCTGAGGCTCTGTGTTCTGAAAGTTACCCAGCAGAGTGAGAAGCACTTGGAAAAGATCCTGAATGTGGATGAATTTGTGAAAAGAGTTTTCTCAGTTATTCACAGTAATGATCCAGTTGCTCGAGCTATCACACTCAGGTATGCATGTTTATAGAGTAAGGGCCTCTCTGAACACTCTCTTCTTGAAAGTATAATGTCCGTATAGTAATAGTGGGAGAACAAATGCTGCCTTATATGGTCCATCTACTCTAGTATTGTGTACTTTGCCAGTGGATCTTCATGGTCTCCAGCAAAAGTCTTTTTCAGCCTTATATTATTATCTGTGTTCTTTAGCAGGTTGACCTGTTGCATGAAGCACATGCTCTTTCACTGAGAAATAGTCTATCTCCAATTCTTGAACTTGTATGCAGCTCTCCAGAATATCTAATACATGTGCAACATCTTAGATGTTGTTAATGACTTCATATTGCCACTGTTTTATCTGGCTCAGTTTTTCTGTTGTTGAGAATGTCAGTCTTTCAGTGAGTGCCATCAGTGGTTTACGGGTCATACCATAATGAAGGTCTTCCAGAAAAGATTTGTGACTATGTGAACAATGCTTCTCTTTTTCTATCCTGTAGGATGTTAGGCAGTATGGCATCCATAATCCCAGAAAGGAAGAATGCACATCACAGTATTCGTCAGAGCCTGGACTCTCATGACAATGTAGAGGTTGAAGCTGCTATCTTTGCTGCGGCTAATTTTTCTGCTCAATCCAAGTAAGATGGGCATTTTGTGTGCTTCCGTTATTTCTGAGTGTTAAGACAGTACTTTCCAATTATTATTTGGCTTTTATATAGGAATTGTTTTCTAAATAATGTTTCATATGCATTGTTAAAACCTCACTACAGCTTTGTGATCTAGATCATTGTGTTGTCTTCAAAGGTGGGATAAACACGCCTTGGTAGAGAAGCTTCCATATATTTTGTTTTCCAGGCTTCCATAACTATCCACTTCTGCCAAGTGTCAAGGAACAATCTCTGAGCAGAGTGAGAGAATGAATGAATGATGATCAACATAGTTGTATGATTTATACTTTGACTATTGATTAAGCCTTCTGCATTTAGCTTTTAGTTGGCAGCAGAGATTCCTATGCTAAAAGACAGTTGAAAGTTATGACTTAAAGTTCCTGTTGTGATAATCATTGCAGGCTATTTCTAGTCTAGTCCATGACTAAGTCTTGTAGGAATTTTGAGGTGGATTGGTTTTCCCTTCAGATCCTGTCAGGAAGGGATGACATCTTGGGTAGACATCTGGCATCCCTAGCATAAGATGGCAGTCCTATATATACTTTCCTGGGAGCCCCATTGGACACAGTGAGACTTCTGAGTAGACATGCATAGGATTGTGCTGTAAGTGGTAAAGGATGTTATCCTGTACACAGAACAATCCAGTGCATGTGTACTCAGAACTGTCCCATTATGTCCAATGTGGCATACTCCCAGGACAGTGTGTATATGGTAACCTTATGCCTGTGTTACCAGATTTTTACTCTTACTTTAGGCATGCCCTGAAAGGATCTGAAGAGAAAACTCATCCAGCTCAAAATTCCTATATGACTTTTACAGGTAAGGGTCTGTAATATTCTTGCTGTAGTGTTTTGACTACTGTTTTTCTCCATACTGCTGGCACATCTGATTATTGAATCATAGCAGTACAATATCTTGTGAACAAATGAATCAGTTAACATCACATCTATCAAGAATTCATTAAAAAAACAGTATCAACCTGCAAATCTGTTTGCAATTTTTTTCATTTTTCTAATTGACTTTGGTTTCTCTTATTCTTGACAGAGATTTCGCTGGAGGAATATGCAACAAAATCAGTGAAATGATTCAAGGTATATGAATTTCATTCAATTATCAATGAAAAGCAGTAAATCAAGTTTTCAGTTGACTTCATTTCTTTTTTGGTTTGTGGATTTGTGGTAGATATGGTTTACTCTTTTCTCTCCATATTGCTGGTTGCTTTTTGTATGTTTGGCATGTGATGTTTCTAAGGTTTTATATTTGAAGCTGTATTTCAAAACAGGTGCTATTTAATTGCAACGTTGTTTTAAAATTCAATTTATTATTTTTCAAATGTTTGCTCCATTATAGAAGAGTGGAAAAATATGTAACCTGGTTTAGATAGGCTGTTAGGTTGAAATTTCTTGAATGAGGGTAAGTTTTCTGTGTGTCTCCCTTCTAACTGAACCCTTGGGTGAAAAGAGAAAGCTTACTTGTGGGTAGTGGCTATGTTACTTGGAGCACAATCTAGAGGGTGCTGTAGGCCAGCACAAGTCTTTTGGGCCAGCCTACACATGTAGGGCCGGAGGCCCAAAAGTAAGGCCAGCCTTGCTCAGGGAGGCAGAATGGGGTGGGGAAGGAGGGGAATGGGGGGGGGGCCTGTGGGTGGCCCAGCCCGGCCCAGGGAGAGGGTGGAGACAGGATCTGGCCTTTGTGCCAGATCCTAACCTCCATCCTCAGCCCAGGTGGCCCCGATTCTGCCTCTTGGAGTTGTGCCACTGATTTTGGCGGTGGAGCTCTGAGTAGCCCCATCTGGGCTACTGCATATTACCTGGGGGAAGGGAAATAAATTTCCCTTTTCCTGGGTAGTGCGGCGCATGAGGTTTTGGATTGTACTCTGCAGTACTTACTTTGGCCCAGGAACTCACAAAATACCTTCTACCAGTGAAGAAATCAAATTAGGTGCTGCTATGCTGCACTTTTAAGAAAGCTGATGCTTTTACTGGCTCTGAAATCTTGTGCACTGTGTACTATGAAATCATGTGTACTAAGGAGTAAGCTGTCCTGAATTTATGGGGCTATATGACCATGTTGTAGGTGGGTCAAGTCTCTCCAGTGTTTGAGACAGCAAATGAAGCAAAGTGAATAAATATGACAATTATTTCAGGCATGGGGCACAGTTTGATATAAATAAGCTTCTGAATGGTCTTCCTGTAGCACTGAGATAGCATCTTTGGGTGGTGATTTAAGAGGATTGCAGTGTCCTGAAATTCTTTGCTATGAGAGCCTCATGAAAGGCTTCAGGAAGAAGCTTCCAGAATCCCAAGTCTGCCTACAGTTTTCAGGGAAGGGCTCCAGTGTATGGAAGTGACTGGGGACATAGAAAGGGATAATTGATAATCCATCCGTGCAATCCTATTATGTTTACTCAGAAGAAAGTACCACTGATGTAAATGGAGCTTACTTCCACGTAAATAAGCATTGGATTGTAGCTGGGCAGCGTTGATGGTGGGAGGCCTTCCCCCAGTCTGTGCCCGTGCCCACCAGCTTCATTGCATACACTGCCACAATGGCATTTCCACCAGCAGAACTCATGTTCCACACGGGGAAAACCCAATTAGCATTGTGCTATAAATTACTTAAGGAATTGAACTGGGTTGTCATTCTTGAGAGCCGGTATTGGAATAGCCTCATTAGTAGAACAAGATTAGTAGAACAACCTATTTGCTTTGTGTGATAACATTGTTTATTTTTTGTTCAATTTAATATCGGACTGCGTGAGCACTCCCATGCCTATTCCTTACCAAATTTTAATGGATTTTTAATGTATGGTGACAATGGATAATTGGTAAAAGAGTTTATTGTGGGTAAGGAATAAGATATTTTTGTTTGTGTCAGGGCAGAGGCCCTGTAGTCATTAAAATTATATTTCCTTACATGTGGGTAAAGTCGATGAGATTTTAGAATCCTCTCTTGCTCTCATTTAAAAAAATTTGTGTGGATGTTAACAGGCAAAGAGGTGGTGGGTTCTGCCTGTGTAATGTAATTCATGGCCACCTCCCATTTATCACAGCTATCCAAATCTATGAATGTAGGCATCTTATTTTAAGCACAGATCAGCTGGCTAGGTGGTGCTGCTGAGTTGCTTTTAACCTGAGATGGTCAGTTTAAGGTAGTCTTCCATAGTCCATTTTTCATTTTGTGTAACAGGTTTAGCCACTCCTGTAGACCTGAAGCTGAAGTTGATCCCTATCCTGCAGCATATGCACCATGATGCCAGCCTGGCTTCCAGTGCCCGTCAACTTCTCCAGCAGTTGGTGACTTCCTATCCTTCTACCAAGATGGTCATTGTCAGTTTGCACACTTTTACCTTGCTTGCTGCCTCCTCTCTTGTTGACATTCCCAAACAGGTCAGTTTTTCCCCCTTTTTTGAGAGTGTAAAAAAAGTGTGAAATTCTGGAGCTGAGGAAATTATTCAGCCCTCCCCCCTACTTGGCCCCATCCCCTCCCATGCCTGCTGGCATAACTAACATTGCACTAATGGAGGCTGATTGATTTTATACTGCCCTTTCTTCAAGGAGCTCAGGACAACGTACATGGTTCCTTCTTTCCTTGTGTCCTCACAACAGCACTGTGAAGCTGAGAGAGAGAGAGAGAAACTGGCCCAATGTCACCCAGGAAGCTTTATGGCTGAACAGGGATGTGAATCTGGATCTTCCAGGTCAAAGTCTAATTCCTCAGCTACTACACATGTCCTGGTTCTTTTATGGCAGTTGCGAAGAAGTCTCTGCCAATGTGTGTACAGGCCCGCCGGTGGAAGGCCTGAGCGGCTGCCTGCATGCTGGCAGACAGTCAACGATTCACCAGCCCAAGTAAACCAGTGCAGGGGATTGGAGGGAGGGGGGTCAAATGGGCTGGCTTTGGTGCATGAAGCTTCTCTAAGTTTCCATATTGGGCTTCTTCTCTTAATTGCTTGTACACACCCCTGCTAACTGGGCAAGAGGCACTTCTTCAAGTGGTACTCTTATATTTAGCAGGGGGACAGTAATTCTTCCTCTTCACCCCAGCACAGGGTCTTTTCTAGTGGCTGTTGCTGGTGGTGTTCTGCATTTTTTAGATTGTGAGCCCTTTGGGGACAGGGAGCCATTTAACTTTATTTTTTGCCTGTATGCTTTGTGAACTTCTTGTTGAAAAGCTGTATATAAATACTATTTGATTGATCGATTGATTGATACCTGCATACCTTCTAAGAAAACCCAGGAAAAAGTCCAAAATAACTTCCCTTCAAAACTTATTCTGATACAGATACAGCTCTTATTGCAATATTTGAAGAATGACCCAAGGGAGGCTGTAAAGAGACTTGCTATCCAGGACTTAAAGTTACTTGCAAATAAAACTCCTCATACTTGGAGCAGAGAGAATATTCAGGTATGTAAATATCACCATTTTTATTTTGAAGCTAAGGGCCCATCCAACCTGCCAACCTCAATGCAGCCCTGAGGTAAGGGAACAAACATTGTACCTTCAGGAGTCCTCTGTGACAGTTTCCACCACCACCACAGGCTGCAGCGCATGCCCTTTGGCACACCTGCCATTGGTGCTGGTCAGTTGAATAGGATTGGGCCCTGAATTTATGCTAGAAAGACCTCTGCTGGCCTATAAATTGTTCATTACCCACAGGTGATGCTTGTAAAGTCCTGCCTCTTCCCTACATTGCTTCCAGATTTTTTTCAAAAGTTCTGCCCCTGCTTTGGGAACTTTGGGACTCGGTGTAACTGATATGTAGATGACACCCAGCTTTTTCTCTATGTGAATCTAATCCCAGCGATAGTGTCAAAATTCCTGGAGGTGGTTAGGGACTGGATGAGTATTAATAAACTGAAACTAAATGGATGCCAAACAGATGTCTAACCTGGTTGGGAGAACTATGTCTCAGGTGCTGGATTGTCAGTCTGTCTTGAATGGGATTCTACTCCCACCCTCAAAAGCTAGGTTGCACTCTCTCTGCCAGTACAGGCTTGCAATTTAGAGGTCCTTCTGGATTCTCTGTTGCTCCTGGTTGCAAGGTGTTGGTGATGGCAAGGGGGGCCTTTGCCCAGTTGAGGCTGATGTGTCAGCTGTGCCTGTACTTGTGTAAGCACAGTGACCCATGCCTTAGCGATATCAAAACTGCTATAATGCACTCTACATTAGGCTGCCCTTGAAGATTGTCTGGTAACTGCAATTAGTTCAGAATGTGGTAGCCTGCATGGTTTTGGGACCTTGGCGATATGACTATCAGATAGTTGTTCCTGTGGCTATATTGACTGCCATTTGATTTCTGGACATAATTCAAGGTTCAGGTTTTGACCTATAAGGCCCTTTACAGCTTGGGACTGGGATAGCTGCCATTTTTTACCCGGCGGGTAATTAACCTGTGGAATTCCTTGCCACAAGAGGTGCTGATGGCATCTGGCCTAGACGCCTTTAAAAGGGGATTGGGCAGATTTCTGGAGGAAAAGTCCGTTGTGGGCTATAGGCCATGATGGGTTGTGCAACCTTCTTATGTTAATAATAGGCTACTTCAGAATGCCAGGGGCAAGGGAGTGGCAACAGAACGAAAGTGTCTTATTGCCTCGTGTGTTCCCTGAGGCATGTGGTGGGCCACTGTAAGATACAGGAAGCTGGACTAGTTGGGCCTTAGGCCTGATCCAGCAGAGCTCTTCTTATGTTCTCCCATTTTAGTTTGTCCCCCAAGGTCATTTGGAGGGTCCTCCTCTGGGTGCTGCCTGTAACTGAGGCTAGATTGGCAGCAACAAGGGGAAAGGCCTTCTCTGTGATGGCACTAATATAACACTATGGAAATTGAATTGAGATCTTTGCCCTAGCTCAGTCTGTCTGGTGGACTAAAAACATTTTTACTGTAGCAAGTGTTGCCACTTCAGTTTCTGTTGATTGCTTTTCCTGTTCTGTGTTTGGTCAGTAATCTGCTCTGCTGTTATTTTTAGCGGGCTTTAGTGTTTTATTTATTTCTCTTTTTGTGTTGTGTTTTTACGTCTTGTTTTTCATTCTAATTGCTGCTTTTATTGTGATTTGTTTTTTATGGTATCATATTTTTATCATGGTTGTAAGCGAACCTTGGTGCCCCAGTGCTTACAGGGAAAGTGTACAGGCATGCCCTGGTATCTGCTGGGGTTCCATTCCAGACCCCAGCGTGGAAATCTGAAACCGTGGATATTGGGGATGCCTTTTTAAAGATAGGGGAACATCAGTGGTTTTGCTGCAACAAGATAAAAAAACAGATTTGTTTAATGTTCCCCTATCTTTTTAATAGGCATCCCAATATCTATGGTATCCATGGATAACTGAAATAGGAAGGCCTGTGATATTTACAAGGAGGGAATCAGCAGTGAAATCTGTGAAATGGGCACAGCAAGACAGAAACTGGAGCGTACTGTATGTACATGTGCCTGATATGAGTCTCCAGCTATGGACTCCTAGCCTTGTAAATGTTATTACAGCATTTGTTGAGTTGGATGACCTGTGCAATTGGGAATTGTTCCATTTTGCAGAATTCTGCCATGGCTAGTGGTGTGCAATGAAGGTATGTGTCAGCTGTGATGTTATTTAATGTGATCTTCACTGTTGCTGCAATCATGTTCAGTGATGTGTTGAAACATTCTAGCAAGAGGTGTTGTGATTTAGACAGATGGTGGCATTTTTCGTCTCTGCTATTTTCAGGCTGAAGTCTAAGGCTAAAGAGAAAAATAATTGGAGTTGCACCTCCTGCTGACAACTCTGTTTTGGCTGTCCTGTACTGCTGGCAGCATTCTCTATACTGTCATTCTCTATACCAGTGGTTCTCAACCTGGGGGTCGGGACCCCTTTGGGGGTCGAACAACCATTTTGCAGGGGTCACCGGCACCTCCCTCCAAAACACACACGGGGGGGGGGAAACGGGTCTGTGGGGGGTGGGGGACGAAGCTCGGCCCAAGACAAAGGAAGACACTAAAAGGGAGCTGCGGAATTTCTCACCTTGGAAGCCTCACGGGGTGCCATGGGACTACTTGGGAGGAGGCACGCAGGGGCGTTGCCCGGGGAGTTCTCCTGCCCACGTGCGCTTTCCCGGGAGGGATGCTCATTGGGCGGCGCGGGGCCGACTCGCGAGTCAACGCACGTCCGAGGCTGCTATCCCGCGCGCACTCATGGGCCAGAGTGTGACTCCCTGGGAGCAGCGTGCAGGACGGGCGGCGGCTCTCCAGCCCTGAGAGAGTCTGCAGGGCGCTGCACGAGTGAGCCATCCCGCCCCGACGTCAGGCTTGTGGGTGCTTCGCCTCCCCCGTCACAACAACCCTGCAAGGTAAGCGAGGCTGAGAGAGGGGGACCGGGTCAAGGGCACCCAGGAAAGCTGCCTGGCTTGAGCAGGGATTTGCGTGCTGGATCCGGTCCGCGCGCCACGCTATCATCCCTCTCGAGATGACTTTCCGGGGGGGCGCCTCATGTGGCGTTAAAGGCGCAAGTTCTCGCCGGGCAGGTGCAGCCACACTGAGGGAGGTCTGGCTGGAGAAAGAAGGCCTTTCACGCAGACGGGAGGCCGCGCGAGCTAATGGACGACCTTTCGGGAGAGTCAGAGGGCTGCTTGTGTCTGTGCGCGCTAACGTGGATCTGAGTCCCAGGCTGCAATCCTATACTCACTTTCATGGGAGTAAGCTGCATTGAACACAGTGAGACTTACTTCTGAGTAGACATGCATAGAATTGCGCTGTCAGTGAGTTCGATGCAACTTGCTCCCAATTATGGTTGGGGGTCCCAACAGGCTGTCATAGTAAAAAGTGGGTCCCGGTGGAAAAAAGGTTGAGAACCACTGCTCTATACTGTCTATACTATACTCATATTCTGCAGAACATTTGGATTGCTCCTGAGCCCCTGGCTGGAAGTTTTGTGTTGTCGCTTGGCTCTCAGTAGTCATCTTTCTGAAGTGTTGAATGTACTTCTAATGTTACTTTGAATGTTCAACAATGCCCAATTCTTAGAGATATTTGAAAATAGTGTCATTTATTTTACTCAGAAGTAAGCCCATTTTGTCCAGTAAGACTTAGCCCAGTGATGGTGAAACGTTTGTGTTCAGTGTGTCAAAAATTCAGGCACCTTTCCCCCGTGACTAAGGAGGGGAAACAGAACATCCCCATCTCCCTTTCCCTTTATTTACCAGAGCATCATGTACAGCTTGTCTCCCTCCTCTGTGTCATTTGTCTTTCTTTGGCGGGACTGAGTGGGCTGGGTAGAAGAGGTGGGAAGCCTCTGGTGGGTCGGCAGCAGTGACATTTGGTGGCCAGATCTGCAAGCACATGTGCAGGAGAGGGTAGGAGGGCACAAAAGTGAAGAGGAGGGGCGAAACGAAGGAGGCAGTCACACATGCATCCTGGACTCCAGGGCAGGCAAACGACGTGCTGGAAGTGCCAGCCAGCAGCTTGTTGATTTGCTGGTGCCACAGTCCTGGCATGGGGCTCCATCAGAGTTGGGACTCAATTTGGTGTAGTTGGAGAAATCAGATTAAAACAGGGTCATACTGTATATTTCTTGTATTTTTGTTCAGTTTCTCAAACAGGGAGAATAGTTGTTGTTGGGTGTTGGTGAATGCTGGCGGGTCACCCAAAACGTCACGGCGTGTCACAGCTTCACCATCACTGACTTAGTCTGTAATCCTGTCTTACTGGAAACAAACACCTCTACTAATCCTGCTGATAAGCTCTCTCCAGAAAACACAAAGCTAGCTGCCCTGTAGGGACTGCCAGGCTGCAGCTAGTCCAGCTTCCATGTGTCAGCGTGGTGTGGCTGTGCAGCAGTTACATGTTGCACTTCGTAACAAAGTCCTTGTTTCCCCCTTATTTTTGGCCTATTTTTCCTTGGCCTATTGTTTCTATGAGTATGACAATGCTGTATGCTGTCACCCTGCTTATTCAGCTTATATGCAGAGTACATCATGAGGAAAGCTGGGCTGGATGATTCACAGGCTGGAATCAAAATTGCTGGGAGAAATATCAACAACCTCAGATATGCAAACAATACCACTCTAATGGCAGAAAGTGAGGAAGACCTAAAGAACCTTCTGATGAGGGTGAAAGGGGAAAGTGCAAAAATTTGCTTGAAGCTCAACATTAAAAAAACTAAGATCATGGCAACCACTCCCATCACTTCCTGGCAAATAGAAGAGGAAGAAATGGAAGCAGTGACAGAGTTTATTTTCCTGGACTCCAAGATCACCGCAGATGGTGACTGCAGCCATGAAATTAAAAGACATTTACTTATTGGGAGGAAAGCTATGGTGAACCTAGACAACTTAATAAAAAGCCGAGAGATCACCCTGCCAACAAAGGTTCGCATAGTCAAAGCCATGATTTTCCCAGTAGTCATGTATGGCAGTGAGAGCTGGACCGTAAGGAAGGTGTTGGAGAAGACTCTTGAGAGTCCCCTGGACTGCAAGGAGATCCAATCGGTCAATCCTCCAGGAAGTCAAACCTGATTGCTCCCTGGAAGGACAAATCCTGAAGCTGAAGCTCAAATACTTTGGCCACCTCATGAGAAGAGAGGACTCTTTAGAAAAGACCCTCATGCTGGGAAAGATTGAAGGCAAAAGGAGAAGGGGGCGGCAGAGGATGTGTATCCTTCTGGCAATCAATGAACATGAAATTGGGCGAACTCCGTAAGCTAGTGGAGGCCAGGGAGGCCTGGCGTGCTGTGGTCCATGGTGTCGCGAAGAGTCGGACATGATTTAGCGACTGAACAACAATTGTTTCTACTTCCTGGTAGCCTACCGGGCATCCTAGAAGCAGGAGCCTTTACCCTCGGATGTTCCTCAGATATTCCTTGCTTGAGAACAGTGTGTTTGGTGCAGAATGTGGTTGATCTACCTGGGCTTCCCCAGTGATAATAGCTTTGTTGTCCTAGGAGGGGAGTTTTTTCCCCCCAAGATCTACCCCCCACTGTTTTCCTCCATTTGGGGTAGTGACAGAAGATATCTACCAATTTGCCCTCCACCATTTCGCTCCTGAACCAGGAACTCAGTGAAGTGGCGAGCAGGAAGGGTTGCTAACCACCAAGTGATACTCCTGTTGCTAAGCCTCCAGTTTCCCTAACAAACTGGGGAAGACTAGGCCTGAATCCCTCCTTGGACTATGAAACTCATTGGGTGACCTTGGCCTGCGAAAACGTAACTTGATGACCTTGGTCTGAGGGGTTTTTTGGGTTTTGTTTTGTTTTTGGTAGTTCAATTCAGGTCTTCAAGATTTGCATCAATACATAACTAACAAATGACACATTCTCTTAGAGAGAATTTTGGCCTCATGAGGGTTAGCCCAGGGTTAAAGTCAGAAATGTGGTCAGAAACAGGCATGGCTGAGTTCCAGAGCAGGCAGAACTGGATCCAAGGCTCGAGGCAGATGCGTAGTCAGATTTGGGAAAACGTTGAGTTCCAGCAGTTGGGAGGGTCAGAGGCAGATGTACAGCTGAAGTTGGGCAAGGACCACAGACTCAAGGAGCAGGCATTCTGTTGTTTCTCTGTCGGTCTTGCAGTGGTGCACTGCCTGCATTGGGGAGCATGGGGGAATTTGCCTTGGGGGAGGTCTGCGGTCTAGGAGTCCCTGTTCAGGGGTCTTTGGTTTGAGGACCTGGTTTACAGCCTCAGGCTCTGTGTTAGGGTATAGCACCTCTGTGGTTTATATTAGCGGCCTCCTAATCTGCCTAGCTGCTCCGCCTCTAAATTGGAGTCCTTGCCACTGCTTGAGGTTGGGGCCATTACCATTGTCATGGAACTGCTGAGAGAGAGCTACTTTATTTGACTATCCTGCCCAGGGCTAGACTTAGATTGCAGATCATTGTTCTTCTCAAACTGAGGTCTTTCCCTCGCCCCCCCCCCCGTCAAATAAGTATACATCAGGAACAGCTAAAGGTACATTCATTAATTATTGAACACAATCTGTGACCAGTGTGCCAGGGCTCCCCAAGGGACCATATGGTTCCCATGGAGAATGGCTGCTCTAAAGAACCATCATTTACCCATAGAAACATCCAGGAAGGTCTCATTCTTTTTGAAGACTTTTTTCTTAATCCAGATGCATTAATCTTGGGTACATTTTGTTGAGAAGCATTTGCAGTCTATCCTGTTGAGTCTTTTCTGTTTTGACTTGGGGCTGTGGTACTGGGGAAGGGTTTAACCCAGGGATGTCAAACCTAAGGCCTGGGGGCCAGATGCAGCCCATAGAAGCTCTTTATCTGGTCCTCAGTCTCTCCCAGCACTGCTCTCTGCTGCTGAGCTGTCATTGCTGAAAGTGTAGACTACGTGATAATTGGGCTTTCCCATATCTTGACAATATGGTCAAGATTTGCTAATTTTTTCTTCTATTTGCAGCTAATGAGTTTATTTTGTCATGACCAGATTCATGGCATCACTTCCTGCTTAATGACATCATAAATGTTATTCGGCCCACCGTATGCAATGAGTGCAACTCCCCTGATTTAACCCTTTCCTCTTGCATTGTTTTCCAGATTTGAATTGTCCTTCCCCAAAGCTGTTGCTGTCCTGGCAATGCTTGTATGTTTTCTCTTGAAGGGTAAATAGTATCTTCATACAATAGTATCATCACAAATCAAATCAGGAAAACAATATGGGAAAGCATCCTGCTTTTAGGGGGTCCTGATTTTTTCTCATGTGCCCCACTTCTCTTCCCCACAAGAGAAGCCTTGAAAAAAATCAGAAGGGTTGTTCATAGAGCTCCTACATCACATCTAGTTTGACCATAGCACAGTGATGCTATTGGAGCTCACAGCTGAAGTATAGGTTTTGGCGCCCTGGATAGAATAGGAAAATATTCCCCCAAAAGGATTGCATTTTTGTAACTGCTAAACTGAAGATATAATAGAACAGCTGGTTTATGAGCAAGCCTGGAACAACATTTTCGCAAAGGAAAACCAAACCGGGCTTGCAGAGAAACCAAATTTCATTTATTTTGAGTAATTTAATTTTGTTGCTCTGACTTCAAAGATCGGTTCTCCACTAAATGTGCTGTTTGGTCACTATGCTGAACGTTTATTAAGGATGTGTATCCCTCTGGCAAAATGTCAAAACTGTGGTTTCTTGTTATAAAACAAAAAAAAGCGATAGGAAAATATAAGAGATGGATATGAGTTTTTATTTTTCCCTTGAGGATTTTTCTGACTGTTGAGATTAATGCCACCTTATCATTTGTTGCCAAAGAAAAAATATCCAACAATGTGATTTTTGTTTATTTTAAATACTCAGAGGGCACAACCAAAAATCCACTGTTGCTTTTATCGTCAATAATTTTTTGTCTTACACAACCAGAATCCAATTTATTAGTGTGTGAAAGTTTCAGACTATTAGCAGAGTATTACCTTTTCCTCCTGGCATGTTGTGATGGATTTTTAAACCATTGAGATATCGCAGAAATTGAAATAAATGCAACCATTGTGCATTACACAGTGCAGATTTAAAGTGGAAATGTTTCTAAAAAGAATTCAACAATTGTCTGAAATATGTTTCTCATTTTCATTTATTCCAAGACATGTGTTGCTTAAATGATACGTATTTTATGTAGATTGGGAAGGAAGCCTATAAATTTAAAACCATGATTTTTTTTCCAGTTCTGGAATGTTAAATAGTGATGCGATTGTAGGGTGCAATCCTAATTTGCACTGGAATAGGCAGGCCAGCTCACCTGCACTGCATTCTAACAATGTTAGGAGACGGCAGCCTCAGCACGGGACAAGGGAATATTTTCCCCTTGCCCCAGGGTAAGCCCCATTCAGCCTTATGGAGCTACTCAGATCTGCGCCAGCAAAAGAGCAGGTGTAAGTCCATGAAATTGGGGCTGCCCAGCCTAGGGTGGGGGTTTGGATACGGCTCAATGGCTGTGTCCCATCTCTGCCCACAGCACCATCCCATTATGCCTCCCACCTGCCTTTGGTACACCCTTGGTGCTGTCCTGCGCTGTCAGAGCTAATAATTAAATTACATTTAATTTTTCCTGACTGTAAATCATTGTTTCTACTTAATGCCATATTATGGTGTGTTGTTGTTGTTGAAATAATGTAAGTAGAAATGGTGATGCTTGTAATTAATTCCCAGGCCCTTAGATTAAGGAAGCACAGCACAATGATTCTCATTTCAGGGAGCAGCTTCTGTGGGTGCATTCTCATAGGTATATTCTTCACCTTGTGACTGCAAGAAGAAATGATGAATGGCATAGTGAAACAGCCATTGCACAGAAAGGGCTTTCCTATCACTTTACACCTCAGACAGATGCTGGTGTAGTATAATGGTTAATTAAGCTCTTGTGTGATCCAGGAAGTCCCCCATCCCTATTCACTGTGAATTCACTAGATGACCATCAGCAAACGCTTCTTGTAACCTCAGCTGCAGTATCTGCAACTTGGGAATAATATTGGTTTACTATACAGTGTTATAAGAAATACTGAGATCTTGTGTGTTGTGATGCACTTTGAACACCCTGAGGTGTTATATAGTTGACGATGACAACGGTGATGATCAACAAGGCTTTTCAATGGGGATGCCTCACTTGTGAATGCTCGGTTGTGAATCATCAAGTGATGAAATGTAGTGACATACATATATGTGCCAATCACCAGCAATTAACACACTGAGAATTTTTGTTACTTATTTTTCCTTACAGAAAATTGTTTCCTTGGGCTAAAATTATTCTTTCTTCTGGCTTTTAGGCACTTTGTGAATGTGCTCTTCAAACGCCTTATGACAGCTTGAAACTAGGCATGCTATCTGTACTTTCCACGCTGTCGGGGACGATAGCCATCAAACAATACTTCAGCATTGCTCCAGGTATGAATAGATTAGATCAGCTTAGCATCAGTATGTGTTCATTTGTCTTTTTCCTTTCTTTTTTTGGAGCTTTGTATAAGTGGTGATTTTCAATCCTTTGAACACTGTTAATCATGTTGAACATTGTGTTTCCCTGAAAGGTACTGAAACACTTTGCAAACTGCTGAAATGATTTTAATTGGTCTGTGGGACTGTAATAATGGCTGAAATTATGACTAAGAATCTAATTGCATGACATTCACTAGAAAACTAGCAAGGGCCAACTGAGTGTAAGAATGGTTTCAGGTTGTATTGAGTGACATCATTGGTGCAGATCAGTTCCTGCACTACAGCTGCCTTCTGTTCGAATATTCCCAGACAATCATAACCGAGTTGCCGGTTCCTGTTGACTAAGAATGCATCAGTGCACAGAGGAGATTTAAATTGTCCTTAGCTCTGCAGTCACACACATTGCAGAGTGGTAGAATATGGTGCTAGAATGTGTTAGATTGCCAGATGCAGGGGAGAGGGAATGAGATGCAAGTATCTTGTTGTGTTGTGTGCTCTTTGAGGCATCTAGTGGGCCACTGTGAGAGACAGGAAGCTGGACTAGATGGGCCTTTGGCCTGATCTACTGGGCTCTTCCTATGTTCTTATGCAATCCCTATGTATTGTTTAATCATAATGTTGATATATGCTGCTTTTGAGTCATCCTGTTCAAGTTAAATCGTATTGATTTCTTTGAAATTTGCTTAATGTAGGTAGTAGTTTGATTTGTTATGTGTGTATCTTCTTCTTCTTCCAAGGAACTTGGAGTTGCATTTTAACCTTGCAACCACCCTGTGAGATCAGTTAAGCTGACAAATAAAGAGTTGCTCAAGGCCACTCAGCTGACTTTCTTTAAGGAGACAGGAAGAAGTTGCACTGAGGTTTGCAGAATGCAGAAGCAACAAAGAGACATTCCTGATACTTTCAGCAAAGGCCTTGCTTAATTTGGGCCTTTGCAGGAAGTGCCAGCAGCATCTCAACTGACAACTTGGGGAGGAAGAGGAGGTCGGTCCTCTCTTTTCCTTGAAAAATCCAGCATGTGAAGGAGATGTTTGTCCATGTGCAGGACTTCTGCAGAAAGGACCAGCAGCACCTCTCTCCAGTGATTGCCTCTTTTGAAAGGAGGATTAGTGTTTTGCACCTTCTGCAAAAGTCCAATATGAGGGCAAATTCCCCCCTCCTCGCTGCCAAGTTCTATACACATAGAACAGGACCTGGGAAAGGGATAAGTCCATGGTTACTGCAGATACTGGCTCAGCTTGTACACCAAGCCTCATAATCCTGCTTTTGCAAAGCTAATACAGGGCTCAATCCTAGCCAACTTTCCAGCACTGACATAGCAATGGGGCATGTGCTGCATCTTGCAGTTGAGCCAGTATCTGAGCCGGTATCTGCAGTAACCACAGACTTATCCCTTCCCCAGGTCCTGCTCTATGTGTATAGAACTTGGTACTACTATCCTCCAATTCAGGAGGAACGTCTTCAAATATTGTGTTCTGACACAGGAGCAAAATGAATGACAAGGTACTTGTTGTTGAAGGAGGAGTGGGGGAAGAGGAGTTTGACTGTAACTGTTCACAGCCCATCCTATCTTGATGATTATGTAGTGAATAGAAAAAGATATGTAAGTCAACCAATATTGTGGAGAAGACAACTAATATAATACAGAACGCAATCCAAACTGCACAAACCCCTTGTGCCAGTCTTTGAGGGGGTAATCCTAACCTGGAGTTAGGCTGGCACAGTTAGACGAGCAAAGTTTGGCCGGCACAAGGGACAGGTATGTTTGGACCACTCGTGGAGTTAGAAAAGTCAGCAAACAGACGTGCGCCTTCCTCCCTGACTCAGAAAGTAGTCCCAACTTGCTTTACGGTGGCCCTTGTGCCAGCCATACTTTGCTGGCCTAACTGTGTCAGCCTAACTGTTTAAAATCTGATTTATTTAAAACCCTATAAATAAATAAAACTCCAGGTTAGGATTGCACCCCGAATGTTGCAAACGCGCTATAAAGTGCATTTGCACCATTTTCTGAAGAGATCAGCCAGCACACCAACATGTTCTGGCCTTGCTGAGCTAATGCCCAAAGGTCATGCCGGTTTTGCAAGACTGGCACAGGGACTCTGGGCAGGAGGGGGAATATGGCTGGGGGAAGGACTGAATGGGGCGAACGGAGGGTGGAGCATGGGTGGGCCAGCCCAGGGAGGGGAGTGAAGGCAGGATCTGGCCTAGCCTCCATTGCTGGCCCAGATGACCTTGATTCGGCCAGTTGGAGTTGTGCCACCAGTTTTGGGCTGGATATGGGGCAGGTGTGTCAGCCCTGCTATTTTTAGGCCGGGGCTTGGATTGTACTCGCAATGTCTAAAGTTGCACCTTTTTGTTGTGGCTAGCTTCTGTTTGTGACCTTACGCAAACTGGTATGCTACGCAGTATTAGTTATCAGCAGTTAAAAGACGCTTTATGGTTTGAACTTTGGTTGTAGCAGCTTACAAAGAAATTAAAACAGCAATATTAACAAGTAGGAAGCCAAGATACAAAATCAGTCTTTTAAATGTAAATTGGAGAGTTCAGCAATTATTGGATCCAAATTTTATTGGGTTAGATCCAAGAAATCACGCACAGGAAGAAAATAGTTGCTCCGGCTGTTTTGCACAGACTTGCTGAAGGTTTTCACAGTGCTATGGCAGTTTTCATTATTTTGTTTATGCAAGGAGTATGCAAGTAGAAGAACATCTTTTAGATTTTCTCAAGTAACAATTGAACATGAGGTGTAAAGCAGCCCTTCCAGGAGTGGAAGACCTCCTTCTGTGTGCAGAAGAATACCTTTGGATCCAGCTCCAGTACAGCAGTAATTGAAACCATAAGAACATGAGAAAAGCCTTGTTGGATCAGGCCAAAGGCCTGCATAATGTTTCTCCCCCTGCCCCACCAGGAAGCCCACAGGTAGAAGATAAAGGGCATACTGTTCTCCCATCATTGCTCCTCTGCACTGGTATTCAGAAGCGTACTGCTGTGGAAGCTGAAGCCATGACGTCTAGTAGCCATTGATACAACTGTCCTCCCATAATTGGTCCAGTCCCACTTTTTAAAAAATACCAACTTATTGGTGCATTGCCACAAAAACCATTGAAAAACGTGGAAGACAGACAGGATGTTTTCTGAGTGATACAGATGTCAGGGAAGAACAATAAACAGATGGAGAGTAACCAATAAAAATGGTCCTGTTGCTGCTTGCCACCCAGGGTGGGCAGTCTGTAAGGCAGATTGTCAGTTTTGGGGAGATTCTGTACAGGAGAGGACAGGTTTTTCTCAAGTACTCTGTTCTCAAACCATTGGGGGGCTTTAAAGGTTAAAACTAACCTTTGAATCTTGCACTAACTCCTTATTGGAAGTTGATCACATGAAAAGCATTATGGGCCCAATCTTGTCCAACTTTCCAGTGCCAGTGCGGCAGCAATGACGAAGGAGAACAAATATTTCCTTACCTGGAGGAGGCCTCTGTGACTGCCACCACCACCACAGGATGCAACGCATACCCCATTAGCATGGCTGTATCAGGGTGGAACATTGGGTAGGATTTGGCCCCCTTTGGCTTCATCCCTTGCTGTTGAATTGTGGAAAAAGAAAATGTGACGCGTAGTTCTGTGCTGTTCTTTCTTCTCATTTAGGAGCTACAGCTAACACCTCAAGGTCCTCTGACCTAGTCAAACTAGCCCAGGAGTGCTGTTACCATAATAACCAAGGTATAGCAGCTCATGGAGTGCGGGTTCTGACCAATATAGCTGCCTCCTGCCAGGAAAAAGGTAATTCAAAAAAGCACAGCTCGGGGAGCTGCCCTAGAATAACCCTCTGTATTTTGAGTGGTGACGTTTGTTTAGAAATGGGTCGGACTTAAACAAAATTGTATCTCTGCTTCTAAATTTAAGAGCTTGAAGCTAAATATGCTTTTTTTTTGTTTTCCTAGCATGGGGGCTGATTACAGCAGTCTAATCATCCCAATGCAAATTCAAAATGGTCCCCTTAAAACTTAAGGATAAATTTCTTTTTTAAGTCTTTTGATCCATTTGATCAAAAGTAGTTTTGATCCATTACCCATCCTCTGAGCTTTATCCAAAATTCTTTATTATTTAAGGGCTCAAATGCCATTTTAAAATCACTATAGATTGTTCATTATTTGGGGGGGGGGGCAGGTGCATGAATCTGAGAGCAAACTAGTCGTGTCTCGGAGCACAATCTTAACCTGGAGTTATGCCGGCACAGTTAGACCAGCGAAGTTTGGCTGGCACAAGGAACACTGTAAAGTATGTTTGGACCACTCTTGGAGTCAGAGAGGCCAGCATACAGACGTGTGCCATCCTTCCTGGCTCTGAGAGTGGTCCAAACGCACTTTACGGTGGCCCTTGTACCAACCAAACTTTGCTGGCCTAACTCCAGGTTAGGATTGCGCCCTCAGTGTCACCGCAGATAGGCAGAGTTAGAACTCCCTCGAACTTGTCTTCTTTTCCATGTGCTCTTATTCCCAGCAGTGAGTTGAGCCATAAGAGAACCTTTCTTGGCCACTGGTACCCTGACTCTGAATACAGCTGGTGCTCCCAAACCCTCTTCCAAAACCTATGAGGCCTCCTGCCTCTATGGAATCAGAGAGCACATTACCATGACAACCAAGCCTCTACTTCTTGCTTGCTCTATACTAGCCCAACACTGTGCTGTGACTTCGTTGTCTTAGCAGCCAGGGCTTCCTCTTCTGGCTTGCTTCTCTGCTGTGGCTTCTCTTTGCTTGCTTCTGCAGAGCCCATGTCCCTTAACTGAAGCACTTCTTCCTCTGGCCCTGGTAAAGCAGGTCATTCCCACACAGAATAATTTCTGTGTATCCAAGCTTTAATTGATTTGATTAGCAGACTAATTAAAGTTTTAAAATTGCATATTAAAAATTTTCCCTGGTCAATCAATGGGGCTATGAATGAAGGGTGCACCACTGTGTGGAAATGTCTGCTGTCAGTTTCCGATGCCAATGCCATGAAAAAGAAATCTAAAGATGATGTTAGTTTCAAGCTGGTAGCCAAATCTAGTCAATATTTCATGTTTGCTCATAACACCAGTCTGGCCTGCTTCATGTTGATATTTAGCTGGATGAAACCGATGGACCTTTCAGTGGAAAATGCTGCCAATATGTATATTTAATCTAACAGGATTTGAATGTGTTCAATTACGAAGGCATTTATGGCTCTGCTGACTAAGGCACATTCTGTATTTTGAATTTATGAAAGGGACAATATTCTGAGAACTGTAAGATACTGTGCTCTTCTTCACAGTAGTGAATACCATAGTAATCATCATGTTAACGAATTACAGCTAGTAATAAAACAATAAGGATAAGATGTTGATCTTCATCCTAGATCTTTTGCCATTGGAGCAAGATGCAGTCTTTGGCCTTGAGTCCCTTCTTGTTCTTTGTAGTCAAGATGGCAGTCCAGGTGCTCAAGCAACCTTGAAGGTAAATACTGTGTTGTTCCCTTGATTGTTTGTCATATTAACTTTGTCTAAGACTCCAATCCTATTCACATTTTCCTGGGAGCAAGTCTCATTGCCAACATAATAAATGTGCATAGGCGTGTGCCTAAGATATAAAAGGAACAAAGATTTAGATATTGTAGTAAGGGATCCTTTTTTCCTAGTATGAATAAGTACGCAAATATTTATTGTTTTATAATATTAAGTATCTGTCATTTTTTTGCATTCGTGGAAATCAAAATTGCAGGCTTTCATAGCAACATGAATGTCTAGGTTTTTGTGTTTTTTTTTAAATGGTAAGTATTTGTATCTGTCCCTTAGAGTAAAATATTCAAAAGTCAAAGTATGGTAATTTCATGTTTTATGCTTGCTAATCCACTACAATATTTTTGCCCTTCATTATATTTGTTATTTTGGTAAGCCAAGTGTTGTACCTCAAAAAACATCTTTTGAAAGGTGTGTGATAGTTGCTGAAATAATGTTCCTTGTTTCACTATAGATTGCACTCACGTGCATGGTGAAGCTGGCCAAGTGTCGTCCCCATCTGAGCCAGTCCATTGTCGAGTCCTTGTTGACACAGCTGCACAATGCTCAAGATGCTGCCAGGATCCTCATATGTCATTGCTTGGCAGCCATTGCTATGCACTTACCTGTCTTGGGGGATGGAATGCTGGGAGATTTGATGGACCTCTATAAAGTGATTGGACGGTCTGCCTCCGATAAACAGCAAGAGCTTTTGGTGAGAAACCAATGTCAGAGAATTGTCACAATGGAGATGGAAGCTATGTGGAATCAGACTGGATTTTGTAAACTCCTGATGTGATGAGCTGTAGCTTGACTGGGCATAACTGTCAATTTACTGCATTGTTAAACAAAGAGAAAAATATGTCTATACAAGATGGCTGTCTTTTTGCCGTGTCTTCCTATCATATGCACCCAGGGAGGGGAGGAGGGGAGAGAAATTACAGGTCTTTGCCCTATATCTTCTTTTTCCAAGTGTCTATTTTTGAACGTCTTATTCTTCTTATTTCTTGTTTTCAAAGCAATTGTAAAGAACTGTATGATGAGTTAAAATGGCTATTTTGTCAAATTATTTCTATTTTATTCTTTTAAATTTATATCCTGTCTCTCCTGGACATTATTCAGAAATTTCTAACCGAATTTCTTCTTTCATTACTCCTTGTCTCTTACTTGTGGTTCTAGAGGAATTTAGTGGTGACACCAATAATTAATGAGTAGATTAAAATATGATCATATTTTATATATAAGATTTCTATACCACCTTTCCGCAGGATACAACCCTGATGCTCAAGTTGGTTTACAGCAAGATTCACAGCCCAGTCCTACTTAAATCCCCACATGGCGATGCCGTGGCGCCGACACTGGATGACCTGCATTCTGTGGGGGATTTTGGCTGCTGGAGGTCTCCTCAGGGTTACTGATGTATGAAAACCAACCAGCAACCAACCAATAGTATTTATAGACTGCTTTTCAACACAAAGTTCACAAAGCGGTTTACAAGCTAATAATAATAATAAAAACGGGTCCCTGTCCCAAAAAGGCTCACAATCTAAAAAAAAATGCAGAACACCCCCAGCAACAGCCACTAGAAAAGACACAGCGCAGGGGTGAAGAGGGACAATTACTCTCCCCCTGCTAATATAAGAGGAACACCACTTGAAAAAGTGCCTCTTGCCCAGTTGGCAGGAAAAACAACCTTGGAAAGACTGAAGGAAAATTATAAGTCTTGAGAAGACCTTTTGCCTACTGAAAAAGAAGCAGAATAAGTGTATTTAAGATCCAAAGATAACGAGAAAGGAGCAGGAAAGAGCACAGCAGGAAGTTATAGTTTAACAAGGAGATATATTCTGGGAAGACTAAGAGGGGAACTTATCACTGCTGAAGAGGTGAAAAATAAGGAGGAACAAGTGAAGTGATCTTAAAAATGACAGGTTTTAACTGGAATGAAGAAGATGAAAGAAAGCCAACATTCTCACAACCTCACGCTTTGACCAAAGCTTGGTCAAAGCGATGAATAGAAGTGTATTATGCATAAAACACATATTCTTATTCTTTAGCTAACATAAGTAACTGAAAAGTCTTCACCCCAGACCTAAACCTTGTTCACTCAGGGTATGTCCCATTGATTTCAGAGTGACGTTTTGCTAAGCCAGATTGCAGCCAGCTGACTTTTCAGTCCAGTAGATGGTGTTTGTTTTACCAGAGTAGTATGCTTATTTGGTACTTTGTCAGTACAATGAACTCAGTGAGTTTCTTGCAGTATCCCTGTCTCTTCTATCTCTTCTCATGTATGGACACTGGAGTAAGTGTTTACAGGGCTTTGTCATGTTTCTATCTTGATGTACAGGCGTGTCCTGGTATCCACTGATTCAGTATCCACAGTTGCAGTAATCCATGGATAATGGGATTCCTATTAAAAATACGAGGAAAATTAAACACATATCTTGCCTTGTTACAGCAAAACTACTGACTTTTTCCCCTATCTTTAAAAAGGTGTCACAAATACCCACGGTTTCAGGTATCAATGGTGGGGTCCAGAATACTTCTGTGCTTCTGTGACGTCCCTATATGGCTTTTTACCTTGAAATTGCCTTGTACTGTTTTCATGTAATTATTTGATTCTAGTAACTTATTGTGACTGTTCTCTTAAATGCATTTCTGAATTTTAATGTCACCTGAACTAAAAATATTACAATGAATGGAAATAGGCAAATAAAATGATGAAGAGAAGGTTGATCAAAGGAAGATTTAACTTTTCCTACAAGAGAAGAAGGTTACAGCATTTTGGTCTTTTGGGAAAAAAAAGACTGGGGGCACAAGGGGGCAGGCAATGGTTGAAATGTGGAAAATTATGGCAAGTGAAGCAAAAGTGGGTAGAGAGGGGTTTTCCTCCTTCCTAATAGTCGTAATACTAAATTTTCATAATATTAAAACTCAGGGCCACCGAATAAATTGATTGGCAGGAAATTCAAGACAGATAAAGGATTTGTACCATGTAGAATTTAACTTATGGAATTAACTGCCACCAAATACTCTATCGTCAGGCTGTAAGTATTAAAAGGGGATTAGACAAATTCATGGAAGGAAGGTGTATCAATGGCTATTAGTTATGGTTGTATGACACCTCCATGTTCCAAAGCTAGTATGCCTCTGCTCCCTTAGTCTTCCCCCATGGCTGCCTCCCAACAATTATTACATAACAATTGTAATAATAACAATTATTAGTAAGTATCATTTTGCTTAGATTTCAACCTTGCCCTTTTAATTCTTTTCTCACTAGGTCTCTCTTGCTACAGTGATATTTGTTGCCAGTCAGAAGACTTTATCTTCGGAAGTCAAAACTATTATCAAGCAACAGCTTGAGAATGTCTCCAATGGATGGACAGCATACAGGATAGCTAGACAAGCTTCCAGAATGGTATGTATAAGCCATGGTTATTCTTTGGGCCTGGTTATTGATAAGTTACAGTTACATCAATTACAGTTGATTTATTTCCACTAACAGTATTTTGCATAATGTCCTTCTAAGCCTAAGAAAGTTACAGATACTGAGAAGTAATTCTTTTCCATTATGAGGATGAAAGTTGTATGTGTAAAATGAGGTTCAGTGAACATTTTAGACAACAATTACTTGTCACAAATATTCTAAAGAAAGGCACTATGTCACATTTTGGTGGAGGAAGGTTAAGATAGAGAGCGAACTTCAAAGGCCTGAAAATTTTGGATGTGTAATATTTGATATTTAAATTGCAAAACTAGTTTTATTGAAAAAGCAATACTAAATTGCTTAAATATTATACTAAATAGTTTTAGTAAAGAAGAAAATATTATGATAACATTGCAGTAAGGCTTATCTATGCAAAATATAGATATACTTTTAGTGGAAATGTTAATACAGAAAATATATGAAATAGTTGACATGGATATATTAACCGAAATATTTAGAAATGGTGAAGTAAATAGAATTAAAAATACATTGAACATTTTCTGTGTTGGTTAGATGGATAACTAGTAGTAATGTTAAGATAAAAGGATTGGTTAGGTTAAAATTAAATGACTAGAAAAATTATATATATATTTGATTTTTCAAGATATGATAACCAGTTGTGTAGTTTAGAAAATGAACTTGCTGTTAACCGACAGATTCCTAATGTATCATCCTATGTACCCTTTACCTATGCATTTTCCCATTCCCAACCCCAAACTGTAGATATAGATATGAATAAAAAATTTCATGAAAAGCAATTAGCTTTATTTCAGGAATGAAGGAGTTCCTGTTGTAATTTGTTTCTTACTTGCCAGTGATCCTTATATTATGCTCCTCTTCCTTTTTTTCCTGTGGATGTGTCTGTCTCCTATTGCCCTCTGTAGGGTAATCACGGCATGGCCAAAGAGCTCTATCAAAGCTTGCTGACTCAAGTGGCTTCAGAACACTTCTACTTCTGGCTAAATAGTTTGAAGGAGTTCTCCCATGCAGAGCAGTGCCTAACCGGGCTGCAAGAGGACGATTATAGTTCAGCACTTTCTTCCATCGCTGAGTCATTAAGATCTTATCACAAAGGAATAGCATCCTTAACGGTCAGTGTAAAGTGTTCTGTTTTATTTACAGCAGCTCTCGAGGTGAAAGCAATTGACCTTTTCCACTTCGTTTTTTACATAGACTCTTCAAATGCCTTGGAAAAGCAAATGGTGTGTTTGCACTTTTTCAGGCTGCAGTAGTTGACACCGCTCACCGCACTAACTTCAGCAATAAAACACTTCACTTCTACACAGTCAATTCAGTATATGGTCTTTACTGAATTACCATTATGGGCAATGCAGAAGTGCTTTACTGCTGGAGGAAACTCCTGCTTTGGGGGACAGTAGGTATACTTGCCAGTTTCGCCAGTTTCTGTTTTTGTTGCCTGTATTAACTTTTTTCCTGGTATGGAGTGCCAAGGAGACAGTGTTTGAACAGTGGTAAAATCCCCTGGCTGCGGTTTGAGCAATCTCAGATTCTTTGTGTTATCCATCAGCCAAGTGCCAACGTTCTCTGTAACAGGAAAATCGGTTTTCTTTGTTTTGTTTAATTAAATGCTGCGTTCTTTGGAGCAGGATTATATTCCACAACTTTGAGGAACTTTAAAAGCATGAAGGTGGCTTGTCCTGTTGCATTGGAAACATAGTACAAGGGAGTGGAGTTGCAGCCAATTTCTATTTTGATTGCTGAATTGGAGTTTGCACATTACTGGCATTTTCTTCTGGGTGTTAAGCTTCATCTGTCAGGTCATGGTATTCTTAATAACTGTAAATGTGGAAATTGTTGAATCGGCCACTTGACGTCAGTGTAGGAAGCATGAAATAAGAGGGAATAATGAATTTGAGCTTTTCAAATGTCTTTACTTTTAAAGCTTCACCTGTGAGTCAAGAGCTAGGCTACCCGGACAGAACGTTGTACTGGACCAGGAAGATGTAGGTTCCAATTCACCTATCCGTGCCTTCATGGTCCATCTTGGACCAGTCATGATCTAATCTGCTTCACTGGGTTGTTGCTAGGATAAAATGACAAAGCCCCATATGCTCTGTCTGAGCTGTGTAGAGGAAAGGTGGGATACAAATGTAATAAATATAGCATTGCCATAACCTTTTCAAATCTATCTCTGCAGTCAGAAGGGCTAGAAATCCCTTTTTCTCCCTCAGGGAAGAGAGAAAGCTTGCACACACACAAAAAAGTTCCTTCAAGGCAATAATATAGCTGTGGGGTGTGCCTTGTCTTATCTTTATCTGAAAAATTGCAGTATAAGAAAACATTCCACTTAGGATGCAGTCCTAACCTGGAGTTAGGCCAGTGAAGTTTGGCTGGCAAAAGGCCCCACCATAAAGTGCATTTGGACCACACTCTGAGTCAGGAAGCATGGCATATGTCTGTGGGCTGGCCTCTCTGACTCCGAGAGTGGTCCAAACATGCTTTAAAGTGACCCCTGTGCCAGCCTAACTGTGCTGGCCTAACTCCAAGTTAGGATTGCGCTCATAATCACTTATTGTGGTGGGAAGAAGAGGGCAGGTGCAAGGCTTATTTACCTTGCCAGTTCTGTTAAATTGTCGCTGTCATGTGTTGCACAACGTGAGCATTTCTGACTCAGGAACAAGGCAATTTGTCAGCTCAGGCAAGCAGAAATAAAATAGTGCTCAGTTTTTATAGAGCAGAAAATGTATGTAATTGCTTAACGTGACAAAAATAGTGCCCCTTTGAATAGAAATCAAGGAAGTCTGCAGTTCGCTTTTGCAAATTTTGCACTCTCTCTTAAGCCTTGTATTGCCAGATAATAGGTTTTTTTGTTCGTTTTTTAAATGAAGCATTAAAAAGGTAGTCTTGCAGGGCAAATACCAAATTGGTTGTTCCTTGTGTCTTTAGCTCTGTCCTTTGAATGGATGTGGGAATAGCAGGATTTTGTGTTAAGCTTTGTTATCAGCATCAGTACAGCTTTGACAAAGGTGTTCATTGAGAAAATGCCACATACAAGCTGTGTGGGTACATGCCCTTTACAAATGTTGCCAACTCCTTATGGTCTGCTTTTAAAAAAAATTAAGCTATGAGGAAAACTTCTAGGGCAGGTTTGAAAGGACATTTGCTTGGCTGTATCCTGGACTTCCACCCCTGCTTTTATTTGTCATCCTTCACAAAGATGGGACAAATTCCACCTCTCATGTTGTCCTTGAAATATTCTGCTGCCCAGGCTGCCAATTTTGTTACTGTAATAGTGACAGTGTTCTGAGTTCTACAAAACCTTGAGGAGGCCTAGTGCAGAAAGCAAGATGACCTTGGAAATGCCCAGATAATTTTGCTATAGAATGGACCAGTAATGGGATCTGGGAATGAACTACAGGAACGCTGGGCGGGGCTTCAGCGGGACTTATGTGTCATTGGCTGCCCGTCCGTTCGGTCCGCCACCCGCCCTGGCCTTGGAGGGGTGCCGGCTCGCCAGGGGGGACGGGGGGGTGCGCCAGGTGATCAGACGAGCAGCAGTGGGGCGCGCTGCCCAGGAGAAGCCCGCGCGGCTGGCGGGCAGCCGACGGAACGGAACGGGCGGGCTGCCAATCACGCGTAAGTCCCGCCCAGCGTTCCTGTAGTTCATTCCCAGATCCTATTACTGGATTGGACCCTACTCAGTAGAGCACTTGGCATCAGAGATAACCCAGCTGCAATTAATATGCAAACAAAAGAAAAATGGAGGAAGAGCAACTGGTCTTATGGTCTTTAAAAATATACCAATACTTTCTTCATAGGCATTTGTCCTAAAACAACTCAAGCAACTTTGGGCTTCTGGGATGCACTGACCAAGGTGCCTTCCAACCAGCCTTCTTTGAGGAGGTGATTCTGTAGTGTGTCTGTAGGAATGATTGGATCATCCAATTACACTCCATGCAGAGATGCACCAGAATTGCCTATCCTCCAAGGAGCTTAGCAGCTATATGCCTGCTTTGATCATGCTTCCTTCCAGGCAGGAGATACACTTGTAGCATCTGATACATCTCAATGTGGGCATTGCAGCGTCTTCTCACTCAGGCAAGATCAGAACACGGTTGAAATCCTATTTCTTTCAGCTCCAATAACAAGATCAAAACAGTAGCATGAACTACTTTATAGCAGTTGTGTTGTGATCTGTGTTGTGGTCTGCTTTTGCACTGTCTAGCTAGCAAATTCTTCTTTTGCATTGAGCAGAGCAGTCCTATGTAGGCGTTGTATCAGCGCAGGCCCTGAAGTGTTATCCCCTGCGCTAGCCCAGAAGGGTTCTGAACATGCCATAAAGCGCATCTGTGGCTACTTAAGAACTGGGTGCACCAGCACAATGACATGCACTGGCCTCCCAATGGCAGATCCTGACCTGTGGAGACCATTGCAGGGGTAGGAGAGGATGGCAGGAGGGTGGAATGAAGGTGGAGCGGCCGGGTGGGTGATGGGACTGGCCGCGGTAGTGCAGGTTGAATCCTAACCCATGTTCCTAGCCTGAGCAGCTGCTTGGATTTGTTGCAGCAACATCGCTGGCGTAGATCCAAATAGCCCCATAGGAGTGGCTGGGGAAGAACACAGGGTAAGGGGGATGCTATCCCTTATCCCACGTTGCCCTCTAGCTGACACCTGCCTTCCACTGGTTACAGCACAGCACTCGGCCTGGCTCTTCCAGCACAGGTTAGGGTTGTGTTCTAAGGAGGTTATTTCTGAATAATTGAAATGTTATGATTTTAAGACCTGTTTGCTTTGATCCAGACTGTGAATCTCCAAGTTCTGCTTGTTTTGTGTTTGTGTTTTTATTTCGTTTGTCAGGCTGCCAGCACACCTCTTAACCCTTTGAGCTTCCAGTGTGGATTTGTCAAACTCAGGATTGACGTTCTCCAGGCTTTCTCTCAGCTTATCTGCACCTGTAACAGTCTGAAGACTAGTCCGCCACCTGCCATTGCCACAACAATTGCCATGACCTCAGGCAGTGAACTCCAGCGGTGTGGGCGCATTTCTAACCAGGCATGTGTTCTAATTGGTCTGAGTAGTGATAATGCCATTTGGTGGTTTTGTGTGCTGAGATGAGAATTGGGAAATCTCCCAGAGACAAACTGACAAGTAGCTACTATAGAACTTGCTGTAGTATGATGAGGCTCCTTTTCCAGTGGGCTGAACCTGTGGTTTTCACATAGATCCCTATTATGTTTGCACACACCTTATTTGTTTGATATTGTTTATTGTGTAAATTCAACTTCTCCCACACAAACAGGCACCCACTTAAGATCTCTTTAATGGGGACCTAATGAAGATTGTATTTTACATAAAGGCCAGATTGGCCTCCATAAGAAGAAGGGTCTTTCCAGTTGTGGTCCCAGAAATTTGTGATGCCATCTTATCCACAGTACCTGGCCTCCTTGTTTTCCTTCCAGAGGCTTTTTCAGGGTAACTTTACTCACTGATTTGTTAAAATGCTCAGCTTTGCTGTTATGTAATTTTTAAGGTTTTTTTTTAAAAAAAATTTTCTTTGCTGCTGCAAGTCCACATTGATCTGTGTCAGAGGATCAGGCCCAAGAGGGGGGATAGGATACGGCACTGCCGATCCTGCCCTGTTCCACCCCTCTATGCCTTTCCCCCACCCCTGCGCTGTACTTACCTGCTCCAGTGGGTGACCCTGCATGCACCAGCAAGAAGGCTCTGGCCTTTAGTCATTACAGAGGACCATATGGGGCTTTTGTGGCAGTGTGAAGGCCTGATGCACCAGCAGAGCGCGCACACACACACCCCGCCGGCGCACCACTTGGATACGATTGGGGCCTTATTCAGTGTTGTATAATCAATCATGAGCAGTGTTTTCTCCCCCTTCCCGCTTTTTCTGCAGATGAAACTCTCCATGGAAGAATTCAGGAACCTGGCTGCAAGATATGGTGATCTCTATCAGTCATCTTTTGATGCAGACTCAGCAACTCTGTGGAATGTGGAGCTGTATCCTTCTGGTTATGTTCCCCAAAGGCTAGACCTTGTGAATACAATCTATAGAGTTATTGTTGAAGCTTCGGCGGTGCAAAACCTGGGGGCAGAAATAACAGGAATTTGCGCATTTCCACACTTAGCTATTTAAGAGACTTGGCTATTTGTCCTGCTTGTTTTTTGACAGTGGGAGCTGCTGCTGCTGCACCAAGAACAGCAAATGACACTCTAGTGAAGTACATAGATCTCTCTGGCTTACATGCATTGCTTCTTGGATTGTAGCCCATATTGTTAGGAGCAGTTTAGCAGGCCCCATACCCTGAACTGTTCATCCAGGTAGTCTCTGACTTTTTAATAGCTACTGCCAACTTCTGTTCTAATTCCATTGCATAGCTGTAGGAGAAAGGCACACTTTCCTTATGTGCATACATCCCCCAGAACAATGACAAGTTTTTTAGATACTTTTCATCCATTATATTGTAAAATATATCCTGTCTGTGCAACAGATCTGTGTTTGCCACAATGTGCATTATACTTACCTCAAGCAACTGAGGTTGGCTACATATGATATATCCAGGTGTATACACGGTATAATACATCTGTATGAAGAAGCCCTTAGCATCCAGGTGGGCATGTCTTACGATCACTATGCTGTGTGGCCATGTAGCCCAAAGCCCTGGGAATCTAAGATCTGCACAGTTCGGAACTTGGTCTGCCAATGACATCTGACGTCATTGCTCTGCATCTGGAAGTGCCACAGGACACTGGTAGCTTCCCTCTAAGTCAGCACTTCTCAGGATGTGCTCTTAGGAGCCCCCGTGCTTCATGAGCACACCATAAGTGGCTGCTGTCTCCCCTTTGCCTGGTTTGTACTGGTACTCTGGGGCTCCATGAGACTCCATGCATGTGCTGTTGGGTTTCCTGAAACTCCTCTTGGGAGTTTATAGGGCTCCAGAGACTAAAACATTAGAGAATTTCTGCCTTAAGGGTCAGTAGTACAGACCACTCAGAGGGATTATTGCGTATTATCCCTTCAGCAATTGGGACTATGCCAATTCAAAGACTTCAGTACTCACTTTTATGTGCTAAGTAATATAACATTGATTTTCCATCTTGGGTTTGTTCATTTTTAACAATACATCAGACACCAACAGAGTTGCTTATTGATATCCCATGCTATTGAAGCCCTGATTTTAGATCCTGAATCTGCAAGGTAAGTGTGATCTAGTAGTTTATCTAGTCAGTGCTAGTTGCTAACAATACTAGTTGCACAAAGTACCAAATGTTTGGAAAATGTGGAAGAATCCATTCAAATTGTCCTTCGTATCTTTTTGAGGGCATAATCCTAACTTGGAGTTTGGGCGGCACAGTTAGGCCAGCGAAGTTTGGCCAGCACAAGGGACACTGTAAAGTATGTTTGGACCACTCTCTGAGTCAAAGAGGCCAGCACACAGACGTGTGCCATCCACCTTGACTCCAAGAGTGGTCCTAGATGCTTTATAGTGGCCCTTGTGCCAGCCAAACTTTCCTGGCCTGATTGTGCCTGCCTAACTCCAGGTTAGAATTGCACCCTGAGTAACTGCGATTGTAGTTCACAGAAAAATAAACAGTTTGTATATTTGGGAGCAGGGAAGCCTCTTATCAGCCAGCAGAGGACAGATGGGTGGCTAAGAAAGAAGGCTAAATCCAGAAAGATCTGTATGAGTGTTGTTCTTGAAAGATAGAACATTTCTGTAAATTGTAAAAACCTTCGGGTTTGTGAATAAAAGTCTGCCTATGTAAACCGCCTTGAGTTACAGTCATTAGAGAAATCTAGTGATCTTAAGAAAGGCGGTATATAAATACATGTATTATTATTTGTATTATTATTATTATTAATTTAACTAAGGCTGTATTGTGCTTACTATATTTATGAAAGTTGGTGTTTTTGCCTTTTGGTTTTTATTTTACATTTGTATTTTATTCTTTCTGCCCAACAAAATGTAACTAGTTTGACAGTCCAAAGGAAAAGGGAATTAAACAAAATGAGAGAAAGATGGATAGTAAGTGTACAGTATAAGCAGACTGATTGAAAATGCCTGAACTTGGCTGAAATGCACAAAGAAAAGTTTTCATCAACTGCATGCATTAACACCCAGCAGATGGAGCTGGAATGCTACTCAAAACAGCCCACTGACCCCTCCACCCCCATCATATCAACTGGTTGCTAACTGATGAAGCTTGCAAGCCAGCTAGATGGAAAAGAGAAGGCAAAGTAATAATTAAGTCCCTGATCACAATCTAGCTATCTTGTCCTGGTTCTTGCATTTGTGGGTGAATAGGTCGGTGCTCCTCTCTGAGCTCCTACAACCAAGTTCTTGTGGAAAACAAGCAATATTTCCTGGAAAACTTTTGCTTTGATGATGTCATCAAATTACTGAAATGGAAAAGTGAAACCACCTGGTTTTTCCATTCCATTAGTAGAAAGGGCAACCAAATCCTAACCTGCGTGGGAGCTTCTAGGAGCTTAAAAGTGTCCAAAAATACAGAAAAATAGGCAAAAAAATGGGGGGGGAGGAACTGGATATTCACCACAATAACTTACAGTGACAACTCAAAAACAGTACATTAAAATAAGAGGAAACCCTGGTTCTAGCTAGGCACTAACAAATAGCAAAATAAATAAATACTGGCCTTATATTGTATGAAATTCTTTAAAGACAGATGCAAACCATACAGTCACAATGTGACAGAGTAATAGCAGAATTCAGCGGAATTTCCCATGTATACAAGTGGTCATCAAGACAGCAATGCAGTAATTAGAAGTTAATTAAAAGGAGTCCTGTTTAAAGTGTGTTCATAATTTTGGTCTAAATGAACTTGGATAGGAATGGCAGACAGAGTTTTTAGGGCATACACTTGGTTCACAAGCCAGGCTTGTTCTGTCTCTGCCGGATGAATAGCTCAGAACATGCCCCGTACTTTCCTTCATCTGCACATCACAGCAAAGTCAGTAGTGGTGAGCAAGCTATCTTTCAGGGGAAGCTTGTCTGCCATTACTGACATTCTCATTGTGAGGAGCCTTGGTTAACAAAAGAGTTCAAGAAGAATTGCTTTGGGTTCTAATTGAATAATGAAGGAGGGACCATAAATACTTGATTGGTCTTCCATAAATATAACTTGGATGCAAGCCTAAATATTTTCAGTGAAACTAAAGTCCAAGTAGCTGTGTCTTGAATCTCGGCCTAAACATCATTCATAGTTTCACTTTTGTGTTTGGGCTCTTTTGAACAGTCTCCGTTTTCCCCCTCTGTTCTTGATAACAAAATGAGCAAGATAATTAAACTCTAGTTAATTCCACTGAATTCTCTAGAGTTACCCTACAGACAACATTAGCACTACGGGGCCTTCCCTGATTTCTGTTGACATATAACAATAGAAGTTGGACCAGACACTTAGAGACTAGAAAATGGAAAAATTGCTCAGAAGTACTAATTGCTCACTTCAGCAATTTTCACTTCATGGAAATCTTAAAATTGATACTGTCAAGGAGCCTTTGTCAAACATACCACAATCCATGTAGGAATTACCAAAACTGTAGGTACAGAACGAAGGGATATTTGTCTTTTGCCACCATTGAGCAGAGTTACTAAAGCTGCGTAACATAACAATACATATTGTTATACATAACAATAAGAACAATACGGTATATAATAATATTGTTATACATAACAATAAGAATGACAACCACCTGCCTGGTTCTGAATTCAGTCAGATTTGGCATGAATACTCTAGTCTCGTGGTTCTCAAACATTTTAGCACTAAGCCTCACTTTTTAGAATTTATTTTATTTTATTTATTTATTTGATTTATACCCCGCTTTCTGCCACAAAGGCCCTCAAGGTGGCACGAATGACAATCCGTCTGGGACCCATCAGAAGTGGTGTCATGGCTGGAGGTGCCATCATTGTGACTACAGAGCCTGCTGCTTTTCTGAGAATGCAACAATAAGTCGGGTTATTTCTCAGCCATTTTCCATTAGCAAAGTGAATCAAAGGGAAAAAAGCCTATTTACAACCCTGACACAAGCAAAAACAACCACACCGCCCCGCCTTTCCAGCATCCCATCTTCCCATATCTTCAGTATGGCTGCTATAGGTGCTTTGCGACCCACCTGAAATTGTTTGTGACCCACTGGTGAGTCCCAATCCACAGTTTGGGAACCACTGCTCTAGTTGTTTACTGATTTGGAAGACAGCTGGGGAAATATGTATGGCTTAGCAAGTCCAAAACCCACACACAGAAAGCAACTCACTCTGACTTGAAAAGCCTAGAGTAATGTCTTCATTAACTGGTTTATTACCCTCTCCAATGGAAAATAGGTAATCTCCTTGAAATTTCTTTTGAGAATGAGATAAAGAGGTATCTTCCCAGATATCCTGACATATTGAGGTGTTCTGGCAGCCTCTTCAGAGTTGGCAGACTTATAGCATTGCTGTTCCTTTGTGACATTTTTGCTCCTGTGTGGTTGTAGGTTTTAAAAATATTGTATATTGTTCTGTTGGGTAGTGTTGTATACAGCTTGAGGTATTTTTAAATGGAAAAATGATTCAGTTTTTAGGATAGAAGTCAAGCAACCTGGTGCTTTTCATATTTAAACAGTTAATGATGCCATGATTGAAACCTGGAGGCCCAAGGTGGCTTGCAAAATGTAAATAAGATTCTGAGAACAGGTGAGAGAAGAGCTGTGTTGACTGCTGATATAATATATTTTTTTTCTAGCTTTCAGGAATACGGCTGTGCTGGAGTTGCACATGCCACAAGCGAATATGAAAGGAGAATGATGTCTGTGTTCAGTCATGTGTTGGAGGAAGTGGAATCCCTGAACAGAAAATACGCACCCGTGTCTTACATGGCAAGTACCCTATAGTAAAGACGTCAAAATATCACTCAAATAGTTACATTGGTATTCCACTTTTTTTCTTGTGGACATTTTAACGGGGAAATGGAAGTTTTTTCTGTCTCTAGCATAAAGCAAAGTTGCCAGTGCATACTGTGTTGTCTGCATCATATTTAACAACTCACACCACCAATTTTTTTATAACCTAAGTGGTATAGATTTTAAATGACTAGATTAGAAGCTACACGTTAGGATTTATTCAAAGCTCATTGACTGAAGTGATAAGAATGTAGTGAGAAACATTGATGTGAAAGATGAATGACTATTCATTTTGAACTTGTTAATAAATATTTCTGTAGGTATAAACCAGGGCTCTCCAAACCCCGGCCCATGGGTCAGATCCAGAGTTCGGAAAAACCCTTTCACTCTGTGAGCGGCACTTCCTGTTCTGTTGAAGCACTGCTCCATTTCCAAGCTGCTCTGATGGCAAGGACGCTCTGGGCAATCATGTCTATGCCCGGCGTCCTGCTGCACAGCTTTAACAGGAAGCGCCACTTTTGGGATGGGGAAGGGTTTTTCGCTGTTCAGCAGTTGTGAGTTTGACGACCGCTGGTGTAAACATAAGCTACTGTGCCCAGCTTTTGAAAGAAAGAAAAAATGCAGAATGGAGAAAGTTTTATTTCCTTTGTAGTAAATCTACAACATCATCATAATACACTTTCTGAGTTCCTATCATGTTATTAGTCACAACTTTCTGATAAAACTCTTATTTCTGATACATAACATTTTACCTTTTGTTCTTTTCATTCCTCTTAGACTGGAAAGAAGAAAACCTAAAATGAAAAAGTGTATCCCCTGTAAAGCTGAAGTCTGCCCCATATTTTTCAAAAAGAAAAGATTTTAAATTGGAAATGCAGAGCGACGTTTATAAGCGTGCAGAGGCGGCAATCACTGCACTGAGAGAATTCCTCTGTTCTGCTTATAAGTTAATAGAATTTTCTAGTACCTGGGTTATTAAAAACACTTTTGATCCTGATGCTATGATGCAGAAAGTTCATCTGCGGAGCACCCTGGAGGCCATCTGTCATTGTTCCAGCTTGGCTTTGTTCATTAAAGCTGATCATGTTTCAGTACAACTTTTCACCAGTGCAGTGTTTCTTTTATCGGGACAGGTCATCCGAGAACACAAGCACCACTTTCCTTAATTCCAAACATAGAGTGGAGAGCCTGCTGTTCAGTTTCATGCCTTGTTTTCTAACACCCAGCCCTACTAGGATTAGCTTCCTGGCAGCACAGCGCACTTTCCAGCAGTCGCAAAACGTGACCCACTGGAGCATGCAGCCTGGCTGCTGCCGGGAGTGGCAAGTAGTCAGCTCCGCCCAGCAGCGGGCACCCACTGCTGCAAATAGCTGTGTGTAAGGGGTGGGAGGGAGGCAAGGATCGATGGAATGGGATGGCTACTGGGGCAGGGAGGAGGGTGGATCGGACCTGGGAAGGGACCAGGTTTGAAGGCAGCAGTGCCCACCAAATCCTAATGCCCTTCCTGGGCCCAATCTGCCTTCATGGGTCCACCTGGACTTTTTTGAGCAATATCACTGGTGCAAGGCCAAAAAAAATCACCAGGGGCTCCCCCCAGGGCAAGGGGGCTGAAAATATTGAAGGCTGAAACTGCCCCTTGGGATGCTGCGGTAGCTGCCTGGGTGCCACTGCATAGGGAATTAGTTATAGGGAGGCTGTAAATGAGCTTTCTTCTTCCATGGACTTGGAGCCAGTGTTTCAGATGCTGACTTCAAGCTTCAGGGTGGTATGGCTTCTAATGCCTTTCATGTGTGTTGAGCATTTATTCAGAGCAAATTATTACGTTATTGAAAGTGGGCACAGGCCCATACATGAAGTGGTGGTATTGGGTTTTTTACTTGCCACTTCTGTGACCTGAGCACTTACAGTATGTCTCAGGTGGGGCCAAGATTTCTCAGTCTCTAGAGCTAAGCAACCCACAGATCATTCTTCATTTCACCAAAAAAATCTATAGGCACTCTATCCCCATAGGACAAGGACGTTCCTAGGATTTGAGCCTTTTCTCCCAATCTGTTTTAGGCTCAGCTCTTGTCTTGCATATGGATTTTCCTTAATAATCTTTTGTGACTAATCTGCTTCTTTAAACACCTTCTCATAACTATGTCTGGCTCTCCCATTCCAGTTGCCCTACAGATTGGGCTGCTATAGTTAACTCCTGCCCATTCCCTGACATTTTGGTACATAGGAAAAGGAGAGCAAGGGCTGCTGTGTGCTATGTCTTGAATTGGGCTATTCCTATACCCTTTCAAATGCAAGAAATATGTGTATCTGTTAGGTTTTCTCCATCTTGACAGGCTACTCCATAATCTGATGGTACATTTGCTTGGTTTCTTAAGTGCAAGTGACTACAGTGCTAATACCCAAAGTACATGCTGTTTCCTATCCCGGCTGTAAAAGGGATTTGTTCTGATCTGACTTCGCATTGTTTTGTTTCAGCACACGGCTTGTCTATGCAGTGCAGTCATTGCTTTGCTGAAAGTTCCCCTGTCATTTCAGAGGTATTTTTTCCAGAAGCTGCAATCAACTAGCATTAAGGTAAACAATAACCACAGCAAATTTCAACTGCAGTTAATACAGAAAAATTTTATGTGCTGGGAATACAACATACATAATCCTTATATTGGGAGGCAAAGGAAAGACGGAAGATTATTCTGATCCAAATCTCCTCTTCACCATAGTTTGGAATACAAATAGGTTGGAAATATAGTCAAAATCTGATTTGGCTAAAATTCAGAGCAGGAAGTAGAAGTAAAAATACATTTTAAAGGCAGACATTAAAGAACTTGCCCAGAACTTGCTCTGGGCTGCCTTTACCAAAGAGATCAAACCAGAAACCACAATGTTGGGTGCTGTTTTCTCATTTGGCCATAGAGGCTTCCATATGGGCAATAGTAACAAGTAAATGCTTGCACTGGTTTCAGACATGACCCCTCTCTCCCCCCATGGGATTTGTCTCCACAAACGAAACATCCTGTGTGAATCAGTCCTTCTATCCTTTGTTTCAGAGATGCTATTTTCTGCTAACCTGGGGTAATTTTCTGCTTTATTATGGCCACTGTGGTGTAGTGACAGCCAGGGACTTGGTCTGGGGAGATACGAATTCAAATTTCCCATCATCCATGGTTTGTGGGCCTTGGCCCTGTCAGTATCTCTCAGCCTAACCTACTTCACAGGGTTGTTGTGAAGGAAGAACCATGTGCTCTGCCCTGAAGTCCTTGGAGAAGGGAAAGGATAAAAAAGTAAATCAATCATTACAAATAAATAAAATATTTTCGTTAAACTAGTCATAAATTGTACCTTGCTCTTCCATTGCCACCTATATACCCTGCTAAATCAGGCCCAAAGACCATCTAGTCCAGCTTTCTGTATCTCACAGTGGCCCACCAGGTGCCTCAGGGAGCACACGAGACAACAAGGTGCTTGCATCCTGTTGCCACTGCCTTGCACCTGGCATTCTGAAGTAGCCTACTATTAATGTAGGGAGGTTGCACCACCCATCATGGCCTATAGCCCATGATGGACTTGTCCTCCAGAAATCTGTCCAATCCCCTTTTAAAGGCACCTAGGCCAGATGCCATCACCACCTCCTGTGGCAAGGAGTTCCATAGCTTAAGCACATAACTGAGGGCCAAAGAAGATTTTATATCTGTGGGTTTTGCCCCATAGGGCAGATATCAATTTAGGTGGATCATTTCAGAAAGTTAATCACCACAGTCCCAGTTGGATTTGGGGGGGCCATGGCTGCTTTTTCCTGTTTTGTTTTGTTTTTAAGTGGAAGATCTAATTTGTTCTTCAGATGTCATGTCTTGTTCCCTGAATCTCCTGGCCCTTTAAGACCAGGAGAGACAATGGAAGCAACATGATAGAATTTAAAGCCAAAAGCTTTAAAGTGCCACGTACTTTCATGGAAGCAGGAGTGGGAAGATGGGGAACAGTAGGAGGTGCAGAAAGAGGGAGATGAATGAGTGGTGCTATAAGTAGAGCTCTGTTTTGTTTTGCTTTGTTGGTGATATTTTTTTCCAAAATTTCTTGATTAAAATAGCAAATTGCGGTGTTAAATGTTTTCATTCTATATTCCTGTAAGAAATTCCTATTTTTCAGTCTACATTCTCAATCCAAGTTCTCATTTTTATTAATTTTAATTGCTTTAAAAGTGTACTAGGTAGATGATATCAGTGATATAGAGCGCAATCCTGCGTTATGCCGGCCTAGTAAGGCCAGCATAGCAGGGCCATATCCCAAGGCTCATTCAGAGGCAGCAGCAGCAACATGTAGAACAAGGGGAGGTTTTCCCCTTGCACTTGCATAAGCCCCAGTCACCCCAATGGGCCTGCTCGGCTCTGCGCCGGCAAAATAGCAGGCGCAGAGGAACATGGATGGGAGCGGCCCAAATTGGGGCTGCCATGGCTGGGAACCGGCGTTAGGATATGGCACTACGGCCGTCCTGCATCACAACCGCATCATAACTGCCATCTCTGCCCACTGCGCAGCCCGGTTATGCCCCTTGCAGAGGCCCTGCGCTGGCCGAGCAACGCCAGTGCCTGACTGGCGCATGGCCGACACTGCCAACGATTGTGCCAGCGCCCGAGCGCTGTCGCTGATGCTTGCACCGGCCGAGCACTATAGCGCCGATGTGGACGCACTTTACAGCATGTTCACGACAGCATTCGGCCGGCGCAAGAGCGCAACACCGGCGCCAAGGGGGTATAGGATTGCGCTGATAGTGTCAGCAGTGCAGCAACAGTATTATTGCTAGTAAGAAAAGTAATTCAAAAGTAATTGCTGGAAAATATCTTGAACACCCAAATGCGGTGTTTTGTGTTTTTATTCAGGTATTTTAACCGCCAAAAGGCAGTGGTTAACTCCCAAAAGGCGGTTTTCAATAAAAAATACCCCACCCCCAGCTATAACCCAACTGCATTCCACAATAATAATAATAGTTCATAAGCACCTAACATTAGGTGCTATACTCTAATTTTCAAAGTTGCCATCTACGTAGTATCTACATGGTATGTTTATACTCTTTCATCCTTTATTCTTGGTTTGAAGAAAATGATCAGGGAACCTACACTGTGTGCATGTTTGTTCTTTCTTTTCCCATTTGGCACCCCAATATTCCAGATGCATTTCTGAGATAGATAGGCTTCCACGCTCTAGTTATTTCTGTGAAATCAGTTGGATAGCTTGACAAAAGTTCAGTATTTACTAGATTTGCTGTACCTTTTGAACTCATGCGGTTTATTTGATTACTTCGTTTTATGTTTTATCGACGATCCACTTGTTGTAGTACAACCTCAGATGCTTCTATGCCATCAACCTCATATTCTGCCCCTAAAATAATTAAGCAGTGTTTTTTGTATTAAAGCTCTTGAGTAAATATTCAGATCCTATACAAATGAAGCATATATTGAACACAACCATTTAACGATTGAGACCCTCTACTCCTCTTAAATGATCATGTTTAGATAAAAAAAACTCACTAAGATGAGGCAATGGCATCACTGAATCGAGATTTCTTAAGGTCAAGCCTCAGGGTGGTTGTGTGTGAGAGCTGACTTTTCTCCCTCAGAGAAAACATCTGTGTGTGGTCAGGTTTTCACTCTGGGAATCACAGAGGTGTATCGTACTACTCAAGCTTGTACTGAAGTAAGTACAGTTGGGCAGTGGCATAGCTAGGCCATTTTGCACCAGGGCTACTTAATTTTTTTACATCCCTCCATGACAATTTTTTTACATCCCCCCAAAACTTTTTTTTTTTTTTGGCCATAACTTTTGCTGGCATTAACATATTACACTCTGGGAGGGGAATTCCTGGTGAAATTCCGCATCCAACAGTATACAGTATGATGGTATTATTCCTTAAAACCATGATTTTAAAAACCGCAATTTTTGCAAAAGAAGTTTTATTTTCTGGTTTTACCTTTTTGGCCATAACATTTGCTCGAATAGAGATACAGTGTTTTCCATTGGGTTCCTGATGAAATTTCGCATCCAACGGTATACAGCATGATGGTAATATCCTTAAAACCACTATTTTAAAAATTGCGATTTGTTCAAAAGAAGTTTTATTTTCAGTTTTTACTTTTTTGGCTATAATTTTTTTATAGAATAGAGATATGACACTCCAGTTTTTTTCACTGAATTCTGGGTGGAATTCTGCATCCAATGGTGTACAGCATTAGCATATAATGCTGTAAACCCACGATTTTCAGAATTTGGGGTTCAGTGGTGACACCCTCCCCAAAGATGGCACCTGGGGCGCTGCGCACCCTACCCCATGGGTAGGTACGCCACTGCAGTTGGGGAGCAGTGAGATTTAAAGCACAATCCTAAACTGGAGTTAGGCTGGCATAAACTAAACCAGCAAAGTTTGGCCAGCACAAGGGCCACCATAAAGTTTTTTTGGACTACTCTAGGAGTCAGAAATGATGGCTCATGTCTGTGTGCTGGCCTCTCTGACTCAGAGAGTGGTCCAAACATACTTTATGGTGTCCCTCGTGCTGGCCAAACTTTGCTGGCTTAGTTTATGCCGGCCTAACGCAGTTTAGGATTGAGCCTTTAGATGCACTAGGGAGTTATTTTGCTGTTAGGTTTTCCTGCTTGTATTTTTTGCTAAGTTCCACACGTGGGCACTGCCAACGTTCAAGTTACTTTCCAAGTCTACTTATTTCCCTATTTGTTAATTTCCCTCAATCCCTCCCCACCTTACCCCATTCCACCCCACCTATACTAATTAAAAATACAAAACCCTTTTTATGTTTGAACTTTTTACCTGCCTATGTTTGGTTGAACTTGTTCAGAACCTTGCCCTACCCCTACTTTTTCCTTGGCTGCTCACTGTTTTCCATATAATTGGACAGGATCCTTTGAGGACAGATTCTCTATGTGCATGCTTTTGTGCATGCTTCTCATGGTGACAATTTGAGTTTGGGCCTTTTCATGGGGCAAATTACAGGAAGGTTTCAGCTCCCTAACACATGTTTTATCCATATGGTGCCTTAATCACCTGGACTGAACATCTTCTCCCAAAGTGCTATATTTTGTGCCTGATGAAAAATGTGAAGCCAGATATTGCAAAACACTGTAAATGGATAATTGCAGCGTACATTGTAGTTGCATATCAGTAGGATCTTGTTTATATAGAGAGCAACACACTAACTACCTCAGTCTTATAGTTTGAAAATAGTGATCAAGTGTGGTAAGTCCTTGGTACAGATGTAATTGTGTAGACACACTGGTTCAAGTATTCGAATGTTGTCTTAGTGGCTGAGTGCAGACATACTATGAAACAGTGGTTCCCAGCCTGGGGCTCGGTTGCAAACCTATTTTCAGGGGGTTACAAAGAGCTTGGGGCAGCCACCTTAAAAAGCCAGGCATCACTATCATGGAAGCTTCATTTTGGCTAGGGAAGAGGCTTCCCCATTAAATTGCCACTTCCTCAATGCTTGTGGCTACAAGAGAAATTAGCCTTGTTATGAGCTCATCTTGGTGTTGCATATGCATGTGTTGAAGTCTCTCCTGGGTCCCTTTCTGAGTGGGCATGTCACGCCTTCCATGTGCATGTCTTGATGAGTCTTAGCGCATGGGGAAGAGAAATGTGGGGAAGAGAAACTCTGAAGACTATCTAAAATGTGACTTTTCCACCTTGACCAGCAAAGGCATAGAGAAGCCACAGTGCATTCTGTGCAATGTTGTTCTCAGTGCTAAATCAATCACTGAATTCAAAACTCAAATGTCACTTAGAATGTCACTTAGAACATTCTAAAAAGGATGTGGAACTCTTTCAACTTTCAAAAAGTGTGATTTATTAAAATCAGTGACTTCACTTCCTGCTTACTGACTTCACCTCCGGCTCTAGGTCTTAGGACGGTCTTGATGGGTTGTTGTACCCAAAAAGGGGGTCCCAGTGCAAAAAAAGTTGAGTACCACTGCTATAAAACCATGGTTTGTTACCTAAACTGTAATTCAGCTATTTTAGTTGAATTTGAATTGGCTCACACTCTGGTTTGTTTGGGGCAGACAAACCAGGATCTAGACTATGATGGTTTCTCATTATGTCTGAATTCACAGTTCATTGACAAACCGCAGTTAGGGGCATTATTCTGCCTCAAGTGGGTAATGCACTAGGAGTGAACTTCTGGAGTTGTGGGGTGTTTGTGGAGATGTAATTTCCAGTTAAGCCTGTCTAGCACAATTGCTTGTGGATGGAGTATGTAATTCAATCCAATTAACACCTCCATGTGGAAACATTACTTGCCATAATGTCATTCATTCAGTTCTTACTGATCAGTGTCTGTGAACAGGACCCAAAATAAATCTAGATCCTGTTCACAGATCTAGCAGATTATGGTTTCCAAATGGAGACACTGATGGAATTACAATTAAAAAGGCTGTCTGTTCAGAGTGTTCCTTTAGAAGCAGCATTCCAGACCACCTTAAAATCCCTAGGAATATTTATGTGGAAATAGAGGACTCTGGCAAGTTCGACTGATAAGCCATTAGTGTTATGTCTTAGGCGCTATGGTAGGTTATTCACCTACTTGTTCAGGCAATTTTGTTTACTAGATTTCATGACAACAAAAAGTATCAAGAGAAATCTCTAAATAAGTACAATAAAACAATAAAAACAAATACAAAAACTAAATAAACAGAGATCCAGGGTTTCTTTCCAAACTAATCCCCGCTTCCAATTCACCAGGGACTTGCCTGAGGCATCTCTCTAGGAAGGAACCTTCACAGCGCAGGGCACATGAAGCCACAGGCCTCCTTTGCGTAATCGGCTGTGTCAACAGTGGTCGAGTTAACTTCTGTTTGGAATCACTGGAAGTATGTGTACATAAGATTGTCAGAGTCAAGAGCTAAGGACTCTTAACAAGCCAGGGTGCTTATCTGAGAGATTGTAGAAAGCTGCAAGATTCAAGTCTCAGGAGGCTTCATTCATACCAGGATCCCTGAATTACAGCAGCAATGTGAGAGCTGCTTCTCAGTGGCTTTGTCCCATGGTAATGCTGAAAGGTTTAAGATCCAGCGCAGTATGGGGATGGGGCCAGTCGCAAAAGTTCTCACACCCAGCCCCCCCACCCACGTACACTTACCTGTCCTTGTCATTCTGACCCTGGATTAGGTGGGGAGGACCCATGCCTTTGGCACCAGCCGTGTGATGCTAGACCTTTCAATGTAAGAGCAGCAACATGGGATGAAGCCCTGGACAAACAGCTTGCTTTCTCACTGCTCCTATAAAGAGTGCCTAGGAGTGCTGAAAAGGCCATAATTTGCTGCTTCTAATAAGAACATAAGAAGAGCCCTGCTGGATCAAGCCAAAGGTCCATGTAGTCCAGCTTCCTGTATCTCACAGTGGCCCACCAAGCCTTCTAAACAGGCTTTGACAAGCATACATCTGAATATATTTGCTTTGCATAATTCTGCTTTCAACATTCAAGTTTTTTAAACATTCAAAAAACTTTGGCAAAGACCATGAAATATCCAAGGGGAAAGGAAGTTGGCAGATTTAGGGAAGGGCATGATGTTTGCAATGAGATAATTTAGTTCAGGAGGCAGGGAACAATAATCCCTGAAGAGGTAGAAGTGCATAATTTTAAAGATCAACTGCTGGAAGCATTTCTCAGTCTTCTTTTGATTTCTTGGCTTTGCTGGATGGTGCCCAGAGCCTGCTATAAAACCACTATGGCTAAAGACTTCTTTTGAAAAGGAAAAAAACCAGAATTCTCAAGATGCCAAACTCTTAATACCGTATTTCATTGTAATAACGTATCTCATGTGCCCAAAGTGCACACACTTCCAAGTAGATGAAGCTGTCTTCTCCTGAATCAAGCCACTGGTCCATCTGCTCCTTATTGTCTGCACAGCACCTGGCAGCCGCTTTCCTCATCTGGCAGAGCTCATTCTCGGCTCACTCTGGAGTTGCAAGGGAGTGAAACCAGGGACTTTGACATGCAAAGTGTGTCTGAGCTGCAGCCCCTCCCTGTACGTTCAATGGATGATTGCCATTTTATACCTATGTGTATTGTACCACTTCAGACTCCACGTGGGGTGCTGGGAGAGCGCTTCCACATCACCACAACTTCAGCACATTCACCGTTATGAAGAAGGCTGAACTCTTCTCTCTAACATGTTCATTTTGTATGTTTAGTGAAGGTTGAGGGGTTTTTTAATTGAATAACGATCTTTATATATTTTTTTATATTGAACAGAGATGCAGACAGATGTAGTTGCAGTCTGAAATGATTCTCTGAAAGTCCAGAAAAAGTGGACTTTTTTCTACTTCAACTTTTTTCCGGTTGTTCTGAATATATAAACTCACTTTTAATGGCACATTCTGCGTTGTGGCGTAAAGTTCTGTTTAACACAGGAGCTAACTGCCATAATGCCCCTTTTCTTCCTCTCCCATCTTCCAGGTGTTTATTCTTAGCTGAAGAACTTTTCCCTGCCTTTGTTTGGCCATTCTACTGAAAAAGCAAGCAGGCAAGGTTTTCCTTCCTTAATAAATATCAGTCCTGTTGTTTTGTGTTTCAGCTTGCCCTGTCGCCATCGCCACGTAATCCTGCTGAACCCATTATTGTTCAGAATAACCAACAACTGGCTTTAAAAGTAGAGGGAGTGGTCCAGCATGGCTCCAAACCAGGCCTTTTCCGTAAAATTCAGGCCATCTGTCTAAATGTATCATCAACACTGCAGAGCAAATCTGGACAAGACTTCAAAGTAAGAGAAGCTGAAAACCGTAACAATTAATGATGCTCAAACCCAATCAGGAATTAGAACTGGGTTCTCATTTGCCTTGTTGAGGAAGCAAACTATCATGTCAGTTGTCTTTTTAAAATGATAATTCAGGCTTCTGGAATAGTTTTGGTGCTTTTGAAAATGAAACACAATTCTTATTTATTGTTGTTCTTTATTATTTAAATGCTGCCATATCTGTGCATGGTACAGTGCACGGCAATGTATAAGAGGGCCTGTCCATGCACTGAAAGATTTACAGAGCGCAATCCTACAGTGCGGGCAGCATCGGCACAATGGGGTTGTAGCAACGCTGCGTGCTTAGCGCTGATGCGGGGCGCTGATCAGCTGCCCCGCGTCAGTGCTAAGGCCACAGGACCGGCGCTGCTGCCAGCACCGGCTCTGGAGCGCCCGCACAGCGCTCCCCTTGCATCGGCCAAAGTCGGTCAGCGCAAGGGAGGCACCATGACAGTGTGCCTCAGGGATTGGCGGGAGGAGGGTGGAATGTAGGCGGGACGAGGGCGGGACATGGGTTTGGCCATAAGGCCGAATCCTAGGCCCATTGGAGAGGCTGCGCAGCCCCAATTCGGGCCATGTGGTCTCCTCAGATCTGTGCTGCTCTTTAGCAGGCGCAGATCCGAGGAGTGCTTAGGGGAAGCTGGAGCCTCCCCTTTGGTAAGGGAGTGAACATTCCCTTGCCGCGGGTGGCTCCAGCTTCCCCAACCCAGCATCTGATATGGCGCTGGCTGCCGGCCTTGCCATTCCGGCGCTGGGCAGGATTGTGCCCACAGTCTAAAATTTATAATACTTAGCACTGGGGCAATGACAGAGAAAGGAAAGAGAAATTGAAGCAAAAACATAGATAAATTTATTTCAGTTACACATACTTAGGGCTCAGTCCTACCCAGCTTTCCAAATGGTGATGTAGCTGTGCCAATGGGGCATGCACAGCATCCTTCAGTGTGTGTGCGTGTGTGGGGGGGGGATAGCCATGGAGGCCTCTTCAAGGTAAGGGTTCCTTTAACTCAGGGCTGCATTGCGGCTGCATTTGTCCTGGAAAGCTGGGTAGGATTGTGCCCTTAATATATGTAAAGGGTATGGGGAGATTGTGCAAGATGCTTAACTGATGAAGTGGACCGTGAGAAGGATCTCAACGGTAAAAGCTAGTCTAGATATTATATGAATATTTCCATGCCCAGTTAACCATCTCTGATTTATCATTTAATTAGGTAAAGGGCATCAAGCTTTTCTTCATTTGCTGTCTTGGTAGTAGCACTGAAACATCCTAGCACTGCAATTAGCCAAGGGCACAGCTGTTAGGCAGCAGGAAACCAATCTGATCCAGTGAAAGAATGCTGATCGCTTGAAAAGGCCAATCAGTTAAAGGTTTCCAAGTCCTGGGCCTATGATATGGACAACTACGTATTTTATGATAGTTTAGGCAAGATCAGTAAAAGTTTATGTTCGCTTAGACTTGCTGAATTAAAGGACACCAGCCTAGGTGTCCCTTCTCTGGAAATTCAGAGAATGCCTTTGTGGAATGGAAGGCAAAGTGAATCGAGGCCATAAAATTTCACTTCCACTTACGTGGTGGAACTGAAGCATTGGAACACACCTTTTTCAGATACCACATCCGAGCCCTTCTGTTTGTTTTCTTTCTCAGATGCCCATTGACAGCCTGACAAATGAGATGGAGCAGATGGTTGAGCCGCACAATGATTATTTCAGCACACAGTTCCTCTTGAACTTTGTGATTGTTGGCACTCACAGCATCACGGTGGAGTCCTCTGTCAGAGATCTTAATGGCATCGTATGGAAGACCGGGCCCAAGACGACACTGCTGGTGAAGTCTCTCGAAGACCCGTATTCCCAACAGATTCGACTTCAGCAGCAGCAAGGACAGCAGCAGCCTCAACAGCCGCAGCCGCAGCCACAGCAACGAACTGCATATTCCCGTTTTTAGCACTTCTCAGTGCTCTCGGTATTCAAGGGGCCAAGCGAAAGGCATTCCATTTTACTGAGTTGCTTTCAACTCAGTAGGTCTGCTCCATTCATGGGCTTCTCGCTTCGGAGTGGTGCCGTGGGGTTGAACCTCAATAATCTCCTCTTCCCTCTGTTTTCTTAGGATCCAGTCTCTGTTTTCAAGTGAGTGAGATACAGCATGATGATTGTTTTGAAACACAGAGGCCCCCTATGTGGCAAGCAGGGTGTTTGAAGTGGGGTTTCTCACAGTTTCAGTGACTCCTACAATGCTTCTAAAACTGCATGAGTTGCCCTTGTTTCCGTTTCTTTAGAGATTGGACTTGTTTCCTGTGGAGAGGTGTGTGTCACCCTGGGGAAGGGAACGTGGGAAAGACCCAGACCTTGTGCTGGGTTGGCATATGTCCCGTAGGCCGGCCCAGTGCTGTCCCAAATATGCTGCAGGGCACATCTGCACACTGCGGAAGAAGGTGCTGGGCCGGCACGAGCAGCCTCTGCACCTGCCGAGTTTGGCTGGGAGAGGGGAAGGCAGAACAGGGTGGGGGAGAGCGGAGAGAGGGCAGCCCCGTGTGTGGGCCAGCCCAGGTTGAAGGTGGAGTGCACATTGGCTATTAGGCCGGATCCTGTCCCTGGGCCATGCTTGCCTGATCCAGGTAGCTTGGATGTGCACCAGCAAGTTTGCTGCTGCACATCCAAGCAGCCCCATAGGGCTGGCTGGGGCTTACCCCGGGTAAGGGGAAAATATCCCCTTACCCCAAGGTGAGGTCTAGCAGCCTCCCAGCCTTCTTAAGATGCAGCACAGGCCAGCTGGCCTGCCTGCTCCAACGCAGGTTAGGATTAGGCTGTAAATCCATACTGTGAAACGATTTTCTGCCACAGAGCTCAGCCTGCCACCATTCAGCACAATTCTTGTGGCTAGGTAATAAGCTGCCACCTGTTCAAATAGTGAAGCCACCAGCCATCCACTTTGGCTCACTCTGGGGTTGATTCAGGCCGATGTTTTTTTTCATTGAAAAGTCTTCTGGATGTGCGGAGGAAGGGGTCAGAAGGCAGTTACTGCATTTTTTTTTCAAACAAGAGTTTGGTATTCTTTTGTCTTAGAATGATTTTTATAATGAGCATAATTAGTAAATGATTCTAAAGCTGTCCTTAATTCTGACCAGAATATTTGAATAAAACTTTTTTTCCAGCTTGCATTTGATTAGCAAGATGTGAAGTTCTCGTAATGGAAACGTTCCTCACGATACAAAATCTCTTGTTGGATAGTCAGTGTTGGCAGCATTGGCTGCCTTCAATACAAAACAAACAAACCAGTTTGCTTCACAAGTCTCCAGCATGTATATTAATTTGTAAATTATGCCTTGCTCTTAGATGGCAAGCCACAGGAGATGTCCTGTCTGACATGGATAGATGGGGTTCCCTCCTGAGCAACAGAGAAGCTTCACACCACTTTTCCCGTTTTTGATCCCATCACAGCATTGATTTAGCTTGCTTCCAAATAATTAATGGAGAAGCAATGCAATCAAAATTCCAAATTTTCCAGTCCAATCTTTCCAATCCAAAGACTTAAAAAAGAAACCAAGGGTTTTAGGTGCCTGATGCAACATGCTTGCACTTCTATTTTTGCCTTTCCCAGAATATTGATATGTCTGTTGGGGGATTCGGTCATGGGTTGCTTACCAGGCTGATTACTCACCATGACATGTGCCTCTTTGCCGTCACACCCTCTAGCCAGGGGCAGGTTTACTGCCTTGGCTGAGGCCTGAGAATAGCAATTGAGCAGTGTGGCCTGTAATAAGCAAATAAGTTTCAATTAGCTCCTATTTATAAGCCTGGGATCTTGCTTTCGTTTGTCCTTGAAGTGCAAGGCAGATGTAATGTGCTTGTTTTCCCCCTTCAGTTCTGGCAGCATGTTTGTTCAGCTTAATCACCCCAAACTGAGAAATAGCAAACCCAACCCAGGGGTACAGATTCGTTTCTGAAGGCCTGCTTCTCACTTTCTCAGACTTGCCAACAACCAATCCAAAATGGAGGCCGCTGAGTTTTGACCGGGCTTTGTGCTTATACAGTACTCTCTTTGATCTCTCCCTCCTTGCCTTGTTTTCCAAGAAGTTTTCCTTCTTGGAACTGATGTTTGCACCCATGCAGTCGGATGTTTGTGCCGAGAAATCTGCGACTAGTTCAAGTGTGTGTACGCTCTTCAAAGGGAAAGAGAAGGGGGGGGGCTGTAGCTCCGCAGCACCAAAGGCAAAGCATTAGCTTTGCGTGCAGTTGGTCTTGGAATTAATCCCTGGCATCTCCAGGTCGGGCTAGGAAAGACCCCTGGACAAGAGCCACAGTCAGTGTAGGCACCACTGAGCTGGAGAAACCTTCTGCACTCCCATCTAATGTTTGGATTAAGAATAAACAGTATAGGGATGAGACAGTCACCATGTGTCTACCAACACAAGTGTCTACCAACCAGTCAATGTATGGACCAGTTCATACGTGGACGTACATTCTTTAATTTTCCATTACTTGATTTCTCAGAATTTGATGATTTACAACAGAATGTATAAACTTGGCTTTATTAAGCAGTTGTTGTGGCAATGGACCTATCGGACATGGCATGGACTAGCCTCATGTCCTAATGGGAACTTTGTGTGCACATCAGCCTTTGTCCCTCTTTGAATGCGGTTTATGGCATGTGCTGCAACCTATGCTTTTCTTAGCAGCCAATTGGAAAAACAAAAATTTAGTGCACACTGTAGTTGATGGAAGATACGCTCCAGTACACACCAGTAAGTCCCGTTGCATTGAATTGCACTGTTAAGGGCCAACTTAAATAGCTTTCAGTGTTCCTTCCCATAATATCCCAAGCTTCCTTAAGAACAAATATATTCACGGCACATTAGCCAGAAATACTGAACTTTAGAACTGTGATTTTTATGATGTAACTTGTTCAAAGGTTGTTCTTGTAACTTTGAAAGCAGGTTATCTATTAAAGGAGATTTGCAAATAAGCAGCCATTCAAAATGGATATACTCAGAGGTTTGTGCTGAGAAACCTGTGACTAGTTCAAGGCCTGTGGGGGCGGAGCGGGGAAGAGAGAGATTGCTCTGAATTTCCACGTCAGTGATCAGAGATACTCACTATAGAACTATTTTCAGTGACTCACCTTCTATATTAGCAGTACTAAACGACTTTGTGCAGCACATTTCATTATTGGCTCTCTGGCCCTAACTCTCCCTTGCATGCCCATTCTTACGCACAACAGACAGCCTCTGTCCTGCTCATCAGGTCTCTGAATAGCTGAACAATCTGGTCCATTACATCTGCTCAGTCAATCACTACCAGTGGCTTCAGTGTCACAAGCAAAACAACCCAAAACTTCTTATGGCACAAATTAGAAGGCAGCACCAAATTCCCTAAAATGTGCATACATCTGCTGAACAGTGCTAATGCTTATAGACAAACCTGTGTGCTTGCATAATTTGAAATCCTTTAGTCTGAGAAGCTGGCAGGAAGGTAAGGCAGAAATTGTCTAGAAATTGAACTAGTTCCCAGGGCCAGCTGATCCAGATGGGTAACTGAAGTGGTCACATCTGGCAGTGGAATGGCAGGCATGCCCACATTTCTGTCCTGTAGCTTCCACTGCCCCTCCTCCTACTTCCTGATTGGAATGGAAAAGGGGAGGAAGAGGAAGTGTGGAAGAGAGGAAAGCATCCTCTGGAGCATCTTCTGGCCTACCACACTCCTCCATGTGTCCTCTTCCATTTCTTCCCCTACTTTTGATTCCAATCCAGAGATGGGGAGGAGCAGAAACTAGTGCATGACCAAATAAGGAGGACACCACCTCCAGAACCAGACACCACCATTTGGTACACCACCTCCAGAACCAGAAGATCGTGGACCAGCTCTGCTAATTCCCAGCTTTCTGGCCTATACTCTTAGTAGCAGGTAAGGTCGAATGACTCCAAGGGAAGGAGCTTCCCCAGACAGGACCAAGCACCTGGAGCCCTTCTGTACGGCAACCACAGGTTGTACTCCAGGAAATCTAAAAGCTAATCCAACTAAGGGAAGCACACCGCCAAGACCAACCAATTCCCAAGTGCCTGCTTTGATTGGACCATGTTGCAATCCTAACCTGGAGTTAGGCTGGCAGTTAGGCCAGCAAAGTTTGGCCAGCACAAGTGCCACCATAGAGCTCTTTTGGGCCACTCTCAGAGTCAGGGAGGATGGTGCACTTCTGTGTGCAGGACTCTCTGACTCAGAAAGTGGTCCAAACATACTTTATGGTAGCTCTCGTGCCAGCCAAACTTTGCTGGCCTAACTGTGCCAGCCTAATTCCAGGTTAGCATTGCACCCTAAGTCATGCGGTTTGAATGGATCACAACTTTTTGTGTTCTGGTTCCAAACAACCACGAGGTTGTAAGTTTTGGTTCAGCAATGATTCATTAAAAAAAACTAGAGCCTACATCTAGCTTCAGCTCAACTCCCTGATTGCTATTCCCTCTTCTAAGGAAAAATAAAGTGCTACCATGCCAATACTCTTTGGGTGAGGGAAAAATTGGATAGCCTGAGCCTTGGGTTGCTTTCATTTCAAGTTTGAAGAATGTCCTTCCGATAACAATATAGTGTAATTTCTATTTCCCTTCAGCACCCAGTATGCCCTGAAGAAGCAAGAGAAAGGGGAAAATGAAAGTTGCCAGGATAAGTGGATTTGAGCTATAACATAAGAAGATCCCCACTGGATCAGGCCAAAGGCCCATCTAGTCCAGTTTCCTGTATCTCGCAGTGGCCCACGAGGTGCCTAAGGGAGTTCAGTAGACAACAAGATGCTTGCATCCTGTTGCCACTCCCTTGCACCTGGCATTCTGAAGTAGCCTACTATTAATGTAAGGAGGTTGCCCAACCCATCATGGCCTATAGCCCACGATGGACTTTTCCTCCAGAAATCCTTCCAGTCCCCTTTTAAAGGCATCTAGGCCAGATACCATCACCACTTCCTGTGGCAAGGAGATCCATAGCTTAATTACCTGCTGGGTAAAAAAGTATTTCCTTCAAGTTTTTGATCCGGAGGATGATAGCACCCCCACACACACACACACTCACACTATTACATCGCTCTTTTGACCTGGTAGTTTAACCCAGTGGTGTCATCTACTCTCCAGTAGACGGAACACTGGGCGGGACGTACACGTGATCGGCAGCCCGTCCACTCCCGCTTTCTTCCCGCTCGCCGCATGGCTTTCCCTGGCCTCGGAGGGGGTGCCTGCTCGCCGGGGGGTGGGTGGGTGGAGGACGTGCTGGGTGCCTGGGCGAGCAGGCGCCCCCTCCGAGGCCAGGGAAAGCTGCACGGCGAGCGGGAAGAAAGCGGAAGTTAGTGGACGGGCTGCCAATCACACCTAAGTCCCGCCCAGCGTTCCGTCTACTGGAGAGTAGATGACACCACTGGTTTAACCCACAGTGACTCTATGCTGGAGTCAGGCCACCTTCAATTTCTACTCTGCTGGATTCTATCCCTTCTCTGACATAGATGGCCACCCCACCGCCAACACGCCCTTCCCTGTCCCTCCTATAGAGTCTATAGCCTGAGATCCCACCGGTTCTCTGCATTCCACCAGGTTTCTGTTATGCCCACTACATCCATGTTTTCCCTAGCCACCAAACATTCCAGTTCCCCCATTTTTGCTTGGAGACTTCAGGTATTTGCATAACACCACCTATAAAGGGGGTTCCCTAAGCAGGGACCCTTATTTATCCATTCACCTTGCCTCTTTTTCTACTGGACCAACTGTCACTTACGCTCCTGCTTGTAGTCCTATTTCGTACTCCGCCATTACTCTGTGGTACTCCTCCACCCTACTCCTCCCATAGGGACGAGGAGTTCCGAACCGGACACCACTCGGCTCCTGTAGGCTTTCCCCCAGGAGTCAGTTTAAAAGCTGCTCTGCCACCTTTTTAAAGTTATGCGCCAGCAGTCTGGTTCCATTCTGGTTCAGGTGAAGCCTGTCCCTCTTGTACATGCCTGGCTTGTCCCAGAACGTTCCCCAGTGCCTAACACACGGAGGCTAGCTGTGACGAGTTCGCAATCATTTTGCGAAGGTCCATCAGATTCGGCATGACTTGTACACTGCTGTAGGCGTATCTAGTGATGTCCCCAGGGAACCTTTCTATCCTATTATTTGGGATTCTTTTCAGCTTGTAGAACCTGAGGATGTGGACAGGATTCTCTGGAGTGTGAGACCTGCTGCTTGCCCGCTCAACCCTTGCCCAGCATGGCTAATTAGATCTGCCCGGGAAGGGCTGGCCGAGTGGACAGGGAGGGTGGTGAATTCATCTTTGAGGGAGGGGGTGTTGCCGCCTGCTTTGAAGCAGGCGATTGTTTGCCCCCTCCTGAAGAAACCTGCCCTGGACCCCACTAATCTAAACAACTTTTGGCCAGTCTCGAATATCCCATTTCACCTCGAATATCAAGGTGATTGAGCGGGTGGTGGTGTCCCAGCTTCAGAGGTTGCTGGAGGAAGCGGATTATCTGGACCCATTCCAATCTGGCTTCAGGCCGGGGTTTGGGACAGAGACTGCCTTGGCTGCCTTGGTGGATGACCTACACGGGGGAATGGACAGGGGGAGTGCGTCCCCGTTAGTCCTGCTGGACCTCTCGGCGGCTTTCAACACCATTGACCATGGTGTCCTTCTGGATCAGCTGGGTGAGTTGGGGCTCCGAGGCACTGTTCTGCAGTCGTTCCACTCCTTCCTGGCTGACAGATTCCAGAAGGTGGTGTTGGGGAATGCTCGTTTGGCAGTGCTAATTTTGACTTTTAAAGCCCTTTACGGCTCGGGTCCAGAGTACTTGAGGGACCACCTCCTTCCATATAATCCTACCCATACTCTTAGGTCATCTGGGGGGGGGCCCTTCTGACCGCGCCGCCACCAGAGAGGTGAGGGGGATGGCAGCCAGGAATACAGCCTTCTCGGTGGTGGCCTCACCCTCCCCTTAGAATTAAGAACTGCCCCCTCTTTGGCAATATTTCGGCAGGGCCTGAAGACTTTTTTATTTATACAAGCCTTCAATTCTTGACAAGCTGGCTGGCATTTTAAATTTCAAATTGCAGTTATGGGATCCATGGGGCTTGCTAAATTTTTAACTGTTTTAATATTATTTTTAACATTGTTTTGATTGTTAGACTCTGGTTTTTTAATGTGATAATTTTAATATTGTAAGCCGCCTTGGGTGCCCATGGGGCAGAAAGGCGGGATAAAAATTAAATGAATAATAAATAATAATAATGAAATCCACAACGTCCCCAGTGGATTTGCCCCCACCCCACCCCACCCCACCCCCAATTTCTTCCTGTTATGCCTCCTGTGGTCTTCTAAAAGCAATAACCAAGGGGGGTAATCACAAAAAGGGAGCTGGATTTGAGCTGTCCCCCTCCCTCTTCAAGCAGCCGTCTATCAGGAAGACAAGCTAGTTTCTCTCTGTGGAGCTGGTCTATTACACTCTAGTATGACCTTTAAAACAGTTTGATGCCAATGAAGAAGTGGGACTGCAGATAGAGACTGGCTTGACCCTCAGGGGCTCCCATTCTTTTTATGAGAAGCATGGGGTGGACAAAAGCTGCTCCTGCACTGTGGGTATAGCAGCCTTGGTGATGCCTCCCTGGGTGGAAAGGATGTAAAGCTAGCAATATGCAGGATTCCTCTCTCTCCAGTGCCTTCTCCACCCACCACAGTGATGGCTATTTCATCACTGCAGAGTAAACACTGGCCATTCAACAATTGCCATTAGAAACCTACTCCCTTGTCAACAATGAGCCCAGATGCTGGTGTTCCTGCAGTTGCTGCCAGATTCCAAATGAATTTTCTCACTGTATGTCATTATGGTTTCTGGATTCTAGTTAGTGCCATTATGTCTCCACGGCCAACTGTCAACTGGGTGCCAACTGTCATTCTAAATTTAATTCCTTGGATCGCTTGTTATCCTCAGCGTATTTGCCATACAGTAGCACTTCCCAAGCAGAGCCAGTCTGCAACGGCGCTTGTGATTGGTTGTGAGAGAGGCCCTCTCTGCTGTCCAGAATGCCTTTTTGGCCAAGTATCAAAGAGTGGGGTGGAATGTGGGGTGAAGCTTTGGGTGAATTCACTCCTGTTTCAATATCTACATTGCAAACTTCTTGGAACAGGGACTGACTTTTTTACTCGATGTAAAAGACTATGCTCACTGATGCCATGATACAAACAAACAACAATAAAGTACAAACAACCTTGTGTATTATCCTAGTACTCTTTAGTAAAGTATGGAGTAGCAGTATGTTTGTGCCTACTAGACCAGACCCACGCTAGCGTGTGAGAACCTTGTAATAATACCTCACATTGTGTAGCACATTGCAGCAAGCAAAGCACTTCATTTTAAAAGATTTACATCCCGCCATTCTCCTTACTGAAAAGGATCTAGGATGGTTTACAACCTCAATAAAATGTAACCATTAATTAAATCAAATTAATATAAAATACAATCAGAGTAAAAAACCAGCTCGTAAAACCGCAATAAAAGCAATAGAACAACCATCAGCAGAAAACTAACAAGCAGCTGAAATGATAATTTTTAAGGAACTAACATGATATGAAACCAATATTAAGCCCCACCAGAAGGGGCTAATAGGCTAATAGGGAGAGTTAGGTTCTTAATTCAATAGGGAAGGAGTTCCAAAGTTGTGATGCCACTATGAAAAGTAGGCCTTTCATTTTGTTGTCATCAGCCAAGACTCAGAGATTGGTAGCACTCATAGAAGCCACCCCCTATGGCACTCAGGGGGCGAGTTGTCTCATATGGAAGAAGTTGATCCTTGAGATACCTCATCCTTAAGCTATGAAGGGCTTTAAGGGTCAAGATCAGCATTTTGAATTGTGCCCTGAGACAAATTGGCAGCCAGAGCAGAGTCGGGCCTCCTCATGTGTATTATGTTGACGTAATCCTCCCACCAGCCTGGTAAAGTACAATTATTGCCATAATTCAGCTTGGGAACAGAGACTGAGTGGCTTATCTAGGGCCACCCAGTGAGTCCATTACAGAGGTGAGAGTGAGGCTGGCAAAATCACAATTCATAGCCAGTTGGCCACAATCCTGTTCAAAATATTCAGATCCTCTTTGAATGCCTTGGACTTTTCTACAATCTTAAAGTTGCTCAGAACAGCTTAAGAAAATCACACCAGACAGGCTTGCCTGCCACGCCATCACCGTGTGTGCCAGGCAAAATGGGCAAAGACGGCTGCAGGAAGAGCCAGAGTTAAAATCAGATCAGACCAGCACTTGGCAGCAACGATGGGCAACACAGAGGTCTGCCACCGCGCACTTCATACAAGGAAATTAAGGGTGCAATCCTAACCTGGAGCTAGGCTGGCACGAGTGACTTGTGCTGGCCCAGGAGTGTTGCAGACGCACTGTAAAGGGCGTTTGGAATACGCTTGGAATCAGGAAGGTCGTCCTGGCACACGTCTGTGCACCAGCCTCCCTGAATCAATCAATCAATCAATCAATCAATCAATCAATCAATCAATCAATCAATCAAAAAGTATTTGTATACTGCCTTTCAAAATGAAGTTCCCAAAGCAGTTTACAGGCAACTAATAATAAAGTTAAATGGTTCCGGCTTTGCACCCTCAGTTAATAACATTTTGTACTCTCTCAAATGCTGTGCCTTGAACTGTGCAAACTGCCTTTCCAGGGGTGCTTGCAATGTTGGCCAGCAGAATCTGGAAGCCAGCTGTTGGTTAAATCCGTTTCAGCTCAGCAACAACCGGCACTGAACTCTGACAAACCTCATTCTTGCAGCTTAGATCAGCTTTTCTCACAGGAAATTCTTTGCAGCAGTTTACACCCCTGGATACATGTTTCACAGACAATGTACCTTGGACAGAAGCAGAAGTGGTTGAGAAGGACATGGAAGAAGATAAGTTGGAAAGATTAGGATCAAGAAATACATTCCCAAAGCTGTCCATTCCCCTCTCTACTTTGCAGTCAAATTCAGTGCCTATCTGCCTTTATCCTGTTGGAAAACACTTCCAAATCATGGCTTATTCACTCAATCAGAGTCCATTGTTTTCTGGCAAGCTGAGGATTTAGCTGAATCAATGTGGTGATTTCATGCGTGGGTGCAGGTTTTGAGTCCTTAACCTCACTACTTAACTTCACAGATGCAAACACAACCCCCCTCGCGGCATACCTCCAGGGATGGTAGTCAGGACCATCACTGTGACCTCTGTATTAGAATGGCATTTGGTCCTGGCATATTTGCTTTGTATTATGCATTTTGCACATGTGCAGGGAGGGGAGGCCTTTCCCCTACCGTGGTCTTGATCCAGGTAATCTCTCGCAATACAAATATTTGGAAAAGTGTTTTTCATGGCAAATAGCATGTGTGTGTGTGTGTGGGGGGGGGTCTGGATTGGACTGGGGCCATGGAAAAGTGTAGGCTTAAAGCCCCCATATTACACTATAGTTCCAATTTGGCCTGACTTCCTTTTGTACACAATGTACATAAGAAATAGTAGGTATTTTAAGGTCAATTATGGGATTAAAATCATGCCTCGGTTGGCCCTTACTATTCAAGAAAGAAAGCTCAGAACATGTAAATATACCAAACTTTACAAGGACTATTGGCCAGAATCATCTACTGATAAAATATGAGTAGTTCATAATCAGAATGGGGCCACTGCAGAAAAAGCCCCGCTTCTTATGACAAGAATTCCTGAGATACAAATTATCCACACACTTACAAATGGGTGCCAATATAAAGATATTCTTGATTCTGGAGAGACAACACTTTCATAATTTAATGCCTCCAGATACAGTCAATCCTTGCGCTCCGTGCACTCCATTCCCATGGATTAGTTATCAGCAGGAAGAAGTGTGTTGCTCATGTCACGCCATCTTCTGCCTATTCTCAGCTATCTGCAGCCATTTGCAGCATCTAAAGCCATTCTGAAGCTATCCACTGTTGGCATTCCTGGCCAGATTAACTTCTCCTCCCCTTAATCCCATTGACCCCATAGGATCAATTATTCAGTATCTGCTGGGTTTTCCAGGTCCCTAGTGGAAAAACTGACTGTATCTGCATTCTAGAATGGTTGAGGGCATTATATATTTTGGATGAGCCAAAATATATATCTGTTGTGATATCTGTTGTGCACAAAATATCTGTTGTGCTTTGACTGTCCACTTGATGTACAACTTGGCAATCTCAGTAATGTAAAACAGGCCTTGCTAGGCTGCATGTCTTAAATGGTTCCTGGAAAATAGGAAAATCATCAAGGATGCATGTCTTTAACAGGCATTTTAACTGGTGTATTAAACACACTGAGAGTGCAATCCTAAACTGGAGTTAAGTCGGCATAAACTAAGCCAGCAAAGTTTGGCCAGCACAAGGGCCACCATAAAGCGTTTTTGGACTACTCTCGGAGTCAGGGAAGATGGCTGACTCTGTGCACTGGCCTCTCTGACTCTGAGAGTGGTCCAAACATACTTTATGTGGCCCTTGTGCTGGCTAAACTTTGTTAGCTTAGTTTATGCTGGCCTAACTCAGTTTATACTTTTATATTTTATGATCCACATGGCTTGTTTTAAACTCTGTTGTTTAATTTTTGTTTTATTGTATTTTAATATTGTTTTAAATTGTTTTTAATGTTGTTTTTATATTTTTTATTGTTGTAATGCCGCCTTGAATGCCTTCGGGCAATAGGTGGGGTATAAATTCAATAAATAAAATAAAATAAATAAAATTTAGGATTGCGCCCTGTGGAACAGTTCTGCTTCCTCCTCCTGAGCCATCTTCTGTGGTTACACTAATTTTGTTGTAGGTTACACTAATTTTTGTTGTTAATTTTGTTGTAACAAAATTTCTTATCCTGAAAGTGTTTGGTCAAATGACTCAAGGGTTGCACTTCATACAGAGAGATTCTCATTTGACCTCTATGAGAAAATATTTATAAAAACAATATGGGATTCGGTATATTCATTGATTCATGTTTCAGGGCTTATTTGCAGTAGGTAGCAAATTTCCCTCTATAGCAGCGGTTCTTAAACTTTTTAGCACGAGGCCCCCTTTTTAGAATGACAATCTGGGACCCACAGGAAGTGGTGTCATGGCCGGAGGTGCCAGCATTGTGACGCCAGAGCCTGCTGCTTTCCTGAGAATGCAGCAATAAATTCGGTTATTTCTCTGTCATTTTCCAGAAGCAAAGTGAATCAGAAAGAAAAAAGGCTATTTACAATCATGACACAGGCAAAACAACCACACAGCCCTCCCCCTTTCCAACATCCCATCTTCTCATATTTTCAATAGGGCTAGATGCTTTGCAACCCACCTGAAATTGGCTTGCGACCCACTGGTGGGTCCCGACCTGCAGTTTGGGAACCACAGCTCTGTAGCAATTATAAAAAGACAAGCTGAGGCGTGATAGTGTATCTGGAATCCAGGTAGTTTTGTAAATGGCATGTCATACTTCAGTCAGGGGCCTCTGTGGTCAATTGTCTATTCAGACACAAAATTCATCTTGATTCTGTGCCAGCTGGCACAGGTAAGTTGCACTGGGCAGCACGGGGGGCTGGAGGGTGGTATGGAGGCGGGGGGGGTGTTATTTAGGCAGGGAAGGCAGAACAAGGGAGGATCAGGCCCAGGAGGTGTCAGGGTTGAGGGAGGCCTTTTCTGCCATACCCTAACTCTGTTCCAGTCCCTGACAGCCCTACATAGCTATATAGCTGGCACAGATCTGAGAAGCCCCATAGAGGTGGCTGGAGGTTATCCTAGGGCAGTGATGGCGAACCTGTGCCATGCGTGTCAAAAGTGACATGCCACAACACTTGGGGTGACACACCTGCGTTCACCAATGCTTGACAAAAACTGAGTTTGTTTAATTTGTTTTTTTAATTTTTGGAATTATTTGATGCTTCTTTATATAATACATAGCACCACACATGATTGGACTGTATTTTTAAAAAAATAAATGCATATAAAGAATTGTTTCTCTTTTGTTGGGGGGGGGGGGTTGACACACCAGCGCAGCCAAGTTAAGCACTTTCCAAAGTTTTGACGCACTGAGCCCCGAAGGTTCACCACCACTGCCAGAGGGAGACCTGAACCTCCAACCACCTTCTAAGCTGCACTGGATGCAGAGCAGGCCATGCAACTTGGCTGCACCAGCATGTAACTTGGAAAATGGTCTTAATTTCTTTCCTAGGTAGCATTAAAGTTGCCGTCTGGCCCAGCCAGTTAAAGGGCATGTGATTTCTCTTATCAGTTAGCTGCTTAAGTGCAGGAGTCATTTCCTGATGAAACTGGTATGATGTGGAGAGGATCATGTGCTGACTAACAGCCTTCAGACCAAGGTTCCTGAGGAAGAGCAACACATTGTCCAACCTTCTTGCTTCTCTTTTCTCTTCTTGCTTCTCACCTATCTTCATACAATCTCTCTCTCTCTCTCTCTCTCTCTCTCTCTCACACACACACACACACACACACACACACACACACACACACCTTCTCTGGGTAGCATCAAGGAATCAAAAATGGGAGGCCACTTGCTCTGCGGGTTAAAGTGAGTTAATGTAGGCAGGGTTTGCTTTAATCATATCAAAAGAAAGGACTTATTGGGGATTAAAATGAAACAAGGATAAAAAACCAGCCAATCCAATTTATACTTGATCAAGAGGCAAAGTTCAAAATAAAGTAAAAATAGAGTCTAAGGCACAATCCTAATTTGCGTAGGAGCAGGCAGGCCTGCATTGTATTTTAACGCAAGTTAAGACTTCACTGGAGCTCACTATGGGGCAAGGGGAATATTTCCCCTTTCCCCAGGGTAAGTTCCAGCTGGGCCAATGGGGCTCCTCAAATCTGCCCTTGCTGTTTAGCAGGTGCAAGTCCGAATGCCCTGCCAGGGGACTGAGGCTAGGATCTAGTCTAACAGCCAGATCCTGGCTCCACCCCTCCCCCCTGCACCATCCCCATGGGGCCACCCTCCATCCGCCCCGTTTTGCCCTCCTTCCACCTTCCTCTCGCCTCAAAAATGGCCCTGTGCTGGTTGAGCTCAGCCGGCACAGGACCAACGTGTCTGGCAGTCCTGCAGGCAGTGCTGGGCCACCTGGCTGGCTGTGTCACTGGGACATGCATTGGCCCGAAGCGTGTGTGTGTGTGTGGGGGGGGGGGTTAGGATGGCGCTGTAGGACTTCATAAGAACGTAAGAAGAGGCCTGCTGGATCTGGCCAAAGGCCCATCTACTCCAGCTTCCTGTATCTCACAGTGGCCCACCAGGCGCCTTAGAGAGCACACGAGACAACAAGATGCTTGCATCCTGTTGCCACTCCCTTGCACCTGGCATTCTGAGGTGCCAGAATTGCACCTACTATTTACACCTACTATTAAGATAAGGAGGTTGCACCACCCATCATGGCCTATAGCCCATGATGGACTTGTCCTCCAGAAATCTGTCCAATCCTCTTTTAAAGGCTTCTAGGCCAGATGCCATCACCGCCTCCTGTGGCAAGGAGTTCCCCAACTTAATTACCTGCTGAGTAAAGAAGTATTTCCTTTTATCTGTTCTAACTTCCCCAACATTCAATTTTACAGGATGTCCCCTGGTTCTGGTGTTGTGAGACAAGGAAAAAAACATCCATCGACTCTATCGCTCCCATGCATTATTTTGTATGTCTCAATCATGTCCCCCCTCAGGCGCCTTTTTTCCAGACTGAAGAGCCCCAAATGCTGCAGTCTTTCTTTTTTCCAGCTTCATTATGTCCCTTTTGAGATGTGGCGACCAGAACCGTATGCATTAACTTCCCTGACTTAAAGCACCCACTTACAACTCAGCATTCTTCTGTTCTGGAGAGGAGCAGAAAAAAATCTTCCTAGGAGTTCACTCTTTCCAAGTTGACCCATCATCTTGGCCTGCATCTCCCACACATCTTGCTTTCTTCACCCAACCAAGCACCTCACTCTCATGCCATATAAAGAAGCCTCCCTGCAAAAAATAAAGTTGTTTTAAATTAACAGTGTTCAAATCTCCCACTCCCAAGTCAGGTGAGTGAACTTGACCAACCACTAGATCTGAGCTGCTTTAGGGCAAGGCTGCCCTGCAGGAAGGCAATAGAAATCTTTTGGCAACCACCTACTGCATCGTTTTCAATTACTGTGATGGCTGGCTCATTCTGCAGTTTAATCACCACCTCTTCCTTTGCAAATTATTAGGATGGAAACCCATTATTATCCTAACCGTGTCAAATGTAGGGCAAAATGAAGCTGAAAGGCCACTCTTCCTCCCTCTATGGGAAGAAAGGTAACCGCACCTGGAACTTGACCTCATTGAATACATTTGATCTCCTAGACAAGATACTGCTTAGCAGGACTAAAATTTCTGTGACATTCAGCTCTCTCATCTGTGAAGGGCCCATGTATACACTCACGAGGTAGTATATTCTATCTCGTTGACAGGTGATTTGTTAAGCGAGGACAGATGCAAAGGGACGGGAATAGAGTCAAATTTCCAGGTAAAAGAGAAATGTCCCTTTGCAGAGTTCGAACAGGGCAAATGATATGTCTTTTCCTGTGTTCTCGCCCTGATTGCAAAATTCTTTGATACATTTCCCAAGTGGGCTTCTTTGTTTCACTCCATCATTCCGCCAAGTCAACTGTATAATTTATGTCCTAAGGAAGGAGCACCATGACTCACTTGTGCCACTATGCAATATTAAAATGTCAAAGAGACATCAATGACAAATCTGGCATACAGGTTACAGGAACCTGAGATGCTGAACAGCGATGCTGTCACCCAATCAGTGCTCCGCGAGGGAATTGTATCCGGCGATCAAATAATAGAAGCACAATCTGAGAGTTCAAACAGGACAAGTGCACTGCTCCACATTTCAATGGCACATCTGCTGGTCTTAGCTGGATCCAGGAATTGTGTTTTCTTTCTTATCCTGAGGACCAAAACAGGCCCGTTACTGGCTCTCCCAACTCAAGCATATTTATCAATTAGTACATGACTTTTTAAAAACTGAAAAGCAGCTGAACGGCTCTCCAAAGTGGACACAGGACAATGGGGTTAGGGCAGTGATGGTGAACCTTTTGGGCTTGGTGTGTCAAAAATTCAGAAAATGCCTTGTTTGACCCTGCTGATGTGTCACACACACCCTGAACAAAAGAGAAACAATTCTTTATATATTTATTTTTTAAAAATACAGTCCAATCATGTGTAGTGCTATGTATTTTACAAAAAAAATGTCAAACCTACAATAATTTCATTACAAAAATGAAATAAGAGTATATGAAACTCGGTTGTTGTCAGGTGTTGGTGAACGCTGGCATGTCAGCCAAAATGTCATGGCGTGTCACCTTTGACATGTGTATCATTGGTTCGCTATCACTGGGTTAGGTGATGGTTTTGCTAATCGTAACAATGTAAGATGAGCTCTACTGGATGAGCCCAGAGATCAATCTAGTGCAGTACCAAGGACAACCAGAAGCATCTGAGAAACCCAGAAGTGGGATGCTTAGGCAAATTGACCTCTCTTCAGTTGCTTCCCAGCAATTGGTATTCAGTGCTCCCAAATGTGGAGATTCCTTGTAGCTGTCATCACTAGGAGGCAGTGATAGATCTCTCTTTTCTAAATTTGTTGAATCCTCTTTTAAATCCATTTATGCCTGGATTGGGCACAATCCAAGGGAGCGCCCTGGGCCAATGCAATGTGCTGGCATTGGCCCAACATCACTAGCGCCAACATGGGGCACCACCTAGCATATCTGCGTCAGCACTAGTGCTCTTGGGCTGATGCTAGCAGTAGCATCTGCCCAAGAGCGCCAGAACAAGGCTGCAACACTCTTGCGCCAGCCAAACTCAGTTGATGGAAGGACGTTTCTGGGAAGAGGGAGGGTGGACGGGTGGGAGGAACTGGGCAGGAATTGGGCAGGCCAATGGGCATGCTGGCCCAGGGAGGGGATGGAGATGGGATGCGGCCGGTAGGCCACATTCAAGTCTCCATCCCCAGGCCGCGCAGCCTTGATTTGGGCCACGCGGCCTCCTCGGCTCTGCTCCTGCTATTTAGCAGGTGCTGATCTGATGAAACCTATGGGGAGGCTGGAGTCCCCCTGAGGAACATGCCCTTGCCCCAGGGAGGCTCCCCAGCGCACCTAAGCTGCGCTGGATATGGCGCAGGCCCGCCAACCTCACCATTCCAGCGCAGCTTAGGATTGCGCGCTGAATCTGGGAACTTCTCTTGCTCTGGTAAAAAAGGCTAATGTAGAACCTGGTTTTCAGCCTGAGGTTTGGCTCAGAGATGGAATATGAGTCAGTTTAGACATGCACACAAATGGGTGCTTTTGACCCCTGATTGGTTTCTTTATCAACTAGTGTGCTCGTATGTACATGCGCCATAGTTTGGGGCGGGGAATACAGGGATGGGCAGCCCAATCCTCTATATCCCCACACAGCAATGCAGAGGCTACCACTGTATCCCATGGGGCATTTTTGGCTGCTGGAGATCTCCTTGGGGTAAGGCGACATTTGTCTCCTTGCCCCTGGTTAAGCCCCAGCAGTTGCTATGGGTAAACTTGGACCTGTGCCAGCTCAATTGCTTGGAATCCGTGTTGACTTGGAAAGGTGGATCAGGCCCAGGAAAGGGGTTGGGATTCAGTGTGCGTCACCACCGATCCTGCCCCCCAGGCAGGGCAATATTATCCATTAGGCTGAAGCCTAGGGGCCCCACAGGGGCTAGGGCCCATCAAGGTGGCATGTCTGAGCATCAGCCTAAAGCGTGGGGTTCCAGGTTCGGCATCTGGGGCAAGAGACTAAAAGGCAAGCCCGACCTTGCACTCTCCAAGGCTCTCCAAGAACCTCGTGGGTCAAGCCTCCAGGGATTAAATTGGGTTGCATGTGGAGGCTGCATTGCTGGGGGGCTTCCATGCAAGCCTGGCTCCGTGAAGTTTTTTTTCCTCCCCTTTTGGGGACAACTTAAAAGTGTCTGGCTTTTCCGTTTCTTGTCCCTCAGATTTCTGTCTGTGTTTCTGCTGTTTTAGGAATGGGGTGTTGTGGCGGGGAGCTTCATAAGAACAAAAGTAGAGTCCTGCTGGATCTGGTCAAAGGCCGATGTAGTTCATCTTCCTGTATCTCACAGTGGCCCACCAGGTGCCTCAGAGAGCACATAGGACAACAGGCTGCCTGCATTCTGTTGCCACAGAGGTTGCACAACCCATCACGGGCTATAATGGACTTTTCCTCCAAGTATCTGTCCAATCCTCTTGTAAAGGCACCTAGACTTCCATGCAAGCCCAGGTCTGTTTGTTAGGAGAAGCCTGCCTTGTGCCAGCAATGAGGGAGTTGGCTGCAAGGCAATTGATGGGAAAAGAGATGCATTGACTGAGCTGAGCTTCATTTATAAAGTGGGGGAGAAGAATGTTGCCGGCCTGTCTGCCTGCCCATCCACCACGGGCTTCCATTTAGTGTGGCAGGAGCTTTCCTGAAGAGTTTCAGAGGGAGTCCCAAATATCTGAAAGCCTAGAGACCTGGCCATGGCTTAATATGGCCCTGCCCCCAGGCCTGATCTGCCTTCCACCCCACGCCGTTACTGCCCTGTTCTGCCCAGCCCCTTCACAGTTCCACCCACCCCAACCCATTTAACCTCTCCCAACCTCCCTCCAACCTCCTGCATGGACATATGGCACCCAGCAGGTCACGGTGGGTCTACTAGTGCTCAGGATGCCACTATAGCCTCCCTACAAGTGGACCTGCTGTGCACATCAATAGAGGCTGCCAGAGTAATGCTAGTTATGCTGACAGGGTAGGGATAGGACTGGGCTGTTAAGAACATAAGAATACAAGCCCGTCTGGATCAGGCCAAGGGCCATCTAGTCCAGGGCTGAGAATTCAAGTCAGGTGACTCGAGTCCGAGTCACAAAAAACACATGTTTTGTCCTGACTCATGCAGACTCAAGTCATTAAAGGAACTTGGACATTGACTTGAGTATGAACCTGGAAAACATGAGTCTGAAAACTTGCATGTCTGAATTTGCTGTCTTCCCTTTATTTTGGCTGTGTGAAAGACCTTGTGTGGCCAACTGGAAGCTGGCAGTTCCAGTCAGGAGGCAGAGAAGGATCAATGTTTTGCATCAAGCAGGAGCAGGAGGGCAATGGGAGTGGCTTCTCTTGTCCACCTCTGAAAGAACCAATGATCATTAGACAAAGGAGGGCAGAAGGAGGAGCCCAAGAGGTCCTTGCCTTAGGATTGGCTGGAGTCTGAGACCCGGGAGGGGGCAATTCCTAGCGTCAATTTCCAACCTTTTGGCTCCCGCAGGCTCTGTTACTTGGGAAGAGGAAGCCTCATTGCTGGCACAAGTGGGACTACTTCTGAGTAGAACTGCAAAGGATTGGGTCGTACTGGCAAGCCTCCCAGCTCAGGTGCTGTGCATTATCCTGCTCCTGCTTGCCGCTTCCATCCCTGCTCTCATGCAGCCCAACCCACCCACTCCTGCCTTGCTGAGCTCAGGCACCTCCCAGTCCCTATTGCTCCTCCACAGGCACTGTAGCCTCTTGCTTGCTGCTTCTGTCCCCACTCTCACACAGCCTGTCCCCACTTCCCGCCTTGCCCGGTCCCTTTTGGTCCATGCCCTGGCATGCCTGCTTCACAAAAGACTCCTGACTCGAATCCAAATGACTTCAGTCACAGCTCTGGGCGAGTCAGAGAAGGACGCTCACTAGAACTCATGCTTCCATCCCTTTCATGTGCTTCCATCACAGGGGCAGAGATTTGACTCAATGGGGCCAAATTCCCATCCCTGCAGCTTCGTTTATCTCACAATGGCCCACCATATGCTTCAGGGAGCACACAGACAACAAGAAACCTGCATCCTGTTGCCACTCCCTTGCATCTGGCATTCAGGGGTAGGCTACATCTAAAACCCAGAAGTTGCATTTATTGCATATCGTGGCTCATAATCTGTGATGGACTTTTCTTCCATAAATCTGTCCAATCCCCTTTTAAAGACATCTAGGCCAGATGCCACTCCCACATCTGGTGCCAATGAGTTCCACCAGATTACTTGCTGAGTAAAGAAATATTTTCTTTTGTCTTTTCTAATTCTCTTGCCACTCAATTTTAGTGGATGTCCCCTGGTTCTGGTGTTCTGCGAGAGACTTTAGCACTTAGTCCCACTGCAAGTCCTAGCCAGATTGTACATGTTGTTTATAGTTCTGCTTTTTTTAAAAAAAGCTTCCTCTGAAAGCCAATATAAGTCTTTTTTTTTTTTACTATGAATAAAGACTGGCGGGGTTTGCAGTAGGAGCCATGCCAAAGTGATGGGCAGCCCAATCCTAACCTGCGTTGGAACAGGCTGGCCAGCTGACCCATGCTGCATCCTATGCAAGCTGGGAGGCCGCTGGACCTCACTTCAGGATAAGTGGATATTTCTCCCTTACCCCGGGGTAAGCCCTACAGCCCCATGTGGCTGCTCAGATCTGTACCAGCGAAATCAGGGCTGGGGGGTGGGATCCAGACTAATGAGTTGGGTACAAGGCTGGGGGTTGGGTACAGGGTTGGGGGTTGGGATCCGGACTAATGAGTAGATTCATGCTCTACCCCCTTCCTGGGTCAGCCCACCCATGGGGCTGCCCTCTCTCTGCCCCCACCCTGTTCCACCCACCTTCCCTAAGCCCCCACGTTGGCCAAACTTGGCTGCAGTGGAGGCGGCTCACCTGGATTCTGTGTTGTCGTCCTTGGGTTGGTGGAACTGCCAACACAGTGCCTTCCTCCCAGGCGCACTGTGCTTCCTTCTGTGGTGCAATTGTGCATTATGGCACATTTGCAACAACACTGGGCCTGCATAAGGACTTATGCCAGACAGTACCAGTACTGGATTGTGCCCACAGTTTCCTATCCCTTATCGTGGTTTGGGGCCATTTTGCACGCCCTTAATATTTGTTTATAAAGAAAAAATAATAAAAGACTCAAAAGCAAGATTTGTGCACATGCCTTGTTTAACCATAACACTCTGAGAGTGGGCTCATGCATTTCAATGCCCATCAGTAATTCCCACAGGAAGAGACTGTAGCTCAATGGAAAAGTCCACACCTTGTATGAAATGATCATAGGCTTTAGTTCTCAGTATCTCCAGGTAGGCTGGGAAAGACCAACTAGCTGTATATACTATGCCTTATCAGGAGCTCAATAAAGGCTCTGTTTGTTTTCTTGGGGAAAGAACTGTCAAATACTTTCTAGTCCACAGGACATCAATACTTAGCTGTTCACTTTAGTGTGTGCCAACCAGCCTGCTGTACCGTATTTACAGCTGCCACAAATGAATGAGACACATTAGGCAAAAACGCCTTACCGATAAGTGCGGATGGGAGTGGCTTCCTAATGGGTGTGAGAGAAAGACTTCTGCTTGAAATGAGAGCCACACCCTGAACTCAAAGCAGACACTACTGTGGTATGATAGATGAAATAATTACCTGTCTCCACATCAATTGGTTTATTTATACCTTTGAGATTGCTGAGAGACGTGAGTGAAGCATGACTTTGGAGATGTATACCGTAGAAGCACTTGAGACCTTGGAAAGAACACAAGGACACACCTCTTGGATTGCATGCACAGTTGCCAGTTAGGTATGGGATCATCTAAGACAGTGATTCTTAACCTGGGTTCGATTGAACCCCAGGGGTTCGGTGAGTCAGTCTCAGGGGTTCGGCGGAGGTGTGTGTGTGTCTATTCCGTTCGCTGGCCTTGATGTCTGTGCTGCAGGGAACTTGATGTGCTCAGTAGTTGTTGGGATATTAAAGTAAGGCCTGGGAATTTGCAGGCCTGAATGGTGAGGCTTATCACTCAGGCCTAGCAGACCAGCAGAGGGTGCGGGGTAGTTCTGACTTAGGTTCCGCCCAGTAACAAGACCATGTGATCTCTGGGTAAATGTTGCAAGTTATTTAGCCAATCCCAGGAACACTGGTTGCTTGTCTGTTCAGCTCAGTGAGTGCGTGTGTTCAGTCCTGTCCTGATCAGAGAGCTCTTCTGTTCTACTTTCTGTTTCTCTCTGTATTGCTGCTGCTAGATTTACAGATTTACTATGTCGAGCAAAATAAGGAAGTGGTTGGACGAATATGTACAATATGAGAGTGGCACTTGCCAAGGTGAAGTTGCCATTTCTGAACTTGTCTCTAAAAGGCAGCAGCAAAAGTCACATTGATTTGCAGTAAATATTCATTGAGTTATGTTTTTGTTTTTGTGTGACATTCATGTTTTGTTGGTTTTGTTCTTTGAACACAGTGATTTTATGTGCAACTGATGCATGGTTCATTTTGTGCACTAATAAAATATATATCTCTGTGTTTTGAATTTGGAAAAAAAAAACATTTTATTTTTTCAACTATGAAGGGTTCGATGAATGCACGTATGAAACTTGTGGGGTTCGGTACCTCCAAAAAGGTTAAGAATCACTGATCTAAGAAGTATGCCCCAGAATCATTTTCCATGCTGCAGCGTAGCCCTTGATAGCATTGGCAGCTGTTGCACAAAATCTGGCAGGTCTCCTATAAGAACTCAACTTCCTGTTATGTCACAGATGATGTTTTGGCTCATACACTTCATTCGCAGCTGCTGCGCACCAATTGAGTGCTGTGTCCCAGAATCTTTTCAAACGTCACACTGCAGGCATGTGATGCAGCTGAGGGCACATGAGGCATTTCATAATATGATGCAAGTCATTTTCTGCAAGTCAACAGGCTAGTAAACGGACTTAGTGGTATTCAAAAATATGTTAAAACACATACCAGGGCAGCCACTTGCAGGTGTGTTAACCCCATACACCAATGTTTTGGATAAAGATCTTGCCCTGGAACCTGGTTCAGCCTGTTGCCATTCCTGAATATTACAAAAAAACCAACAAAAAAACAACAACCCTTTGTCAAACACAAGACACAACACAGCTGTCAGTGTCAGTATTTCATTTAGTTCTGCTAAAGCAGTTGTCAGTGCCTCTTATTACTGGAATAAATGGACATTGTTATAGCCAACAATGTCGTACATTTATTAATATTGCTCCTTATTATACCAATAAGTTGGATTTTTCAGGCTTGGACAACATAACAAAGACCATGTTTCTTCAACCTTCATTTCAGAGGAATTCTCTTTTGACATCTAGATTGGTGATAGGCACTTGGCTTTCAGTTCATTCCCGGATACAATTAAAGGTGCTGGTTTTGACCTCTAAAGAAGGCTCTGCTCTGCTCTGCTCTGGATACAGCCTCCTACAAACATGACAGGAATGATAGCCACAGACCAAGATAGAATGCGCTTTCCAGTAAGCTTGGCTGGCAGTGACTTGATTGTGTGGTTACTACCAGTCGTCAGCATGAAAGCATGTGCAACAGCTGCTAAAAGAGGTGGCAATTTTAAATCTGCCATAGGTTCCTTTTGGCCCTGATGGACTGGCAAGATGGATTCCATGGTTCCTGCCCAAAAACACTGTGAGGGCTCTGAAGCTGCTGCCGGGTGCCCTCCTATCTGTTTGCCCCTTCTGTCAGGAGCCCCTAGCAGGCCAATGTTGGCATATAGGACACAGAATTCCCTCATGTAATAGCCCAGGTGAAAAAACCTGCCAGGCCCAAGTTGGCATGTAGGTCACAAGTCTCCTGCATGCAGTAGCACAGGGAAAAAAGCAGCAGCTTTGCTGACACTAAGCACATTTAGGTAAGATTTGTACCTAGGTAAGGATACCCAGGGAACCCCATGTAGACTGTTTAAAGTTCTATAAAAATACAACAAAATAAATACATACAATAAGCATTTCTGACTTCCGGGGCTTTTAATGGATATTTCTACTTTTGCTCCTTCTGATTGATGTTTTATAGCTGCTGCTATTATTAATTAATAGCATGGGCACCCAAGCATTCTGTCCCATGGGCACCCAAGGCGGCTTACAACATTAAAACCATCACATTAAAAATCATAAGATATAACAATTAAAAACAATGTTAAAAAACGATATTAAAAACAGTTAAAAATTTAAAACAAACAAGCCCCGTGGATCCCACAATTATGATTTGATAAAATTTAAAATGCAAGATAAAGAATGTATAATGTAAAGTGTAAAATGCCAGCCAGCCTGTCAACAATTTAAGGCTTGTTTAAATAAAAAAGTTTTCAGCCCCCACTGAAATATTGCCAAATAGCAATATGTTTATGTTTATTTTAAGGTTAATGTTGCTCTTTTTTCCTGTTGAGTGATTATTTAGTTATTTAGTTTAGTTAGGTGATTTTGTCTGTAAACCATTTTATGAACTTTTTTGTTGAAAAGTGGTATGTCGTTGTCGTCGTCATCAATAATAATAATAATAATAATAATAATAATAATAATAATAATAATAAAAATTGCTGTAAAAAGATTGCATAAACAGGTTACAAGCAAAGGCATGACAAGGTGGCAACTACAGTGGAACAGCTACAAAAAATATAAGATACCTGTAGCCAGTAGCCAAAAACTGGTGGAAACACAACATTGAAAAAGTTGTTAGATGAAAATGCAAAAATATTGTGGGATTTCTGACTACAAAAGACCAACATTTATCACACAATACACCAGACATAACTGCAATCCAGAAGAAAGAAAAACTAGTCAAAATATTTGATATAGCAATACCAGGTGACAGTACATTAGAGTAGAAGGAAAAGAATTGGGGAAAAAAACATAAAATATAAAGATTTATAAACAGAAATTGAAAGGTTGTGGCAGAAGACCAAAGTACCACCTTGCCTTAGAAAATCCCTCAGACAAGCAGTAATATGCCTCCCCGCTCCGTCTCCAGGCCATGGGTTCCATGAGTGCTCCAAAATGCCACCATTCACTTCAATGAAAGGGCTCAGGCTGCAAGTGCCAAAAGAGGTACCCCAGAGCCGCCCGGACCATAAAAGCAAATGAAGAAATCCTTGCATGATCACGGTGCGGCCTGGAGCTAGAGAGCAAGGAGTTACTGGGGAGGGCCAACAGTGTTTATGTCTGTATTCTGTCATCCAAATCTGGCTGCGCCCCCCCCCCACCTGTGCTTTCTCATTGATCACAATACATGCATACGTCCTCTCATCAGTTTCACAGAAAAAACTGTCGCTGAAATCTTCATGCATATTATTTCCAGGCATTTCACATCAGCTAGGTTCTTTGCTGCTCGAAACAGGCGAAAGGACGAAGTACAGACTAAATTTAACTTTGCATTATCCCCAAGCAGGTTGGTGTTATGTCATTGGACTCGTTCTGCATTCTAAATTAAATTGGTGACAAAATGCCTTCATCTATACCTCTGTTTACTTTCCTGAGATGCCAGCAGGAAGGCTGCTGGAAAGATACTATCAGCCTACACGTGAGGGAAGAGCAGTCAAAGATGTCCTACCCATCCTTTACCAACTGTGGAATTGATCCTCCACAAAGACGTAAGTTGTCGCTTTGGAGTGCCTCCTTGGCCAATAATTAGCTGAACTTCCTCACTGTGCCTAGTTCCTGAGTTAATTTTGAACTGAGGTTAAAATGAAGATCTCTTTAGCGCTCTTCAGAGATTATTCTGAATGCACCGCGAGTTGCAGGGATTGGGGTGGAAACAAGATATTGCACAGTCCCTGCTCTCAGTCTCCATGCGTTTGGCTGAATGCTTTTGGCATCTTAGGCATATCCAGGGTTCCCAACCACATGGAAGGAGCCTCCTATACATGCATAAGACCGATGAGCACATTAGGCTGAAGTCAGGAGTGATGATGCTCTCATTTCACAAGGCTCTTTAGTTTTTAAACAGCCTATGCAGGCCCTGCCCTCTGGGAAGCTCAGAGAATCGCCATTTAGCCTTGACCTTAAGCGTTCCGTATGCCAAATAAATGCCAATTATAGAGACTGGCATGGGGTCCCAGATCCCAGCCCAGTATTTCATCCTTAAAAAGCCACTCCGAGACTTTTAGCCTGCAAACAACAAGATTCTGCCCACAAACAGTGGACTAAAGTGATTAGGGCTACCAACTCTAAGAACCCCAAATGTTTCTGGACCCTGGTGACCATCCAACTGAACCATCAGGGTGTGGGGAGGGACACCATAGGCTGGCAGTGCAGAGCGTAGGCTTCGGGGCCACAGTAACCTGATGGGCAGCCCAATCCTAGCCAGCACTGGTGCAGCCAGGCTGCTGGACTGATGCTGTATCCGGTGTTGGACTTGAGCAGGCGGGAGGTCTCGAGGTCAGGGAACATTTGTTCCATTACCCCATGTAGTGCCCCACCCTGCTCAATGGGGCTATTTAGCTGGCACAGAACTGAGTAGCTCTGTGTAGGGCTTTCAGGCCTGGGACAGCGGTTAGGATACAGCAGAGGTCTGTTACGCCGCCCCAGCCCTTGGGCCGGAACCACTCCCTCCCCACCCTCCCCCTGCCCTGAAACATGCCCTTCCCACCTCCAGGACACCCTCCCCTCCTCCTGGCACAGCACCGGCCCCTGTAACTGTTGGGTGGGATGCAAAGCCCATGAGACAGCGCAGGTCTTCCGGCTGGCACCACTTGCTCTCTGGGTGTAGAAAAGCACTTTACAGTGCAACTCCCAGCACCAGCACCAGCGCTGCAGCTGCAGCACTGACCAGCAACAGAACTGGGCTCAGAATGACAATATTGGTTGGCTTAAAACATCATCACTGCAGTATTCAAAATACAACAATAATCAAACAGCTGGTCCAGTCTATAATTTTAAAAGACCAGCTGCTGAGTAGGGCCATTTCCTACCCAGCAGCTGCATCAGCATTCACTGCAATTTTTTGGGTGCTGGCCACCTTTTCCCCAAATGGGATGTGGAGAATCATCAGTGTATATTTTGGAGGTGCTTGGTGGAGTTTCAGAGGAGGTTAAATTGGATAACAATGAGCCTTAACAGGAGTACCCTGCATTCAAAAAGAGTCTGCTGCACAGAGGAAAATTTAAGGGAGGGGGCGAAAGTATTACACATGGCCACTTTACATGTTATACTCACCCTTTTCCATTTATGACATGTAGGGAGAGAGGTACAGTATAGTGGAATCCTTCTCTAGGATTGACCAAGGTTCTCAAAATTTCTCTTCTCTCTCTGCAGCATCCTGTCTAAAATACTGTATCCTTGCTCCTTCCTTGCTGTTCCTCTATTTCAGGTAGATTGGCTAGGTGCTATAGAGGGCATGGGGTTACTGTAGCCTCAAGAGTTATGTGGAAATCTGTGATGCTACAGGGCTGCAAGGTTTGAAAGCAACACCTGTGTGATTATAACCTGTGGTCTAGAAGGTTGTCTGGAAGGAGATCCAACAGAGAGAAGTGTTTCAGGACAGGGAACAGTGGAAGGAGAGAAATGATAGTGTTGCCCTTCAATAAGATGCTTATTTCCCACTGATATCTCATCCCTGATTGAGGAGCATGATATACAAGCATGTCAAACGTAGCTTTTCTGTGCTGCTCTCAAAGGAGCTTCTCGGTCACTGCATCCAGAATTTGGGAATGCCGCCATGGGAATGCCACTTTTCATTTTCGCTCAAATTATGAAGTCGGTTGCTATTAGGTTGAACTTTGATGTGGATGAAGTTTTGCTTGTTCTGCCTGAGGGTTGCTTATTATAGGCTGGACTCTGTAGGCCTCTTTTGCTGTCTACTGTTTTATTATATTGCTGCTCTTTGGATTGGCTTATTGTATTTTTCATCTGTTTGTATGCTGTTTTGGGTGCTCTACTAAAAAAAAGCCCTATCTGCTTTAAATTAAACAAAAAACTGGTTAGGATGGTACTTACCCTGTCTGACCAGCCCCTATACCCCGCCCTCCCCGCAAATCTCCCTAATTACATGGATTTCGCCCCCCCTTCCTATGGATAAATAGCTCCTTTTGAAATGCTATTTAGAAATATAACTTGCCTTATCAAATCTCACATCAACTGAGAAGTTGTGCTACATTCTGGTAAGAACTCTTATGATTTCATATATTATCTCTGGTACTTGGTTGCAGAAAAAGAAAATCAGGTGGGGCACTGGTTGTGTGCCAGCTAGTGTAACAATTTGTGACATCACTGTCCTCCTGCCCGCAAACAGTGGGCTAAAGTGATTAGGGCTACCAACTCTAAGAACCTCAAATGTTTCTGGGCCCTGGTGTCCATCCAACTGAACCATCAGGGTGTGGGGAGGGACACCATAGGCTGGCAGTGCAGAGCATAGGCTTTGGGGCCTGATGGGCAGCCCAATCCTAGCCAACACTGGTGCAGCCAATTCCCAACACTTGGAAGACCGGCATGCCAGTCAGCTTCCCACATGACAAATTCGTCAATTTGATGGGGATTTACGGAGACATGAGAAGAGTCTGGGTAAAGCCACAATTTGCTATATGTAGAAAACACCCAAGAAAACACCCAGCAGTTGCGTAGCTATGGGGGGATAATAAGTATTGCAGGTGCTGCAATGCGCCATGAAAGCAACACTTCCTGTCAGAGCCATTCTGGGCTGCAAAGGCTACTAGCAGGAGACATTATTCTGTTTGCCTACACAGAGTGTTGCGGTATTTACTGTTTTGCCACCGCTCTAGCTATGCTACTGACACCTTGAAATGGTTATCAATTTTTTTTTGTAGTAATCCTGCCAACGTTGGCAGTGGAATTCTCTTGAATTTTTCACATTGCTGCTAGAATAAGGCGAAGTGAGAATCTTGGGCAATCATTGACTGGTAGGCCCTCAGCCTATGAGGATCTGCTTTTGCTATAGAACACAGATCGACCTTCCATTTGATCACCTGCTTTTCAAAGAATTCATGGGACTATCTCTCACCCTTCTCAGTTATTAGTAGGTCTAAACAATAGACAGTAGTAGTGGTTATAAAGGTGGCTTCCTATATTGAAAACATGCAATGGTGGAAAAATATACCAGCCTCTGCGCAATTAAAAAAACGTACCCCACTCCTCATGCAGTTACTTTCATTGCAGAAGTGCTGCAAGTCCTTCTATTTAAAGGGGCTGTGCAAATGAAGATGAGCCTTTGTTCACACAATCCCTGAAAATCAAACTGGAAGTCCTGTATTTCCGTATTTGAAGAAACCAAGTGAAGGAGATGGGAAGGAGGCAGGTGATTCACTTTGTGCTTGCTTTTTGTGGGCAGAAGGTGAATCAGTGCAGGTGGCTTCCATGGTGGGCTGGAGGGAAGCAGTAGCAGTGGCGGAACTGGATGGGGAAAAAGGCATCTCAAACCTACCCCCCTCCTGCCTACCCCCCTGAAATTTGCCACTGATGCAACCAGCATCACCTGATCTAGTGGATGGACCAGCCTGTCTAGAGTTCCCAGTGCTGTTCTACTGATAGAACTTTACAGTTATTGTAGAATCTTTTGTTACTGCATACTGATTTCATTAGAAACTGCCTTGTGACTCTGGTCTACACTGAAATGTTCAGTACAAACAGAATAAATAATAAGTTAGCTATTCACGTTCCAGTTAATATTTATATTAACTTAGGATAACAGTAGGCAATTATTAATGGCTCACCTTCATACAGCAGAAGAGCAGAACCAAAATAAGTCATCAAGCAGGCACCCTGACCATGAGATTTAACCAGCATGCAAATGACTGCTTGCGTTCTTTGTCTCATCATGGTCTCTCTTAAATAATTAGCAAGATGGAACTTGTACTTCAGCAGCTGTACAATTAACTTGCGGTAAACATATCTAATAATGGTTTTGTGCTTGTGTCTTGGTAACAGCATAAAATTGACTGCTTCCTGAATGCTCAATGGGACAAAATCTCAATGATATCAATTGGCGTCTTTCCTATTATAATTTTGTTGGGGTGCACGAGGTTGTGGGAGGGACCAAATTTTTGTTTTTCTGGACAAAGGAGGAGAAGAGGCCCCCCAAAGGAAGACACTGACTTGCAACTTGGCTCATTTCTCAAAATATTGCTCATGTCATGTTGTGACTGGCATGAGATGACTCACAAATCAAGGGACTGCTGTCTCGCAACTTGTGCTTAGTGACTGGAGCACATCCCTGGCCTTCACACTATTCCTAGGAAGTTAATTTGCTACGGGAGGAACTTTGTTGTTGTTGTTCAATCGCTAAGTCGTGCCCAACTCTTTGCGACCCCATGGACCACAGCACTCCAGATCTCCCTGTCTCCCTGCCCTAGCTTCTGGAGTTCACCCAATTTCATGTTAATTGCTTCAGTGGCACTATCTAACCATCTCATTCTTGCCGCCCCCTTCTCCTTTTGCCTTCCATCTTTCCCAGCATGAGGATCTTTTCTAAAGAATCCTCTCTTCTCATGAGGTGGCCAAAGTATTTGAGCTTCAGCTTCAGGATTTGTCCTTCCTGGGGGCAATCAGGCTTGACTTCCTGGAGGATTGATCGATTGGATCGCCTTGCAGTCCAGGGGACTCTTAAACATCTTCTCCAACACCATAATTCAAAAGCATCTATTCTTCCGCGCTCTGCCTTCCTTATGGTCCAGCTCTCACAGCCATACATGACTACTGGGAAAACCATAGCTTTGACTAGGCGAACCTTTGTTGGCAGGGTGATGTCTCGGATTTTTATTAAGTTGTCTAGGTTCACCATAACTTTCCTCCCAAGAAGCAAACGTCTTTTAATTTCATGGCTGCAGTCACCATCTGCGGTGATCTTGGAGCCCAGGAAACTGCTTCCATTTCTTCCCCTTCTATTTGCCAGGAAGTGATGGGAGTGGTTGCCATGATCTTAGTTTTTTTAATGTTGAGCTTCAAGCCAATTTTGGCACTTTCCTCTTTCACCCTCATCAGAAGGTTCTTGAAGTCTTCCTCACTTTCTGCCATTAGAGTGGTATTGTCTGCATATCTGAGGTTGTTGATATTTCTCCCAGCAATCTTGATTCCAGCTTGTGAATCGTCCAGCCCAGCCTTTCTCATGATGTACTCTGCATATACATGACAGTAAACAGCCTTGTCATACTCCTTTCCCAATTTTAAACAGTTGTTCCATGTCCAGTTCTAACTGTTGCTTCCTGACTCGCATACAGGTTTCTCAGAAGATGGATAAGCTGGTTTGGTACTCCCATCTCTTCAAGAACTTGCCATGCCACAGTTTGTTGTGATCCACACAATAAAAGGCTTTAGCATAGTCAATGAAGGAGGAACTAGATGTTACCTAAAACATGGAGGCACTACCGAAATCAGGGGAGCCAACTTGAGTTCAATATTGGGGATGCCTGTAACCACGTTCCTTGATGCAGCCACACCCCCTGATGCAGCCACACCCACACAGCAGTAAAATGGCACCTTTAAATCTCTTGCTCGCCCTCACTCGCTTGCCCTCTGTCACACCCTCCATATCTCGCTTGCTCTGTCACTCCCACCATCTCTTCCTCACCCTGTTGCTCCCGCCATCTCTCCCTTGTCCACGATCTCTCCCTCGCCGTTACTCCCGCCATCTCTCACCCTGTCATTCCCGCCATCTCTCCCTCACCCTCTGTCACTCCCACCATCTCTCCCTCGCCCTCTGTTGCTCCCACCATCTCTCCCTTGCCCTCTGTCACTCCCACCATCTCTTCCTCGCCCTCTGTCACTCCCACCATCTCTCCCTTGCCCTGTCATTCCCACCATCTCTCCCTCGCCCTCTGTCGCTCCCACCATCTCTCCCT
>JAJKFI010000008.1:15302353-15366491 GCA_029204185.1 Lerista edwardsae
ATCTCTCCCTCGCCCTCTGTCGCTCCCACCATCTCTCCCTCGCCCTCCGTCGCTCCCACCATCTCTTCCTCGCCCTGTCACTCCCATCTCTTCCTTGCCCTCTGTCACTCCCTTCTTTCCCTTGCCTTGTCGCTCCCACCATCTCTCCCTCGCCCTGTCGCTCCCGCTATCTCTCCCTCGCCCTGTCACTCCCGCCATCTCTCCCTCGCCCTCTGTCGCTCCCACCATCTCTCCCTCGCCCTCTGTCGCTCCCACCATCTCTCCCTCGCCCTCTGTCACTCCCGCCATCTCTCCCTCGCCCTCTGTCGCTCCCACCATCTCTCCCTTGCCCTCTGTCACTCCTGCCATCTCTCCCTCACCTTCTGTCGCTCCCACCATCTCTCCCTCACCCTCTGTCGCTCCCACCATCTCTCCCTCGCCCTCTGTCGCTCCCACCATCTCTCCCTCGCCTTCTGTTGCTCCCGCCATTTCTCCCTCACCCCGTCACTCCTGCCATCTCTCGCTCGCCCTCTGTCACTCCCGCCATCTCTTCCTTGCCCTCTGTCACTCCCATCTGTCGCTGCTGCCATCTCTCCCTTGCCCTCTCTTGCAAAGAAAACCAGTTATTCCTGGGCCAGCCCCCCCTAGCCGCAGCACAAAAGCAGGACTGCTTTTTCAGTGCTGCTGGTTGGTTGCAAAGAAGTTAACAGTCTTGTCTGTGTTCTCCCAACCCAATCACTTCATCCAATCAGCATGGGACAGGCGGGACCCACGAGAAATAAAAACCAATCCAAGGCCCATATTAGCCTTGTGAGCAATGAAAAGGAGCATTGGAACACATGCCTTTCAGCACTGCAACAAACTGGAGAGGCCAAACAGAATTTGGGTAGGTTTACCAGGCCGAGAGTTGTGCAGGGATGGGGGTGCTCCAATCTGGGGGGGGCTGGATATTGGGGGGGCTGAGCCCCCCCAAAAATTATTGTAGGTGCCCTCCACCCCCTGGAACCCACAAAGTTATAACCAAAACTAGTAGCACTATGTCTAGTTTCTGTGCTTCTCCCCACAATGTGTAGTAATTAAAGTCACAATATGACATTGTCACATCTTGTGTAGGAAAAAGGAACAGTGGCATGACCTTTGCTTTCAGGTAAGTAGTGGTTTGTGAAATGGCAATTAGATTCTAACTACTCTAGAAGTAGTTAATATCCTCACTTTATTATTTGAGCACTGAAGCATAAGAGGAAAACCAACTGCTACTGGCAAACCCTTTTATAACAATGAAGAACCTTTTGTCCTGCAATCCACTCCTGTGATAGCATATAACAAGCTGAGGGACTGTGTCCAACAATGAAAATGTAAACTCCATTATAGTGTTATTGTATACATAATGCTGAAGCCTAGTGCTATTGACCAACATAGCAATCTACATATATGAGAACCAAGCATATAGCTGAAGCTGTCTTTGAAATTCCCTCTGCAGCCATTCTCATTCCTGAAATAAGCCACTTTTAACAGTGGCTTTACTATTTATTTTATTTTTATTTATTTATTTACCCCTAAGCAAGTTCCAGATGCAAAAAGATTTTCCTTTCCCTTGCATAAATAACTCCTTTACAATTCATGTTAGTTCTCTAGACTGAGGCCAATGTTTCAAACCTCAGATGTACACAATCTCTTCATGTGGCAGAGAATCCTGCATGCTCCCTACTGTTCCCCCCCCCAATGTTCACTCTCTTCTACCACAATTCCTTATCCCATGCCATTGCTTTCAGACCTTGCTTCTTTCTTCTCTTGTGTACCCTCAGCCAGTTTCTTCTCCCACCCCCAACCAGGCCCATGATCCCGACCATTTTGGAGGGTGCTATTTTGTCAGTTTCTAGACTGCAAGCTGCTCAAGGTAGAGGTCAGCCTTCTCATGGATGACATTATTTAAAGAAATACTTGTACTAATCATAACATAGGCAACTAGTTTTCAGCAGCAGCACTGAATTCACTTTCAAACGCATCATTACAAAGTTGTATAGTGGACGACCAGTATTTTGTCACGTTTGCAGAGTTGCAATATCACCTCATATTCATAACAAAGGTGGATGGATGATGGATGATGATCAAGGTGGATGATTGTACATATCTAAGTGGAACATCATCTTCTTAAGACTAGCCATAAGTACTTTTGAAAAAGCTATTTCTGGACAAATCTTCCAAAAACCTTTAGCTGCAGGAGAGACCGGTGTGTGTGTGAAAGCAGAACATAATGGTTCAGTAATGAGCTAGATCTTGTAAGTTACATTTCTCCCTTTCTTCAAAGAATTTAGAATATTTTTTCCACCCCTTGTGGATACAGTGGTGTTCAGTAAAGGACAGACATACTTGCCCTTTATTATAATCAGTTGCTCTCCCTAATGTGCTGGCAAGCGCTGTGTGCTAATAAACACAAGTCAATGTCATGTCTGTTTTTTATGCATCTGTAACTGACCATCTGGATTGTGTAGAGATGAAGCCTTTGTTAGATCCTGGTAAATCGAGCACAGCAAAGTGTGCAATTGTTAGTTTTAATGAAAAATTTAACACCGAGAAGACCTTCTAAACAATTTAGCTACCACCACTGATGTATAAAACGTTGATATCAAACAAAATTGATTCTTTTTTAATATGATGGATGAGAACTGTATTTGCTTCCTGCTGCAGTTTGGACACAGGAAGTGGAAGAAAATGGTGATTTGTACCTCTCAGTTCAAGACCTGTACGGCAGAAGGCAACCCAGAGCTGACGATACCATAAAAGCTGTGTAGATCTTGAAAAATAGATCATAGAGCAGAACAATTGTTGATATATAACAACAGCTGGTTGCAATGTATACATCAGAACTAGGTCCCCAAAAGGGTAACTGTGTTAAACCCAATCTATGACTTACATAGCATAAAATGACAAACTGTGGTAGTATGCTTCTGGACTGTTCAGTGTGCAGGTAGAGAGAAATTCTTTTGAATCTTCCTCCATGGAAAAAGTATTCTGCATACAGTAAATGAGCAGACCTTCCCCGGATCTGCTCATTTACCACATTGAGTTTTGCATGAGGAGAATTAAAAAATATGACTCTGCACTTGCAGTCTGAAGTGGAACAGCCCAGAAGTGTACCTCTTCAGCTTATCACAATATGCTGTGTAACGTGTAGATTGGGTTTTACAGCTAGAGAAAAATGTTCAAGTCATGTATGGCAATTTACTCACCTGGGATTTGTTCCATGGTTTTCCATGTGAAAATGTAATCAAATTTTCCTGAGAACTGAACTGTGCCAATCATTTTGTAGAGATTTTCAGGTCTACTTTAGATCACAATCAACACATTACTACACAGGGCCCCTTATCAAATGTTACTTGGGAGCAAGTGCCATTGATTCAGGTATGTTTGTATGGGACTGCAGCCTTAGGGCCCAGTCCTATCCAACTTTCCAGCACCGATGTAGCCACAATGCAGTCCAGAGGTAAGGGAACATTCTCCTACTTTAAGGCCTCCAAGACTGCCTCCCCACTTCAGGATGCAGTGCATGCCCCAAGACCAGTGATGTCATTCAGGGGGAACAGACCAGAACGGGCGTTGCGGATCCTAACGGGCTCCATGGCTGGTTCCGGGTTCCCAACAAGTGCCAATCAAAAGTGAGTTCCTGTTCCTGAATCATTTGAATGACACCACTGCCCAAGACTGCATTGGACAGTATTGGAAAGTTGGATAGGATTGGGCCCTTAGTCTCCTGCATAGTTACACATCAGCATTTTTCAACAGCAGCCCCATACCTTCAGAACACCTTCCTAGGCTGGGCTGGTCCACTCCTTAGCCATTTTGATGTGATGCCTAATGACCATTCATTCAATAAGGCTTTTGTGGTACAATCAGTCCTAAAAAATCTGTTTGTGTTCTGTCTTTCTGTAGGTTTTATTGCTCTTTTTAATTTTTTTTAAGGCATCTAGATCTATCTATGACTAAAAGACAAGATATAAGTGAACTAAATCCATAAAAAGTGGCGGGAAACCAGTTTGTTAGGGAATATTGTCCACCACTACTGCACTTTTCATCAAGGAACCTCTGAGAAGGCTCAAGGTACTTCAGGTTTCCCTGGAACACAATTTAGTCTAGCTAACAGGCCCATACAAAATGGTAAAAGTAAAACTCTGATGCATGATATGTTTGCCAACTTTAATTGCTGTACAAATCATGACAGAAAATAATCCTAATTAAACTTGTATGACTTTATTACAAAGTAAATTGAAGCACATCATCCAGGGCTGCCTGCCCAAATTCAATTAAGTATCCCTTTTATCAGTTCTAGGTTTCATACTCTAAATATTGGGTACATTCTAGAATTCACTATCAAATATGCTGCTGTAACAAATGGCTATTTTTTATTTACCTATGTTTTTTATTTACTTGCTCCCAGTTTGCTGCCTTTTCCCTACAGAGATACAAAATGGTTTAAAGATGTATATTTGCAGTTATTATAAATTATAATGCAATCCTATACATTAATATTCAGTAGGGCTTACTCTTAGTAAGTGTGTATAAGTTTACAGCTTAAGGGCCCAGTCCTATCCAACTTTCCAGGTCTGATGTAGTCTTGCCAACAGGGCATGCACTGCATCCTGCCATGTAATGGGTGAACTGTCATGGATGCTTCCTCAAGCATCTTATCTTTTATTCCCTTATCCTGGGGTTGTTCCCTTATCTGTTGTTCCCTTAGCTTGGGGTTGTCAATTGTGCCTACAATGACACCAGAGAGTTGGATAGGATTGGGCCCTAAATCTCGTTCTATCCAACAATAGCCAGAAAAATGGCACTCATTTAAATTAACAATATGAGCCTTTAGATTATATCCTTTGACTATTACTGTTCAATATTTTTGTCTATGCTCTGCTCTGTCCATCAATCTTCTTTTTGATATTGACCTGATGGAATGCCTCCTGGCTTTTGGACTGCATATTCTGACATTACTGAGATGGTTTACAAATACATGAAATCATAATTAGCTTCTTCTCTTTTCTGTCCATTTACTACTTAGATTCCCGTTTTAAAGGGAAGGAATGAGAAAATCTCACATCTTGACAACGGAAGTTGTACAAGACAAGGAAAAGCTTGTGCATTCATTCAGAAGTACCAGTTTGTTTAATGGGGCTTACTCCCTGGAAAATGTGTACAAGGACTGTGACCTAAGAATTCTTGATTATAATTTGAATACACACACAAAATTTTTATTTTTGGCATTTTGCAAAATGTCTCAATGCAAAGATTACAACTCCCTGTGTGCTCTACTGGAAGTACTGTAAAGCTCTGTGAACACACTGGGTTTTACTTCTGAGTAAGCATGCAAAGTTTTGTAATAATAGCAATAGCTCTGAATATACTCTAAGTTGTGGCAGAAAAGGTAACATGAATTAAAAATTGTCTTATTTTTACTAAACTAAAGGTTTAGACAGATATTTAGATTAATATCCATAAATCATCTCTATAAATACAGCAATAATTATAAACCTCTTTGAGCATGTCCAAAAACTACACTACTGTACTACTGAGAGGATTTAAAAAACAAAATTAAAACGTGTGTATTCTGTTCTCTGGAACTGGATAGCTAGGTGGCAGGAGCCAATATCTGAAACCAACAGCACCTACTTAAGATCCACTAATAGAAACAACTAATTTATATCAATTTCTAACCGGTGTTTTTCTAACCAGGGCTCAGAACAAGAAAAAAAAAATACACAACATAAAATACATTATAAAACTGGGGTAAAATATAATGTACAACAGACCTCCAGCCAAAGGCTTCATTATTTCAAATCAACATGGGATATTCAGTCCCACTTCTCTTTCTGGGCCTCTTGGGTGCACCCCACCTTCTTTCCACCTTTCTCACTAACAATTTATTCCGCCCTTAACAGATGCACGCGGGCTCAGAAGCCAGTCCCGCCCAAGGAGGTTAGATTGGTCCCGCCTGGTTCCAGAAGGCTTTTACTCTCTTATCTACTCGGAGTGCAAGCTGAGCCCCCTTCCTACTATACTGTTGGTCCCGCGTCTCAACTCCCTGCCTCCTCCGCCCCGCCCAGCCTCAAGGCCCTTTGTAACGCACAGCGATTGCACCTTCCTTCATTCGTGCTCTAGTCTCCTGACCCAGTCTCTGCCGCCGCCGCCGCCACCACCACCTCCTAAAGGCCACGGGCACAAAAGCGGGCCCTCCTGAGGCTCTCAGCAACTGCTCAACAGGCCGGCTACTCCACTCTCTGCCCTTCTTCCTGCCTTCAGAACACAGGCGAGGCCCTGCGTGAGGTTTGCGCCTCACCTCGGCGTCAACTTCCCCAAGCTCCTTTTATTTCCCCAACTTTCCTCCTAGGCTGTAAAATGCGCGCTACAGATTCGCCTGCGCTCCTGCCTGCTGCGGCTTAGCGATGGGTCTCCAAACCAACGGGCGCTGCTGGATGACACCGTAAAGAGAGAGGATGGCTGCCCCATGCCCTAACGCCAGCCATGTATCTTCCCTCGCTCTCTTTGCCTTTACTTCATGTTAACTCAGACTGGATAGGAGGAGGAGCGGGGGAGGGTAGCGAAATCTCTTCGTATTTTATGGCTGCCCGTTACCAAGCCGCAGCCCTTGTGCAGAGGGGGAAGAACGTGTCGGCGCTCCTGCTATGTGTGCTCTGCTATAGTTGTCTCCGGGCGACGACCGCGCTTTGCCCCCTCCTGCGTGGGGGCGAGGGGGGCGGCCTGCTGAGGCCCTGCCCGCCCGGGGTTTGGCTGACTGGCGGGCGGAGTGACGGGCGAAGACTGCCTGCTTGTCTAGGCTCGTTAGAGGGAGCTATCGGCCGGAGGAAGCGGCGCTTGCTGCAGTGAGGGACCCGCTCCTGCTGCTTTCACCTCCTCGGGAGCCAGAGCGAGCGAGCCAGCGGCCGAACCGAGCGAGCGAGCAGCAAGAGAAAGAGGCGGCGGCGGCGGGGAGAACGGTTGCGGCGCAGCCTCTTTCCGGCAGTGGGGGCGGGCGAGGGCTCGCAGGGCCCGGGCAGCCACGCTCCCCGCCGCTATGAATGTCTCGGGATCCTTGGGACCGACCCCGGGTAGACAGCCGGCCAGACGGAGGTATGGAAGCCCTCGCCCGCCCGCCCGGGTCTGTGAGCGGGGACTCTCGCCAGAGTAGGGCGCCTTTTTAGTTGGCGCGGGCGCTGCCGGCCTGAGGAGGAGGCAGCTCCCTCCGGAGGGGAAGCGGAGGACGGGGTCTGGCTCTCGACGCCCTTGAGAGGGTGGCAGGATGCCGGGGCGCCTTCTTCTCATTGGCGCTCTCTTCAGGTCCTGCCCTTCGGGGTGAGCCTCGCGGGGTGGCGTGTGTGCATGTCGAGGGTGGCGGCGGCGGCCAGGGCCCCCCCCCAACATAATGAGGCTGAAAGAGGACAGGGTCACCTCTTCCCATTGCTGGGTGAAAACACGGCGGGGACAGCCAATTTTTCTTCCCCCCTCATTGACTTTACTGGTCCTTCTCGGCGTCTTCATTCTGCATTGAATGGGGGTGGGCATATCGTTGCCCCATCAGTGCGCCCTTGAGCGCCCCCAGCCCAGGAGGCAGCATGTCCCTCTTTACCCCCATCCGTGAAGCAGGAGAGCGTTGTATAGTCGCCCCGGTGGCGCTTTTTGTGAGTCTCCCCCTCGCCATCGCCCCATTGATGCTCTTATGGAAAACTCCCCCTTTTTGGCAGAGTCGCCCTATTGATGTCCTTGAGAGAATCCCCGAATTGGAAGGGAGAACGGAGCAGCTTCAGTCTCTGGAAAAGGGCAATTTCCAGTCTCATTAAAGGGAAGTCCTTGCTTTTCCTGACAGTCTGATTTACTTCCCCCTCCCCGAATCTTTCTCTAGGGGGGGAAAGCGAGGCTTCTTCCCCCTTTACAGGTCTTGAGGGGCGGAGAGCCTTCACTTCTGTGATTGTATTCCCCTCTAGAAGACTTTTGAGGCCCCTTGAGAGGCTCCTCCGGGCTTGAAGCGATTATGGAGTCTCGGGGACCCCCCTAAATGGGCACGTGGGTCACTCCTGAAAGTCTTTGAATCAGTCAGTCAGAATGCATCCCCTCTGCGGCCAGGCCCTGTGGTTGCCCTTGCCAAAAATCCCTTCTTGTGGGGAAACTGTTGGAGGAGAAATTCCCTTCCCTTTATGGCAAGTTTATTCCATACGGGAAGGGGCGACTCTGTGCCTAATTTACTGTAAGGAGGGGATTCTTCAAGGGTGACAAGCCAGGGACTTTCCCCGTCACTTCTAGAGGGGGAAGATGCTGACGAGCGCCCCTGGTGTTCTCCTTTTGACTGGGGAGCACAGCTTCGTCTTCGGGTTTTTCCACCCCCTGCTCTTGCAGGCAGAGCTTTGAGGATGTAGCCCCCCGCCAAAACAAAAAAGGCGAGGTGGAAGAGGGTTACGCAGTGAGGGGCTTAAGAGCCTTCCCCCACCGACAGCGTTTAGGCACCCCAACAGGTGCGGGAGTGCTCCTTGCTGCCTCCGCTACCCTTTAGCACCGTCAGCGAGAACGGGCGGGTCCCTCTTTCTCCCCACCCAGCTTCGTGAAGTGGGAGGAGGGGACACACCCGCCGGGGATGGCGGCAGCAGCAGGAAAGCTCGGCCCCCTCTTCCCGGGGCCCTGGAGAGGAGGGTACGATAGGCCCTGGAAGCCGGCGCTTCCCTTTCATTTGGGCCGCTTCTCTCGCATTTACCGGGTCACTCCACCACCACCCCTCCTTTCTCCGCGCAGGGAGCTGCAAAGGGAATAGACATCTGGCGCCGAGCACTCCCAGCCCGTTACGTTGGGCCAGGCCAGCCACCTCCATGTCCATGAGCCCGCCGTCCTCCCATCAGAGCTGCTGCTGCGCCTGCCGCCTCCACCTACTTCGCCAGCAGCCGCCAACCGGGGCGCACGCCGTCGCTGCAGCTTCCACCACCGCCGGGCCCATTTCCTCCGGCCCTGCTGACTCCTTTCCTCTGCGCAGCAGAAGGTGAGTGATTTGAGTCAGTCGCATTGACTCGGCTTTGTGATTCTCTAGTATCCCTCTGCTTCTTCCTAGTGAATTTTCTGTGCCTGCTGTAAACCATGGATTCTCTTATTCTTCTGTCCCCTTCTAGCTTTCCATTGATTCCCCCTTTGTTTCCCCCCCTTCTACTGTTTGCCACTCTATACGTTTTATTCCATCATTTTTCTTCTCTTATTGTTATTTGAAAGCTAGAGAGGCTATTTCAATGATTGATTTTAAGGTATTAGTACCCACAGATCTGTTTGTATAATGCTTGTATATTTTGCACTCCTGCCATCTCCCTTTGCAAAATTTCATTTAAAAAAAAATAGCTACTCTTAAATTTTAGAAAACAAGCATGTCTTTACACTTGTAAGCCATGACCAACTATTGTGTCATTTGTGGAGGAAGGGCAATCCTTTTCCTAGAAGGGACTGCCCTTTCCTCTACTGAGATCACATTCTGTTGTCATTAACCAGAAGGAATGTGTATTTTCCCCACTATGAATGTACAAAATTGGATGATGAATAACTGAACATACTGTTAATTTGTCTGTACACTGTAGATATTTGTCAGAAAACACAAAACACCAAAACAAATACCCTAGAGTCATGATGAAGAATTTTGTAAGATTTCCATCCGGTCGTTTATTAGCAATAAATACAAGTGATTCTCATTGGTTAGTTGTGATAGTTTTTGTTGTTGTTCTCTTTGAAGAAAGGGTGGTTATATACATTTTGTGAAGCAGATTTATATGGAAATGCTAAGATTTGTCTCATTTCAAGATGGGAAAGATAGGTATGAGAATGTCTGAAAATAGGCCCGATGAATGGAAAAAATTTTGCTAAGATGACTCAACACCTGCAAAGTATGCAACTCTTTAGTTAAAGTAAGTCCTTGCTCACCACTGTTAAATGGGAAGTTGTGTTCTTTTGTGTTGAGTAATTTTTTTATTTTTCTTACCTTGTAGGAAAAGACTACAGACTCCTGTGTGAAGAGAATGGCTGTGACTTTTAAACAGGCCCAAAGGGCGGGCTATATGTTTCTGAAAGCACTGTTAAGATTTGGCTTCATGGTTGCAAATAACCTTGTTGCTATTCCATCCTATGTTCTATATTTAATAATACTGCAACCTCTCCGGTTTTTGGATAGTAAACAGTTTTGGTACATTGAAGGAGTATTATTTAAATGGCTTTTAGCTATGGTGGCATCCTGGGGCTGGTGGGCAGGATATACAGGTAAGAGCCAATTTGCTACTTGAAATGAAATCTATATGTATATAAGAATAAGTCTATATGTTGAAATATTGATATGGGTTTTAAAACATCCATATGAAAAATACGCTCAGTATTGTGAAGTAACCTGTGATTTGCTGAGGCTGAACATTTATTTCTATGTTACTTTATTTAAAATATTTACATTCTGCTTTTTCTCTTAAGTGTGTTCAAGATGGCCAACAAAATCAGATCACATGCCCATACTCTGGAAAATGCAAATACAAATCCTTTTTAGTTCTGTGTTAAACAAGTTCCATTTATTTCCTTCCTTCCCTTAAACAAAATTGTTCTCATTTGGTATATAGAATGGGGAAAGGGAATCCAGTAGAATTCTCTAGGATGGGAGTAAGCCCCAGTGATGTCACTGGGATTTACCTATAAGTAAACATGCATAGCCCTATTTAGCATAAGGATCCCAGGAGGATGGGGCCTATTACATCCTTCTACAAAATCCTTTTAAGTGAAAACTGGGTTATTTCAGTGGCAGAAGTTGAAGGCCCATTGAACCTTTTCTGAATACAGCAATACCTTGCACTTTTGTCTCATTAGGGGCCAGAGCATGGAATAAAAGTAAAAAAATTGAAGAATTCAAAGCATAGCCTTATTTAGCTTGCAAATGTATTTTGGCTGGCAAAATTCCCCTATTTAACACATGCAAATACATGTGAAACTTAAATAAACAGAAACAAAAGAAAAATAAGCATAAAACCATTGACAAACATTGTGGAAGGTTGGATGAAATTGGACAAAAGGGGAAAGCGCGTGAATGAAATTTGAAATGTTATAATTGAAAACAATTGAAAGAGTCAAGCAATGAAAGTCAGGTGGATTAAAGTTAAGGTATGCTGTACTACATTTTTCTTTTCACTGTAGAAATAAATGGTAAGCATTGAAGGAAGTAAAGGGATGAGCTCAGGAACACTGCTTATATCTCTAGTGACCCCTGCACTTGGAATGATGGGCAGGTTTTTTTTTTCCTCAGCAGTGTCCCAGATTATATTTTGTGTTGTCATCAGAGTGAGATGGAATATTATATATGTTTCCATGAATTTCTGAAATTTTGTGAATGTTGACAGTCTCACAAAACCTTTGTGAATATCCAAAAGGATAAAGGTACAACCAGTAAATCTTGACATTTGCCTAGCTCTGCTAACTTTGTGTGCAAATGAGGAAGAATGCATGCGTGTGTACATGTTTTTTCAGGATAGCTTAAATCAATAAAGAGGTTGCTACTTGAAACGCAACCTGTTCAGCTGTATGTGGTAAGGCTTTTTGTGAAGCAGCTTCTTTTTGGTTGTAGTGATCTTAGTTATCATATCCTTACTAGCTTGATATGGAGGTAATATAGGCCTTATTAAGCTGAGATGAACAGGAAGTCCTGAGAATGGTATTGGTGATAAAATCTCCATCATTCATGGTATTGGTGATAAACTCTCCATCAGTTGACGCGTAGCATAGAGTAACTAAGGACCCAATCCTATCCAACCTTCCAGTGCTGATGCAGCCATGCCAACAGGGCGTGTACTATATCTTGTGGCAGTAGGGCAGTCGTGGAGGCCTCCTCAGAGCAAGGGAACATTTGTTTCCTAACCTTGGGTCTGCATTGTGGCTATATAAGTGCTGGGAAGTTGGATAGGATTGGGCCCTAAGTCATAGTCTCTCCCACCCCTCCAAAGATCTGAAAAATCTTTTTGGTGCAGATTTGTTGAAAAATGAGGGAAATGCAAATAGTTTGGCCACCTCATGAGAAGAGAGAAAAGACCCTCATGCTGGGAAAGATTGAAGGCAAAAGGAGAAGGGGGCAGCAGAGGATGAGATGGTTAGATAGTGTCACTGAAGCAATGAACATGAAGTTGAGCGAAGTCTGGAAGCTAGTGGAAGACAGAGGGGCCTGGCGTGCTGTGGTCCATGGGGTCGCGAAGAGTCGGACATGACTTAGCGACTGAACAACAAAAATCTCTCGCAAATCCTGTGAGTCCCAAAATGTTCACAACATTATTTTTGGTCTTAGAAAAGTTTAGATATGCATTATTTTGTTGTTCTGAAGGTATTTTTTGAGTTAGTGTTTAGGCGCATGGTTTTCAGTACGGGATTATTCTGGTAATTTGTTGTGCATGTCTGAGGGGCTGACTATGTTTGGATCTCAACAAACATGGCTGTTGCTTGCCAAGCTGTTCTTTTAAAGGTTCTGTAAGAAAAAAAATGGTTTTCTGAAATTCTAATTTTTGATAGTCCTTTTTACTGAGATACTAATAACGTCCTAGAACTTACATTGTGTCTAGAATTCAATGCAGGTTTTTTGAGGATTGTATTGGATGCTGTGGGAATGCTCACATAGTGTATGATAATGGTGGCACATTTGTTTAAGAGTCCATTTGATGAATGCGATTGTGGTTCCTGCAGAATTTCTGCCTGGACATATACTGTGGACCTGTGCTTCAGGGTTGATGTGCTTAAAAATTGCACATGCATACTAATTGATTCAGAACTGTTGCAATTATAAGGCATTTGGCTTTTTTACAAAATATAAAAGATTGAATTTCAGTCGGGCAGCTTTCTTTAAACTGTGAACCCAATACGCGGGTTATGAAAAACACAAAAAATAAACAGGTAATTATTAAAGCATTACTCTATTAGAACTGTAAGTAGCCAGAAAAACTTCCATGCTCAGTTCCTCCAAAATTGGTTACTTTATTTTTTAAAAGATAATTGGTTGTGCAAATGTATGTAAAATTGACCTTTTTGTAATGAATGTGTTTCTCTGTTAGAATTCTAATCACCAATGCTTTAGCATGATCATTTCATAAAGGTTGACTGGTTGAGGTTAGCACCTGAGCACTAGACCCAGCAACGTGACAACATCATATCCACACAGAGCATGGCAACTAAAGTTAGTACTGTACAATATATAGAAAGGCTGAAATTGCTATTCTCCATTGCCATGTGATGAATTGTCACAAATTATAGATTTTTATCCAGTGGTGTCATCCAAATGATTAAGGAACAGGTACTCACTTTTGATTGGCACTTGTCGGGGTCTGCCCGCCGGAAGTGACGTCATAAGCCGGAAGTGAGGTCGTGGCAGGAAGTGAGGTCATAGCCGGAAGTGAGGTCATAGCCGGAAGTGAGGTCATGATTGTTGCCATGGATGGGATCATGTTTGTAATAACTTCAGCTTGTGGTTAGTGTTGATTTAACTTCTGTTGCTTTGTTTTCTAGAGATGCGTATATACATATTTTGCTTCAACTGTTCCCTGGTTAAATTGCAGGCTAGATTGTACTAGATTGTGAGCCCTTTTGGGACAGGGAGCCAATTAACTTTAATGTTAAATGCAAGGAGCTGGCAAGGAGCAGGAGGGGGAACAGGCACCCACCGGGCCGCGCGACCACGTGGGCGCCCGACCGAGCACCAGGCCGGCCAGCAAGGAGCAGGAGGGGGAACGGGCAACCAAAAAAAGACTGTGTGGGAGCTGGGGCTGGGGGGAAGCTGCAGGAGGAACCGGGATGCTGGATCTGCGCGGCTGAAGGGAGTGGGAGCCCTAGGCAGCCTACCTTTTCACGCTTGCTGCCTTATTCCCGCATCTCCCTCGCTGCTGCTGCCGCCTCCGGTCCTCTCGCTCCGCTGCCGCCACCGCCACCACGCTGCCTGCCTCTTCACAGAAAGTGCAGGCAACGGCTGCGGGCGTGCAGTACGCATGCGCAGCTGCTGAGCCAACCAGCCGACAGGGCCAGCTTTGAGTGGGTGGGGCCAGCTCAATTTCTAGGAACTGGTACTCACGTAGTGGTGCGTAGTGGGTGCATGACATCACTGTTCTTATTCTATGCAGCTTATGGGAAATGACATGCAAATCTGAGATTTGCTGTTGCATAAACAAAACATGTCTATAATGTTAAGAAAATGAGATCGCTCTCTTTTTGTGCAGTAGCTACTGAAGTGGAATTTGTTCGTTCAGGAGATTTTTGCATGCCTCCACTTGTATGTTTTCATTACAAAGCTATAGTTGATATTTCTTTAGTTTGGAGTACTACAGGTGGAAGGGATTTGGAGTAAACACATGAGTAGTGTGTTTTTTCTTTTGTTTTTTGAAAATAGCTTTTTGGGCATGAACAGCTGTCTTCTAGCAGTTGAAATATCTTAATAAAAACCCTAAACACCGCATTTTGGTGTTTAAGATGTTTTCCAGAAATTAAAATAGAGTACTTTTCCAATTAGAAATAATACTGTGGCTGCATCTTCTGACACTATACCACCTGTATAATCTACATAGTACACTTTTAAAGCATTTAAAATTAATAAAAATGAGAACTTGGAATGAGAATGTAGAACGCAACACTGCAATTTGCTATTTTAATAAAGAAATTTTGGAAAAAAACATCACCAAAAAAGCACACCCCTGGACGCACCCCTAGACTCCCTTTTTACCCTTTGATTTTGTGAAAATACATTTGAAGTAATTCTCCTTCTAAATAATATGTATCTACTATAAATGCTGATATTAAACCATGTTGTTCAGTCGCTAAGTCGTATCCGATTCTTCGCAACCCCATGGACCACAGCACACCAGGCCTCCCTGTCCTCCACTAGCTTCCGGAGTTCACCCAATTTCATGTTCATGCTTCGATGACACTTTCTAACCATCTCATCCTCTGCGGCCCCCTCTCCTTTTGCCTTCAATCTTTCCCAGCATGAGAGTCTTTTCTAAAGAGTCCTCTCTTCTCGTGAAGTGGCCAAAGAATTTGAGCTTCAGTATTTGTCCTTCCAGGGAGCAATCAGGCTTGACTTCCTGTAAGATTGACCAATTAGATCTCTTTGCAGTCCAGGGGACTCAAGTGTCTTCTCCAACAACATAATTCAAAAGCATCTATTCTTCAGCACTCTGCCTTTCTTATAGCCCAGCTCTCACAGCCGTACATTGATACTGGGAGTACCATGGTTTTGACTATGTGAACCTTTCTTAGCAGGGTGATGTCTCGGCTTTTTATTAAGTTATCTAGATTCACCATATTAAACCATAAAAGGCCTATAAAGACATACATTTATGAAACAGCCCTAATATTTCATTATGCCTTGTAGACTTTGCTTTGGTCAAGTGGGGGTCAATTGGCAATTTTCATAATGGAGAGAGGTGAAAAGCAGATTGTCCCAAGGATCTGTCTTGGGGCCTGTGCTTTTAAACTTGTTCATAAATGACCTGCAGACAAAGATAAGCAGTGAGGTGACCAAGTGTGTAGAAGACACTGAACTTTTCCGGGTGGTGAAAACCAGAAGGTATTGTGAACAGCTCCAGAGGGATCTCTCCAAACTGGGGGAATGGGCAGCAAAATGGCAGATGCGTTTCAATGTAGAGAAGTGTAAAACGATGCACATTGGGGCAAAAAGTCAAAACTTCACATATTGGCGAAGTGGTTCTGAGCTGTGTGTGACAGATCAAGAGAGATTTTGGGGTGCTAGTGAATAACTCAATGCAAGTGTCAACCCAATGTGCAGTAGCAGTGAAGTAAAGGTCAATTCCACGCATGGGGTAATTTAAAAAGGAATTGAGAATAAAGCAACCAATATTATTATACAAATCGATAGAAAGGCCACATCTGGCATCCTGCATACAGTTCCAGTTGCCACATCTCAAAAAGGACATAATTGAACTAGAAAAAGTGCAGAAGAGAGTGACGAAAATGATTACTGGGCTGGGGTACCTCCCTTATGAAGAAAGGCTGCAGCGTTTGGGGGTCTTCAGTCTAGAAAAAAGGTGCCTGAGGGGAAAGCATGCTTGAGATGTACAAAATTAGGCATGGGATGAATAGAGTTAATAGAGGGATGCTCCTTTCCCTGTCTCAACATCAGAACCAGGGGACATCCACTAAAATTGAGTGTTAGGAGCGTTATAACGAATAAAAGGAAATACTTTTTTACTCGGTGTATAATTAATCTGTGGAATGCCTTGCCACAGGAGGATGGTGATGGCATCTGGCCTAGGTGCCTTTAAAAGTGGATTGGATAGATTTCTGGAGGAAAACTCCATCGCAGGCTACAGGCCATGTTGGGTGGTGTAACCTCTTTATGTTAGAAGTAGGCTCCCTCGGAATGCCAGATTCAGGGGAGTGGGAACAGGGTACAAACATCTTGTCTTGTGTGCTTCTGAGGCATCTGGTGGGCCACTGTGAGATACAGGAAGCTGGACTAGATGGGCCCTTGACCTGATCTAGCAGTATGCTCTTATGGTTGCATTCCTTAAGAACTAAAGTATTTTTTCTGAATAAAAATATTGGTAAGCTGTGTTTGAATAGTGCATGTTGTTCTTTAAATGATTGTTTAATTGATTGTGCAATTGGTGTAGGTGATGTTTTCTTTATTGAATGTTGAATTATAAGAATTGCAAGGGACAGTAAAACAATTTATCATATTTGCTCTCATATTTGTAATCATATTTGCTCTCTTCTGATTCCTTATCAAGTTCTTTCACATTTCTGCTTTCTAGAGTTAAGTGACATTGTAGTTAGTACAGAACATTCATAACTAGTAGGGAGCTCATTGCATGGTACTGTTAATTTCTGTTAAAAATCTTCATACATTTTGTACATTGAATTGGATGTTGTTGAAACTTAAATCTTGAAGAATTAAGGGAATGAGTGCAGTGGTTTTCAAACTTTTTAACAGTGGGATACACTTTTTAAAATGACACTCTCACTACCCATCTAGCTTTATGAGACAAAAAAGATTATTTTTATTTATGAAATACTTAAGAAATTTTTATTTATTTACAAGTAAGTTATTTATTTGCAAAAAACTTGAGCCATTTCTCATAATGAGGCAGCCCTTATGAATATCATCAAAGCTTAAGGGGCTTAGTTATGTGACCTTGCCTTCACCTGCCCCCACTACTGTCGTTGATGGACTTGGAAAAAAACACACCAGAAAAAGGACAATCAAACATTTATCTCACTATATTTAATTAAACAAGCTTGAAAACAGCTGGAGCTCAGCTCTTTACCAGGAAGTTAGCAGCTATTTTATTTTTGAATAGCCCCAGGGCTTGAGGTAATTAGTTACCTGATCTTTCAATCACCCAGATTTTCATTGGAGGCCTTGTGGGACCCATGAGAAATTGGGTCTCCACCCACAGTTTGAGAAACTCTGAGTTAGTAGGTGCACTGGGAAAACAAACATGGCGGTTATAGAGGGAGTGAGCCAGTGACGGGATCTGGGAATGAGGAAGCGGAATGCTGGGCGGGACTTGCACGTGATTGGCTGCCCATCCGTTCCGTTCCGTGGCTGCCCTGGCCTCAGCGGGGCGCCTGCTCACCAGGGGGGACAGGTGGGGGGGATGCCGGGTGCCTGGGCAAGCAGCAGTCGGGCGCACCAACCGGGGGCAGCCCCCCCCCCCAGGCCAGGACAGGCGGCGGAACGGAACGGACGGGCTGCCAATCACGCGTAAGTCCCGCCCAGCATCCCGCTTCCTCATTCCCAGATCCCATCACTGGAGTGAGCTCACTGTATACACAGGCAGTAGTAGAAAAGGTGCAAAATGCATACTTTGCCAAGGCATGTATCTTGAAATGTAGATCAGTACAAAAATCAGAAGAGTTTTGCTATACTTGTAGACAGTGCTTTTTTTGTAAAAAAAAAAAAAAAAAAAAAAGGTGCATGAACGCACACAACGTCATGACGTCATGATGTTGTGACGTCACAACGTTGCGGGGTGTGGTTTCTGGACAGAAGCCAAGCCCCGCCTCCTTGTTTTGCCGGTTGGGCACTTTAAAATACCTGACCAGCAGCCAGGGCAGGAGACGCCGGCGTGCCTCCCGCCTGAGGTGGGGGGCGCAGCGGCAGCTTCCCTGCTCTGGCTGCCGGCTTTTCCCGGCTGCTGCTGGCACTTTGAGGCCAGCGGCAGCAGGGAACAGCCAGCAAAGTTCGCACGCGGTTCCTCCCAGCAGGCGGGGAATCAGGCGGGGGGAAGACGCAGCTTCCCCTCGCCTCTGTGCGGTGCCTCTCAGCGGGCAGGGAATCAGGCGGGGGGAAGACTCAGCTTCCCCCCGCCTGATTCCCCGCCCACCGGGACAAAAAAGGTGGCGGAAGCCGTTCTGGTGCGTTCCATTAGAAAAAAAGCCCTGCTTGTAGATGAATTAACTATGGTAGAAGATAAGAAAGTATGCATACATGTGCTGGAAGATTCTTTGTCTTACCTCTCTCATCTATAAAATCTGCCCCTTTGAGGATTAAGGTCCACAGGACGAAACATTAACATGATTAGAAACATTCTTCCATCTTAGTGTGGTTTATTTACAAGAAAAATGCAGACTTTGGGGACTGCAAATTGAATTTCAGGGGTGATGCTGGGTGAAGGAGTGCTTAACCCTTTTCCTGCAGGCTGTATTTGTGATCAGACTTCACACCCTCCCCCCTCCCAAAAAACCAAGTCCCTAAGTCTTCATTCCTCACTTAAGCTTATTTAAACATTTAAATCATGAATATCCTAGCATCTTATGTATTTTGATCCTCAGTCAAGAGCCTGCCCTGTGAAGACGCAAATTTCAGTGTAATCGCTGATTATTTGTAGTGTGTGCAATTTTTTTGGGTAGTCAGTATAGATTTATTATACCAGTCAATCTGATTTTACCTCCTACATGACACATTTTAAGTCTTTGCGGGTGTGAGGCTGCAGCAGAAACATGATCCCCAGGATTGTGCTGCTGCCAGGAGAGAAGGGGTTTTCCCCCTTACCTGCAGGCAATACTGGCATTTTGGGTGCGGGGATCCCAGCGGAAGCCTCTGCAGAGCTCTCCAAGCCTCCAATTAGCTAAAAATAGCTATGGGAACCACTTCCGGTTTCATGATTGAAATCCAAAGTGGTTTCCAATTGTTATTTTTAGCTAATCAGAGGCTTGGGGAGCCCTGTGAAGGCTTCTGTGGGGCTTCCTGCATCCCCTGCTTGTTGGTGCTACCTGCAGGTAAGGAGAAAAAATCCTTTCTCTCCTGCCAGCAGCACAATCTTGGGGATCACATTGCTACCTTCCTCCCTTCCCTGCCAGTAAATGCCAGTGTTTCTCAGGCTGGTGGGTTGTGACCCACCAGTTTGGGAACTACTGCTCTGGTGGGTTGAACGCCAGAGCAGCGTGCATCTCCTACCCCAAAGTGACATGTTTTACGTGTTCAGAGGCATGTCTTCTGAAAGAACCTATTAACAGTGAATCCCTGTGTTGCATCTGAAAAGTGTCCTGTTAGCTGTATTTTCTCCTTTCAGTTTCCTGGTCTTCTTTTGAATTCTTGCAGTTTGTCACCTTGCTTATCTGTATAACAGCTCACCATGCAGGTATTTGATTGCTGCACAGAATGAGGTCTTGCAACAAGTTGAACTTGGGCGGGAGAATATCAGGATTTCAGCTATTGATTTTGTTTGTACTGGCAGGGATCAGCAACTTAAATTTGCTGGCACACTTTTCTGGTTTTGTGTATGGATTGTAGCCTAGGAAACTGACAGTTGAGATGATGGGTGGATAAAAGGGCTGCCTTTTGAAGGCAAGGAAGCTGTTTGTGCTTATCTGAATTGTCATGGAAGTTACTTCTTTTGTACCTGTGGTACTCTTATTTTGCAGGATTTTTTCTGATTTTTAAAAACAGCCAGCCCATAGGGTTGTTGTTGTTGTTGATGATGATGATGATGATGATGATGATGATGATGATAATTTCAGAAGTAAGCAGCCTGCAGTTCTAAACACACTTATCTGGGACTAAGCTCAATTGGACAGAATGTGACTTGCTATACAGTACTTGTATAGGATTTTGCTGTTGGGGAGAAAAAGAGAATTCCTCTAGAACAGGTGTGTCAAACGTGTTTCATATAGTGGGCCAAATAACATTCCTGGAGCCTGATAAAGGCTGGAAGCGATGTCATTAAGCAGAAGGTGATGTCGTTAATCAGCTGTGTTCATCTAGAAACTCCATTTACAACTAATGACTGAAAATAAAATCTGCAAATCTTGATCATATATTGAGCCCAATTGAGCCCAATTGTTCAGTATTAAAACCCAACAGCTTCCTCGTTCCTATACTCAACTTCTCTCTCTCTCTCTCTCTCTCTCTCTCTCTCTCTCTCTCTCTCTCTGTGTGTGTGTGTGTGTGTGTGTGTGTGTGTGTTCGTTCTTGCCTTCATTGCATATAAAAGATTTCATATGATTTATCTTTAATTGTTCCAATCCTTTCTGGCTGTTCTTAGTGAAGCTTATTTTCACGTCCTACATATCAAAATTCCAGTGTTTTGCCATTGGGACTGAGCATTTTGAGTATGCAACCCTCCCCCCTCTGAGAGCTTTTTACAACTGTATGGTGGTTGATGTCTCTTTACATACGACATTGCAGTGTTCCTACAGTGACTAGTTAGTAGTAGCTCGCAACAGATGCATTCTTAAATTGATTAGATGCTCACTGCTGGGACCCGTTTGTCAATGCAACATGGGATGGAGGCAGAAAGCACTTTCTGCACCAGTAGACGAGTTACTTGTGGTGGCCCAAGCTTTGCAAGCTTTTCTTTCCATATTCCAGGACTAAATAATACAGGTGTCAACTGAGAACATAAATGCTATGTTTTATATAAATAAGGGGATTTATTCATGTTCTGGCTTCCTTCATGTTCTGTTATCTGGTAACAGATAATTGACATTGGTGCCTCCGGAATAAGACTTAATTCTTCCAGTCATTACATTGTAAGTTTGCTGAGTAGATCAGGTTACTCTTGAATGGTCACTGTCAAAGAAGGTGTTTGAGCACTCCTTATTGTTTTACAAACCCAAAGATTGATCTTTTCGCTTCCCAGGAAAATACATGTATGCATGTTCATTTTTACTCCAGAACAGGTCAGGGAAGATGGTTGTTAAAATTAGTTTCTTGATAAGTTGTTTCTCTCCATCAGAGGATCTTAGCCAAGATTCAAAGGGACAATACAGGCTGTATCTTCATAGCACTACACTGGTTCCTGTCAGACATGGTTTTCTGTTCTTCAGCTAGTGGCCAGAAGTTAATCCCAACACCCATCATGATTCCCTGGAACAAGAGGAAGATTTGGCACTAGAACACTATGTGTACAATTATCTGGAAGACAGCAGTCAGTTTTCCTTCAGGAAGTTGATTATGTCCTACTGACAGATAGGGACAACAACAGGCCATGTATATGCAGCTAGGGTTTCAGATTCTGCTTCAATGAAAGGAGTAGAACTAACATAGTCCAAAACCAATGAAACTGGGGAATACCTCTGAACCCTGGGTGAAAGGAAGCTTTCTCTCTTTTCGTTCATACAGCAGGACATTTAGCCTTAGATTTACAAGTTCAGGGGAAATTGCCTGTTTTCTTATGCATTAAATTCCTTCGTAAACTAGTTATTCTATGTTCCTCCTGATGTAACCCAGTAGACTCCTCCCTCCTTAGTACCCAGTCAACTAATTCAAAACTGTTTGAACTATTAGCCACATGTCCTTTCCATAATAAACCCATTTAACATTAATAAACCACTAAATCATTTGCCTATATTAGTTGACAGAAGTGACCTTTAGCTGCTCAATTATTTAAAGACTTCTTATGAACACCCACCTCCAGATGTGTGAGCAAGTTGCTTACCTATATGGTGTTCTTTGAGTAGTCATGTGATAAATGCCCTGCTTTCCCCCAATTTTTCCTTATTGTTGGACATTTCTAACAGCCCAATCCTAAATTACTTGGCTGCCTTAGGAGTAGTAGTTGTTGTTCAGTCACTAAATCGTGTCCGACTCTTCGCGACACCATGGACCACAGCACACCAGGCCTCCCTGTCCTCCACTAGCTTCCGGAGTTCACCCAATTTCATGTTCATCGCTTCGGTGACACTGTCAAACCATCTCATCCTCTGCCGCCCCCTTCTCCTTTTGCCTTCAATCTTTCCCAGCATGAGTGTCTTTTCTAAAGAGTCCTCTCTTCTCCTGAGGTGGCCAAAGTATTTGAGCTTCAGCTTCAGGATTTGTCCTTCCAGGGAGCAATCAGGCTTGACTTCCTATAGGATTGACTGATTGGATCTCCTTGTAGTCCAGGGGACTCTCAAGAGTCTTCTGCCATGATCTTAGTTTTTTAAATGTTGAGCTTCAAGCCAATTTTGGCACTTTCCTCTTTCACCCTCATCAGAAGGTTCTTTAGGTCTTCCTCACTTTCTGCCATTAGAGTGGTGTCGTCTGCATATCTGAGGTTGTTGATATTTCTCCCAGCAATCTTGATTCCAGCTTGTGAATCATCCAGCCCAGCCTTTCTCATTATGTACTCTGCATATAAGTTAAATAAGCAGGGTGACAGTATACAGCCTTGTCGTACTCCTTTCCCAAATTTAAACCGATCAATTGTTCCATGTCCAGTTCTAACTGTTGCTTCCTGACCTACGTACAGGTTTCTCAGAAGACAGATCAGGTGGTCTGGTACTCCCATCTCTTCAAGAACTTGCCACAGTTTGTTGTGATCCACACAATCAAAGGCTTTAGCGTAGTCAATGAAGCAGAAGTAGATGTTTTTCTGGAACTCTCTGGCTTTCTCCATGATCCAGCAAATGTTGGCAATTTGATCTCTAGTGGTAGCCAAATGGCTACTGCTGTACCTTGTGGAATCCTCTTCAATCCTCTTCAGCGTCTCCTGAAGGGAAGGGGACATTTATCCCCTTTCCCTGGGGAAAGCCCTAGCCCCCACAATGGGACTCTCGAGTCTCTGCCAGCTATTTTGCCTGTGGGGGCTCAAATGGCCGGTGTTGGGCTACCCAGCCCGAGACGGGCGATAGCATCTGGCAGTGGAAGCCACTGAAGGGTTTCCACCCCCTGTATAGGCCCAGTCCTCCCCTTCCCCCACCCAGTTTCTTACTCCCTACCTCTCCCCCACTTTACAGCAAGTTCACAGCACTTTTAGCCAGCAGTACAAGTGTACCACCGGTGTTATGGGACTTTGAATCAGGCCCTATTCATGCAGAAGCTTCTGTGTTGGGTCAGCACTTAAAAGCAGGTGAGACACACCCCTCCAGCAGGCTTGTGTCCTTTATTGAAGTGCCATTATCAACCAGCTCTGTGTGTGGTTTCTAATAATTTATCCTTGTCTGTAATAATTAGCTTTCCTAGGGATTTGGCAGCCAACCCTGTCTGGCAAAGGAGTGGGATGAAGTGGCCAGGTGCTTCTGTTGCTCCAATCAGATAACTTGATGACATCAAACCTAGGTTAACCACATTCAAGCACAGAGATGCTTTATGTATTTTTCTGCTTGGTCTGCTGTGAAAACCTAGTGCCAACTCATGAATGGTACACCTACATAATCTCTAGTAAATGCAGGGACCAAGGATTCCTAGGATAATGCAAGTCATTAGCAACAAGGACTGTATTTATAGCTGGGTGTGTTGAGGAACTATATTATAGCTGGAGCGGGCGAGAAAGGCATGGTGTGTTCAGTAGGTTTCATGACTTAAAAACTGGTCACTTTAAACTCCAGTTAAACTCCAACTGCAGTCTGGTGTCTTCCTTAGGGTTGGTGCAAGGGCAAGAGGCTACCTCAGAATGCCAGATGCAGGGGAGTGGCAGTGAGATGCAAGTATCTGGTTGTCTTGTGTGCTCTCTGAGGCATCTGGTGGGCCACTGTGAGATATAGGAAGCTGGACTAGATGGGCCCTTGGCCTGATCCAGCAAGGCTTTTCTTATATTCTTATGAACTTGTTTTGATTTGTTTGCCAGCTCACAAACCCATTGGTTTATTTCCTATGTGTTTGAGCAGCATCCCAGCTCAATCTGGGCATGATAGTTACTATACCAGATTTGATCAAGTATTTGCTTTGTGTCCATCCAGCTGAGTTCAGACATTTTCCATCAGTCTGCTTGAACGTTTTTCCTACTCACTTCCCTTTTTTGTTTTAATTCCCTTTCATTTGGCTTTTTAATAAATTAGTTACATTTTGATTCTCGTCTGTTTAGTTCATATTCACAGATAATTTAGTAGGCTGTCATGGCTGATTGCAGGTGCTACTGAGGACTTTTTAAGAATCTCTGGGGTTCTGTGCTCTCCTTGGTGGGAGGTATTTTTTTTTCCCTGTACAGCTCCCTCCTTCACCTAGGGCCAGGTCTCCATAGACTGGGATGGTGGCAATGGATAAACACTATCCATTTCTTCTCTTGTTCAGCTGCTAATTCAGTAAAGGAAAAATGGAGAGCAGGAAGGCGTGTGTGATTCTAACCAGTAGGTGCTAATCCACTTGCTCAACCTGCCTGAGTTCCTTTCCCTAACAGGTCAACTGTGCACATGTGCTTTCCACCCATCCTTCAGCTGTCCTGGGCCTTCTTCCTTGTAGCATAGCAGTTAGAAGAATCTAAGCAGGGAGGCACTTCTCTACTCCCTTAGGCAGATGATACCACCTCCTTGAAGGAAGGGGCTAGTGTTGGTTACTTGATTCAAAAGTTCTAGAAGTTGCCGCAGTTGCTCGATGCTGGTTCAGATGTATTAATGTGATTGCGCAGATGACAACTCAAATAATAAACAGAGGAAAGTGACTCGGTTTCTTTTTAAAAGAAAGAATGAAGTGTGTGTTCTTGGAGCATGTAGCAATCTGTCACTTCAATATGAACTTACTAAAATAAAACACAGAGTCCTTGTTCTTGCTTAGACTGGTGAGAGACCAGGATCTTCTTGTACTGGACTCTTAAATCTTGTAGTTTTACTGCATGTTCTCCCACAGCATCTTTCAGTGGCAGATCCTTTAGTGAAACAATAAAGGTAAAAATGGGACATTTAATTTTTGTTTGAAATGTTGTAGTTTCATAAAAGTGAAGGAGATGTATTAGTACCTTATAAACATAGATTTCCAGGCAAGTCAAAACAAGAACAGAACAACCTTGAGGCTGTAGCCATCAGACAGTGAGCAAATTCAGCTACTGGTAGATGTAACTGCCACCTTTCTGGTAATTTGTGCTGTGTAAACCCTGCAAAGATCTAATTTTAGCTGAGCTTTCTTCTGATATATTGTATAAGGGTTAGAGAGTGGAAGTTTTTTTATGTAACTGACCCTTTAGGAGCATGCATTTATTCTCTGTGCTTTGAGTATGCGAAAGCTGAAGGCATTGGTGTTTGTGTGGGAGGAGACATTATTGCAGCTATTCCTTTCTTTCTCTTTTGACAGCCTTTTTGTTCCATTTGATGTTGCAGCAATAATACACAGTAGTGCTTTATTGCTGCATTCTTCTAAAGGTAAAACATTTATGATTTTTGTATCTGCTAAGCTAGCAAAGAACCTAAGGAACTTACAGTGCTGTCTGTCGTTCAGGATAGGTTGTAGTGATGTTAGGTGAGAACTGTAAGTGACAACAAGTGGTTCTATTTCACTGTTGCCTAATCAATCAATCAAAAAGTATTTATATACCTCTTTTCAACATGAAGTTCCCAAAGTGGTTTACAGGCAAATAATAATAAAGTTAAATAGCTCCCTATCCCAAAAGGGCTCACAATCTAAAAAATGCAGAACACCACCAGCAACAGTCACTAGAAAAGACACTGAACTGGGGTGAAGAATGACAATTACTCTCCCCGTGCTAAACATAAGAGGAACACCACTTGGAAAAGTGCCTCTTGCCCAGTTAGCAGGGGTAATACTGTTCTGAATATTCCTGAGTATGAATTCTGACCTTTTGGGGGCATTGGAAGGTAATGGTGGGTATAATATTTGTGTGTATGGGTGATTTGCTTTATTGGGTAGGTATTGTAGTTAACAAATGCTTGATCCTAAATCTTAATGGGTATGTGTAAATGGATGTGCATGTGCACATCTGTCTGGAATGAGTTTTGAAAATGCAGTTGCATTTAGATGTGTACTAGATTGTATGTTATGTTCTGGATAGAACCTAGAAGTATGTAGAGGATAGGCACATTATAAATATCCTAGTTTTTTTCTCTTGTGTCTTCTATTCTTCTTTGTGGAATTGCCATAATTATTGTCGTTTAGCTTTGAACATAATGAAGCTTTGCCGCTTTTCCTTGTGTCCCTAGCTCTTGATTACTTTTTACTGGAGCATTATTGTCATTGGCCCTGTTCTTCCCTCTTACTTGTTCTTTTCATATTACATTGAGAAAGAGACAATCTATTTCAGGCTGTTTCAAGCTGTTGGATCACACTGTAGTACAGGGTAAATATTACTTAACTATGTTGCATTGCAAATCTGAACATAATCCCTTTGTGTAATATCATTAACCAAACTTGACATTGCAGCAACAGAATCATTTATTTGAATCCTCCCTGATCGCACCTGGGGGGGAACACGATTGGCAGTATGGCATGCGCTATTCCCCCTTCCCAGGCTTGTTCTGCTTGCACAGATCAGCTCAGTCTTGTGCTAGTAATATAGCTGTCACAGGTCCAAGTTGACCTATTGTGGCTGCTGGGGTTTACCCTGTGGCAAGGGGACAAATATACTACTATCCCAAGTTGACCTCCAAAATTTTCCTGTGGCATAGCCTGTGCTGCTACATCACCACACAGGAATTTAGTTAGGATTGAGCTGAAAGTGTAACACTGCCTATTAATGTTCAGAATTGTTGTTTCTTTTTCTATGTACTGCAAGTGAGTCAGAGTTCTGCAACCTGCAAAGCCAGATTATGCAAATTAATGCATTATGTATATATTTGCTCATTATTTATTGATTTGATTTGTACTCCACCTTTCTCCTCAAAAGGCACTCAAGGTGGCTGATTTAATCTGTTAGATTTTATCTAACCATCAGTCAAATTTATCAGATATTATTATGAGCAGAAATAGAAACAGCTTATATGAGACATTGCTGCCCAATGGAGAGCTGATCTGTCCAAATTGCAAAGTAGAGCATTAGTAGAAATGAATGTCTGTTGAGACACAGTGGGATGTCTATGGGCTATAGATAATGACAATTTGGGCTAGGACAGTAATTCTCAAACTTTTTAGCAGTGGGATCCACTTTTTAGAAAGACAGCCTTTCTGGCTCCCATCAGAACAATGTCATGGCCGGAAGTGCCATCAATGTGATGCGAGAGCCTGCCGCTTTCCTGAGAATGCAGCAATAAGTTGGGTTGGGTTGGGTCACCCCTGCTAACTGGGCAAGAGACCCCTTTGAAGTGGTGTTCCTCTTATATTTAGCAGGGGGAGAGTAATAGTCCCTTTTCACCCCTGCGCGGTGTCTTTTCTATTGGCTGTTGCTGGTGGTGTTGCTTTTTTTTTTTTTTTTAGATTGTGAGTCTTTTGGGACAGAGAGCCATTTAACTTTATTACTATTTTCCTTTAAACCATTTTGTGAACTTGTGTTGAAAAGCGGTATATAAGTACATGTTGGTTGGTTATTTCTCAGCCATTTTTCAAACAGCAAAGTGAATCCAAAAAAAGCCTAGTAACAACTTTGACACAAGGAAAACAACCCTCCCCCTTTCCAGCATCCCATTTTCTTATATTTTCAATATGGTTGCTATAGGTGCTTGGCAACCTAGCTGAAATTGACGCGCAGTCCACTAGGGAGTCCTGACCCACAGTTTGGAAACCACTGGGTTAGGAGGGAAAAGGAACTATAAAGCCGGAAAAAGTGTCTTCTACTTCCTCTATTCACTGAAACTCCTCCCAGACCTCTTCTGGGTATTGGACCTTTTTAGCAGATCCTGTCTTAACATGGTTAAAGTATGTAAAATGCACAACAAGAACTGCAAAAAAAAATAGTGTTTAGTAAAATTCCAGACGTCTGTCACCTTTATGACCTAGCTGGTCCCAGGTTATTTGATACATCCCTTTCAGTGATCCCCAGATCTGGTATCCCTCTTGCTGTTATTGTTGGAATCTAGTAATGGTGTTGCTACGTGCATTACTTCCAGGCTCTTAGTTGTTTAGTAGAATGATCACAGACCTGAAAGTTGCAGTAAACGGCCCTTCCTGACAACATAGTCAGGGGTGTTTTGAAAATTTTATGATGATTGTTTCTAAAATTAGAAAAAAAAGCCATTCATGTATATTTCTTATTTTTCTTTCTGAAGTATATGAGGTGATAATGTGAATTAGGCTTTTAATGGTTAAGAATGTTCTGAGAGATCACATGTCAATCAATCACTAGTATTTATATACCGCTTTTCAACACGAAGTTCACAAAGCGGTTTACAGGCAAATAATAACATTAAAGTTAAATGGCTCCCTGTCCCAAAAGGGCTCACAATCTAAAAGAATGGAGAACACCACCAGCAACAGCCACGAGAAAGACACTGCGCTGGGGTGAAGAGGGACCAATTGCTCTCCCCCTGCTAAATATAAGACATGTGTCCTTGTTTCTTCCCTACCGCAAAGAAGAAACTAGAAGCAGTTTTAGTTTCCAGGCAATTAGCCATGAAAGAAATCCCTCTGAAACTCTTTCTGAAGTTGTACATAAAACAGTAGTACTGTAGTTTGTGAAATTTAAAGGTGGTATGATGGGTGAAAGTCCAAGAAGGAAGAAGTTGTGGCTGATAAATGCTGGAATTCACACTTACCTTAAGTAGTGTACAATGGAGCTGCGTGAAACTGCTTTTCAACTCAGACAATTTAGAATTAGAATTAGACATGATGGTGTGAAATCCATGATCATGATTGCAGCCCAGTTTTTATTAGTTCATCAAGGGAGGACCTGATTCTGAAACACTGAAGTCAGATCTTGTTCACAGGTATAGAATGTCCTTTTACTCAGAGGCGTAATTAGGGTATGGCAGCAGGGAGCACGAGCCCTGGGGCTCCATAAGATGGGGGGCGCTGTTGGCATGGTGCCCTGCGCCCGCCCGCAAATTTGCAACCCCCCTGTGCCCCGAGCCGGGAGGTGTGCTGGAGTCTCCCCTCCCAGCCTGCCGCTCGAGTACTTAAAGTGCCCGAGCGGCAGCCCCGGGAAGGAAGCTGCCACCCGTGCCCCCCAGCTCTGCAAACCGCGGGGGCGCCTTAAAGTGGCCTTAAAGTTGCCGGCTTTTCCTGGCTGCCATGGTGCTGGCACTTTAAGGCGCCTTGTCGCCCTCAATTATGTGGTTGGTGCCTCCTGCTCTCCCCACCCCTCGCGGCCTCCTCCTCCTGTCTCCCCCCTCCTGTGAGATGCAAGTGGACCACTCGGAGTGGTAGAGGCTGCTGTCGCTTGGGGAGCCGCTGCTGCTGCCTTCTCAGCACCTCACTCGCCACCCAGCCGCCCCTTTTGCCCTGACGCCTCGCCTCCTTCCCCTTCCCCTGGGCCACCTGGTAGATGAGTTATTTATTTATAACCGCGAGCCTGCCATGTCCACTATGACCTGGAGGCGCCTCATGCAGGATTTCAAGAGGTAAGGCGGGACGGGACGGTCGGCAGAGCTGGCTGCATTTCCCTGGTTGGGTCTGTTTTTGCGTGTGTGTGTGTGTGTGTGTGTGTGTTGGCTCTGCAGACACATGGCAGCAGAAGCCACACCCCGCAACGTCATGACATCACAACATCGTGCAATTTTGTCTAGATACGCCCCTGCTTTTACTGCAAGGGTGTCAGACTTATTATATAGCAAGCTAAATAACATTTATGGTGCCTGCTGAGGGGTGGAACCCCTGCTGAGGGGTGTCATTAAGCAGGTGATGAGATGACCAGAAACAAGCATGTTTTTCTCATTAATTGCAAATAACTCAAGAATTCCTGTCATACTCAGTTGCACCCAGTCATGCTCATAGTTAGTTCCTTTGTCCCTGTTTGTAGCCCTCCTGTTGCTGTCTCCTGTGCTGTCTAGGTCCTCTTGCTGTCCATCTTTGCAGCCCTCCAGCCCTGCTAGACGGGCAGCAAGTGGACTAAGACAACTCAGCAGTTGGTATGTTACTGGTATGTGCCTTATTGTTACACAATAAGTGTGGTTCGCTGCTGTTTGTGGTTTCGGGTATCCATGGTGGCAGTGGGAATGTATCCCCTATGATATGATATGGGCAGAAGATTTAGTCGAGAGGGTTAATGCCTCCGTTTGCCTGAAGATAAAAGCTGAAGATCTGAAGGTCGCCAGTTCGGGACTACCGGAAGTCTCTGAGCGGCAGACCTTGTAAATTGCGACTGATTAACAGCTGAGCTGTCTTCGGCTGCCTTGTGTGAGGGGGAGTTGTGCCGAAGTCAGCTGCTTCTGGTGGGAGCAGGGAAGCTGCTTATCAGCCAGCAAGAAGACAAACGGGTGGCCAGAAAGATCCATCTGTATGTGTGTAGTTCTTGGAAGATAGAATGTTTCTGTAAAAATTGTAAAAACCTTCGCATTTCTGAATAAAGTGTGCCTATGTAAACCACCTTGAGTTATAGACATTAGAGAAATCTGGTGACCTAAGAAAGGCGGTATATAAATATTATTATTTGGGGGATGACTATATGCAAATGTTGATAATTTTTTCAAGATAGGGGAGAGCCGTAAAGTGGGCCCCACCCTACAGTGCCACTTCTGTGAGGCCTAACTGCTGCTCAGTGGCGGAGAGGTGCTCTGCAAAGTTCTGCCTTGGCAGAAGCAGCACTGTTGAAAGGGTGGTGCTGGGAGAGTCCAATTATGGGCAGCCTGCAATTATGTGGGCTGCCCTTTCAGCAGTGATACCGCAGTGAAAGTGGAGCTGCTGAAAAGTTGTCCTGCATGATAATTGAACATTCTCAGCACTATCCTTTCAGCAGTGCTGCTTCTGCCAATGTTTTACTTCACAGCTCAGCAGCTGCGAGCAGTTGCTGGGAGAGGCCAGTTATTATGTGGGCTGGATAAAGAGCTTCCACGGGCTGTATTCATCCTGCAGGCCTTATGTTTGACACCTCTGATGTGTGCTTCTGACTGGATTCATTTTACTGTGGCCTTTTTTGGTCGGAGTCCAGGAAATGGCTATGGTGGTACTTGTGCTCTGGCATGTTGCAAGTGGTTTATGCCCAGCTCCTTGGATTCAGCGCAGTTCAAGGGTACAGTGCCCTGTGGAGCAGCTGTCCTGCTTTTGGAGTGTTGGTTTCTCTTGGTTACAGCATATACAGGTGCCTGTTCTGAGAAGGCCACATCCAACAATTTCCATAAACTGGGAAGTTTTGACATGTACATGCAGTAGAAAACATTGAGGTTTCCAGTTGAGACAGAGGAAAATTGCATGAATTGAGGAAACATTAAACAAAAGTTGTGCCCGTGTTTAAACTTTCAAAAAATGCAGATGTTATTATGGATTGCCCTTGGTCATTCAGTTTAGCTCTCAGTCTGGAGTTAAAGTGGCAATCTAGAAATTAGAGGTGGGAGAGGAAAACAGAACACTGGCCTCTCTCACATACAGTAATATGTCCTATAATTCTGTTTCATTGCAGAACTCTCTGTCTTGGGTGTAATTTTTGTAGTACTGTTAAAAAAAAGAATAAGGTTAAAATTCATAGAACCCTTCAAATTTTGATATGGAAGAAGATAACTGTATGGGCTGTGCTTTCAGTCAGACTCTGGCTAGTTCTGCACGAATGAGAGTGGTGTGCTCCAACTAACCTGGGGCCAATTGCTGCCTCTTACGGAGAAGAAACAATGGGCAATTTTTCCTAGTTGCCTTCATCAACAGGATACCTGTAGTTTTTAGGAATGGGTTACAAAACAGGCTCATCCTGTCGGGAGTAGCTCTTCCCATCATCTTCCCCTTATGCCACGTAGAAGAAATAATAGCAGTGGCAGTCAATTATGCAGCAGAGTCCAACAATGCACTGTGAACACGTCTGCATCAGAATAGTGTTATAATTGGCTACTATAGCACTGTTTCACAATGTTTTCCAGGAATATATCCACAGAGTTACAGAAGGCTTTGCTGTATTCAGAAGAATTAATTGGCCTATCTATGTGTTCTGCTTTATTGCAAATCCTTCAAAATGTGTAGAATCATCGGTATTTCATTCAGAACTGTGCTTTTCTCCTACTGCGAAGTGTTGGGATATAAGGAAATGAAAGCTAAAACACATGTCTTTTCAGCAGGACAGTGTACATTGTAACAGTGTGCATTGTTTTTAGCAGGTCAGGTTCCCTTTTTCTGTGTTCTGTATTTTTCTTGTTTTGATTGTTGGTGCTCTTTTTAAAGTGGGACTTGGCAACAGGAAAAATGGTACTGGAAGCATTTACTGTTGTTCAGTGGCCCCCTAGTGACAACTGTATACCCTTGAATGCTTGTTTCCCAGCAAAGAACATCATTGCCTCTCATTTGCCTGTGCACTCCTGGTGATTGCTAGATGGGCTTTTGTTGGTGGGGAATAGAGTTCATACCTTCAATAAACAGAGAAAGAAGCACACAAACATCTCATAACCTGTGTTTGTTTAGCCTACTCGAAGATTCTAAAGCGTCAAAATGTCACTTGTGGACATGATAGGGAGGGTTTGGTCAAAGGGACAGAATGAACTTGAAAGTATGCCAACTTAAATATAGTTCATTTGTTTCTGTACTGTTTGCTAGCATTACACTTGCCTCCTATTGTTTATAACCTTATTTGGTGGGTATTTAAAATAAATACTTTAACCCAGCTTTCTAAGAAGATTCAATAGGCATTTAGTTTAAGTTTTGGTTCTAACAGTTTAAAAAAACCCATAAAAGTGCAAAGCCCCCACGCAGGCGCTCTCCCTCCACACCAGCCGATCCCAGCTGGTGCAGAGGTGTGATGAGCTGGGAAAGAGGGAGGGAAGGGTGGGGGAGGGTGTTTCTAGGTGGGCGATGGGTGGGCTGGCAGGCATGCTGACCCGGAAGGGAGGTGGGCCCAGGATTTGGCCATAAGGCCCAATTCAGGCTGCGCGGCCTCCATGGATCTGCGCTATTTAGCAGGCACAGATCCAAGGACCGCATAGGGGAGGCTGTGCCCTTGCCGCGGGGAGGCTCCAGCCTCCCGTATACTGTGCTGTATACAGTGCAGGCCCACTGGCTTGCCTGTTCCAGCGCAGTGTAGGATTGCACTGGAAATCCAGCCCAAACTATCTCACAGAGTGATACTCATGAGAAAGTAAAACATCCAGCAATTCCTTATGCATCACAGCTGTTTTAAATAATTAGCCAAAAGCCAGGTGGAGATACACAATTAGATCTCTTGGTGAGAGGTCATTCCTTAAAATTGCAGTCACAACAAAGATCTTGCTCCTAGCAATAATACTTGAATGCAGTGGCGTCTCTACAGGGAGGGCAGAGCTCTAAGTTTTGCAAGGAGCCTTACCCTGTCATGTAAATCCCTCCTCTCCCTTGCTGCTGTAGCCAGTAAGCAATGCCAAGATGTTGCTTTTCCCTGTGAGGATTGGCTAAAATGGTGCAGGAGAGGAGTGATTTCCACTGCAAGGTAAGGCTTCTTGCAAGACTTAGAAAGCTCTAAGCTGCCCTCCCTGTAGAAACGCCTCTGCTTGAATGTTTATCTACCTACCATTTTCAAGGCCAGCTGCATAGAAGCTACATTGCAGTAGTTGATTTTCAAGGCTAACAAATGTATGGATAATAAACCTGAGAGCCTTTTTTTCCAGGAGGGTCAGAATGCTGCATTGGATGTAGCCAATGATAAACATTTTTGACCACTTCTGCTACCTGTCCCTCTAAAACCTTTGGCACATCTAGTGTAGCTCTTTGGATCCCAGCAACTATATGCTAGAACAGCAGTTCTCAAACATTTGGGTCTCCTGAGCCCTTAATACTCCTAAATTACATCTCAAGGTGCTCCAGAAAGCTTGTGCATGTGTGGAATCGTGCAGTACAGAGCAGATGGCAGCCACTTAATACTTAATGTGACTCAGGAGGTGTGCTCATGGGGCCCCTGAAGAAGCCTTAGGAAGCCCCAGATTTCCTAGGAGAACACTTGGAGAAGTGCTATACTAGAATATCTTCTGAGTATATTTGGGTTGTACTGCTTAATATTAAGACTGGTTCTATTATGCTCAATGAAATTACTTAACTACAAACATCCTTGTATGACTTATGGATGGCCAGTTAATGATTTGGTAACTGTAAATATGACGTTTAAATGAGTTTTTCTTTCTTCCCCTCTTTTTAAAATAGTCATGGAATGGGGAGATGATGTTAAAGTAATCTCAGAAGATGAAGCTGTGATGTTGGTCAACCACCAAGCAACTGGAGATATCTGCACTCTAATGATGTGCCTTCAGGACAAAGGCACGGTATGCTATTTTTTTTTATGTATATTGTAATTATACAGTGATAGGAGGATTAGTGTACTATACATCCTTCAGATGACTTTGTCTCACAGGGAGAGAGCTGGATACCCAAATAGATGAGGTTCAAATGACCAGAATTCATTTAAAATAATGTGACTCAGAGGAGTAAACTAGGGTACTAAGTTCTGAAGGTTGCATGTAGAAAGTTTTCTTATTTGATAGTGCTTTCCATGTAGGCATTTGCTAAAAGATACCATAATTATGATGGGTAGAATGTGTAACAGCGGGGGTGTAGGAGGAGGCAAATGCCCTCTGGTGCCACGCAGGAGAGGTGGCAAACTCGCACCCCTCCTGCCCACGACTCCACTCTGGGGACCACCCTCCTCCCCTGCTTTTTTTTTTTTTAAAGCTGAGGGGGTGGAGGGTGGCCCATGAAGGGTCTTCTGGGAGCTGGGGAAGCCACACATGCCCCGGGCTCTCAGAATGCTTTTTGGAGGCCAAAAACTGGAAGTGATTATTTTTGGCCGCCAGAAGGCCTCAGAAAGCATCCAGGGGGAGGCAACGGGTATACCTCTAGGTGCCAATTGCCCCCAAATGCCATTGTCTAAAGCCATGTATGAGATGACTAAGATGAGAGAAATAAATAGGGGAAATTAAGATTGCTTTTTGCCACATTCTCAATATATTATACATGATTCTCTTTCCACATTATATGCCTGCATACATCTTTTAACATTAATAAATTCTCTACTTGGATATCTTTTTAAAACAAAGCAATCCAAAGAGTGAAATGAGTATATTTTGAACGATAGATGCCTCTTCTATAGTTAGTTCTTACAAACTGTTTCCCCTTTGATTTTCTCTAACAAGAAAGATATCACAAAGATTTTCCAAATCAAATAAAGAAAAAGTTTATTTGCCTGTAAGGACTATTTACACTTGCTGTTAATAACCTTTTAAAATGCTTGTTAATATTGTGCATTAATTGGAAGATTGGGTTGAAAATTTACCCAATATAGTATGAACATATAGAGATAGGTGGGGATAGCATGTGAGTAGATGTACCTGCCAATAAGTACTTGCTTCATTGGTTTTTGATAGCAACATTTGTCATAGATAATTTCAAGTGGTAGCATTTATTTTCAGTTCTTTACTCTGTAAGGAAAACGGATTCCTGCTTGCTTTCTGTTCCAAATGGTTATTAGATTTCATTTTGTGCTTTGATTGGTATATTTGTATGTCTTTTAAAATGTGTTGGTTTTAGAGACAGGTTGCTGTATTTATTTTTATTTGTATGCAGAATTCACTGACAAATACTAATCTGAACTTTCCCAGGTTGTTCGTCAGATGATGTGGCTGATGGATCATATTTTTAAATATACGAACTTCGGAATTGTATCACTACTTCACGGAGACTTCTTTATAAGACAGGTAATTAAAAGTGTAGTAGTAGCATAATGAACTTTCTAGGCATTCACTTCTGTGTCATTTGCTACACTAGGTTCCTATAATCCAGTAACAAGTAATGAATTCCACAGTGGACTCTAAACAGAACAAATTGTTCATATCTATATTAATGTTTTTGGAACATAGAAAGATGAGGAGAATGGAGGGGAAGAGATCAAGCAGTAACCATGGAAGAAATATGCGTCTCTTTATGGCACTGAAGCTTTCTCTTGACTACTGGAAATCTGTCAACTTCCTGTTAATCCCTTTAACATGTAACATGTTAAGTTGCATTTGTGTCTTATTTGCTTAATGTATGACTATTGTCTTTCTAGGGCCAGGATAATATAGTACAAGTTTGAATAAATAAAAAAATATAAAAATACCCCATTCCTAACTTTTTATAGTTCAATACATGTTAATTTTATTTTTTTCACTTAGTATTTCACATGAATAATTAAAAAGAAAAAGAGAAAAAAGGCCAAAAAACTTACACAATAACCTGGACAAAATTGTGTTTCTACATTTCTTTACCAGTCTGACCAAGCAAAACTCCAATTTTAATCCTGGTATGTGAGTGAAATGTGCTCTCATTAATATAGAACTGTTCATTTAAATACAGGACAACCCAATACTGGTGGGCCCACAATATCAGCTGATTCAGGACCTACAGATTTCAGAATCAGCTGGTTCTAAACATGCTGGGCCCACCTGGACCCTCCAAACCTGATGGAGCTGGGTCCGGAAGGTTTTCTGAGGTTCACAGAGGCTGCATTGATCCCTGTGGGCCGCAAGAGGCCCGTTACAGGCAAAAAAAAATAAATGCTATTTTTGGTTTTCACTGAAATCTTATAAGGCCTTATGAGGCCTGGGGAAGCACTGGAGCCCAATTCTAGTTGGGTTTAGAGGTTGTGGGTGGCCCAAATCTGCGGGTTTGAATACCCGCAAATTTCAGTATCTACAAGGTACCAGGAACAGAGCCTCTGCGGATAACAAGAGCCTGTAATTGTTTCTGGTGGTAAGTTTAACGTTTTTGAATTAGATAAAATGTAAGCAGTATTTTAGAATCTACCTTGGAAATCTTCAAATATCTTAGAACTTAATATTAAATTCATTGCAATGTTTAGCCCAACTTGACTGTACCATAGCTTTGCACCACCTTTTGTTTCTGTCCTGCCTGTAGAAGAAAATCTAATATAAGGAACATGCTTTTTATTGACTCAAGCCATTGAACTATCTGACAATTGCATTGATATCAGTGTCTCTTTGGTATAACTATACCAATAGTATACATTTTCTCTATGTGTACACATCAGAGGACAGGCATTTCATATTTTGTTATTTATGAAGCAAAACAGTAGTTTTTTAAATATTGTGGAAGACAGGCGAGCTCTCCCCATCCATGAGGAATCCATTCCAGTACCATCCAAAGCTGTGGAATCTGTGGATATGGGGGAACCTTGTATCTGTGGCCCTTTGCATCCCTATTAATGTAATTTAAATCCTTACCAGGGCAAAAATGTTCGTCCTTATACAGGTCGCTGTAAGTATTCAAGCTTATAGCTACGCTCAAGCTGACTACCAGCAGCTTGAATGCTTGAAAAAATTTGCTCAACTTTAGCAGGAAGCAGTTAACTTCTGTCTTCATGTTAATGCTGATCTAGGCTGCTATTCAGGCTGCCAGAAACTTTCCTGTTTCTGTTATAAGTTTGAATGCTTATGTTGTTGTTGTTCAGTCGCTAAGTCGTGTCCGACTCTTCGCGACCCCATGGACCACAGCACGCCAGGCCTCCCTGTCCTCCACTAGCTTCCTGAGTTCGCCCAATTTCATATTCATTGCTTCGGTGACACTATCTAACCATCTCATCCTCTGTCGCCCCCTTCTCCTTTTGCCTTCAATCTTTCCCAGCATGAGGGTCTTTTCTAAAGAGTCCTCTCTTCTCATCAGGTGGCCAAAGTATTGGAGCTTCAGCTTCAGCATTTGTCCTTCCAGGGAGCAATCAGGCTTGACTTCCTGGAGAATTGACCGATTGGATCTCTTTGCAGTCCAGGGGACTCTCAAGAGTCTTCTCCAACACCATAATTCAAAAGCATCGATTCTTCGACGCTCTGCCTTTCTTATGGTCCAGCTCTCACAGCCATACATGGCTACTGGGAAAACCATCGCTTTGACTATGCGAACCTTTGTTGGCAGGGTGATGTCTCGGCTTTTGATTAAGCTATCTAGGTTCACCATAGCTTTCTTCCCAAGAAGTAAACGTCTTTTAATTTCATGGCTGCAGTCACCATCTGCGGTGATCTTGGAGCCCAGGAAAATAAAGTCTGTCACTGCTTCCATTTCTTCCCCTCCTATTTGCCAGGAAGTGATGGGAGTGGTTGCCATGATCTTAGTCTTTTTAATGTTGAGCTTCAAACCAATTTTGGCACTTTCCTCTTTCACCCTCATCAAAAGGTTCTTTAGGTCTTCCTCACTTTCTGCCAGTAGAGTGGTATCGTCTGCATATCTGAGGTTGTTGATGTTTCTCCCAGCAATCTTGATTCCAGCTTGTGAGTCATCCAGCCCTGCCTTCCTCATGATGTACTCTGCATATAAGTTAAATAAGCAGGGTGACAATATACAGCCTTGTCGTACTCCTTTCCCAATTTTAAACCAGTCGGTTGTTCCATGTCCAGTTCTAACTGTTGCTTCCTGACCCGCATAAAGGTTTCTCAGAAGGCAGATCAGGTGGTCTGGAACTCCCATCTCTTCAAGAACTTGCCACAGTTTGTTGTGATCCACACAATCAAAGGCTTTAGCATAATCAATGAAGCAGAGGTAGATGTTTTTCTGGAACTCTCTTGCTTTCTCCATGATCCAGCGAAGGTTGGCAATTTGATCTCTAGTTCCTCTGCCTCTTCGGAAACCAGCTTGTACATCTGGTAGTTCTCGATTCGCATACTGCTGAAGCCGAGCTTGTAGGATTTTGAGCATGACCTTGCTAGCATGTGAAATGAGTGCAATGGTGCGGTAATTCGAGCAATCTTTGGCATTGCCCTTCTTTGGGATTGGAATGTAAACTGATCTTTTCCAGTCTTGTGGCCACTGTTGGGTTTTCCAAATTTGCTGGCATATGGAGAGCAGCACTTGGACAGCATCATCTTTTAAGATTTTGAGTAATTCCGCTGGAATGCTGTCACCTCCACTAGCTTTGTTGTTAGTGAGGCTTTCTAAAGCCCACTTGACTTCACTCTCCAGGATGTCAGGTTCGAGCTCAGTGACTGTACCACTGTGGTTATCAGGAACATTTAGATCGGCCTTATAGAGTTCCTCTGTGTATTCTTGCCACCTCTTCTGAATCTCATCTGCTTCTGTTAGGTCCTTGCCATTTTTGTCCTTTATTGTGCCTACCTTAGCATGAAATTGTCCTTTGACATCTCCAATTTTCTTGAAAAGATCTCTAGTCCTCCCCATTCTGTTGTTTTCCTCTATTTCTTTGCATTGCTCATTTAGAAAGGCCTTCCTATCTCTCCTTGCTGTTCTCTGGAAATCTGCATTCAGTTGGGTATATCTTTTCCTTTCTCCCTTGCTTTTGGCTTCTTTCCTTTCCTCAGCTATTTGTAAAGCCTCGTCAGACAGCCACTTTGCCTTCTTGCATTTCTTCCTCTTTGGGATGGTTTTAGTTGCTGCCTCCTGTACAATGTTACAGACCTCCGTCCAAAGTTCTTCAGGCACTCTGTCTACCAAATCTAAGCCCCTAAATCTATTTGTCACCTCCACTGTATATTCGTAGGGGATCTGATTTAGGTCATACGTGGAGGGCCTAGCGGTTTTCCCTACTTTTTTCAGTTTAAGCCTGAATTTGGCAAGAAGAAGCTGATGATCTGAGCCACAGTCAGCTCCAGGTCTTGTTTTGACTGCCTGTATGGAACTTTTCCATCTTTGGCTGCAAAGAATGTAATCAATCTGATTTCGATGTAGACCATCTGGTGAAGTCCATGTGTACAGTCGCCGTTTGTGTTGCTGGAAAAGGGTGTTTGCTATGACTAATGTGTTCTCCTGACAGAACTCTATCAGTCTTTGCCCTGCTTCATTTTGTACTCCAAGACCAAACTTGCCTGTTATTCCTCTTACCTCTTGACTGCCTACTTTAGCATTCCAATCCCCTATGATGAGAAGGACATCTTTTTTGGGTGTTAATTCTAGAAGCTGTTCTAGGTCTTCATAGAAGCGGTCAACTTCTTCCTCATCAGCACCAGTGGTTGGGGCGTAGACTTGGATTAGTGTGATGTTGAAAGGTTTGCCTTGGATCCGAATGGAAATCATTCTATCATTTTTGAGGTTATACCCCAGTACTGCTGTTCTCACTCTCTTGTTCACGATGAAGGCTACTCCATTTCTTCTAAGGGATTCCTGCCCACAGTAGCAAATATAATGGTCATCTGAATTAAATTCTCCCATTCCTGTCCACTTTAGTTCACTAACTCCCAGGATGTCGATGTTCAGCCTTGACATCTCACGTTTGACCACATCTAGCTTGCCTTGATTCATAGATCTGACGTTCCAGGTTCCTATGTAGTATTGTTCTTTGCAGCATCGCACTTTCCTTTCACTTATGAATGAATTGAATGCTTATAGCGACCTGTATAAGGAAGAACATTTTTGTCAATCACTTGCTGCTATGAAACTCTTTGGGTGAGGAAACAATGGGCAATTCTCCCTAGTTGCCATTTTCAACAGGATGCCTGTAGTTTGCAGGAATGAGTCACAAAATTGGCTCATCCTGTTGGGAGTAGCTCTTCCCACCATCTTCCACTTGTGCTATGTGGAAGAAATCAGTGGCAGTCAATTATGCAGCAGGGTCCAACTTAATGCACTGCTATTCAGTACTGCATCAGAACAGTGTTATAGTTGGCTACTGTAGCATTGTTTCACACAGTATTCTGTTTTCCAGGAACGTATCAACAGTGTTATAGAAGGCATTGTTGTATTCAGAAGAATTAATTGGCCTATCTATGTATTCGGCTGTATTGTAAATTCTTCAAAATGTGTAGGACCATCTGTGTTTCATTCAGAACTGTGTTTTGTCCTGTAAGGAAAAACATTTTTTGTCCTGGTAAGGATCTAAACTACATTAATGGTCAACAGGGTTTTATTGTTGTATAGTACAGGTTTTATTACAGGACCCCTGTACTATCACAAATTATTTTGTGATAATTGAATCCACAGATATGAAGACCTGCCTACAGTATATATGTGTACAAGAAATGGCTAATATTTAATCTTCATTCTCTGAGAGATAGTTATTTGAAGGGCAGCACAATCCAAATGCTCCCTTGAGCCGGTAGAAGTCCTTTGTGCTGGCTCCCAAGTGTCACAAACTTGGGCATGTAAGGCATGTTTGCAGCTACTTGGAAGCAGGCTAGGCTAACGCAAGGATGTGCGTTGGCCTAGTAGCACCAGATCTGATCTCGGATCGGATACGTTTGTGTTGGCCTGGGCAGCCTGGCACAGGGAGTGGGAGAGGATAGCAGGAGGGCAGATGGGAGGTAGACTGTGCTTGGGATGGAGGTGTGACCAGAGGTGGCAGTCGCTCTTTCAGGTTCATTCTATTGGTTGCAGTTCATTCATCAATTCATTCTGATCTCTTATCTATAGGGGAATATTCAAAATACAATTCTTCACTAATCTGAAGTAGAACTGTCCAAAACTCTACCACCTCAGCTTACTGCTTCACTCTGTATAATATGTACAGTAGATTGGGTCAGAGTATTTACATGAAAACTGAAAGTGTCGTTTTTGTTTGTTCTTCCAATTTCTAAATCATAGAGTTGGAAGGGACCTACAAGGTCATCTAATCTGTTTTGCAAATTTTCATTAAACAAGCAGGCAGAAATAGATGCTTTGAAAATAGCTATTTCAATATCATTCTGTAATTTTTATTTTAGGGAAAAGCTTACCGAGACCAGCAGCTTGTACTACTCCAGGAACATCTAGAAAAATATTACAGGAGCCGTGACCGGAAATGGATTGTCTTGTTTCCAGAAGGTGGTTTTCTTAGAAAAAGAAGAGAAACCAGTCAGGCATTTGCCAAGAAAAACAATTTGCCATTTCTTACACATGTTACACTGCCAAGACTGGGGGCCACACAAGTTATACTAAAAAAACTGGTAGCTCAGCAAGAAAATGGAACTCTGGCGGGTAGTGAAGGTATGGAAACAGGTAAGGAACAATTCAAATGTTTTTTATTTATTTATTTATTATTAGATTTTTACCCCGCCTTATTGTGCCCGAAGGCACCCAAGGCGGCATTACAATATAGATATAAAAACAATATAACAATTCACAATTAAAAACAATTAAAACAGAATTAAACAATACAATCAAAAATTAAGAACACAATTAAAAACAAATTTAAAAACAATATAAAAACAACAAGCCACGTGGATTATAATAACCAGCCAGCCTGTCAACAGTTAAAAGCTTTTTGGAATAAAAAGGTCTTCAGCCCCCGCTGAAATATAAACAAAGAGGGAGCAGTTCTCAATTCTAAGGGGAGGGTGTTCCAGAGTTGGGGGGCCACCACCGAAAAGGCCCTCTTCCTGGCCGCCGCCCTCTCACTTCTCCTGGTGGCGGCACAGTCAGGAGGCCCCCCCCCCCCAGATGATCTCAGAGTACGGGTTGGATTATATGGAAGAAGGCGGTCCCTCAAATACCCCGGACCCGAGCCGTAAAGGGCTTTAAAAGTCAAAACTAGCACTTTGAATTGGGCCCGGAACAGAACCGGCAGTCGCCGAAGCAGCGGCTCGACAGAGTCAAACCGACGTGCTCCAGCAACCACCCGAGCCGCCGCGTTCTGTACTAGTTGTAATTTCCGGACCGTCTTATGTTTTATGATTTTTAGTAAATCAGAATGAATGCCAGGTTTGCATTCCATGTCATGTTCTATGTACTATATCTTGTATACTGACTTTTTCATAAAACGTGAATAGATGTGCTCCCATGCATTCATATACAACACTTCTATGCTTTTAACAGATTTTAACCTTTCTGTCCCTCATCATTGTGCTTCGTTTTTGTAAATACCTCCAAATCCCTGATGGTTCTTGCATAACCTAATATTGCTTCTGTTTCAAAACTTCTTTTTTGGATAATAAAGTTCCGTGTTCACCCCCATGTGTAGGAAGGGAAATTCAGAATGAGCAAAAGATTTTCAGAAGACAGTGATATATAAATGTATTCCATATCTTTTGACTTGTTCCCTATTGTGCATCTATTATAAACTTTATTGCCAATGAAAACTATATACTTTCTGTTCACCTGCAGTGCTTGAATTTTCTAAGGTATTTGCTATTGGCTGCCTTTAAAATAGTTGTATTGGAGTCATTTCTTCCTCTTGACTCAGAATGGATATATTTGCTGTGGTGCATGCAGGCTAGAGTATAACAATGCTGGCTTAATGTCATGAAAATGAGCTCTATCAAGTTTTTACTTCTATTTCCATAAGAGGGATGTCTTTCCTCCTTTTTTCCCTTAGCTGTCTGTGGCCTCTCTTTAATAATACTGTAGTTGTATACCCTGTAGCTTTGAATTTTTTGTATGCACGTAATACTTTTAGGCAATTTGAGAATCGAACAACTATACATTACGTTAATCATATTGTTTGACTGTGTGTGTGTATGTATGCGTGTGTGTGAAGGAGAGATAATGGGATAGCAATCTTAAATATTGCTAGTATAGTGCAACAGCACACATGCTACTTATCTTCCCTGCCCCCTTCTTCCTAAAGATGGTGCATGTCTATGTGCCTGGCCTCTCTGACTCTGAGAGTGGTCCACACATACTTTGTGGTGCCCCTTGTGCCAGCATAACTCCAGGATAGGATTGCACCCTTAGTTTTGGAGAGTGCTTGTGACTAGCACTATAAAGTCTTATATATGTGTATAGGTGGCAAAGGAACTTGCCTTGGTCATGTCAGTTGACTCCCTGCGTCCTCCTCTAACAACTGGCTTTTGTGCTAAGAGAACTTCTGTATTGTAATTGGGATCTTTGCTGACAGGTGAAAGGACACTTCTTTTTGTGGCCTTCCTGGGACTTTCAGTGCCAGGGTACCAGGTCTGTCACAATTACCCCCAGAAAGAATATGGGACGGCCCTATCTCCACACTGGGGGCCATGGCAGCTCCACTGCACTCACCAGTTGTGCTTTTTGTATGTTGATTGTGTTTAGACTGCTTCTCGTTTTATTTTACTTACAAAAACCAAGACAGATCATATTTTCCATATAAAATTCCCAAATGGACATACAATAAAATAGCACAGCCAAAAAGATAGTCAACAGACTGTCCTACAGTTAGAGGTGTTTGTTTCTGGTAAGATAGGATTATAGCCCAAATCTTACTGAGTTCAATGGGCTTCCTCTGAGTCAAACACCTCTATGTGTAGCTCAGTGGTAGTGCAATAACTTCTAAGCACGCAGCCCCAGCTTCAGTCACTGTGTCTCTGGTCTATTGATAGGAGTGGTGAGGTGTACTGCCTTTGAAACATTTTAAAGGACCTTAGACGAGAAGCAACATTGTGCTCAGCAGAAGGCAAACTGAGAATTTGCCTGGGAGCGTGTGCTTAGTTCTAGGCCTTCATCTTTCCCATGGATTGCTTGAGAGACAGTATGTAGCTCATGTTACATTAAATCTACAATTCTATGCACAATTACTTGAGAATAAGTCCTGAGGAACTCATTGGTACATATATTTTAGTAAACCTGCATAGGCTAGCACTCTTACATCTAATTTATCTGGAATATTTTAAATCCCATTTTTTTTATACATTTATTTTAAACAATGGCAATCTACTCCTAGAATTTGAGATGAAATGTGCTAGATCAGTGGTTCTCAGACTTTTCACACCTAGACCCACTATTTACATTGACACTCTGTCAGGACATCATCAGGCAGGAAAATTTTTAACACCCTCATATGACAAAATTTAAGTAAGTGAGTTAAAAGTTTACAATAAGTATAATTCTAAAATTTAGTTAAAGAATTATCCTAACCCTCCCAACTTGTTTTTGATCTATTTAAAAAAATCCTCAAACATTCCAAAGGCTGCAATCCTAGCTACACTTACCTGCGAGTAATCCCCATTTACTGTCATTGTTAAAAGCATATCCATTGTAGCCTGTTAAAAGTACAGATCTGTAGCATTCCACAATTGCGGTCTCATACCATGGAATTATCAAGTCTAATGTATTAAAAATGAAATACACATTTCAATGAATGAGGACCCTCCTGAAATTGGCTTGTGACCCACCTAGTGGGTTCTGACCCACAGTTTGAGAAATACTAGGCTAGATCTTTAAATGAAGGATTTCTTCAAAGAAGAAATAAGTGTTGAGAGAGGAAAAACCCTGTAGTTATGAAATGTAAAGGTGATTGTTGTTTATGGTCTGAATGCGACATGGCTGTGTCATGCCAAGGTCCGGCACATCAAGATTTTCCATTGTACAAATGGGAAAGTTCCACACCCAAGTTCCTTTGCTGCCCATCAGTGAAGACAACACTGGGCTAGATGGGACAAGTGGTCTACATTCAGTAGAAGACATCTTCAAATGTTCCTATGAGACAAAAATTTAACGTAAGACAAACCCTCACTTGAAACTGTCTGTCATGCTTTGCAGAAGCCTTTATTTTTATTTCTGCTACTGAACTTGCTTGGATTGCTATGTATAATTGTATAATTTTGCATACCTTTTTCTTTCCATCAGGGGGCAATCCTAACCAAATTTCCAGCACTGGAATAAGGGCAGTGCAGTTCTCTGGTAAGGAAACAAACATTTCCTTACTTTGAGAAGGCGTCCGTGACAACTGCTCCACTTCAGGATTCAGCACATGCCCCATTGGCTCAGCTATGTCTGTGCTGGAAAATTGGTTGGGATTGCGCAGTCAGTCTTTAATATCTGCTCAGAATCCTGCTGCTTTTGTTATCTGCTTCATACACTGTTTGTTCATGTCATTCCTGAGAGATGATGTTTCATCTGGCTTCCTATTTTTTTCTACCAGTTTTCAATGATTGCTTCTTCTTCTTTTTCTTCTTTTTTGTAAATAATTTTTATTTCTTCTATATAGTTATGGGCAGTGGTGGGATTCAAGGGGTTCGCCCAGGTTCTATAGAACCAGTTGTTAAATGGCCGGGCCCCGCCCACTCGCTTACCTTGGCTGGCTTTGGGGTTTTTTTGGCTCCAGCTATGACGTCATAGAACCAGTTGTTAATTTATTTGAATCCCACCACTGGTTATGGGAAAGGGAAATGGATACACATAGGTTAAGGGGAACAAAGGTTACACAACAGGTAAATAGTGCAGGGCTACAGCTATGAATTATAATAGCCTACAGTATCTTTCTTCTACAAATGTCAGTCACCAATCTTACAACCTCATGAATTTCTTATAAGCTTATAATACAATTAAAGTATAATCTCAATAGCATGTGTACATAATCTCTTATATTCAATTGCTTGCTTATCTCTTATGTCTTGCAATTTCATTAAATGATTACAATCTCAATTAAAGTATAATCTCAATAACATGTGTACATAATCTCTTATATTCAGTTGCTTGCTTATATCTTATTCCCAATCTTGCAATTTCATTTAAGCCTGTTTAGTCCAGTCATAAAATAATTCCTACTATCGGCATATCTTATCTTAATTGTTCTTTTTGGAAATGCATTTATTTCTATCCCTTACTGGCTTTATCTTTTCATCCTATCTTCGCTAAATCTCAGAGCCATCTCCTCTTAGAATGTACACATACAAAAGGAAACAATAGCTGCAGAACAGATAAGTGAGGAAAAATTACAGTTTATGTTGTAATAGTCTACCATGTCCTACAAATTTCTATCACCATATAAGGTCCTTATACATTTCTAAAGTCAAATACTTCAGCTAAAATATAGTCTCAATAAGGTGTGTACAACATCTCTTGTATCTCTTATGTCTTGCAATTTCAATAAATGATTAAAAAAGCCAGTTTGGTCCAGTCATAAAATAATTCCTAATATCTTCATGTCTTGTCTTAGGTTTTATTTATTTATTTATTTATTTATTTATTTATTTATTTAGCCATACATGTCGACCTTTCCCTCTCTGCTTATTATCTGTCGTCTTATATTTGCAATTTCAAAGCAATTACTTTCCTTAAAACATACACTCCTCCATTGGTCTAACATTTAACTGTAACATTAATCTATCAATAGTTACCTTACAATAAATTCAAAAGTCTACTCCTTACTACAATATTCTAAGTAGGATTATATAATTTCTTTATTATAGTGTCTCATCCTATCACCTATATTCATTTTGCATTACAAACCACCATTTTTATTTTATTAATCAAATATTTTAATCTAATTACGTTATCATCAAATTTGTCAATATTTGTCAATATGTCTTTAAACAGCCTCCTAGAGTTCAGTATTATATTAATATAGTCTAATTTAGGTTATTCCAGCACTTCTTTCCCTCTGACCTTCTAAAATCCTGCATTTTCAAAATTGCAAAAACACTCTCCCTTTGTTAGGCTTTCTTAATTCGACACCATCTTCTCAAATTATTTATATCCAAAAGGGTGGGTCTCCTGGTTCTTTCTCCATAAATCTTCACTACAGTGAATGGTTCATTTAAAAGCATGCTTAACGTTTGCTTAACGTTTACTACAATGGTTACCTCCCTGATCCTCAATCCAGCATCACTTCATGATTAATCTCTTAGCAGGCTTAAAGTTTACAATGCAGGTTTCTTTGCTCTTGCAGACGGCATCAGGTCCTCAAACCTCCATTTTTAATAATAATAATAATAATAATAATCCCAACAGTTGAAATTAAATCCCCAGGTGGTTTTGGTAAAACGATGGTAAAACTTTGATAGAACTTATCATACGATGTTGCACTCTAGATAGAATCCCAGTTCTTTGAAATATTCTCATTTCGGCCCTTCTGGATCTATTGCAACTGCCTCTTATCATAAAAAGCAACTTACACTTTTCCATTTACCTTACAGTCACTAAATTACCTTGGTTAACACTCATAATTAGTGTTATTACTATTACTATTATTATTTTCCATCCACATTCCTCCTGTACATTTACTCTTATCTCTGCAGCGGGGTCTGCTACAGAGGTTGACTTACGGTTCTTAAACATCTTCAACGCTTCCTGTGTTGTTATCCTTCTCCGAGGCTGTCAGCACTATGCTGGCACGTCCAGTTATGGCACCGGCTTCTTGTACCTCCCTGCGTCCAGACTGCCAGGTTCCCCGCTGGGATCACCGCTCCCAGAGGGTGCTGGCATAACGTCTGCTGCCCCAAAAACCTTCTCCTAGGAATTTGGGTGGGGGTTTCCCATCTAGGAGCCCCCCAAAAGAGGTAAAAGCTGGCAACAGTCCTAGAGCTTAGGAAACAGGACCTCGGGAGTGCTAGCTACATCCTCTCATTCTTTGGTCTTTCTGCTCCCATTTTTTAGCTTTCAGATGACTTCCTATTCTGCTTGTCATCAGTGAAGTTTTTCTGTATGCTTGAATGTTGTTCTTATAGTACCCAGCAAACTTTCTCACATTTCTTTTTTTTTCAAGTCTTAATATACCTCTTTCATTTTTTCCTCCTTGACTGTTTCTTCTCTTTCTGCTAAATTTATTTATTTATTTATTAAATTTTTACCCCGCCTTTTAGCCCGGAGGCACACAAGGCGGCATTACAATATAAAAATTAAAAAAGCAATTTAAAAACAATATAAAACCATACACTAAAACAGAATTAAAACAAAACAATACAGTTAAAAAACAACAAGCCCAGAGGATCATAAACTAACAAACCAGCCAGCCAGCCTGTCAACAATTAAAAGCTTTTTGGAATAAAAAGGTCTTCAACCCCCGCCGAAATGTAAACAAAGAGGGAGCAGTTCTCAGTTCTAGGGGAAGGGTGTTCCAGAGTTGGGGGGCCACCACCGAGAAGGCCCTCTTCCTGGCCGCCGCCCCTCTCACTTCTCCTGGTGGCGGCACAGTCAAAAGGGCCCCCCCAGATGAAGAAACAAATGCCTCTTTTTATGCATGTGCTGTATCTTCCACCACATTATTGAAAATGTTTCATTATTTGAAATACGTATATTTTTATAGATACCTGCATTTAATTGTCATTCTTCATGTGTCTTCTCTGATGTTTCTTGTCTATCTGGCTAGTGACCCGGGGCAGGATCTTGTATTTCTTTTTAAAATCTCCTAGTATAATTTAGCCACTGTGGTTTGACTCGGAATAAGTTGAAACAGAAGGAAGCTAATGCAAAGAAACTTCCATTTACCAAAGGTTTAAAATGTTGGTTGGCCAAAATGGTTAACTGTTAGAGTAATTTAGAACAAAATGCTACAGCTATAAACAGATCTTCGAAATTGTGCAAGCATCCCAACAAATTCAAATCCAGGTGGTTTCCTTTAGTTATGGGTCTCTGGTGACTTGAGGTTTTGTCTGTCGGAGTTAAACTGTACTGTATGAGAGGAAAACCTTGTTCACTTGATTTCCTTTCAAGTCTTTATCTGGCCAGTATCGGGTGTGTCGAATGAGATTTCTCCTCTTCTGAGACCTTGACAGTGATGGTTGATTCTGCTCCATATTTGATCAAGCATAAATGCAGTTGCCTGGTAGTTTAATACATCTTGTCAGATGTGTCCTTCTACAAGCCTTTCTCACTTTCTTCTATGACAGCATTGTTTAATAACTTTGCAGAATAAAGGACTGTTATCCTTTGGTATGCTAAATCTGTTCAAGAACATAATAATAATAATAATAATAATAATAATAATAATAATAATAATAATAAAAAATTTATTTATATACCGCCTTTCTTAATATCACTAGATTTCTCTAATGATTGAACTCAAGGCGGTTTACATAGGCAGACTTTCTCACAAACCCGAAGGTTTTTACAATTTACAGAATGTTCTATCTTCCAAGAACAACACTCCTACAGATCTTTCTTTCTGGATTTAGCCTTCTTTCTTTAGCCACCCGTCTGTCGTCTGCTGGCTGATGAGGCTTCCCTGCTGCCACCAGAGATGCAGCTGATTTCAGCACACTCCTCCTCCCACAAGGCAGCTGAAACTCAGCTTGTAATCAGCCGCAGTTTCCAAGGTCTGCTGCTCGCAGAGACTTCCCGAGCTCACAACCTTGAGATCTTCAGGTGTTATCTTCGGGCAAACGGAGGCATTAACCTTCTCGGCTAAATCATACTGCATTCATAGCAAATTCTTGGATTAATTTACTAGTCTTGAGAAATTGAGAACTTCTTATTTTGTCACCTGGGCAGCTTACAAGTTTGTGGTATCTGGCTTTTTTAATACAGTCTTTCCTTTCATACTGCTGCAAGGGTTTTTTTCCTTCGTTTTTTAATATTTGTCATTGCTTTATATGGACTAGTTGGATCCCACCAGATTGGCAGAATCTACGGTATATTTCTAAAATGAACAGAAACTAGAGTTGTGAGCATATTTCAGATAATATTTTCAGGAACATGATGCTTCTGTTGTAGGGAGAGCTCCATGACTGCTGCAGACATATTGGAGTATTCTATTTATTTATTTATTTGGTATGATATGAAGTGGAAAATGCTTATTACTAACAAGACAATTGGGTTGTTGAAATGGGCTAATGGACTGGCATACTATCAAATCTATGTGTTCTATCAGATTTCACCAGTGGCAGACATATGGGTAGGATGGATGGTATTCATGAAGATTCTTATTAATTTGAATGATGGTGTTAATAACTCTTGCATGTTTATAGAAATCTAGACAACAGTAATTTTGTTCCTCCTTGATGTCAATTGTCTGCTTGAATGACATACTTCCAATACCATTTATTTAGGAATTGTTTTGAGGGGTGAATTGACCTTGTTTTAAACATTGAGGTTTCTAAAATACTGTGTTGGCAATCTGGTGAGGAGTTGCACTGGCATTTGCATCTTTGCATTGCTTCTTTGACCTGCTCATACTGTATTGCTTGGATTTTGACTTCTGCTGGATGCTGCATTTGGACCATCAGCCCACTTAAACCAAGCCTCCATCCATTCTGAATAAACATATCCTTTTTTCTGGTTGCTGTGTAAGAAGCAACAGTTCCACAACTTCTGCAGGCTCGATCGCTTTGAACTGGCCTTGGAAGAGGAACCAAAACATAATGGAAGTCCTGCTGGATAGAGCAAAAACCCAATTAGTTGAGGAAATTGTTCAGCCCTGCTCATCATTTTGGTTGCTCTCTTTTGTAGCATGACAATATCCTTGGGGTTAGCGATGGAATCTGTTAAGCAGGAGCCGGAACGCTGGGCGGGACTTACATGTGATTGGCAGCCCGCCCGTTCCGCCGCCTGCCCACCCGCTGCGCAGGCTGCCTCCAGTTGGCGCGCCCCACCGCTGCTTGCCCAGGCACCCAGCGCGCTCCCCCCCGTCGTTGTCGTCCCTGGCGAGCAGGCGCCCCCTCCGAGGCCAGGGCAGCCCACGCGGCGGGCGGGCAGGGGGTGGAACGGAACGGGCGGGCTGCCAATCACACATAAGTCCCACCCAGCAATCCTGCTCCTGCTTAACAGATTCCATCACTGCTTGGGATGATGTAACCAGAATTATATGCAGCATTTCAAAAATGGCAGTATCATGCAACTTTATGATAAAGAAACCTTCTGCATATATAGCTCAAGGTACAGAGTATGTACCCCTGCTAACTGGGCAAGAGGCACTTTTTCAAGTGCTGTCCTCTTATATTTAGCAGGGGGAGAGCAATTGTCCCTTTTCACCCCAGCACAGTGTCTTTCTCATGGCTGTTGCTGGTGGTGTTCTCCATTCCTTTAGATTGTGAGCCCTTTTGGGACAGGGAGCCATTTAACTTTAATGTTATTATTTGCCTGTAAACCGCTTTGTGAACTTTATGTTGAAAAGCGGTATATAAATACTAGTGATTGATTGATTGATATAATTCTGGTTACTGCACCCCAAGGATATTGTCATGCACTTGTGTAGGGGCAATATAATATTGGTATCTTATTCTCAAACCCTTTCCTAATGACCCTGTCATGGAATATACTTTTTTACTACTGCCACACACTGGGTCAAATCTTTCATTGAACCATCCATCAGGACCACAATATCTCCTGGGCCTTTAGCTTAGCCCTCTTCAGTGCATATATGAAGTTGAAATTTTTTTCCCTTGGTGTGCATCACTTTATATTCATTGACACTGAAGCACATTTGTTATTTAGGTACCCATTCACGCAGTTTGTGAAGAGTTCTAAAAGAACCTCTCCGATCTGCTTTGCTTTTTACCACACTTTACCAATCCTAAGCTGCCCAACTCCCAGAGAAGCCAAAATGGCTACTGCTGCATCGTACCATTGCATCCTGCATTCATGGATTTCGCAGGCCAACGCTGCAGCAAGCTTTTGCCACCTTCAGAACAAATAAATAGGATCTCCAGTAGAAACCCTTATTTCAGGCAATAGGCAGCAAGTATCTTGCTATAGCAATGTCTCTTCTAGATATGTTTGATTCATCCAGTGGTTTTCAACAGTTTTCATCTCATGGCCCACTGACACGATGCTAAAATTATCAAGGCACACCACCATTTTTTTTTTGATAATTTTTTTACAATTGACAATCACACCATTCTGCTGGCAAGGAGTTCAGGTCCCCCAATGGCCTTACGAATAAATGACCCGTCCCAAACACTTGCGGCACATCAGTATGGTTGAAAATCAATAGGTTAGTCGTTCCTGTTCAGCTTTGTTCTTCAACTCTCCTTCAACTACAAATTGGGGTTTAATGTTTATTTCCAGATTTTAATAATGAACTAAATACTGAAGACCTACTAATGCATTTATTTGACAGATGTTTACTGCCCACAGGTTCCCCTGATTGACTACCTTTATGGTCTTCAGTTCACATCTCATGGTGTTTGCTTGATTTGTGTGAGAGTATAAATGCTGTTTTCAAGGCCCAGCTTGATGGGGCTGTTGGAGATTAACTTAATTTTATGTTAATAATTAGCCAGTTTTCAATCAAACCCCAGAGCATCGTACAGTAAAATATGAAATAAAATACTGCACATATATAGAGAAGTGAATAAAATTCCAGCATAAAATTGTGTGTAAAAGACTCCCCCCCCCAAGACTTTTATCTGGCACCAAAAGAAATGAAGAAATAACAACTTTGATGAACACAACAATGAAGGCTAAAAGCTACTTTGCAAGGAAATCTTGGATGGGGAAATGGTATGAGGGTTAACCTCATCTCTTCACATGCCATGGTCTCAGTCAGGATTGGACCTCCCAGTGAATGCTTTTTGAGGAAACATTTCTTTGGGTTGGAAGCATGCCTTGGCAGCACTTGGTCTGCTGACTGTCTAGCTCAGCTATTTTCAGCCAGTAGTCTGCGGCACATTAGTGTGCCACAAATGGTCTGTGGGTGTTCTGAAGGAGTTTGGGGAAGGGTCTTTTTATGAGTAGGGCCACTGGGGGATGGGAGCCTCCCTGGCAGCAGTGTGGTGTTCCTTGTCAACTGTCAAAAAATGGATGGTGTTCTTTGACAGTTTTAGCACCTTATCAATGTGCCCTGGGATGAAAAAGGTTGCAAATCACTGATCTAGTTTGACCTCAATTAATTCTCAGCTGGCTGTATATATTGTAGGCAGTTTGTTATCCCATCTTCTTACAACTATCTCCAGCTAACAACCAGAATAATGATTAATTTTAAAAATAAAATAAAATTGTGTTTGAGAATGTGAGCTATTAATTGTTGAGCTGCCTTTGAATGTAGTTCTGAGGTTTCACTTGGTTCAAAATGCCACCATGAGGTTGCTGGCAGAGTTAAATTGATAGGACAATAGAACACGCATCTTGCTCCAGTTGCATTTATTGCCAGTTTGCTTCTAGACCCAATTCAACATATTGGTTTTGGTCTTTACAGCAGGACCAAGGTACAGAAAGCACCCCACACCCCCATATCAACCTGTCCAACCTTTAAGACTTGCCACTGAAACCCTTGCTATCTGGTCCACCACTTAATTAGCTAATGCTTGTTTGACAGACACTGGAGGCAGAGACTCTTCAGCAGTGGCTCCACAGTTACAGAACTCTCTTCCAAAAGAGATCTAAGTGGTCTTCCCACTTTTAAGAAAGCTGAAAATCATTCTCTGTTCTGCACTCTGGATGTCTGTGTTGCTTTCTATGCCTTGTTGTTAGTTATACTTATTGCTTTTGATATTTTGTTGTTGCATTGTTTTGATTTATAACCTGCTTTGAGAAAAGCAGGGTGTAAAAATCTATTCAAAAAAATCAATTAAGCATAGTTCCAAGTGAGATGTTTTACTTGGACAAATAGGTTTCAGAACGTTGAATAATAATCAGATGGAGTATTTCGGGGAAGTGTAATTTAAGAAGCTAAGAAGGAGCACTGTTAGATCAGACCAAGGATCTACCTAGTCCAGCATCTTGTTTCCAACAGTGACTAGCTAGATGCCTCTGGGAAACAGCAAGCATACATAGATTGAAGCAAGGCCTATAAGACAGTAATATACATGCATCCTGTAGACTACAGGGTTTCATTCAAACCACAGTGGACTAATTTGCTTGCTTTCAGAGGAAGCATAGAGTATTCTCAAGAGAAGCACTGAAGACTTAAAAAAATCTTCTTTGTAGGTGCAGTCTCTGAAGTATTTATACAATTATATTTCTTCCTGTAGCTTAACTGGGATGATTTCAGTAATCTTATATTCTGGTCTCTGGTATGTGCTCAGGTGCATTTGCCTCCACTGTGGGTTTTATATCCATTGAGAGTCAGTATAGGATAGGGAAAAGAATGTCAGATGGATGGGGAAGATGTATGTTTAAATTCCCACTGTCTTACCTTGGAGTAGCTTGTCCATCTTCAAACAACTCTGTAAAATAGGCTAAGACAGAATTTTCTAACATTTTAGCACTGGGACCCACTTCTAAGAATGACCATCTGTCCAGCACCCACAAGAAGTGATACCATGGCCCTGAGTGCTATTATTGTAACACCAGAGCCTGCTGCTTTTCTGAGAATGAAGCAATAAGTTGGGTTATTTTCTCATCCATTTTCCAATAGCAAAGTGAATCAGAAAGAAGAAGAAAAGCCTATTTACATCTTTGACACAAGAAAAACAACCACACGTTCCTCCCACTATCTAGCATTCCATCTTCCCATGTTTTCAATATGGCTGCTCTATGTGCTTTGTGACCCACCTGAAATTGACTTGCGACCCACTGGTGGGTCTTGACCCATCGTTTGGGAAACACTGGGCTGAGAAAAGTAGAATAATCCCTGTATGTATGAAAAAAAACAATAGATACAAAGATGGTTAAAGATCAAAATAAATGTGTATTTGGGAGGAGAAAGAAAAGATGGATAATGGAAGATTTTCTTTTATTCATACGTACATCTTTTCCCTTCCAATGAATTCCTGAAAACACTCTAGGGAAGTCTGGTATCATCTCCTAAGAGCTGCATGGATGCAACACCAAGCCTCCTCATAGTTCCCTTTCCTGGAAGGCCTATGCAAAACTGAAGGGGCTTGGAGAGGGCCTTGAATCATGCCTCAAGAACTGCTTGGACACAGCAGTGAGCAGTCCCTTGCCAGTTCTCTGTAGTGAACTCAGGACCCATAGGAGCCACATAGCTTTTGTGCCTCCTCTTTTGGTCCTGAAGCCGTAGTACGGACTTACTGTGTGCCCAGGGGATGAATTAAGCATGATACCTCTAGGTCCAAGGCATACTAACCCCATACAAATAATTCAGAGCTAAAAAGGGGTCCAGAAGAGGGCCCAGTACACCTTTTGGCCTCTGAACCAATTGCTCTATAGCAGCGATTTCCCAACTTTTTAACATTACAACCCTCTTTATCCTCCACAGTGGATCATGATGTGATGCTCAACGTCACACCACAAAGAATTCTTTGGAGCCTCCAGAGGCAATTTCTGGTTGTGCCAGGCCTGTAACCCACTCCTCCATGGGGCCCAGAATGCCCATGAAAGCAACCAAGAAGTTGCAGGCATGAAGTGGAAGTTGCTTCCAGTTGCTTCCTCAAAGCATTCTGAGGCTCTCAGAGTCCAATGGAATTGGTTGCATGACCCAGATATGGCCTATGTAGGCTCCCAAGAAAACTTTGTGGTTTGTCAATGAGCATTGCGTCACAACCCACACTTTGGGAAACACTACTCTAGGAATTCCAGTGTGTTCTCAACTTTCTCTAAGTCCTTTAGAAATACGTTTGTGTGTGATAGGTAGGGGTGGTTTTTTTTCCTTTGTTAAACACCGCATAAAAACACAGAACACTGCCTTTTGGGGGTTAAAATATTTGAATAAAAACACAAAACACCACATTTTTGTGTTTAATTTTTAACAGAAATTAAAATATATTTTTCCAATTAGAAATAATACTGTGGCTGCATCTGCTGACATTGTATCACCTATATCAGTGCTATTCAAACTGTGAGTCGGAACCCACTTGGTGGGTTGCAACCTGATGTCAGGTGGGTCTCAGAAAGCTGGGAGCAGCCATCTTGGAAACTGCAAACCTTACTCTTGTTGTATTCCTTTTGTGAGTGTTAACAGTTTGAACTGTCAAGTAATTTTTTTTTAGTTTTTAGTTCAGTGCTTTTACATAATATTTTGTCCTAATCTTGCTTTCTGTCCCAAGGGTGACATTCTAAAAAGTGGGTCCCTGTCTAAAAAGTTCAAATATCACTGACCTATATCATTTACATAGTACACTTTTACATCATTTAAAATTAATAAAAATGATAATTTGGAATGAAAATGTAGAATAAAAACACAAAACAGTGCAATTTGCTATTTTAATCAAGAAATTTTGGAAAAAATAGCACAAAAAAAGCACACCCCTAGTGATGGGGATAGCCTTTTGTATATTTTGCTGTCTGAGCTAGTCTTTAATGGAGATATTTTTCATTATATCCTACTTTCTTATATACCTTATGTTTTTCCACTGACATGTGTGCAACACATCATGGAGGCGATCTTTCATCCACTCCTTTTTAGTCTACTAACAGCACAGGTATCTTGTGCCTGCTCCCAAGTGTTGAGAATGTGCTGTAAAGCTAGCCTGGGTGTAAAGGAGTGGGGGAGGGTGATTTTTTTTTTTGGGGGGGGGAGGCGACCTAGGCCAGATCCTAACATCCATCCTGACCAGTGTAACAGCAAGTACGCCCTTAGGGCTGGCTGGTGTGTGACATGTGATAAGGGGAATAAAATCCCCTTACTTTGAGTTGCGCCACAGCCTGCTCCGGCCAGCCTTCCTGTTCCAGCACAGGTTAAGTCTGTGTCCCAAGTCAACCTTTCCCAAACTGTGGGTTGAGAGGGTGGGCCCTCTTGTCCATCCTTGTGTCCCATGGCTCCAGATAGGAGTCATTCTGGCATTGTGCAGCTCCAGAGGCTTCTTCTGGGTTACAACCCACTCTGCAGGCCTGTGTGGGCCTCAGAATTGCCTGCCAAAGCCATTTCTGGATTTTGGAGACAGCTTTGGCTTTGTATCTAAAAACTGGAAGTGACTTTTAAAGTCTCCTGCAGGCCATTCTTAGGCTGGTGTGACCCTGAAGAGGCCTCCCCAGCACCTTCGGGAGCGTTGTGACCCACTGCAGAGTATGAAGTGGGTTACAGTGCTGATAGGGTGGAAACCGCTATTCTAAGCTGCTTTCGTCACCTTTTTGGGTGTACAGTATTTTTTAAAATGAGTAAGAATTAGTCCACGCTGCTACGTGCAGTGCCACTATTTCTTTATGTTACATGTTTTTCTGGTGGTAGAGAATTGATGCAGCGGCTGCAATATTTCATTTTGTTTCTCTGTCTTGAGAAGCAGAGCAGTTCAGTGTGTCTGTATGTGCGTTCTCTCTTCTCTCCCACCCTCATGACAGGGAGAAGCAATACACTTATACATTGTGTTTCGTTTTTGATGTCTCCCATTTTCTTGCAGAGGGTTTCCATGGAGTTTGAGTCTGTTCTGCTTGCATTGATCTCTGCCTTCTGGCTTCAAGACCAGAGGGTAGAGAGAAAATATGAGAACTATAATATGGTTTGTTTCCGTGCTGCAAGATGGCCTGCACTGTGGATTTAATTGTCCAGAGATAGGTTGACTATAAACAAGATTTTAAAAATTGTGATTTTCTGTTCTTGCTATACGTGTCAGAAATGGATGCCATGAAAACCAGAAGGGAAGCATGGATGGTCCCTGAAGAGAGCAGTTTGAAAAATTGACTGTTTTGCTGCAAAGTTCAGCGAACTCTGCGGAATGGAGCATTAGGTGTTTTTTTTAAAAGCATATTTTTTAAAATCAAAATGAAATATCCAAATAGCTTGGCTGCTAGAGGTATTTGTGGTTGCACTAGGTAAGCAATGCAAGGTAGGCTCCCCAACCATTTTAGGGTTCTGACTTTTCAGCGTGGATGCATCCTCAATGCAGCCTTGAGGTGAGGGAACAAGTATTCCTTTACCTTGAGGAGGCCTCCGTGACTGCTTCCCCCAGCACAGGACAGCACATGGAGCCTGGAAACATCATCAGCACTGGAAAGCTGGATTGGATTGGACCCTCAATCTTGTTCTGACATCATTCCTTTTGGCAGGAGTCGCCGCAGTGCTACTGTGGATTAAAATCTTGAATAGTGCACGAGACTCATAGTTTGGTCAGCTTACTCTGTCCTTGTCTCCGCGGTCGGCTGAGCTGAGTTATATATCATCTTGAAGCAGGGATTGTAACTACTCTTATTTGCGTATACATCCGGAGTTGCTTATATTTGAATAGGTGCCCAGACACAAAAGAGGGATCACTTTCTCTAATACATGTGTTTCCTGTTCAGCAGGAAACGCCTTTTAAAAAATTGTTCATTTAAAAATTACCCATAGAACTAAAGAAAAGACTAAGAGGCTGGCTAAGAGACACAATTTTTAATTAGAGCAGTTATCAATATATTGCAGAGGATATAAGCAATTTAGATGTATTACTCGATGCTTGCTTTATATTTTCTGAATTTAGTTTTTGTTTATATATAGTTGTGAGTTTGTTTTAGTTGTTGTAATAACAATAAAATTTTAAAAAATTACCCATTGTGAAGTTGGGGAGCAGACCTCAGTGTTTCTCCTAGTCATAGGCTTCTTTGTTCCCATTTCTGTCCTGGTTTTGTTCTTAATATCACCCTGTTCCTTTACCTGGAACAATTTTTCCCCTCTATCCTTTCAGCCTGCCCCTCCCCCCTCTTTCAACAAAGCCTCTGCTTTTGCGCAGCTTTAATGCGCTGACTAGTGCTCTTTAAAATGTTTTAAAGTATCTATGGTATCTCCTGGGGCTACAGTAATTGCTAATGTGGGGAGCCAAGACAGGTAGAAGATAATTCTCCCAACGTATGCATTGCTTTCAAATTTAAAGATTTCTCTCTAAGAGCACACTGGGGATGAGGGGAGAGATGTGTGCCATGTCTGTGTGCATATGCATACATATATGGCAGCAGAGCCCCTCCCATTAATTTTGCTGGGACTTCTTCCCATTTGGCTTCTTCTCTCCCACAATTATCTCTTTGGGGACCTTTCCACCTGGTCATTATGGAACCTGGAAATCTTGTTACCTGAACTTGTATGTTTTTCTTCCCTCTACATGTCATTTTCCTTTGGCGTTCATTTCATTACAGGGCTTGCCTATTGGTTTGTGTTGTCATTTTGTTTTAATCTGTGCACGATTCCTAGGACAGTTTACAGTAGGTGCTTAATTAGATACTATGTGATAACCAAACAACCATGTTAGTTTCCTTTTCTCTGTCAGAATTAACATTTGTTGGCAGCTTGTCACTAGTGAAAGGGGGAAACGTAGTACTGAAGAGGGCAACACCAAAGGGGATTGCTTATTTGGGTTTGACACAAGAGCCATTGCCTTTTGGTCCTTCTGTTTCCCATCCTCCGTGAGAGGTAGGTGGGTGCTTATAGGATTATGCAATGCCATAGCTTAGGGCATTTGACACTTGGGGCCCATGTTTTTGATACTTCCCTCCCCCCATACCTCAAATTTATTTATTTACATTTTTACATGTTTGAACAACCCTTCCTCCAAGAATCTCAGGGTGTTGAGCATGGTAATACCCATTTTGTCCTTACAACAACCCTGTGAGGTAGGTGAGGCTAAAAGATAGTAATAGTGATGACGTCGTCGAAGTAATGGACGGAAAATAAATGCAGTGAATATTTGCCCACAAGCAATGGATTAATGTCAGTGCCCTCCCCTGCTATTGCTCCCCGGCATATAGTACTCAGTAACATATTGCCCTTGCACCTGGAGGCTCAAAGTAGCAATCATGGAGACTATAGTCCTCCATCAATGTTTAGATTCCACTTTAAAAGTCATCTAAGCCACCAACACCATGCAAATTTCCCACCAGTGACATCCCTAGGGTTGATGTCACCCGGTGAGGTAACATAGGGTGGCACCCCCAATTACTTTATTTTCATATAGAATAGTACAGGTCACCCAACAAATCAGTAACCAACAAAAAAACAGTGGCCAACTTGATGACGCTGAATCGGAGTTAGTATTAGCTCTGATGCATGGAAAAGGGAGTTGACTCGTTGGTTCCATGCTGTGTCATAATAACACTTCGTTAGCTCTCGGAATACTCGCAACCCAATCCTAAACTGCGTTGGAGCAGGCAGGCTGGTGGGCCTGTGCTATACCCATCTCAGCTTCCGAGGTGACGTTTGTGTCTTTGCATAAAGGGGATGTGCCAGCTTCCCTGATTTGCTCCTCAGATCTGCGCCCGCGAAATAGCGGTCTTGGATACAGCCTAACGTTGTTCTTCAATTCTTCTTTTGCAATATAAAATATCAATACAGGTTATTGTCAAATGTTTTAAATGGACTGTGCATTAGTCATTTACACACATGTTCTTTCAGTTTAATTATTTAAGCTAAATCCAATAAGTCATTATTCATATGAAGCCTGAAAGTTTCAAAGCTCTTGATGGCTTCAGCCTTATGTCAGCCCCTCTGACCAGAGAGAAAATACTCCCACACAGAACATAGGGCTTAGTTAAGTATTTGATTTGCTTGGTTTAATTAGCATGTAACCTACTGACAGAGTGTCATATGCTTAATGATGAACTTTTTGTGGCTATTGATTTATACAAAAAGTTTTCATAACACACATTTTATATCTCCCATTATTACAGCCTTTTGAAGTTGCATATGTGAACAATCATGCTAACATAGATGACTAAAGAAATATCTGAGGCATTTGAGCAGCAACTTTTTTGCATAATCAACAATAGTTTATAATTGGAATATGCTTATCTTGGTCAATACGGAGAATATGCTATAGGCCACCATAGTGAGTGGCACCTGCTTTTTTTTTTGCAATGCTTCAGAAAATATTGATGGTTCATGTGCATCATACAACATTTTATTTTCAATTGCTAAGTCTGGAAAGCCTCATACAAGTGGTGAATAACTTATCCTGTCAGCAATTAGTAGGGTGCATAGATAAAATGGCTAAAAATGTAGAAGATAATGTGTGCAGCATTTTAAGGACCCAGTACAGCTGGATGAGTCTGCCAAGCAATGACTCTTTCTTATGTGTACATTATAAGTATGAAAGTTTGATGTAAGGCCACTAAGAACATACTAAATGTTGGTCAATATTTTGTGGTATTGAGCAGTTCTTCAAAGACAAGGAAATTCCACAATAACATACAGTACTTGTTTGTACAACTGGGTGTTTATTTTTGTTAAAAATGCATAAAAACACAAAACACCACTTTTTTTGGTGTGAAAATATCTGAATAAAAATACAACACTGCATTTTGGTGTTTAAGATATTTTCCAGAAATTAAAATTAGATTCCTTTTCCAGTTAGAAATAATACTGTGGCTGCATCTGCTGACACTATATCACCTATCAAGTACACTTGTAAAGCATTTAAAATTACTTAAAATAAGAACCTGGAATGAGAACTTAGAATAAAAACACATAACGCTGCTTTCTGCCTTTCAAATCATGAAATCTGCGGAAAAATAACACCATTTTCAAACACCTTACTGATAGAGCACAATCGAAGTTTATTGAACAAATAAATAAAAGCAAAATTTATAGAGCAAATAAAATAAATATTAGGTTAGGTAGCCCATAAGCCATATATCTATAAATTTGAAATTAGAAACACATGAAGACAGAAGTTGGCCACATCCACAACACACCTTTTACAAAAACTGCTTAAAAGTAGTTTCAGTAGATCAGGAAGATTGAATATTTTCACAACCACTTAAAATCTCTCCCTAGTTGCTGTATATTTTTGGCAGCAGAAGAAAATGTGTGATAGTGTACCTAATTCAGTACAAAGACAGTTACAGTAGCGTCTTCTGGCGCTATTGTTTGAAAGCAGTTCATCTGAGTAGTTGATAATGCATTGCAATGTACAACCATATATGCCTGCCTCAGCTTGGAACCATCAAGAAATTGAAGTAGATAGTAAACATAGCAGGACATCTGATTCCTAAATGAAGTAGAGAACATTTCCGCTTGGCATTCTCTTGAATCTTGTTTAAGTAACTTTTCTATGAGCAATGCCCATCTCTTGCATTCAGATTTCCTGTTCTCTGTAGGCCCAGCCTGCATATTTTCATATCAGTTTCATTGTTCCAGTTTGTCCAGCAGCATTCTTGTGCTGCCAATTTTGTAAAGGTGGAAAGATCTTCAGCATTTGCTAGCTGGTGTTTAAAACTGATAATAGCTTTCCATATCAAAGTTAGAATCTTTGGGAGCCTCAATTCAAGCCATTTTACTACAGAAGCGTATAAATTCATTAATTTTAACAGTCTTTTAGGCATACATGTAGCCTTTAGTTTGTTCCAAAGTGTGTGAGACACTGAGTTACACCGAGTCTGATGCAGCTCTTAGGTTAATGAAGGCTGCATGTAAAGTGCCAGGTGTGTCTTAAGACATATTTTTAATATGTATATTGTAATGCCGCCTTGGGTGCCTCTGGGCACAAAAGGCGGGGTAAAAATCTAATAATAAATAAATAAATAAAATATTTGCTCACTAGTGTTGCCAAGGTGAAACAATGGTCTACAGGAGTAACCCTTTCTAAATCCTGCTTTTCATGTGATGGAGCACAATCAATGACTGTACTATGATGGGTGTGCTGCTTACTGGCAAAAAGCAATGCCAAATGTTTTTACCATTCACTGTGTCATTCATTGCCAACATCTAATTGCAAAAAACCTCAGTTCTTACCTTCATGAATCATTATACATTGTCATTGTACAATGACATCCCTGCTAGCTGGGTAAGAGGCATTTTTTCAAGTGGCGTTCCTCTTATATTTAGTAGAGAGAGTAAATGTCCCTGTTCACCCTTGCACAGTGTCTTTCTAGTGGCTGTTGCAGGTGGTGTTCTGCATATTTTTTTTTAGAGTGTGAACCCTTTAGGGACAGAGAACCATTTAACTTTATTATTATTAATTGCCTGTAAACCGCTTTGTGAACTTGCCATTGAAAAGTGATATCTAAATACCATTGAATGATTGATTACTTCAGTGAATAAAATTAAAGCCCATGTTCTCAGTGATTTACTATCATAGGAGCTGTGTTGAGAATGATGGAGACTTTGAACTCTTGCTGCTTCATACTGAAGTTCATGGGCTATCAACAGATGCTTTTGATAGCCACTTTTTTAAAGATGCTTTTACAACTTTTTTGACACTGTGTCAAATGCTTTGCTCAGTAATGAAAGAGATCGGGCATGACATTGCTTATTTATCAGAACTGTTTGCAAAGTACAATGAAATGAATTTGCAGTTGCAAGGAAATGAGGTCAATCTTATTAAGGCCAAATTTGTCATGTCTATATTTCAAGTTAACATTATTCAGGTACGATATAGGCCATCACAAACGATACAAATATTCAAGCCAGTCTCAGCTGGAAGAAAAAACATGCGATACAAGATGATGATCTGCAAGTTTTTTGTGATTGTTTGGATATGCTGTCTAAAAAGTTTGAATAAGTGTGCATTTGTTACTGTTTTGAATGTTATCTTCCTTAGTGGGTTATGCAACCCACTATTCTGAACATTTTTTTGAGAGTAGGATGAGGCCACAGGGAATGATGTATAGCCCCAGGGGTAGTGTCCTGAAAAAGTTTGGAACAAGGGCTATACAGTAGACTTTTCAAATACTTTGAGGTAATACTTTTCAAATACTCTCTCTCTCTCTCTCTCTCTCTCTCTCTCTCTCTCTCTCTCTCTC
>JAJKFI010000008.1:15366501-15392283 GCA_029204185.1 Lerista edwardsae
TCTCTCTCTCTCTCTCTCTCTCTCTCTCTCTCTCTCTCTCTCTCTCTGAAACTTCAGTGAAAGTTAACCATTGATGTAGTTGGCAGTTTGGATTTCCTTGTTCATATTCTAATTTGAGAAATAACACGACAGCAGCTTGCAGTACTTTCCATCTGGTGTCACTTCTGCATCTCAATAGTAGATAAATAGATTTGCCAACATTACTTAAAGATTAGAACACTTCGGTGACTAAAACCTTAATGTTTATATTTCCTCTGTTTTCTTCTATAATCCCCTTTCTTAGAAAGTAAACCAAAAGGTCTACAATGGGTGATAGATACTACCATTGCGTATCCAAAAGCAGAACCTATAGACATCCAAACTTGGATTCTTGGCTACAGGCGACCAACAATTACCCATGTACATTACAGGTAGGAAATACACTTTTTGTCCTTGGTTAAATTTAAATTAAGCTTTTAGAAACTTTTTTGGTCTTTAGAATATATTTCAGAATATGAGTGACATGAAATAAGAACTTCAACACTGTTGCCTGTTTTGAACAGACAAATGACTTTCAGGGTGGGAACATAGGAGGCTCTCAGGTGTGTGTTTGTAATAGCAGTGAATAGAGTTTTTCCCTAACTAGAAATTGTGGTAATCTGAAGTTCAGTTTCACTATACAAATTTTACAAGCATTTGATGAAAAGGAGTGCAGTCCATGAAATCCTACTGAAATGATAGTGTTAGCCTTTAAAGCGCCACAAGAATTGTGGTGATGTTGTTTGCTACTATAGACTTGCATGACTATCCCTTTAGAAACTTGTGACATAGAGCTTGCTTGTGACATAGAGCAAACATACAACTGAGCTTCGCCGTTCCCCAGTAACACCATATTGTGAGCATTGGGGTGAACCTTCATGGGTAGAGCACATATTTTGTACAAAGGTCCCAGGTTCAGTTATTGGCATCTTCAGATAGGACAGATACAGACCCCTTTCTGAAAGCCTGAGCAGATGCTGCCAATTAAGAGTGTAGGCAATACTGTTAAAGGGACCACTGGTCTAGTATTGTATAAAGTATATTCATTTGTTAATATTTATCCATGCTCAGACTGAAAAAGGAGATATGGTGCTGGAGCTGGAATGGCAAAACTCCAGTAAAATCTAGATAAGGTTGTTGCTGGCTTTACACATAGCATCAGGTGTTCAGGCTTTGTCTTAAAAATTTGCTCTGGATTTTTTTTAGGGAAGATTATTGCTCTTGCCAGTTCCTACCCAAGTTCTGTCTTTACAGACTCAGTGCTCATCCAGTGTACTCACTATCCATTATATTGCCATAAAAGGCAAGGAGGACAGTAACAAGATTGTCCTTGCATGTTCATGTTGCAAAAAAAAAAAAAGGTTGATACCGATTCTGTAAAAATAAATATGGCAAGTCTAAATTAACTTTATATTGAATTCTTAAAGTTTCACAACTAGTAGACTATTTTATAAGTAAAAAAGAAGATGGTGGGCCAAGACCACTTCTCCAAGATGATTGACTATCAGGTCTGTGCATAAATTCTCCTGTCTGCTTCGTTGACTGAACTAGTGTGATGGCTGGGAAATAGAGGACAGACATACTTTTCTCTCTTCTATACTCTCATTTCTTTTCCTCTAAACAGTGCTGTCCTAACATTTTAGTACTGGAACCCACTTTTTAAAATGACAATCTATTGTGACCCACTAAGCAAAAAAATCTAGAAGAAATAATTTATTAATTAATAACCACAATTAGGGACCTGTGCTCTTGAGGCTGCTGGAAACCTTACATATGGTATGTGTGTAGACATTTGCAATACACTCCCTAGAACTGGAGTTCAAGGTCTGTTTCCCCCAAACCTGTACAGTCATTCCAGGATGCCCAGAACACTGACCTAAAGAGCAAGATGTGCAATTAGGGACTTCCAGGCCAAATGCCGAAACTAGATTCACATGTGAGCTACAGCACACCAATTACTAGATAAAATAGGAAAATATGACATCTTAATCTTGGGGTAAGAGGATTACCAGAGGTTAGTATTCCAGATAACAATATTTTCTGCAAACTCGGCAAGGGTGCTTGCAAAGTATTTTTTAAAAAAATGTTTCAAAAACTTTTTGTGATCCACAACACACAATTGTTCACAACACACTGGTAGGTTCCAACCAACAGTTGGGAAAACACTAGTTTAAACCAATTTGAGGAAGCACAAAGATTGGCAAAGAACAGAACCTTTCTTTTTCTCCTTTTTTGTCCTTTAGAAATTAAAATATTTCTACCCTGTCCCCAAAGTAGCTTACACAACCAAAAGTTAAAATGAAAATCCACATTAACATTAAAATCAGGAACAGAAAAACAGAAGAAAAATCAGTTATACATCAGATGTTCAGAAAAGTTGATTTAATGTGGCATCTTGGATAACCAGGGGCCTAGGAGGCAACAGCTACATTTCCAAGTATCCAGAAGGAATCAATGGTATTTGAAACTGGGGGGAGAGAACATAATAGACCATTGTCTCACTTCCATTATTTTTGCTACAATTGTATTTTATTTGTATTCTGCTTTTAATGAAAACAATGAAATGTACAAAGATAAAATGCATGAATGGAATACAATTATTAAGCAAATAAGGAGCTGAGAAGGACTGAAGATGATGTAACTTCTAGCCAGGGGGGCAGGACAACTTTAGGAGCACCGTCATTCCATTTCATCCAAAAATAGCTTTTTAGAGTCATACTGGTAGGTGATGTTTTGTAGCAGAAGCCATTTATATACCCTGTGATTGGAAAGTGCCCATGAAATTGCCCAGAAAACCCCATCCCTGAATCAGTTAATACACAGAGAGACGGAGGGGGCATCCATATCTGTTACTGCAAAGACTGCAGTAGACTGTTACTGCAAAGGTGGACTAACCCCAAGCATAAATGAGAAGCCAGTTGCAGAAATGCAAGAACAAACAGGGGCATGATGGCAGCACTGATACATTTCATAATCTGACACCTCCAAGCTTCCCCCTGAGAGTTTATGTTGTATCAACATTGCATACTCGGCTGTTGCTTGTTCTGTTACCTGAAAACCTTTTCAGACTAATGAATGATAACTTAATCAGCTCTAAGAAATCTGCTAATGAAAACATAGTGGCATGAGAAGCGCAGTGAAAGGTGCATGCAGTGGCAGACAGAATCCTAGTATGAAAATTGTCTCTTGGAGGCCAAATTCAGCTAGTTCCTTTATGCTTTTTACCAGAAGGCCAATGTACATCAGTCTTATGTAAGAAAAGCCAAAAGGCATTCGTGTTAGAGTTCACTAATGAGAGTGGAGAGTCTCTACTTCTTGACCTTTTGGTATCTTCCAGGCTTGTTGAAGCTAAAACGTGAAAGCAAGATGCTGAAAACAGGAGACAGTGATGACAGTGCCTTAGTGCTGCTTAGTGAACAAATGAGTTAAATGAATTAAACAAGTTAACAAATGAGTTAAATAAGTACAGTATTTGCCAGTTAGGTGGGAGACTTGCTTTCAGTTGCTGGGTTCTGACATAACATGAAACCATGCTGGTTTTCCATGGTCTCTTTCCATGGTCTCTTTCCATGGTCTCTTGCGTCAGTGGGATCTGTGCCTAGGCAGAGTCAGCTCCTACAAGTCTAAAACCTGACCCATGGAACTAGTACTCACCCCTTCCTCAGAAGGTGGCAGTTCCCCATAACGGGACATAAGAAGAGTCCTGATGACATAAGAAGAGCCAAAGGCCCATCTAGTCCAGCTTCCTGTATCTCACAGTGGTCCACCCAGATACCTCAGGGAGCACACAAGAAAACAAGATCCCTGCATCTTGTTGCCACTCCTCTACATCTGGCATTCTGAGGAAGCCTACTTCTAAACATAAGGAGGGTGCACCACCCATCATGGCCTGTAGCCTACAATGGACTTTTCCTCCAGAAATCTGTCCAGTCTCCTTTTAAAGGCACATAGTCCAGACACCATCACCACCTCCTGTGGCAAGGAGTTCCACATGTTAATTACCCGCTGGGTAAAATAGTATTTCCTTTTGGCTCATGTTTAAGTGATCACCAAATTTAATGAAAACATTCCTTAAAAAAAAAAAAACAGTTTCGTTTCCCAAAAATAGTAAATGTTCACCAAATTTTAGACCACCTAATAATCCTAAAGTGATAACCACATATTTAGTTCTCGTCGTTTTGTTAAAATATTTGACAGTTTAAAAATGTTTTTCTCTCCCCAAAATAGTAAATTTTCACAATATAACTCGAACCCGAACCCTGCGTTAGGGGTGTATAATTCCGCTAGCTAGATAATAGTATTGTCATGTAAATGTTGTGTTATTTGGTGAACATTTACTAAATTCGATATAACCATGGTTTGTTTTTGGACCACAGCACTAGGGGCTCACAGTTTAATTTGGTAAGCATTTAATTTGTTCCCTTTCCTTTTATCTGTTTTGATTCTCCAAATGCTCAATTTTAGTGGATGTCTCCTGGTTCTGGCGTTGTGTGTGAGGGTAAAGAACATCCCACTGTCCACTCTGTCCATCCCATGCATAATTTTGTACGTCCCAGTCATGTCCCCCATCAGGCCCCACTCTGTATCCTGGTCCTCAACCAATTTGTAATCCATAAAGAGGACCTTCCCTCTTATTTCCTAACTGTAAAGTTTTCACAGCATCCTTTGGTAGGAGACAGTGTCATATGCCTTCTGAAAATCCAGATATATGATATCCACAGGTTAGCCCACATCCACATGCCTGTTGATCTTTTCAAATAATTCTAAAAGGTTTATGAGGCAAGACGTCCCCTTACAGAAGCCATGCTGTTTTTCCTCCAGCAACTCTTGTTCCTCTATGTGTTCTAGGATTTTATCTTTGATGAGGCTTTCTATCATCTTACCCAGAATACATGTTAGGCTGGTAATTTCCCAGGTCCCCCCTCCTTCCTTTCTAAAGCACTGGCATGACATTTGCTATCCTCCAATCCTCTGGCACCATGGCGGTTTTAAGGGACAAGTTGCATACTATAATTAAGAGACTGGCAGCTTTGTTCTTTAGGTCCTTAATAACTCTTGGGTGGGTGCCATCTGCGCTGGTGGCTTATTGATATTTATCAATTGGCTCTAAAACATCTTCATTAGCCTCTATCTGACTTAATTCCTTCGTTAGGAGGGGCAGTTTGTGCAGCGGTATCTGCCCAGATGTTCTGCCGTGAAGACGGATGCAAATAATTCATTTAATTTCTCTGTAATCTCCAAGTCCCCTTCCATCTCCTCTTTCCCATTCTCACCATCCAGTGGGCCAACCGCCTCTCTGACAGGTTTCCTGCTTCTTAAAATTTTTGCAGAGGCTTTTATTATTCCTCTTTACGTTGCTGGCCATGCCTTCCTCAAAGTCTTTCTTGGCCTCCCGTATCACTTTCTTACATTTCTTTGGGCAGAGTTTGTGTTTTTTTAATTCTCTTCACTTGGGCAAGACTTCCATTTCTGGAAGGAGGTTTCCTTACCCTTTACAGCCTCTCCAACTTTATTTGTCAGCCATGCCGGCACCTTCCTGGACCTAGTCAAGCCCTTCTTTCTTTGTGGTATACACTTCCGCTGGGCCTCTACTACTGTTATTTTAAACAGCCTTCACGCAGCCTGGAAAGACTGGACTTTACCTTCCCTTTCAATTTCTTTCTAACTAGCCTCCTCAACTGAGGGAAACCTGCCCTTCAGAAGTCAAGGGTTTTTGTGGGACGGGAGAAGCACTTTCCTGCTCAGTTCTCTAACATGTGAGAGGCAGCTTGGGAGACTAAGCAGATGATGATGATGATGATGGTTATTGTTATTGTTATTATCTGCTCCCCACAATTTGTGGTTTTTAATGTGATTTTTAAAATAGAGTGCATGCCAGGCCCCGTCTCTGAATTTAAAGCAGAAAACAGCCTACTATACTCATTTTGAAAGTGGAAAATTATTTCACAGGTCTGATTGTTCTGTTCTTAAAACATAGGATTTTTCCAATTAAAGATGTACCTTTGGAGCCTGAAGCCCTCACAGTTTGGCTATATCAACGATTCATTGAAAAGGAATATCTCTTGTCACACTTTTACAAAACAGGTAATTCTTCCTTGAGATTAAATATTTGTAATGTTCAGAGGCATGTTTTCAGGTTGCATTTCAACAATTTACAATTTTGAACAGTGACAGTGTCAAAGAGGTGGAAGAGCCCTCAGTGATAATTAAAGTGCTTTAAAATGCACGTGTCCAGAGTTATCTGTGCCACCCACCCATCTCTGCAGGAGCCACTAGAGTGACTTTCAAACAAACGGGTTCTTAGCCATGTCCAAATCACATCTTGAAAGCCCAACCAATTTAGCCCAATTTACCGGTAGGACATTTTTTATCCACAAGGGATCCATTCCTGGAACCGGCGCATATAAATAAAATCAGCGGATAATTAAAACCCACGGATTCTCCCTGCCCAGACAGCTATCTGAGCCCTGCGAAGGCTGCACATGTCTGCACGCAGCCGGGGTGGGGCTCAGAATGGGGATCACCCCACCCTCTAGGCAACAGTAGAGTAGACGTTTTTAATGTCTTATAAGGCATTAAAAACATCACTTCCGGTTTCTCCCGGAAACTGGGAGGTGACATTTTTGGGCCGAAAGGGCCATTCTGAGGTTGTAGGAGCACCAGTGTGCCCTTGGCTGCCCTCAGAAGAGCCTCTGGAGTCATCTGGGTACAGCTTCGGTCGCCTTCAATGCTTTAGGTTGAGCTTAACTCAACACGGGTTTGGGGGACCTGCATTGAGTCATATCCGTGGATGAAAAATCCACACGTAATTAGGCTCAGCCTGTATTCTGTTGGAAGGTAAAGTGATCAGCCTTTCTCCACAACAGAAAAAAATTGATATCATCTGCAACTAGTACTTCTGTAGATACATAATTTCACCTAATTTAAATAAGCCTCTTGCAAGGCATATTGTCACTTTTTGTACAAATGTGCTGAACCACACACATGCTATTATATGCTTTTTACACATGTGTGTTAAATCCCCAAATTAGAATTTGCCCTCAGAAGTGACTATTACATCACTATTGTCTTAGCTGAATGAAAGGTGAAACCTGCTTCATTGTAAACGTGTGGAACGCAATGAAGTATATCCCTTCTTGTTGGTTGCCCAGTAATTCACTACAGTCCTTCAATACATGTAAACAGCGCTAAATAAATGTGTGTGTTTGTTTTACTACAATTCAGGATTCCAGCTGCTGGTTCTTTTCTGTGGTATTTGGCTAGGTGAAATAACTAACTTTTGAGTGTTTTAGCTCATTCATAAAGAAGACTCATTTGAAGCAGCAGAATGGAGTGAAAGCAGGACTGAATGCTGGCCCTAGGTAGTCCTAGGCTCCAAACTTCTTTCTCTGCCTTGAGGAAGGCAGATGTTCTTACTCTCTGAAGTGGCAGTTTCCAAGGAGCAAGTTAGTCTCAGAATCAGGCTGGCTGTGGGCCGACTGAATTTTCCCTGTCACCTTAACCATGACAGATAAGTGGGTGACTGGTGTAAACAGTCATTAAAGCTCACTGGGTTCCCTGCTTAGTTAGGGATTGTTAACCAATTTCAAGTCCTTGTGTAGTTAGCTTTAACTGCAATTTTTTTTAAAGATTGTAAGTTCTTTTGGGACAGGGAGCCATTTAATTATTAATTATTTTATCTTGCCTTTAAACCACTTCGTGAGCTTTTGTTAAAAAGTGGAGTATAAATCCTGATTGATTGAATTAGTCGTGGTCCCAGTATATCCTGTAACGCAGGGGGCTCCAAACTCCATCCCGCAGACCAGATCTGGTCCCTCCCTAATCTGTCCTTGGCGTGAGCAGCACTTTGCATTCCACTGGGGACACTGCAAACAACCCCAACTGCAGCTCCTAGGGGTCGTCACGGCCAGCTGCTTCTGGGGTCTGCCACCCCAGAAAGCCATGCGCCTGGTATTCCATGCATGGGTAGCTGACTTTGGCGCCCCCTGGGAGCTGTAATTGGGGTTGTTTGTGGCGTCCCTGGTGGAACGCAAAGTGCCATTTGCAACAGGGTCGATTTTCCCTGCTGCAGCAGTCTCCAGTTTGGAAGAAGAAGTTGCCTTATGAATTAGCTAAAACACTCAAAAGTTAGTTATTTCACCTGGCCGAATACCACAGAAAAGAACAAGCAGCTAGAATCCTGAATTGTAGCAAAACAGGCACATTTATTTAACACTGTTTACATATACTGGAGGACTGTAGTGAATTACAGGGCAACCAACAAGAAAGGATACGCTTCACACACACAATGAAGCAGGTCTCCCCTTTCACTCAGCTGCAATCCATGAGTAAAGCATGAGAGTAGAATTCTTTCCATGGAGGGAAGGGACTGTGGCAATGGAGCAAGTGATCCCATGATTAGCTCCTAATTTCCTAACCATGATTAAGAGAGAGCCAGTGTTAGACTACAGGAAGGTCAATCCTACAGGAAGTCAAGCCTGATTGCTCCCTGGAAGGACAAATCCTGAAGCTGAAGCTCAAATACTTTGGCCACCTCATGAGAAGAGAGGTCTCTTTAGAATAGACCCTCATGCTGGGAAAGTTCGAAGGCAAAAGGAGAAGGGGGCGGCAGAGGATGAGATGGTTAGATAGTGTCACCGAAGCGATGAACATGAAATTGGGCGAACTCTGGAAGCTAGTGGAGGTCAGGGAGGCCTGGCGTGCTGTGGTCCATGAGGTCGCAAAGAGTCGTACACGACTTAGCAACTGAACAACAAGTGTTAGACTTGCTGCTGAATCCTTATAGCCACAAATCAGGGACAACTCTGAAAAGCTAGCCTGAATGTGCTACTAAAGGCTGTTCTTTTTTTCTTTCAGGAGCATTCCCTCCCCTGCAGGGTCAGACGAAAGCTGTTTCCCGGGAGATGACACTTAGCAATTTGTGGCTAGTTCTCATACAGTCCTTTGCATTTTTGTCAGGTGGTATGTGGTACTGCATTCTTCAGTATTTTTATCAATGCCTATTTTAAAAGGTGAATTAATGGAACACAAGAACACAAGGAGGAACTTGGTACTTTACAGAGTGCATCATGTTATGTGTGCAAATGTGAATATACCAGGTGAAAGGAACATAACTGGATGGACTGTCTCCCCTTTTGGGGAGATTTTAAACTACGCTAGAAGGTGAGGATCAGTAACGTAGTGACCTAATGATGTATTTTAAGAAATGTTCATATTTTTAAAAGGTGTGCCCCCCACACTCACATCAGTAAATTCGGCATATGAACAGGAGACACAGTTATGCAACCACCATGGGTGAACGTCTGCAGCAAGAATGCTTTCACCACAGGTAGTATTCAGCATTGTAGTTAAAACTCTGAACCTTCAGCAACTTTCCAGTAGTCTGTACTGCAAGTCTTGTGGTAGAGATCCCTCATCTGCACAAACTCAAATTGTATTATAATTAATCATGCTGGATCTGTTTAATATATTCTGCAGACCTGGTTATGGTATTGTGACTGCCCCATGTTCTCTGTTTAGTAGAGGCATCTTTTTTTGGAAAACAATATTGACGTGAGATCTTGTATTGAAAACTTAGAAAAGGAAAACTGTTTGCAAAAAGGCATTATAGTGCCAAGAAGTATTGAAAGAATTATGCATACCTCATAGAACCATCAGTCCCTGCCCTCTCTGTAAACCTTTTGTGAATGTTTACCCTCTTGGAAGGGTATTTCACAGAAAAGCACATCACTTCAGCTACTTCCTATTTTGGTTTTCGAATGCATTTTGTTAATCAATAATCCCATCTTTTTTGCAAAATGCACTTTGGAAAATGCAGTACAGTGAAAGAAAGGCATGTAGCTTGAAAGAAGTATAGATGCTGCTCCTCAGAAATCGGTTTCTTGAGAGCTATTAACTGCTCTGAAAGATCTCTGGCTGCTGAACACGAAAGTATAAGTTGCCACAGTCTAGCCAAGGTGGTGGGATTTTTAACCTTACAGAGGCCTTTTATTTCCATTTGACACAATAGCAGTAAGATCATCTGTGAAAGGGTTTGTGTACATACATGCCAAGTACCTTGATACATTGCTTATAGGAAAAATAAAAAGACATTAGCATAGGTACAAAACAATATATCTAGTCAGTGGGAAAAAACAATAGGAAGATACTTGCTTCACCATCCTGAGTGTTGTAAAATGTATGTGAATTTTGAAGGGCATTATTAAATCTGCCACCTTGCTGGAAAATGTCACTGTCATAGAAAGGGAATTTTTTAAATTTAAGAGGCAGATTGACTATAGCAGGGTTTCAAGTGATAATGTTACAGTTTATAATGGTTTGGAAGGAAAGGCACCTGTGTTATCTTTCACTTTTGGAACCTTTGGCATCATGTCTGCGTGACTACATAAAGATATTTCAAAGAACCATTCCTAGAAACAGTTTCAGTTTATACATATGGACCTGTAGACTGGACTTGAATGACAGAATGTTGTCTTTTATGGACTGTAATTTTTCTAAGAGCCAAGCCAACAGTAGTTGTCTGCTGAGTTTTCAGTATATATTCTCCTGTTTTTTCCCCCCGAATCACATGAAAACCAGTTTTGGTGAGTAGTATACAAAATAAAAAATATAAAACCACAGCATCATACTATTTCTTTTGTTTTGAATGGGGAAAAGGGACAGTGGAAAAAAGGTGGATTTCCCCTAGTAATGTGCGTAAAGCAAGTTTTTAAAAAACAAAACAAAAAAACAAATGTGAAAATATTGTTTTGAAATCATGACACACATTGGCATGGGTGATGGCCACAACACATTATCAGAAGATGCACTGATACACATATAACCCAATCCGCTGCATCCTGTGGTGGGGGAGTCTAGGAGGTCTACTCTGAATAAACCTCCACAGTATGGAGGATTCTACCCAAACCTGCACTAGCTAAATATCTGGTGCAGGTCCACGTGGATCCATGCCATAGGATTTGGTCCAGGAAGGGAGATTGGTAGTGCCAATGTTACCAATATCCTATCCTGTCCCCTTCCAGAGCCCTCTCCCAGCCCCTGTTGCCACTCTTCCCTCACCCCCTTTTTACCCTCCCCACCTGCGTTCTGTCCTTCCCCACCCTTCTGCCACCTCCACCTCTCCTACTGACTAAGATTTGTCGGTGAGTGGCAGAAGAAGTGGAACAGGTGGGATGGTGCAGGCTTTTCTGCTGGCAGCACGTTGAATGGTGCACTGTCAGAGTGCCTTTTGCCACTGGTGCCAAATGCTTCACTGTTGGTGCAAGTGCAGTAGGCGTGCCACCATCGGGTGGAGCGCATAGGATTGGGCTCTTAATTGCTGCAGTACAACCCCAGATGAAATGCAAAAGGCAGAGTCAGTATGTTGTTTCACCTTCAACATAAAATTATATGTTTCCTCTTGGTTCTTTTTAATACATGGCAAGAATACTGACATAAGAACAAGCTTCATTTTATACAAAAGGAAACTTTTGATTTCAGGACTTTTCCTTTTCCCCCTGCTTACCTTGTTGAACTATCTCTAAAGCGAGCAATGTGCTTCCTTTGCCACATTGCAGGAAGTTGTTAAGGAGTTCATTCCTGGCCGTTCGATAAATCTAGTTTATAAATTGCAGCTGTAGATTAGAAGTCGTACAACTCAGATAGGATTCAAAGCAACTGCTGTTGTATTAGTGTGTAATTTCATTGAAAATAGTGTCCTGTGTTGCAGGATAATTCTAAAAAGGTAGCCTTATATCTGAAAGTAGACAATATAAGGCTAGATAGACATGTTACCAGTTTCTTAACGAGCTTTGCCATTACTTCAATAATACAATCATCTCTCACTCTGAAGATATTTTTTGCACAGGCCTAAGATGATGATTTAAAAGGTTACTTGCTGCTTAATAAAACTTAAAGGGATAGCCAAAAGTGTTCAACATAACCAGGCCTCTGGCTTCATTTGGTCTTTCTCCATGGCTGGCTTTCACTTTTTCTTAGCGTTCATGGCCATTAGGATGGTGGACTATCACCATGATTCCAGTCATTTGTGTGACATTATATCACATGGATTTCAGCGAAGTCCCCTTTACAGTAAAATGTTGGATGTTAGTTTGATTTTTCTCATGAAAATGTGAAGAACATTAGATCATTATGTCTCCTTTATTATTAAACCTGAAGAAACTGAATTTACATGGTCATTAGGAACTCGTTTTTTAAGCAACTTTTCCTCTTCAACTTGGACTACTGTCTTCAAGCTACTACTTATTCTATCATAGTCTCATTGAATTTAGCAGGACCAAAACCAGAGTTAGTATATTTTTAGGAACACACAAGAATAAAAAGAAACTTGACGAAGGAAAAACGCTTCTTAATGTATATTTTATGTGTATATATAACAAATGCTGTACTTACGTGCTAAGCTGATATAGTCTATTTGAGCATAGCAATTCTGTTGAGACATCCAGAACTCCTATGAGTTATTGGCTTAGCTTCATTGCCAACGAATTAGCAACTATCAGTTCAGTCCGCTGCTGAATACAGCAAACATTTCATTGAGAGAGATGAATCAGCATTGTAGATCATCTGGTTGCTTGACAGTTACAGAATCGTAAAGCTTTGGGTAGAGTGAGGAATTACTACAGTTTGGAATTTGATGAACTGTATCATATTGTTTGCATCATCCACTGCCATGTGAACAATATTGTAGTAGCACCTTTACTTTGTATGCAGAGGTGGATCTACAGGGAGGGCAAAGCTGTAAGTGTTGCAAGAAGCCTTACCGTGTCATGTAAATCGCTCCTCTCCCTTGCTGCTGTAGCCAGTAAGCAATGCCAAGATGTTGGTTTTCCCTGTGAGGATTGGCTAAACCGGTGCAGGAGAGGAGTGATTTCCACTGCAAGGTAAGGCTTCTTGCAAAACTTACAGATTTGCCCCCCCCTTAGATCTGCCTCTGTGTGTATGTTTTAATCCAGGCATGTATTCCCTAATGTGTAACTTGGAATTGCTAACCTGAGTTAGAATCCATAAGCACTGAAATGCGTGGGTGGGGGAAAGCCAATCTTTTACTATCATATTTAAAAATATGTAATAGTAGTTGAAGGGCAGCAACTGGTTATTAAGTTGTTTTGAATTATGTTGAAGATGCAGCCTTACATTTCCCTTACATTTACATTACTGCTCAGAACAGTTTTTTTCTAGAGAACAAACTGTCTAATGAACATTGCTTATCAACTGTAACTGTTTAAAATGACACTGTCACATTTCAGTATTGTGGAAGTATATGCACAAAGCACAAGTATCAAAATTCCTGTAGAAGAAATTGGCTGTAAAGTATGTGGAACAGCTTTTTTCAGCTTTAATGTGGATGTTGGATATTCAACTGAATCCATTCTTATAAACTTGGAATTTACATGTGATAACATAATCAAATAATATATGACATCACCTGGATAAGTTTTTTGAGAAGTTAAGACCTTGATGGTTTCTTGTTAATAAAATCTTAACAGTTTAGATTTACTGCCATACAAGTGATGCATGCCATTCACACACAGATTTTTTAGTTGACAATCTCTTCTCTACAAATTTCCTTAGAATTTTACAAACTACTATTATATTCTAGGAAGATCATATATTTTAAACTTCATAGATCCAATGGTTTTGTGGTGTTTAGGAAGCAAGACTACTCTTTTGAAATCCATATGAGATACATTTTAAGACAGATTCACGCATGCATGTATATGTGACTTGATTACTCAGTAATTCAGGGCTTATCACTGAATGTGTGAACCCACCTCTATTGAAAAGTATTTCATTTTGAAATGATCTGATGCTTCTTCTCTGTGGTGACTCTTTTACAACATGCAAACAATCACTTGTTAACATCAGGTGATGAGAATGCATGATTAATCAAACACAATTAGGCAAAAAAAGAAAGACTAATCTACCAACTTCTGCTGCTCTGCAACCACTGTTCATTGTTATGGAAACTTCTCAGATATCCTATTGGAATGGGTGGCCATTGATGACAACAGAGGCACTTGATTTTTTTTACCCAAATCTACTTTTCTTTCTTTAGTGTTGTGAATCACTTCATTTGTCTTTAGACTATAATAAGCAAACCAAACAACTTAGTGTGGCAGCAGTTGGACTTTGCACATTACCTCCAGATAAAAAGTTACATACTTGGGACCAAAGTTAATGAACATTTAAAATTCTCAAACTGCAAGTTGGTATAAGGAAATGGTATTGAGAGAGATGCTCTGTGACTAGCCATGGCTTTTGTTTTCTTTCAACCTACCAAAATTGGACACAATAGAAGAAAGCTAACAGCTGAAGCTACTGTACTGTATGGAAATAAAAGAGCCATATGAAAGAAATTGTGTATGAATTTGCATGTTTTGCAGAATTATGCATTTGATTTGTAGCAGAAACGTTGGAAAGGGAAAATAAAACTAAAATTGCAAGGTCATCAGAATCTGCTCTGAATTGTTTTATTTCTATTGCACATTTATAGCCTACTTTCCTGTATACCTGTCTCCAAAAAATCCTAAAGTGTGTGTGTAGTACTTTTAAAGAAAAAGTCTAATTTTGCTATATTCCTAAATTTCCAGTACAACATACATTGAAGTCTATTTTAAAATTATTTTTCTCAGAATGTTTATTGTTGGGTTTTGGAAGCCATATTGTTGAGTTTAGTCTTCTGTCTCCTTTTGTGCCGCATATAATCAGAATGAATGCACACATCTATAGTGTGATTCTGTTAAAGGGCTGGTCACATTTGGATTTGTGTTTGAGTTTATTTTCTTGCTTTCAGATTTTTTTCCCATTAAATTAATTGAACAGTCAACATTATTTTTCTTGACACAGAAACCAAAATGTTTTCTTCAGTACAGACACATAGCTGTCTTTTTTTATTTTATGTTTGGTCCTGGTTTTTTTCTTTTAACTATTTTTCCCCGGTGTTTTGTGTTTATAGCTATTAACAGGATACTTGCAGGGAAGAGCAAAATTGTACCTACTTCATTTTGCCTGCTGTAAGCCATCAAATCAGTTGTGTTAACTGCTCTTCTTGGGTGTTTTAGTTAGCTGAATCTGCTAACATTTACTTGCAGTATATATGTAGTTAAATAAGTATTGCTTTTTATAGTTCTCAGGAAAAGCATAGAGACTATCTTTCTGATCTAGAAAGGACTGGATGTCTTCCACAATTTTAACTCACACTGTTTAGGTAATAACCCTGCATAAATTCTTGTGTAGATCTAGAACCCAATAGAAAAGGTTCAGATTTGCCTAAGGGATAAAAGATACAAATTTTCAGATTTAGATTTTAATATTTTAAAGTTGAACTTCAAGTCCTTAGAAGAATGCTGCCATTATGTATTTTTGAAATGTATGCAATCATCTAAATTTAAATAACCTTTTGCTGTTGGAAAAAGAAGGCAATTAAATATAGGATGCTATGGTGCCACTTACATTGTGGCCCTAGGAGACGGCACTCCCTAGTTACACTAAGGTCCAATGCAGATTAAAAGCAGTCACTATTGGAGATTGCTGTGGACTTGTGGCCTGACAGTACTTGTGTGGAAGTGTATGCAAGCCAGCATCTCCACAGCTATTGTGATTTGCCCAATTTTGTGTGTTCCCTTTTTGAGCTGACACAATAACACAAATCACAGTGGCTATATATACTATCCTGTGTGGAGTTGTCCTGAAGTGCCATTTCTAGTGCCATTACAAGCGCTATTGGGCCTCAAGTCCAGCAGCAGCAGCCCTCTACGCTTACAAGGTGCTTGCATGGAAGCTGCCTTTAGCCTGAAACATTTGTCTAGTGTGGTTTTCATGTTGTTGACATTTTATCAAGTGACTAATAGGTCAAAGGACACAAATGGAACTTTTAGGAGCAAGCTGAAGCACCTTGCACAAGCTGTGCAATGGTTAATGTATACCTCTCACTTCTGGGTTTTGTCTGGATTTTGTGCTAATGAGAAAGTGTTTTTAAAAAGTTTATTTAAAAAAATTAGAGGGCAATGGGGGTAATATGAAAACTAAAGCTTAAAGCACTAAAAGATCCAGTGCTGACCAGCCCTGTTCTGCATATATTTGATGAAGCCATTGTTTTTAATTCTTAATATGAACAATGTTTGTAAAGTTCCTTCTTGCTGGGAAAAAATGTATTTTTAAAAGAAAAAAAAACCCTCTTGGCTACAAGAATGTCAGCTGTATGAGCAGGTGTGACCATATCATAACATGCTGATCAGATATAAATTAATAAAATTTATACCTCTCAGGACTGCTAATTTTCATGCTTGGTCTTTTGGGTACTCTGTCAGCTTATCCTGTGGCTTCTCTGCCTCAAAAATGCTGAGTGTATCAGCTGATAGCAAAAAATTGAGGTGACTTCTTAATTGCGTATGTAACAAGGTTGTGAAGTTGTGACTCTGTTGAAACATTAACCTTGACCAGAAACCAACACAGATGATGGAATTTGAGGAATATATTAGAAACAGACTTTGGGGTTGCATCCCACTTGATTATCTTAGTTGAAGTGTATATAGCATTTGCCAAAAAGTGGTGATTGCTAACCAATCTCTGTAATGAAGCACCTTTCATATGTAATCCAGCCCCCTGGATGTGGCAGTGTTGAATTCAGCTTTGCAAAAGAAAAACAGCAGTCTAATCCAATTAATGCTATTAGAATAAAATGGATAAATTCATTTTCTCTCCCCTTATTTTGAAACAGGCAATATAAGAACATGTCAGCTTGATGCTTTTGACAAAGTATGATTTCTGATTTTCTAAATGTGGGCCACAGATTGCCCCAGTTCAGCTGTTCATATAAACTTTAAAGGGTGGTTTTAAGTCATCATGACTGAGCTTGCACATGACTGAGCTTGCACAGCATGTGATCCTTTTCTCCTTCTCGTTCATGTCCAAGAGGAGATCTATGGCTTCTTCAGCCTATGAAAATTAAAGACATCCTAGTTTATTAACCCAAATCATAATTAAAATATATTTCCTGAGTTCAGCCATAACGAGGAACTGTCAAAAGGGGAAGCTTTCAATCTCCTCCTTCATGCGGAAGGGAGGCAGAGGAGTATGAAAATGCAAGGACTGTACAAGCTCATTTATAAAACAACAAACCATAGTTTGCTTTGTCTGAATTGGGCCCTCGGCTCCTGTGTTTAGAAAAAGTACATACATAGACTACATTGCAAGCTCTTCTGTGAATTGAAAACAGTTCAGAAGTTGCAGTTATGCAGAATGCAGCAGCTCAGTTGGCACTAGGGCTTGGCGTACAGAATCTGCTATGCTTTTGCTCTAGTGGCTACCCTGGCTGCCATTCCTTTCAGGGTCCAGTTCAAGGTGTTTACAGCCCTGTGCAGCATAGGACTAGGAAACCTCAAGGACCAGCTCCCCCTCCCCCGTATATTCCTGAACATTCATTCATTCAAATAGTATTTATATACCGCTTTTCAACACAAAGTTCACAAAGCGGTTTACAGGCAAATAGTAATAAAGTTAAATGGCTCCCTGTCCCAAAGGGCTCACAATCTTAAAATATGCAAAACATCACCAGCAAAGCCACTAGAAAAGACACTGCGCAGGGGTGAAGAGGGGCAATTACTCTCCCCTTGCTAAATATAAGAGAAACACCACGTGAAAAGTGCCTCTTGCCCAGTTAGCAGGGGTAACATCCCTTGCAGTCTTCAAAGAGGGCCTTTCTTAGGATACTGCCACCATCTGAAGCTAGGGGGATGGCAGTGAGGTGTAGGTTTTTCTTGGTTGTGCCACCACACCTCTGGAACCAGGTGCCAGATCTGAGACTCTCCTCGGTATATGGTTTCTGATGGGGTTTGAAGACCCAGCTGTTTCTCCAGGCTTTTGGTACTCCCTAGGGACTCCTCCTTAAACTTGCTACTTTACATTATTTTGTATGCTAATCAAAACTTCTATTGTTTTTTAATTGTTGTGAAGTTGGAGAGAATCAGGTCCCAATTTGATTTCTCTCATAGTCTGTCCCTTTAAATTTAAGGGCTGTTAATTTGAAGGTACCCCGATGTGCGCTCCCTGTCCTTGCTGCAACCTCCCAAGCCCCACAGACCGGCAATTCCCCCTCGGGATCGCTGCTATACCTTACCAAAGTTTAACGTTGATGAAAAAAAAAGATGCCAGCTGGACTTTGTTGTTGCAGAAAGAGAAGTACATTTTACTCATGTGTAGACATTAGCAAAACGGACACAAGATGCAGCATGCTTCCAAGGAGACTACAAAACTTGTGTCTCTAAGGAGGTACAGAACTTGTGCAAATTGTACATTTGGGTTTGGTCAGTTATACAATTGAATATGCAAAATGTAGAATTGACAACAGCAAATGAGACATCTGATCTCTGTTGTTGCTCCCCCTCCCCTCTACTGTGACCCCAGGAAGGGTCAAGGAGATGCAGACATAGGTACATTTGAGATTACAATAGGTTGGCACACAAAAGCAGACAGGAGACATTTAGACAGATTTAGCCACAATCACGGTGGTAAGTACTTTCAGGAAGAGGGCTTGCATTCGAATAGTGATTTAAATCACCCTGAGGAGTGGCCAGCTATTCTGATGGGACAGAACTCTTGGCAGATAAGAACTTGATTGAATTTTTAGGCTTGATTGAATTTTAGGCAGGACTTGTCAATGCATAAGCCTTTTGTCAGAGACCAGATTTTATATAGTTGATTTTATGATCCACTGGGCGTGATGTTTTTTAAATTGTATTGTTTTTAACATTGTTTTTAATTGCTTTTTAATGTTAATTTTATATTGTATCTTTTTTATGTTGTAGTGCCGCCTTGGGTGCCTCCGGGCAAAAAGGCGGGGTAAAAATCAAATAAATAAATAAATAAATAAATTTGCATTACAAGATCCTGGGGGGGAAAGGTGACTTGCAGATGTCTGGCACCAATTCTTCACTCTCAGGATGAGATCCAAAATGGAGTCAGGTCTCCACATGTTTTTGGGACAAGGAGGGTGTTCACAACTTTCTCCTCCTTCCATGACATCCTGGTCTGACCTTCCCCGTTCCAGGTCCTGCATTATGTGCATCTGACCATTGAGCATGCAATGCAAGTGTTCCCTGGAAGGCCAAATTAACCACAAATTAACTACAGAGCCAGGCTAAGGAGGCTCTTAACAGTTGCTCTGGCCAAGAAGTGTTTTCCCACCAGAGTTGCTGCTTCTATTGTTGCCAAAACCTCTATGGCTTTACTCTGGTTTACAAGGATTATGTTTTGTAGGTTCTCCATGGTACAGGCTGGAGAGCCAGGAAGGAAGCTTGGTGGTTCCACGTGGCTGCAGCAGTGTGCTGTAAGCCAGGAGAGTTCAGGATGGTTGCACGTGGCTGTGGAAACCAGGAAAAAGGCTTGGTGGTTGCAGACATGGCTGGGGCAGAGCACGGCCAGCCAGGAAAAGCCTAACAAAGTCTGAGAGAATCCTGGGGGGGGGGGGTCTGTTCTCACAACAGTTGCAATAGTTTATTTTATCCTGTTTTTAACTCTGTTTTGTTGTACACGGTTTTGGGTTTTTAGAAAAGCAATACAATATAGAGATCCAATAAAATATAAACAAACAAAAACATAAAATCACAATAAATAAAACTAATTCACTTTAATTCAAAAGGAGCTGAAAGGTGGCTCAAAATTAGACAAGCAAAATATATAAAAGCATAATAATTGGATTGGTTGATAGCAATAAAACAGCTGGCTAAGGATAAAAAGATGACTACTAGTTTTCCATTACCTTCGGTGCTCTCTGCAACTTGCTCAAACCTTCTTAATGAGGGAACATAGTGATAGTCCCCTAGGATGGAATCACAGTGTCTTGGGTGCCTATTTACATGTATTTTGGATGTTTGTGGTGCCTTCCACCAGTCTATGGACAAGAACTATGCTGGACCTATACTGTATCATTTTGATCATTTGTTCTCATTTGTGGTAAGCATCTGAATCATTTCTGCTACTGTTAGGGAGAAGCAGTCTTTCAAACTGATAGCTGTTGCTTTCCTCCCTTAAATCTTCATTCTCAGGCTCTGCCAATTGACTAACATGATTAATCTTGTCTCTGCAGGTAGTTCTGTTAGGTAGCCCAAAGAATGTCAGCTGCTTTTTCATTCTTTCTCCGGCGTTTGGCAGCCATCTGCTAACTAAATTGTTTCAGAAGCTTGCAACTGAATGTGACTCTGCAGTACTTCCTTGGGTATTCCCGCAGAGGCAAACAGTTCTGCTGCCTTCAGAAAATGTTAATGGCTTCTGCCTTCCAGCAACTACTTCATATGTTGATAGGTGTGTAGTGTGGGACACCTGGCATAAAATGATGCCCTTTTTGCAGTATTTTGCAGTAATCTGTGTAATGAGCTAATACAGCACAGTGACTTGTGTTGGTCTAGGAGCTTGGAGATCTGGGTTCAAATGTCCTCCTAGCCATGAAGCTCAACATGTGGCCTTAAGTCTAAGGTCAAAAAAATCTTGAGCCTTATAAATCTTGAAAAATTAAGATATAAAGAAGCAGGGGTCCTTATGTTCTACCCTGAGCTCCTTGAAGAAAGGGCAGGCTCCAAGAGTAACCATTAACAATAATATTGGGTACATTCTGGCTCCTAGCCTTGAATGTTTACTGATTTGTCCCAGAAGCAGAGTTTGACTTAGCTTTTTTCTCAGTACACGGTGCAGAAGTAGTAGTTGTAAACAGCACTGCATATCTCTTTTGCAGTGGTTCTACAAAAGTTAGAAAGATGATACTGTGCACCTAACGCAGCTTTCTTGATAATCTCATCAAATGACACCACTGTCAATGTGTACTTAGTGTTTTGTTTCATGCAGTGGCATTCAAACTTTTTAGACCAGGACCCACGTTTTAGAATGGCACTCATGTCAGGACCCACCAGAAGTTATGTCATTAACCTGGAAGTGATGTTGTGGCAGGAAGTGACATCATCAAGCAGGAAGTACTGTCATTGTAACATAATAAAATGACATTCCTGAAATGCAAATTGGCATTCTTGGACTGCAGCAATTATACAGCCATGAAACATCCCTGACAGAAAGCAAGGTTAGGACAAAATATGATGTAAAAGCACTGAACTTAAAACAATTAAGAAAAAAAAAACCTCACTTGAAAATTCAAACTGTTAACACTAAAAAAGAATATAGCAAGAGTAAGGTTAGTAGTTTCCAAAATGGCCGCTCCTAGCTTTCCACAACTCACCTGACATTGGGTCGCAACCCATCAAGTGGGTCCCGACCCACAGTTTGAAGAACACTGGTTTAATGTTAAACAGCCATATCAGCTCTGCAGGGGTTGGGATGACTTTTAACCAGTGATGTCATTCAGGGGGAACAGACCAGAACGGGAGTTCCGGATCCTAACAGGCTCCGTGGCGGGTTCCCGACAAGTGCCAATCAAAAGTGAGTTCCTGTTCCTAAATCATTTGAATGACACCACTGCTTTTAACCCTACTCTCTCACCACAGTCCTAGTTTAGATCTGGACTCTCCCCAGCTGCTGTTATCCAAGGGAAAATCTTCCATTGGCATCAACAATTGGAACAAAAAAGAAAACAAGTTTCCATTGACCTAAAAAAAGGAAAAAGCAAGCTTCTTGCTCAGGAGTGTCAAACTCATACTGTGGGCTGAATAGCATTCATGGGCCTGCTGAGGGCCAGAAGTGATGTCATTAGACAGCAAGTGACATCATTAAGCAGGTGATAGCCAGAAATAAGCTTTCTCAGGGTCTCATTAGCTGCAAATGGCAGAAGATAATTTTTTTTTAATAATTTCAAGGTACAGGAGAGCCCAATTATCACATGGGCTGCCCTCTCAGCAGATTTTTGTCTCAGCAGCAGCGTGGTGGTCTGTAAAGTGATGCCTTGGCAGAAGTGGCACTGCTGAAAGAGCACCCCGCATGATAATCGGGCACTTCCAGCGCCTCGACAGGTTCTCTCTTTCTCACCTATCTTGATCTGCCTTTTCCCCCATACCATTCCTTGCTTCTGAGGCCTCCTCTCCCAGCACTGTGGAAGAAGCAGCACTAATGAAAAATTGGCACTGGGAGGGCCCAATTATCAGCAGGCTGCCCTTTCACCAGTGACCTCTCAGCAGAAGAGAGGCTGTTGAAAGAGGCTCATGTGGCCTACATGAGATAGTTGGGCTGTCCCAGCAGTGCTGCTGATGCTGATGCGCTATGTCGCAGCTCAGCAATTGAGAGCAGCTGATTGTGGGGCTGGGAGGGCCCAGTTATCATATGGGTCAGGTTTTTTTCAGGAAGTGTGAAGCTGCCTTGTGAAAGCCGCTATTTTGACAAGCCAAAAGGACTCCTGGCGGCCCTAGCTTATAGTTGAGGCCTCTGAAGGCAGAGCAGCACATGTAGAAAGCTGGGCGAGAAGGAAAGAGAGACACCAAGTGCCTCATCCCAGCTTTCAAGTAATCAGATGTTAATAATAGAAGATTTTCCTGTGTGAAAATGCATGACGATACTGTTCAAAAGTACTTCTAAAATTGTCACTTTGCACATTATTTATTCATTTGGACTCTTATTTTTGCAAATTGAATAAAAGCCTTTCAACTTTTTTCGCAAAATAGCTTCCATAGAAGCTAAGGCTGAAATAAATTTGGTAGTCTTTAAAGTGCTACAAGACTCTCTCTTTTTGCTGAAACAGAGTAAAATGGCTGTCCCCCCCAAGAATATACATACTACATCAGCCTGCAAAAATGAATAGTGGTATTTGAGAGTGCCTAGACTTGTTACCATGAATTTAGGGTTAAAGTCCTTTAATTCATTTCACGTTCAAACATGTATATTGCCTCATATTTCAGCAGCTGATGTTCCCATCCTTTTCTTCCGTGTAGTGAATAAAGGGCAGCCAAACTCTCAACAATCTGGAGTCTGTTCAGTTCCAATGCAATCTGAGTTGGGAGACAATTTTCTTTTTCCTCTCTCATTACTTTCATACTTGGATTTTTCTTTGTGCAGGAAAAAATGAATTTACCATAATGCATGGCAGGGCTGGCCTTAGGAGCTGCAAGAACCAACTGGAAACATTTTTTGTGGGAGCCCAAGTTCACAACCAAGTTCTGTACAATCTTAGAGATACAAATACAATTTATTTTAGACTTCATCATCATAATCCCTTGTTCGAATGGAGAGCAATCAAAACATGTGCTTTAAAAGTGCTTGTGCGTTAATGGAGCAAATGGATCAAAGCACATTTTAATTAAAAAACATTGCATACACATAAGCCTATAAAATGTGTGCATTACCTTTGAAAAGTAAATAGTTACAAAACCACTAGTTTTAGTGACTGTGAAATGATTTAGTAAACATTTATTTAGAAAAAAAATTTAAAATGTCCATTACAATGCGCTATGTGTATTCAACAAGATAATAGTAGATTACCTTAGAGTGTGGCCCAATTGGAAGGAATTTGTCCAGTTGGCTTAAAACTGATGCATGGAGTGTGATGTGAACTTTTCTTGCTCCAAGTGCACCAGTTGTGACCAAGAAATGTGTGAAACAGCCTAAAGGTACACGCATAACTGAATAATATCGGTATGGTTGAACAATTTCAGTATCAGCCTGCTGTTGTTGTTCAGTCGCTAAGTCGTGTCCGACTCTTTGCGACCCCATGGACCACAGCACGCCAGGCCTCCCTGTCCTCTACTAGCTTCCTGAGTTCGCCCAATTTCATGTTCATTGCTTCGGTGACACTATCTAACCATCTCATCCTCTGCCGCCCCCTTCTCCTTTTGCCTTCCATCTTTCCCAGCATGAGGGTCTTTTCTAAAGAGTCCTCTCTTCTCATGAGGTGGCCAAAGTACTTGAGCTTCAGCATCAGCCTGCTAGGAAGTCATTTAATGCACAACTTGTTATTGCCAGTGTGATATCAGCTATAATAAATATGGCTGGAGTAGATTGAGGTTGGAGACCTTCATGTTTCTGTTATTCAGAATGCAAAGATACAGACACCTCTTGTTCTACACGGATATGATTTACATGTTTTTTCAAATTACGTGAAATACTGAAAATACTGAAACCTAATTCAAATCCTCTTTTAAAATACAGGCATGCCCTGGTATCCACTGATTCAGTATCCACGGATGGATACTGTATCCACTATTTTTAAAAAGGTAACCCCAGTATCCATGGTTTCAGGTATCCACAGGGGAGTCTGGAACGGAACCCCACCCGATACTGGGGCATGCCTGTAACATGGCAACACTTCCCCATGCTCCTTTGTGTGTGTTCTTTTGATTTTTAATTTGTGTCTTTGACATCAGTGCTTGATTTTTCACAAATGTCACCCCTTGTAACATGAAAGGTGCCTGTCCCCCTGCCTCTAATTTTTGTGAGATGTTCTATTTCCAAATGAGAAAGATCAGGAAGAATGGCTGTATAAGAGCCTGTGGAAGATCCCTTTCCTGTGCCATTATATGTCTGTAGTAGGCTAACTTGAAAGTGTGGATGTGTATGATTATGCCAAATCGTAGATGATTCCTTCATAGTCCATTTGGGGTAGCAGAGCATCTGCAGAGGGGGCAAAAGGGAGCATACAGGTCCATGATCAAAAACTTGAAGATTTGGAAGGCACCAAATGGGAGATATACCTAGCAGAAGAGGGTTGCTGTGTATGGGAAGACACCAGGAGATTGCCCTCTGAGACATGCTACTACTGTTTCTAGACAAAGTGGTGTTTTGTTTTTCCAGGAAGGCATCAAGTTTTCTGTCCCCCAACTAGTTGTCAGTATCCATATAATGAACAACTGTAGATTGTGGCTTCCAGTCAGGTTCCTTGAACCAATTGATGAAGTCTAAAGGTAAAGGTTTCCCCATGACCGAGGGGGGCGGTGCTCATCTTTGTTTCTAAGCCTGTAGAGCCGGCATTTGTCCGAGGACAAGCTTCCGTGGTCATGTGGCCAGCATGACTATAGAGCACGGAACGCTGTTACCTTCCCACCAAAGTGGTATCTATTTATCTACTGGCATTTTTAGGTGCTTTCAAACTGCTAGGTTGGCAGAAAGATGAAGTCTACCCAAATGTATGTATGTATTTTTATCTTTCACCTCTGTTAAGTACAAATGGTTAACTTAGTTTTGATTTTTTTCCATTTGAGCCTGTGTCAGGGACTGGACTATATTGCCTGGGATCAATATGGCCATGCAGATAGATTTCTCAGGGCACAATCCTAACCAACTTTCCAGCACCGGGGCAATGCAGCTCCAAGGTGAGGGAACAAACATTCCCTCACCTTGAGGAGGCCTCCATGACTGCCCCCAACTGCTGGATGCAGCACGTGCCCCAGTGGCACAGCTATGTCAGTGCTGGAAGGTGAGGATTGTGCCCTCAGACACCTCCCTCAACCAGGGCTATACATGGTCAGGAGTGTCTTACCCTTGAGCAGCTGGTTCCCCACCCAATTTCAGTTGAATTGTGAGCACAGCCATAGTAGGGTAACAAATATCAACAGCTGACATGCCCTGTGCTTTAGCAAGAACATTTGGATCTTAACATGGATTCCAGATGGTTTCAGGATATTGAAGCTGACCTTTTCTGAATAAAGCATTTCCAAACATTATTTACAAAGGAAGTGAAGGAGCAGAAAATGGAGCAACCGTACATCCAGTGCCATTTATCATGTTTGACAATGATAAAATTATTTTCATTAAAATAACAAAGAATTTTTTGTAGCTAGCGGATGCAGGATGCATTATGCCAGTGGTTCCCAAACTGTGAGCCATGGGTCTCTGGGGTGCCAC
>JAJKFI010000008.1:15392293-15437658 GCA_029204185.1 Lerista edwardsae
AGGTTTGGGAAGCACTGCATTATGCAAAAGAAGTATTGATAGACAATAGAAGCGTAGGTCAAAAAGGTTGACTCTTCTCAAACTTCAAGCTTGACTCTACCCATTCTTCAACATTCCTCCTGTTTGAGATAAAGGACGTGTGCATTGTGATGCCCTGGGGTGTTATAGCAAGCACACAGGGGCCTCATGAGCTGCTTGCTGCCCAGTGATGAGACTGACACAACACTGAAAGCAGTGGAGCAGAGGCTCAGGAGCTCTCTGGCAACGTTCTTCCTGTTGGAAGGGCCGGCCAGCCATTTTGAGCCTCTTACCGTTGGTTTCAGGATTCCATCATCATCTCCAACCCGGAAGTAACTGGTGATGATGTCATTGTATCACATGTCACACGTCATTGCCACTTACATTGAAGTTCTGGGCATTGCATCTGCAGCATGGAGGATGTCGTGATGGAGGCAAGTTTGGTCTAATGAGTTAAATCAAAACCTTCAGACGAACAGAGTTGTCACCGCTGACTGAAGCAGTTCCTGGGTATTTCCACCTCCCTCTTTTAAAATGTTCAATGTTACATTTTTCCTTAAACCTGGTCACTTCAGAAATGGATGCATCTCTTTTAAAATGGGAAGAGATCCATTAAACCTTTCTCCAGAGTAAAATGTATTACTTGCCTATCTCCATTTTTTAATTTTGTTAAAAGACCAATACAAAGGATGCCAAGCTTTGCCAGAGCGGGGGCTGTTTTCAGTGCATTTTTAGTCCATTTGGGAGAATATGGGACAGCAGCAACTCATGTATTTGACAGCTCATTGGTTGGAGTTACTGGGGAAATGTTCATTTTTTCCCCTCAGTCCTGATGTTGTCATTCCCCTATTGCAGGGGTCTCCAAACTTTTCTGTACGGGGGCCACATCGTATACTCTACACACCTTTGAAGGCCAAAAACAACAACATTTTTATAAATGAATGAATGACATTTAAATGAATGAATAAATTTTACTTGGATCTTTTTTTAATATCAGCATGATACGATTCAGAACAAAGGAGAAATATGACAATTACAAAGAAACAATGCCATGCTTAAACGGAGAAGTGATATATAATTAAAGACGTCAAACATCAGCAAAAGCGCTGACAAAAATTCAAATAGCTGTAGACTGGATAAAATCTTGTAGCAGCTGGATGCGGGTCCCTGGGGTTTAGTTTGGAGACCCCTGCCCTATTGCTTCAGCACCATTTTTGCCCTTCTCAGCCAATCAAGGAGGCAATACAATCAGCTCAGAATGGGGCAGTAGTCCAGCAGGAAAGCGTATTGGAATGGAAGAAGATGCTAGCAGATACTTGCCACTGTCACCAGCATCAGCATGAGGGCTGGGGAGGGGGCTTTATTAATTCCTGTGCCCCTACCTCCTGTAACAGCCACAGCCCTTGAGAGTCAAAAGGGGCTGCAAGACACTGATGCTATCTCAGCAGAGCAGTGGTAGTGGCACCAGAGATGTCAGGCCCCTATGGCTGCTATCAAATAAAGAAAAACTAAACATGTTGGGGGTCAGTGATACATTCAACATCACTTGTAGTTTGGCCTCAGTCTGCTCTCAGTCATAGATTTCATTGATAGACTCACAGAGCCTGCCTAGTGTTTGCTTCCTTTATATCTTAATCCTTTCCTTCAGGGCAGAAATGAGAGCTGTCCTGGGATGGGGATAAGTCAAGTGTCTATTTTTGGAACCTATCTTATTTAATGGACTGTATGAGCTTCTGAAGCTGAAAGCTTTAAGCAAGAACACCACCCTTGTAGTGTAGAACAGTAACCAGCAAACAGTAAAGGATCTGGCAACAGTAAAAGCAGCCAGCAGCAACACTTGGTGGGAAAACACTTCTTGGCTAAAATCCAACTGCTGGGTAGAGCCAGCCAGCGGCGGCATTCAGCTGGTACGCTGGGCGGGAGGAACGGGTGAGCAGCAGCTCGCCCGTAGCTTAGCGCTCCGTTTCTCCGTCTTCCCCGCCCCCACGGGGTAGAGCCAGTGATGTCATCCGAGCACGCCAACTACCGGAATGCTCGGATGATTGACAGCCCTCCGCCCCTATGGCAGAGGGCTGCCACGCCCCCCAAGCCTCACTGTGCCAGAATCACTCCATTTTAGAGCGATTCCAGATGCAAGGGAGGGCAGGTGGGCCCAGCATCAGCTTGCCCGTCCTCCGAGGCAGCAGCGCGGCCCGGGATCTCCGCGGAACTAGCGGAACGGAGTAACCGGCCGTTCCGCCTGAATGACGCCTCTGGGTAGAGCTAGCCAGCGGCAGCATTCCCGGCCCCCACGGGGTAGAGCCAGCCAGCGGCATTCAGCCGGTATGCTGGGCGGGAGGAACGGGTGAGCGGCAACTCACCCGTTCCTCCCGCCCAGCGTACCGGCTGAATGCCGCTGCTGGAGCCAGCCTTAACATGGCTCTACCCCAATGTGGTTATTTTGGCCCTATAGGTAATACTTGTGATTGCTATGCTCATGATGGTCAGATGGAGGTGTAACCAGATACACCTAATGCAGGACTTGTGAAGGGGTAAGTCCAGGATGTGATGGGAACAAGTATGGACCCCATGGGGGGCAGTGTTAAGAACACCCTCTCCTTCCCTTACACGTGTACAGGCCTAACTCCATTTTGGATTTCATCCTGGGAGTTATGAGCTGCTATCCTGCAAAGAGGAGGTCACACAGGTGATCCTCAGGAGAAAAGGCAAGACAATGCTAACTCCAGAGCTATTAAGAATTGGTGCCATCAACATCCCAACGTCTCCCTCTCGTAGTGGTCTTGTGATGCAAATCTGAGTAGGTGGAGGGCAAGTCCTACCTGAATTAAAGTCTTTTTGGGATAAGCCAGAAAGTCTCCCTACCAAAGTTTAAAGCAGCAACAGAAAAGGGCTGGAACATTAGTGTGATTTTGTAAAAGAAACAAAGTGTTGTGTTTAGGAAAGGCATGGAGCAGTTTTAAACAAGGTTTGGGCTGGATAGATGTCTGTTAAAGAAATAGTGCTTTCTCAGCAGAAAGAGGAAAGGGGGGAAGTGTTGAAATGTTGCAGAGAAGGTTTAAAGACTTTGTCTTTTATATCTATTGTCAATCTTATCACCACTACTGTACTCTAGGATTTGGTAAGGGCTATTCAAATGCAGACTCCCTTCCTGCCACCCTAGAATGGCCTTCATCAAGATGATTGGGTCAGGAGGAAGGTGGGGAGGGGAAGATTCCAGCTCTTAAGGTTTGCATCTTCCTGTGTAAGTACTTACCACACTGATAACTGACTGTTTGCCACCCGGTCAAATGTGTCAAGCAATCAAATGTCGTCAAGCACTGTGGCTAAATTTGTAAATAATATTCTGGTTTAAATGTCTCCTTTCTGCTTTTGTGTAAATACCTCCTTCCTGTTTAAATGTAATCCTGTCTTAATATTGGTACCATTGTTACTGCTGAATGTACCCATGTTTGCATCTGACTACCCTTTGTGATGACCCCTCCTTCCCTTCCCTGACCCTTAGTTGGGGTCACACTGGAGGGTAGGGGGAGCAGCAGCAAAGAAGGACCACCAACCAGATGCCCCACATCACCAAAATTGCCAATAGCAGGTTGCCAATGTTTTTTATTTGTTGTTGCCTTTTCCACATTTGCATGTTCAACTGTATAACTGATCAAGCCCAGATGTACAAATTACACAAGTTCTGTGGTCTCCACGGAAGCGTATTGCACTTGTGTCCATTTTATTAATGCCCTACACACTAGTAAAATGTATTTCTCTTTCTGCCACATCAAAGTCCGACTGGCATTCTTTTGTCGATTTCCATTTTCTTTTTGGCAAGCTCTTAGGAGGGAATTGCTTGCTTTGGGAAGGTTTAAATTGGGAAGGGTTCTGCTTCAACTTTCACAGGAGACAATGCATGCCGGGGAGCGAAACCTCCATCGGGCAGGCTTCTATCTCTTTGCTTAAAGAGAATAGGAGCACTAGGGAGTCTGTCTCTCTCTGCAGGGTGATTCCCCCCCCACACACACACACCTCTGGGAAACAGGAGAAATCCGGATTTCAGCACAGTTTGGAATTGGGTGGCAGTAGTATGTCCTCTTCCATACTCTAAATAAAAGGCAACAACAAAGACAGGAGCTTCCCAGATTATGAGATATCATAACATATTCTTATCTGCTGATCTCAGTATTCTGAAAAGGACCTAGAAGTTCACAAGGCCACTGGAATTTATTTTATTGTTCTTTTTAATTTACAATTGTATATACGTCTATGGTAGCCCCTGGTAGGTAGGTAGCCCCTGTGCATGTGAAAAGTATTATCTTCTTTTGAGGAGACCCTGTTTTACTTCCAAACTGGTAGGAGCTTGACCACCATAGTTTGCTATGAATAGTATGGAAATACTGTGTGATGATGCCAGACAGAATCAGGTGATTGTCAAGGAAAACAAACATTAAAACCACAGTTCACAAGTGAACCTGAAACAGCCCTGATTCTGGAATTATGTGCATGCTGGTGGTGGTTAATTAGGTCACTTGATTCCCAAGCTGTTCAAGAGACACAAAACTCAAATGCATATTTACTCTGCATCCCTACGGAAGTATCCATATTGCACAATCTAGAGAAGAAGCTGCCTCATTCTCAGTGATCCCCAAGGCCCTGAACGCCTAATGCTCATGAGTGTGGAAAGTCCCCAGCTGATAGGCTTCGCTAATTCAATTTCCTCAGTGCCCTCCAACTCCTCTATGCAATCTGCTAATCCTGATATCCTGAGAGGTCATGCAACTAATATGTGTTCTTGCTAAGGGCAATGCTTAAATTAATTAGTCATACTCTGCAGATTGTGGAATTGGCTGAAGAATGTATTAACCCCAAGTTGCAACACTGGCTTCCAGATAAGTTTTAATGTGATACAGAAGTCAGCAATGCTGTTGCCACTTCTAATTAAGCCCGAGAATCTATCACCTCTTCTCTCTATAGCCGCATAGGCTTATGACTGAAACCAAGAAAATGCACTGTACCAGGCTGGCAAATTCCAGAAACATGAATAGTTTTCTTGTTCTTTGGATACTTGAAGGAAAGGCACTTCTGATTGTACCAACCTTCCAGTCTTATCAAACCTTAGGAGTCTATTGCAGCACAATCCCAACGTACCTGTAGACCAGCACAAGTCCCTTGTGCCAAGGGACTGCAAATGTGCCATAAAGCGTATTTGTGCCACTGCGCCAGAGGGCTGGCTGATCCATGCCATTTGGATTTGTGCCAGTGATTTCAATAGTGCAGATCTTAGTAGCTCATGGGGTGGCAGGGGCTTACCCTGAGGTGACTTCCAGCTGCCTCCTAACCTGAGCTGGATACAACGCAGGCCAACTGATCTGCCTGTTCCAGTGCAGGTTAGGATTGCACTCTAAATGTTATCTGTAATGAAATCCTCACTAGGCAAGACTAGCAGCCCAATCCGAACTAATATTTATGACAGCAGAACAATGGCCATATAGCAGCATGCGCAATGCACTGCTGGTGGCCATTTTGGAGCTGCCCCCACAAACCGCAGTAGTGTCGGTGGCCTGCTGCCACTACTGGCTACCAACAGGAGCTCAGGTAAGTCGACTTGGGGCAGGCAGAGGAAGAATGGAGCAGGGAGAGGAGGAACAGGAGAGTTTCTGAGTGAAGAGGTCTGGAGATGGAACGGGGGAGGGGTGGGTTATGACCCCAGCGACTTGCACTGGGATTCTAAGCCCGTTCCTTCTTCCTTACTATCCTTGGACTAAAATAACTGCCATAGATCCAAGGAGACCCTTTGGGGATGTGAAGGCTTACTCTGCAGTCAAGGAATGAAAGTTACCTTACCATGACTGTGTCCGCCCCCCCCCCCACACTGAAGGATGCAGCAGAGGCCCTGTTGGCAGGACTGCATTAGTTAGGATTGGGTTCTGAAATGGTGAGTCTAAAACTCCTGTGATCTCATGCACACTTGCCAATTACGTCTGAGGAAATGCGTATTGGATTATGCTGTCAGTCCATTTTAACTCAACTAATTTAATTTCCCCCCTAAAGCTAAAGATAGGAAAAGAGCTACAGATGACATGTGGCGGGTATCATTTTCTATGATACAGACGCTAATATATTTTGTCTAGCCATCACCTCTAGTCAAATCCACAAAAGCACCATAACCACAGCAAGACTGTGGTTGTTTGACACCCTCAAGGATATTCTTGACTCCTCTGAGTTACCAAATTTGTTTTTTGTTAAGTCTTTAGTATAAGGAAACACATGGAAGCAGTATTCTAGCCAATTACTTATTAAGAAGCAAAATTCCCCCTGCCTTTCAGTTTCCTAGCTACTGATTGCAAAGCAAGTTGGATAACTGACAAGGAGCAGACACATTTTAAAAATTGAGAGTATGCTTGAAATATTTTAAACATGATTCAAGTTTATTTATTTTGCGATTTCTATGCCACCTTTCTGCTTCAGAACAAAACACCACGTGATACTAATAGCGTAAATCAAAAGCAAATATCAGGGCGCAATCCTACCCTGGAGTTAGGCCGGCACAGTTTGGCCAGCAAAGTTTGGCCGGCACCAGGGCCACCGTAAAGCACGTTTGGACCACTCTTGGAGTCAGGGAGGATGGTGCACATCTGTGTGCTGGCCTCTCTGACTCTGAGAGCGGTCCAGGTATACTTTACGGTGTCCCTTGCGCCAGACAAACTTTGCCGACCTAACTGTGCCGCCCTAACTCCAGGTTAGGATTGTGCTTTTAGAGGCATAAAAGCATTTTCCTCTTAAAACCGGTTGCGTTTTTTTTGCCTTAGAAGACATTCTGAAGCCTGCAGAGGCTGTAGGCTGATGCACATGGCCTTTATGGGCTTCAGAAAGCGGAAGCAACAAGAGCACAGGTCTGGTAATCTTTGGAGAGTTCAGGTTGGGCCAAATCTGGCTCAGTGCAGGCCCAGGGGACCTGTATTGAGCCAGATCCTTGGACAGAAAATCCAAGTAGGCTCAACCTGTCTATTTTGTTGAAGGGAAGGGATATCCCTTAGTGGCAGAACACCTGCTTTGCATGCAGAAGGTCTCAGGCACAATCCCTGGCACCTCCAGAGTTGGAAAAGACCCCTCTCCAAAGACCTAGAGAGCCAGTGCTAGACAATCCTGGACCAGATGGACCAATGGTCTGACTCAGTACAAGGCAGCTCATATATTTATTGCAAAATAATTAAGGCCAACTGTATTTAGATTCCTCAGAATCTGCTCAGATTCCTCACCACTCCCTTGTGGGGTCTCCTCGACACATTTCTGGCTATCAGTCTATTTTGCCATTTTTGAATTGTTACACAAAAAGGCAACAATAGTGAACAGAGGCCATATTGGAAAAAACCAATAGTTGCTCTGTGCCGATTTCTTCTCTGTGGGGGAACAAAATTGTTCTCCATCTCACTTTAAGAGCAGCCCAAGTACATCTTTCTTAAAGCATAGCTATTTTGGAACAAGCAAGCTTCTCCCCTCTGTATTTTTGCTGTCCAGCTTGCAAGTATTGGGCCATGTGGCACTATGTGGCCTGGCATTGTGTTGTATTTCTTCTAATTAACCAGACATTATTGGCCTGCCAATTAGTCACATTAACACATTAGTCATAGCAAACACGCTTAATAACGCATTATTACATGCATATTACATGCATATTACACACATAATTACATAATTATTACATAATGTATGCATAATTACACATTATTACATGCATAATAACAAACACGCTTAACACATTAGTCATAGCAAACACGCTTTTCCAGCAACACAAACGGCGGCTGTACACATGGACTTCACCAGATGATCTACATCGAAATCAGATTGATTACATTCTGTGCAGCCAAAGATGGAGAAGTTCTATACAGGCAGTAAAAACAAGACCTGGAGCTGACTGTGGCTCAGATCATGAGCTTCTTATTGCAAAATTCAGGCTTAAACTGAAAAAAGCAGGGAAAACCACTAGGCCCTCCACGTATGACCTAAATCAGATCCCATACGAATATACAGTGGAGGTGACAAATAGATTTAGGGGCTTAGATTTGGTAGACAGAGTGCCTGAAGAACTTTGGACAGGGGTCTGTAACATTGTACATTACAAAGAAATGCAAGAAGGCAAAGTGGCTGTCTGATGAGGCTTTACAAATAGCTGAGGAAAGAAGGGAAGCCAAAAGCAAGGGAGAAAGGGAAAGATATACCCAACTGAATGCAGATTTCCAGAGAACAGAAAAGAGAGGTAGGAAGGCCTTCCTAAATGAGCAATGCAAAGAAATAGAGGAAAACAATAGAATGGGAAAGACTAGAGATCTTTTCAAGAAAATTGGAGATATCAAAGGATAATTTTGTGCTAAGGTAGGCACAATAAAGGACAAAAACAGCAAGGACCTAACAGAAGCAGATGAGATTCAGAAGAGGTGGCAAGAATACACAGAGGAACTATATAAGGCCGATCTCAATGTTCCTAATAATCACAAGGGTGCGGTCACTGAGCTCGAACCTGACATCCTAGAGTGTGAAGTCAAGTGGGCTTTAGAAAGCCTCACTAACAACAAAGCTAGTGGAGGTGACAGCATTCCAGAGGAATTACTGAAAATCTTAAAAGATGATGCTGTCAAAGTGCTGCACTCCATATGCCAGCAAATTTGGAAAACCCAACAGTGGCCACAAGACTGGAAAAGATCAGTTTACATTCCAATCCCAAAGAAGGGCAATGCCAAAGATTGCTCGAACTACCGCACCATTGCACTCATTTCACATGCTAGCAAGGTGATGCTCAAAATCCTACAAGCTAGGCTTCAGCAGTATGTGAATCGAGAACTACCAGATGTACAAGCTGGTTTCCAAAGAGGCAGAGGAACTAGAGATCAAATTGCCAACATTCACTGGATCATGGAGAAAGCAAGAGAATTCCAGAAAAACATCTACCTCTGCTTCATTGACTATGCTAAAGCCTTTGATTGTGTGGATCACAACAAACTGTGGCAAGTTCTTGAAGAGATGGGAGTACCAGACCACCTGATCTGCTTTCTGAGAAACCTGTATGCGGGTCAGGAAGCAACAGTTAGAACTGGACATGGAACAACCGACTGGTTTCAAATTGGGAAAGGAATACGACAAGGCTGTATACTGTCACCCTGCTTATTTAACTTATATGCAGAGTACATCATGAGGAAGGCAGGGCTGGATGATTCACAAGCTGGAATCAAGATCGCTGGGAGAAATATCAACAACCTCAGATATGCAGATGATACCACTCTAATGGCAGAAAGTGAGGAAGACCTAAAGAACCTTCTGATGAGGGTGAAAGAGGAAAGTGCAAAAATTGGCTTGAAGCTCAACATTAAAAAAACTAAGATCATGGCAACCACTCCCATCACTTCCTGGCCAATAGAAGGGGAAGAAATGGAAGCAGTGACAGAGGTTATTTTCCTGGGCTCCAAGATCACCACAGATGGTGACTGCAGCCATGAAATTAAAAGAGGTTTACTTCTTCGGAGGAACGTTATGGTGAACCTAGACAACTTAATAAAAAGCCGAGACATCATCCTGCCAACCAAGGTTCGCCTAGTCAAAGCTATGGTTTTCCAAGTAGTCATGTATGGCTGTGAGAGCTGGACCATAAGAAAGGCAGAGCACGGAAGAATAGATGCTTTTTATTTGAATTATGGTGTTGGAGAAGACTCTTGAGATTCCCCTGGACTGCAAGGAGATCCAATCGGTCAATCCTCCAGGAAGTCAAGCCTGATTGCTCCCTGGAAGGACAAATCCTGAAGCTGAAGCTCAAGTACTTTGGCCACCTCATGAGAAGAGAGGACTCTTTAGAAAAGACCCTCATGCTGGGAAAGATTGAAGGCAAAAGGAGAAGGCAGCGGCAGAGGATGAGATGGTTAGATAGTGTCACCGAAGCAATGAACATGAAATTGGGCGAACTCAGGAAGCTAGTGGGGGACAGGGAGGCCTGGCGTGCTGTGGTCCATGGGGTCGCGAAGAGTTGGACACAACTTAGCGACTGAACAACAACAACAACATTGGCCTGCCATTCCCTATAGTGATTTTTGCAGAAATGTTATGATTAAGTTTTGCTCTGCTGACCAGAGGTCACACTAATCTAATTATATCCATTCCTTGCGGCCTCTGACATTAAGGAGACTGAAGAAGGCTGGATACCTGACTGTTTCTCCACTGCATGTCTAGGAACCAACCTCAGTTGTTCCTGGAGAGGCAGCACCTAGGGGCACACCGCCAGTCTACCACTCCATGCCCCCGCCTATTCTGAGCAGCTTCCTCCTTTCTTTCATCCTTTAAAAAGGAGAGAAAGGAGGAAGTGGCCCACAGCAGCACACAAAAAGCTTCTTCTGAGGTTCTTCAGGCTGCTGCAAGTGGTGGCCATCCCCTCCAAGTGTCAGAGAGGGCTATCACCAGTAATAGTGGCATGAAGCAGCTCCCTGGGAGTGTATTTGTGCTGGTACAAGTGGCACCTGGTTCCTCTGAGTACTGGAGGGGACAGGCACTGCTTAAAGCAGTGCAAAAAAAGCTCAGGAGCTATTCTGCACCACAAGATGTGGTGCCCACCCCCTCTTGATATGAGGAGAAGAGAGCTGCGGGGAGGGTTGTGGTGCCACCACCTGCAGGGTGGCGCCCAGGAGCTTTTGACTCCCTTGACACCAGCGGGTTCACAACTGGTCTTACGCCACCCCCCAATTACCCCCAAAGCAATCCAGCAACATTGAATGCAACTACTTTACCAGCATGGATTCTATACTTGAGCCTCATGAATTCTGAATTGAAAGTTGTCCCAGCATGGTTTTTAAAACAAACAATAGATAAATGCCGATGTAACTAGAACCACTAGCATGTCTTAAATGCATTGAAAGTGCTTTTAAAGAGCTTTACCATAACCATTTGGGCAGAGAAAGGTATGCTGTAAAAGGATATATCTGGTCCTTATGATGTGTTTCTTGGAAAATGGAGTTAATACTAAAGAACTGGACGGTATTCAAATATTCATGTTGTTGGGTCTAAACAACATTTTGGCTCAAGTCCCTGAAAGCAAAACAAAAAACAAACTCCTACTCAATCGGTTTAAAAGGAATTCTTCCACCTCTGTGGTTTTTTGGTAAGAAGCTTTAAGAAAGGTGAGATTATTGAATGTGAAAATAATAAAAGGGATGTGAAGGAGTAAAGTTGGTTCAGATACAACCCACAGAAACACAAAACCTACCAGTACATACCAATTGTTGGATTAACTACCTGCTTTGTTTGCCTCCTTGTGCCTTTTCGTAATCTTGTTCTATTTCAAAAAGCTGTTCCTATGCATTGTGCTTTCTTCCTCTTTTTTCAGCTAAAGATTTGGCAACCAAATAACTGAAAATGATCAGCTTGGGCTTGATCAACTTTTTGAAGAGAAAAAAGGGTTTCATCACTGTTTTGCCCAAATGCACTTTGTACTTTATAAACTGGTGTGAGCTCACACTGAGCAAGCAATGTTAAATTTTATTTCTGTGGCATGTTATCCCAGAATAATATCTGCAGTAAATATGCTTGAAAACATTTTAACCAGAAATGCTATTCATCAATCTTGTTCATAGCCAATCTTAAAAAGGTAATCTTATGAGGGTTAATTATGTTGTAGAGGGTGTTCAAGTGTCTAGTAAGTAGCCAGCAGTAATTCTTGGTGGGAAACACTTCTTGGCTGGAGTCCAACTGTTCGCAGCCTCTCAAATGTGGCTCTGTACCCCATTGTGGTTATTGTGGCCCTCCAGGAAACGCTTGCATTGCTATGCTCAGTGGTCAGCTGGTCAATGGTCAGATGCACATAATGCAGGACTTGGAAAGGGGAAGGTCAGTCCAGGATGTCAGGGGACCCCATCAAGGGGGGGGGAGGTTGTGGACACCCTCCCTTTCCTAAACACATGTACAGACCTGACTCCATTTTGGGTCTCATCCTGAGAGTTAAAGCTATTAAGAATTGGTGCCAGAGACATCTGTAAGTCTCCTTTCCCCCCTCAGAGTCTTGAAATGCAAATCTGGTCTCTGACAACAGGTGTATACAATGACAAGTCCTGCCTGAAATTAAATCAAGTTCTTATCTGCCCAGGAGCTAGGCTCACCTGGACAATTCTTTTCAGACTCTGCTCAGAAGCCTCCCACCCTGAATCTGAAGCGACACACACCCTGCTACACCCCATTGTATCTGTATTGCTTGATGAAATTAAGTGTTTGCTCTTTTTGCATTTCTGTAGACTTCTTGTAATATGAAATTGTGCCTTTGTAAGCCCCTTCCTCCTTGGAAGAATTGATAACAACAGATTACATTGTTAAAAACGTATAAAAAGCAATGTCAAATGTAAGATCTTTACACAAGCCAGTCCTTTGGGGCTGTGCTTTTTGCTGCTTGTGTCCTTTAATATTAAAGTCCATATTTTTGAAGCTTCAGTAACATAAAATCCAGCGCTGGTTTTAGTCATTTTAAGGTTTTGATGTTGTTTTAGCCTTTCAGCTAGGAATTTTCCATCGGGTCTTTCTCTCCAAGTTGCACGCCGAGCAGGGGACTCTCAGCTGGGGGGGCCTCTCGAGGTCATCCATAGGGACCCCTGACAACAATTATAGCTGTGCTTTTTACAACAACATAATATGGGGACATTAATGCTTACCTCTGTTGGTATAAAAGGTTTCACCTTCTTGTTTCTACCAATCAAGTTGGAAACACAAAAGCTAGCTGGCCTCTTTTTTTTTGCCATTCACTTGGCAACCCTAGCATTTTGTAAATGAAGAAATCTCTATATGGACACTTCTATGCTGGAAATAGTGGATTATCTGTTGTCATTTTTGAGTGCATGTGTATTTGCATGTATGTTACTACAGTAGACATCCCACTTAGCATGAGGGTTGCCAACTGACCAGAAGAAACCACCTCTTGTGCAAGCAAGCAAACAAGCTGATATACAAAAATCGGCAGGTGAAGCTTTTGGTACCATGAAAATAAAAATCATCATCTGCAATGTTTACATATAAAGCTCTGTTAAAGACACATCTACGGTGGACATTTGAAAGTCTGGCAACCATACTGAGCACAAGACTGCAGCCTAGGAAAACAAAAAGTACAACTACCTAAAAGTTAATACTTACTAGCTTTTGAAGCTGAAGTTGCAATGTCTAGTTTTAAAGGCTCAATTGAAATATGAGTTGATATACAGTATATGCACGTCTGAGAGAAAGTTTAAAAAAAGTTTAAACTGTAATCCTAAATGCTTAAAGTGGAATTTACTTTGGAGCAATTTTGTGTAGGATTACTACGTTGCATGGGAGAAGGGCGTGCCTGATCCCAAACTGCGAAGGACAATCTGAATGCAGACAGTGTGAATACAAGGCTACATTTTAATACTCTTGCTGATATTTTATTATCCACGGGGCTTGTTGTTTTAAATTATTGCTTTTTAAAGTTAAATTGTGAATTTTATTGTATTTTACTGTTTTTGTTGTAAGCCGCCTTGGGTGCCTATGGGCAGAAAGGCGGGGTATAAATAAATAAATAATTTCACTAATAATTTCAAATAATTTCTGAGAACGTTGCAGAAAGGAGAACATTCCCCATTCCTCTGCTGCTCTTGATGCCTCATCTCACCCAATCCTATTCCCAAAGGACCCCTAACCATTTTCAGGAGGCTCAAGAGACTGCTGTGGGGAGGAGGGCCAAGGAAGTTTGCCAAGATCTTAGGATACAACATGTTTTCTCCCTTAATCCAAGCTTTGTGACTCTAAAATAATTATAGTGGCAGATTTGGAATCTGCAATTTTGACTAACTGCAGGTTCTAAACCTGCAGCTGGATCCACCACAGACCTCCCGGACAAACTTTGTTCCAGTTGCTTCTGGGAGGCTTTCTGAAGCCCAAAGGCTGCATACGACTTCTATGGGCCTCAGAAAGGCTCCAAACACAGCCAGAACAAGGTTCCAGTCATGCCTGGAAGGTTGTTAGTGGGTCAGCTGCAGATTCAGAACATACTGATAATCAAAGCTGCAGGTTCCAAAATCACAGATAAACAGGCTGGACCAGTATACATATATTTCAAAATGTAGAAGTTGGAACCTGAGGATTTCATTATCAGCGGGTTTCAGTATCCACAGGGGGTCCGGGAATGGATCCCCCACAGTTCCCGACTCCACCTGTATAATAAAAAATAACTAATGCAAATCAATAAATGCTAACAATGTGATCTGGCCACAAACACTAATACATACTATAACAAAAATGCACAAAGGTGTAATACATGAAAAGGAATTGTATTTATTTCTTATTGGAAACATTATTTTTTACTCAATCATTAATGCACAAATGTTAGGAAATTTTCATTTGTATTATTCTCCATCTTGCCCTATTTTGATCAAATCCAGAAACTAAGTTGCCTGTTGCAGAAAAAGTAACATTTTATTATATCTGTCATAGAGGTTGTGTATTTAACGCTCCTATTTTATATAAGAATTGGAACAGGCGATGAAGGGTTGATAAAGTGTCTAGGTAATTGTAATGACTGTAAGAGCCTAACCCTATCCAATTTCCTGGCACTGGTGCGGCCACAGTGCAGCCTTGAGGTAAGGAAACAAATTCTCCCATACCTTGGTTGGTATAACTACGGTTATAGTTGTTGTCGGCCTGTGACATTTTCATAAAAAGCCCAACAATTTGCCATGTACTGTGACTTGTTCAGAGCAGAATTCCCAAGTGATATTATATTTCTAGCTATGCTAAACTAACATCACTACAAGTGTTAAATTAGCAAAGTATTGCTAGAAAGCTATTTATAACAGAAACTGCTTTAAACTTGGTCAGGAATGTTTTCTGACAGGAATTTTTTTTTTTTGCTTGAAGGTGCCAAGGATTGAACCTGGGCCTTTCTGCATATAAACCACCACAATTACAGATCCAAGACATAAACTATGCCTGCTGCTAGAATCACTATGCTGTAATCTTGTCTACATTTGGGCTTTGCATAGAAATATCAGGTATCTCTTTTAAAACAAACTTTTGATCACACTGCCTATATGTGGTTTTTTCCCTGTACCCATGTAACTATACCTGGCAACTTATACTATGATAAAATAACCCGTCACAATAAATTGGTACGGTGTGCCACAGGGTTTATTGCTGGTTTTTGGTACTAGAGTACTAGAAATGATGACAAAGTGCCATCTAGAGGAAATTTTATATCACTGCATATGACATACATTATTTTTCACACACACTACATTATTTTTCATGAGTTAACGATTGAGATTTACACTCAATATATAAATCATTCAATCTGAGAATACAGTATTTTCATTTAAATCACTTTGATTTGATTCAAGGCAGCAGACTAACCTATCTTGTGACTCAGTCCTATAACAAGTAATGAGAAATTCAACTCTCTGAGCTCAAACTTACGTTCTAAGTAAGAGTTACTATCTATGAGCATCATAAAACATAAGAATAAAGACATTGCAATAATAAAAACAACACAATCAGAACAATAGCACTGGAAGCAGTTTAAAACAAAGAGTAAATTAATCACAAGCCTGCTGATATAATATAATCATTGCAGCTTGTTGGAAAATTAGTCAACCAGCCAGGTTTCATAGACTGCATACAATGGATGTATTGGAATATCATCTTATAATTATTTTATAGGGTATATTGCAATGATTCCCACAGGGTGAAAGGAAGAAATGTTTATGTTAGAGGTCTGACATCCTATCTATGACAATGGCAAGGACAGCAAAGGGTACAAAGCTTCAGCTACCCACTGAGCAGAAAAATTATGAACAACCACAATAGAGTGTTTCACAGTATATTATTGCAGGCCTGAACTTCTCATCCAAACTGAATCCGCAGCCCTGCATTACATTAGGAGCCACCTTCAGCCTCATAATTAACTAGACCTGTTTGCTTGTCTCCCAATTTTCCTTCCTCATCTGGAAAATTGGAATATTAGATTCCTATTGTATTGGGTGGGCTAACACAAAAAAAGATTGAAAAGAACTTTGCAAACCTGGAAGTTTTACTGATATAATAAATGGTAATACATTAATAGCAAAAGCCTCTAAATGTACTTAGAAGCCTCACTGAGTTCTGTGGGACTTCATCCCAAGTAAGCATGAACAGCCTTGCAACAAACAGCCTTCATCAACTGGTTCCAAATTATTTTAGTGTTGTCACTGCACTTCAAAGGATAGCTAGGCAGAGAGGTGGGTGACATGATATACCTGTAAAGCTGATGCTAGTACTATATAGGCTCCCTTTGTTCCATTTACTAGATAAAGTTCCTATCTTCTGGTTACAGTTCTGTTTTCTCTTTGGGAGAGATGGTGGAGATGGATTTTTAAAACAAAAAATGTGTTTTAGATTTCAATCCCTTCCTTTATCTTTGGTCATGATGAACTAGCTGCATTGTGTTACATAATTTGAGTTCATGCGCCAGTATGGTGTAATGTAGTAAGCCAAGTGTTGGAGTAGCCATGGCAAGAAGTGGTTTCAAATCCTTCCATTTGCCATGAAACTCACTGGGGGCGCAATCCTAACCTGGAGTTAGGCCAGCACAAGACACAAGTTAGGCCAGGCATGTTGCAAATGCACAGTAAAGCACATTTGCACCACTTTTGGAATCGGGGGCGGGGGGGGGGCTGGCACATGTCTGTCTGCTGGCCTCACTGACTCCAAGAGTGGTCCAAATGCACTTTACAGTGCATTTTTGACACTCCTGGGCTGGCTTGTGCCAAGAGTGACTTGTGCTGGCCTAACTCCAGTTTAGGATTGCACCCCTGGTGACCTTGGGCAGGTCACTCACAGCCAGACCTACCTCACAGTTTACTCCTGAAGATAAAATTGTGTGTGTGTGTGTGTGTAGAACTATGTAAGCCTCACTGAAAAATGAATGAATGAAATATAAGTTACACACATACACAGTACATCCCGTCAGACCCATAGTGGGATTCTTCTGTTAAAAGTTACTCCCCCCCCCCATGTTTGCATGCAGACTCCAGGGTTCAGTCTCCAGCAGTTCTGCACAAGGCTGGAAAGGGCCCCAGTGTGAAACCCAGCAGAGCTGCTGCTCCTCAGAGTCTGGTAACACCTTTCTTAGGGCCAACCGAAGTGACCCAACGTTAAATAGCATAGCAACGTTTTCTCCACTGAGCAAAGCAAATACAAGCCGGACGCGGGGGCGGAGGGAAGAACAGAGAGCCTAGCGCAGCCGAGCCCAGTAGCGCTGAGGGCCTGGAGGCGGCCACGCAGAGCAAGAAGACGCGGCTACTGCAGAAGACGACGGGGGTCATGTATGTCTATTTACAAGCATGGCATGCCGGTGCCATACTTTTGTAAGCTTGCTGGCCCGCCCACGACAGAGACCAAAGCGAGCTCCCCATCCCAGTAGCAGTCACAAGTTCGGAGCTCCTCCATCGGGAGCCGGAAGTTAGGGTTGCGTTTTTGTTGTACGCCTGTAGCACTGTCTCCTCTTGCTGCATGACGCACCTTGACAGACAGGCCGTAGTCAAATTCCTGATGAGCCCCGAGGGGGCGGGCGCTGCAGACACCGCCCCAGGCGCTCACTGGGATCAGGTTCCTCGCGCCGCCCTTCAGCGCCACAGGCTTACGGCTGCCTAGGAGACCTGCCGAAACAGCCGTTACGGGCGCGTGCGATTTGTAGCCCCGGGAGCCAATCCAAAAGAGGACGGGTAAGCGTAGGCGGGGCACCGGCGCTCAGCCAACCAGCGGCAGGCGCGGCTCGTTTTAAACGTCTCACGCTGGCCAAGCTCAACGTTGTTTATCGTGCTCCCGATGCGGGACGATGCCTGCCAGCCGGCCTGAGGATTACGATGTGCTCGTCACTATCGGTGCTGGTTCCTACGGCAGGTGCCAGAAGGTGCGGCGGAAGGCGGATGGCAAGGTGAGCGCTGTGGCTGTGAGAGTGCCTCCTCCTGGCCTCGTTTGGGAGGGTGAAAGCAAGAGATCTCACTTGATGCGAGGGAGAGCCCAGTCCTAGAGCAGAAAAGCTGGTACTGCCTCTGAGCTAGTACAGAGTGCTTTCTTTGTTCCACCACTTCGGTGTGTTCCCTCCAGGTGCCTCTAGGCACCAGCGTGAGTGTTCCAAGCAGGACCCTCTTTCTTCGGCTGATTCCTTAATGCGTGTACTTGAGAGCAAGATTGATTGACTTTACAGTGGACTTTATTTCCAAGTAATGATGTGTCTCCCTTTAAGGTCAAGCGTGGTGCAGTCTCAGGCTGTCCTATCTGTGGGTGCGGTGGAAACAGAAACCGAGGCGTACCTAAGGTTCGGCGGTAGTGTGCATCTCGGCTCCAACTGCTGGGAGACAATGGCGGGATAGGGTTATTTGCCTATACATCTTGCTCGTAGACTTCCAGAAGGCATCTGGCTGTGGAAACCAGGTTCCTGGCCTGGGATGGAGCTCGGGAATACTGATTTGGCTTTAGGTTCTCGGAATGTAAATAGAGGAGGCTTGGTAGCTTTCTGTGTTACCTGTTAACAGCAAATGTAGGGGGGCTTTCTTGTACACCTGCTAACCTACAAAATGAGATAGGTTTAGTTTTTTCATATGGCACACTTGGGCAGTAATTGGATTCTAACACTGATGTATTGATTAATTAAGGAAACCTGGTTTCTGTTGATCTTAAGAGTTCTGTTGCTGGTCTAGATTGTGCCTGAACCAGGAACTCAGTATCTTGACATGGGGTTGAATCTTGCATGCAAGTCTGACAGGTATATCTTGATACATAGTGGGAATCTCCTTCTTCTCTAAGATGCTGTACTTGCTATTACTTTAGCAAGCATCTGCTAATTCAGCTGACTTTTGCGAAGAGCATATAATAGTAGATGTAGGGTGGCGATTGGGACAGTTAGTCTTTCTATTTAGAGCTTTGTGTCACTTGTGAAAATGTTGCACAAGGATAAGGTAATCCTAGTTAGGCCTTACTTCCTTTAGCAATTACAACTTAATTGTGTTCATATACTGATCAAGGGGATTCGAATAAACTAGTGGGGATATTTGTGTATTATATGTACATATAAATCCTGCCTTTCCATTTGCAGGAGCAAATGCTCAAGGTGGCTAAAAATGTACAACAATATATCAAACCATTTTCCAGGAAAAAAATAAGGGCAGATAATGACAAATAGACACTGATGGCATCAATATAGTTAAATTAAATTGAGCAGTAGTAAGATAATGGCATGTTTGCTAAAAGCGGGGATTGGATTCTTTAGTCCTAGTTGCTAATCCATCTCGCTTCAAAGCTGCAGTGTAGTTTAACACAATTCTTTAGATGTGTGCTGAAAATTGATTGCTTGTTTTATCTTTTTCAGGTGCTGGTTTGGAAAGAACTGGACTATGGCTCTATGACAGAATCTGAAAAACAGATGCTTGTGTCTGAAGTGAACTTGCTCCGTGAGCTAAAACACCCAAACATTGTTCGGTATTACGATCGTATAATAGACAGGACAAATACAACTCTTTATATAGTGATGGAATACTGTGAAGGAGGAGACTTGGCAACTCTGATCACAAGGTGTACAAAAGAAAGGCACGTAAAACTTCTTGATTTGTCTTGAGGTTGTTTGTAAAATGTTAAAGTAAATCTCTTGAAACACTTGTTGACAGAGTTACAACTATAAGTTCTTGACTACTACCAATTGTGGTGGTGTTAAAAGACAACTTTCATTGATAAAATGTGAGAATATTAATTGGATATCTAGGACCATTTGTGCCTGGTGGGCAGTGGCATTCTGGAGAGCTGGGGACAAACCTCCAGGGGTTCTGCCGCCCACCTGGAGGTGCCACCCTCTGCCTCCCTCCTAGAGGCATTCTGAGGGCCAGAGAGGCTATGTGCAGTCTCGCTGGTCTTCAGAAGACCTGGGGCTGCCCTCCTCCACTTTAAAAAAAAAAGTGGGAGAAGAGAGTTGCCTGTGGAGCAGAGTGATGATGTGGGGATGCAACTGAGGGCAGGAGGGCTGGTTTTGCCACTCTCTCACCTGGCGCCCTGGGGCATTGCCCCTGATTCCTCCCCACAGGTATGCCACTGCTAGTGGGTGATGGGGTTGAGATGAACATCACTGTTGCAGCACCATCTATGTATGTGACATTTTCTAATCAAGGGAACAATGTTCTGGTGAGCTCTTGCTCTTAAATGGATGCACAGGGCAGAGGAGACTGGGATAAACTGTGGGAAAGTTTATCCTTGGTAGTCATTTCCCTTGCCAATGTCTTTATCATGTAACGGGATGATGGAGCCCATATGGATGACCCATACGTGTGGCCATCTGTTATATACTGACTGGTGAGCAAAATTCTGCCATGTCAATTGTCCTTGTGCTGGGGATCAGACAACCACTTTTACCAAGCTAGTACCATGGCACTTTCCACTTAGCTTATGGTTAACTGTCTAAGACAGTGTATCCTAACTCTTTTGATTGTGACTGCAAATCGAGTCAATTGTCACCCCCAATTTTTTATCTCAGGCTAGTGATACATGGACTTTTATACTTGATTTTAAAAAACTCTGAGTTGGTGGTGATACCATTGCCAAGCTCTGGAGCACTGACTCTATGAGCCAGCTGCATAGCTGGTTTGGAAGCCATGTGGCCTTACTGCTTACAGTGAACACTGCTTACTGCAACCCTTGGGAACATTCACTTGGGAAAAATTGGAGGGGCACACTTGAACAGTGATGTGGGAGCTAAGCATTCTCCCTCCACCTAGTGACTCCAGCCATTGACAATTAAATCTGTTATCCATATAGCCCCATACTGGGCCTATTTCTTTATTTGAAGAATGTATACCCACCTTTCCCATGCTGAAGCAAATGCCCAAGGTGGCTTACATGGGCAGGTTAGTCTAAACCGCAATGTTTTCAATGGGTATTTTTTTACAAATATACAGTATTCTGTGATTACTGAATCCTCAGTCCCAGATGTAGCCTTCACAGTGTGGTTCTCTCCTCTGGCTGTGTACCACTGAGCTTCATCAAGCAATCATAAGTCCAGCCTGGACAGGTCCACAAGATCATACTCCATTCTTTTACCAGCTGGCCTTCTCACAATTCCCACACTGGCTGAGTAATGAATTAGACCAGTGGTCTTCAACCTTTTGTGCCATGTCAGTAAATAAATAAATACAGTATTAAATTAGGGACTCACTGTTGATCCGCCTTCCACCCCTGCTGCTGTCCACTCCCTGCCCCCTTAATGGCCTACCAACACTAATATTTGTAGCCAAATATTCTTGATAGAGCAGAAAATGTTATCATGAAGCCTGGCACCAGAGAAAAGTATTTCAGTTTAATTTCTAAGAACCTGAGCTGGTCTGGGACACAATTTCCTGCTACCTGATGGGGTGCACCAGATGCCTTCCCCTTTACCTGGTGGTGCTCTACTTCAGTGGTCTTTAACCTATTTCATTCCCATAAGTTGCTGGGACCCCATAACTGAGGCTTTGTGACCCCGTTGGGGTCCTGATCCCAAGGTTGAAGAACAATTAGATATTACACATTAGAGTAATGGCATTCCAGAAGCTGGTCTATAGAGAGGGGAAACAGATTTTTGACCTAAAGAATCTAAAATAACTAATTTATTTCTCTTTGACAGACATTATTTGGAGGAAAGCTTTGTGCTTCGAGTGCTTACTCAGTTGACCCTGGCCTTGAAGGAGTGTCACCGGAGGAGTGATGGTGGTCACACAGTACTTCATCGGGATCTAAAACCAGCAAACATCTTCCTTGATGGCAAGAAGAATGTGAAGCTTGGAGATTTTGGGCTGGCTAGGATATTGCACCATGACACCAGTTTTGCAAAAACATTTGTTGGTACGCCATATTACATGTCTCCAGTAAGTGCTCTTTCAGTGCCCTTTGAGCAGCTTTAGTTCTGTTTATTTTAAAATAAACCAAAGTTGCCATATTTGTGTGCTAGTATCTCAAATGTGGTTCAGGAGTTGGTACAGACCTGGAAGAGCCAGGTTCAAATTACTACTTGGCCACAAAGCTTCCTTGGTGACCTTGGACCAATCACTATCAGCTTTGCGTCTCTGACAGGGCTGTTACGAGGACAAAAGGTGAGGAGGAACTATGTATACCATCCTGAACTCCTTGGAAGAAGGCGTATATAAATATAAAAAAATACTTGGGTAGGGAGGGGGAGCAATAAATTTCCCAGTACAATGTTTGATTAGAGCAACTTAATGATCCAATTTGACTGGTACTGTATCAAGCAACAGGAAACTAATTTTCTGAAATGGTACCATTTTGAAGTAGAAGATCTTCTGCAGAAACATTAAAATGGTGGAATACTTTCCATAGCAAAACTTCCCGTTTTGACATCACTACTATTCAACCATCTTAAAGGAAATCTTAACTTTCTCTTAAAGGGAATTAAGAGGTAACTACTCACTGTTATTATAGGGATGTGGTGGTGCTGCGGGTTAAACTGCTGCTGCTGGGCTTTCTGACCAGAAGGTTGGGAGTTTGAGACCATGCGATGGAGTGAGCTCCCGTTGCTTGTCCCAACTCCTGCCAACCTAGCAGTTCGAAAGCACCTAAAAATGAGAGTAGATAAATAGGTACCACTTTGCTGGGAAGATAACGGTGTTCCATGCACTATGGCATACAGTCATGCTGGCCACATGACCATGGAAGCTTGTCCTCAGACAAATGCTGGCTCTACAGGCTTAGAAACAGAGATGAGCAACGTCCCCTACAGTGACTAGGCCATGACTGGACCATTTGGGAACCTTTACCTTTAATCACTGTTATTAGACTGGCAACTTTCCTCTTACAGTATTGTTTGTGTGATAAGGCCAAAGAGATTGACCAATCAACAGTATTTTTATACCATTTTTCAACACACTTCATGAGTGATGTGCTTAAAATAACAGTAAGTAGCAAACCTGTGCTAATGTTAGGAATTGCTACTTGGTTTCTGAATATTGAAAGCACTGTGTCAATCGGAATCAAATAGCATTTTATAAGGGAATTCTTCATAGGCAGTACTTCCTTTGCTATGCATTTACAATATTTGCAAGTAACTAACTTGTAACTATTCCTACATTTAAGACTTGTGTTTATTCTTAGGAACAAATAAGCCACATGTCCTACAATGAGAAATCTGATATCTGGTCTCTAGGATGCCTGCTTTACGAATTATGTGCACTGTCGTAAGTACTTTCTGCCAGAACCGTAGTGCTATCTTGTTAGCAGAGTTGTATGCCGAACAAACACTCAGGATCATGATTTAGAAATAAGACTTTAAATAATATCATGCTTTGTCTTATGTGGCGTGTAAATGTAATACTTTCAATTGATCTTTAAAATGTCAGGAACCAATGACACTTGGCTGCTGGTTTGACACATGACTAGAAATTTGGAGAGGTTGCTTGAACTGTGTTGTGGCCTATATTCTGCTGCACCACAATGTCTACCTACTTCCTGTTCTTAAGTAGATGCTAGAGTGAAACTCAAGAGTGTGTTCACTCTTTCCAGGCCTCCTTTTACAGCCTACAACCAAAAAGAGCTAGCAGAAAAGATAAGGGAAGGAAAGTTCAGGAGAATCCCATATCGTTTTTCAGATCAGCTGAATGAACTTCTTACAAAGATGCTGCACCTCAAGGTAAGGATGATAGAAGTACAAAGATACACAGCTGCATGTGGGAGTTCCAGCTCATATTGGGAAGCTTCTGAATCCTTCAAGCTGGGAAGGAGAGCCTTCCTGAGTAGACCTAGTGTTGTATCACTAGTAGGTGCAGTTGCAACTAAATCTATATAGCTTGTGCCCACATTGATTCCAAGTGGAAGGCTATGTGTGGGTCTCATTAGATCCCAGAATGTGCTCACTCAAAAACAAGTATGGCTTTTCAAATGTAACTGTTATTATATGGTTGTTGCATGTCACTGGTCTCTCCTGACTTCAAGGATTACTTCCGGCCTTCAGTTGAAGACATTCTACAGAATCCTTTGATAGCAGACTTGGTCTCTGAGGAGCAAGGAAAAAACTCAGAGAAAAGAGGGCGACGATCAGGAGAGCAGGATAAAGCAGAGAAACTTTCAGGAACACCAATGAATGAGCTGAAACTGAAAGAGAAGCAGCTACAAGAGAGGGAGAGAGCCATAAAAGAGAGAGAACACAGACTGGAACGTAAGGAAAACTAACATAATAATGGAATCTGGTGAACAGCTTTCTTGCATCAAGATACCAACTGTACCCCATTCATGACATGAGTTGTAGTTTGCAATATCAATCTAGAACAGTTCTAGCAGATGCACTGTTTTGTTAGGGCAGCTAAAAGTGAATTGGAGCAATGGCAAATGATCCCTCATCTGGAATTTTGGAATACTCGTATTTGGGTATATTAAAGCTCTCATGATCCCTGTTTAAAAACCATTGTTAGCACTATTTTCATAAGAACACATTTGTTTATCCTATTACAACGGGGCTGAACCAAACTTGAGAGCACTGTCTTTACAGGGACTCTAAAACTTGTGATGTACCTAACCTTTTTCCATGAGCATGGTAAGTACTGGCTAGAATGGAAGTTGTGGTGTTATGCATTCTTTTAACCAAGGAAAATGCACTCTGGGTCCCTGCTGATTAGTTAATATTGCTGTATCTTGTTTCAGAGAGAGAGCGGGAGCTTTGTGTTCGGGAGAGACTGGCAGAAGACAAGCTTACCAGGTTTGACTTTAAAAAATTTCTAGTGCTTCTAGTGTTGGTTAGCAGTGCTCTCACTCATGACTCTATTCTAAACAGGGCTGAGAACTTGGTGAAGAATTACAACTTATTGAAGGAACAAAGACTACTGCTGCCCACAACTAGCCCAGGTAGGAGAAGAATTGGGAGGCTGCTTCTGGACTGCTAAGCCAGGAAGGCAGACCTTTTCTCCTGTCGTATTGTATGTGTTTCTTCTAATAATGCCTGTGGTCAATATTGGAATCTCTCTCCTGGAGTTTTGATCTCTGGCCAATTGGGGGTACAAGACCAGAAGCAACCAAGGAACAGTCCAACATGTTGCTATCCAAAGGGTCAGATCTACAACTGAAGTATAGCCCTTATTGTTATACTATGTAGCTAATGGCCCATCACCAGCAGGATGTGTCAGGGTGGTAAACGGGCTTCCTGTCTATGTAGCAAACACTGACAAGTAACTAGAGAAGGCCCTAGAAGTGCTATATGGTGTACAAGATACTGTGCAATGCCTTTGGCACTGATCAGATCTACCTCTGCTAGAGTACTAGAGGAATGGAAAGACCCAACAAGGCTCCTTTTTGCTGGCGCTACTTGAAAAAGCCTTGTTAAGATACCATTTCTATCCCTCACGTTGTCATGACTTGTTTGGGGAAAAATGTATGTATTTATAACTGTGTTTCTGGCACCAGATTTCTAGGTGCCCATTGTACCTAAATTTTATTTTACGAACCTGTACTCCGGAGCAGGTTGACTGTCTTGAACTTTAATGTTCCCTTAATAAATATATTTTTGCTTAAATAGGCATGCAAATCAAGCTTATCTGGGCAGAACCAAGAACCTCTTATCCACAGACACCATGGATACAGGGACACATACTAAAAAGATAGGACATTAAACAAATCTTTTTTACGTTGTTGCATCACAAACACTGATTACCCTATCTTTAAAAAGGTGTCCCCAGTATCCATGATTTCAGGTATCCATGGGAGGGTCTGGAACAGAACCCAGCAGATACTGGGGCATGCCTATAATTTAACTTTCTACTAGAATTCTGGCTGAAAAGCAGTTTGCCATCCAACAAGACAAGGCGGCTGTTCACAAAACCAAAGCCCAAAACTGCTTTCCACAAGCCAGTCTAGCTGTATAGCCATTTGGATGCTTGCTTACAGTGATCTGAGCATTGTCAGTGATACTAGAATACTAGTGATACTAGAATGCATACTAGTGATACTAGAATGCATGTTTAAGTAATGGGCTTAGTGAGGAAATCCCACCTGCATGGCACAGTTACAGGCTTGATTTACAAGTTTTTGAAACTTGTTACAGGCTTGATTCACAAGTTTTTGAAATAGTTATACGTGCAGTATTAATTTGCAGATTAATTTATACGTTAATACGTGCAGTTATACGTGCAGTATTAATTTGCAGATTAATTTATGCACGCAACTTTTGAAATAACACTGTCCATTTCCTTACAAAGTCACTCCAGGAGACATGAAGATGTTTTGTGTCACTTGCCAGCTTTGAAATGCAATTAATCAGCAAGTAAACTAGTGGCTGACAGACAATAGCATCTAATAGCATCCATTAGATGCTAGAAGAGGAGCAGTCTCCTCTAAAGCCAGAAGATAAGAGATTGAAAATCTCTTACCACTTTCTCAATGTCATTGAAGGCATCTTTTTCTCAGCCCTTGACACTGGTAGCGTCCTTCCTCAAAGCTTCCCCTATGCCAGTGGTTCTCAAACTAGGGCATGACCCACCAGTGCGTTGTGACCCAATTTTTGATGGGTCATGAAACAGACAAGGAAAATGTATTGTGCTGTATAGGAACTGAAGTGGAGCAGTATGTTTACTCATGAATAAGCAAACATGTCTCAGTCCACTTCATAGGGCAGACCAAAGAAATGCAATGCCACCAGATTAGCCCTGATCTAATGAACGCAGGCCCTAACAAACTGTTAAGAAGGAAGTCTCCCACCCCATCCGCAGCTGACAAGGAAAATATATTGAGCCCTATGGAAACTCAGCCACACATGCATTTAATTGTGACTACTCAAGTACCTTACACTTACTGAAGGCCAGCCAAAGGGACACTGGGATGGTCCCATCTGATGAAGGTGGAGTTCAAATGCTCTAGAAGGCAGTTCTCCCATAGTAAAAAATAAAAACAGAAGCTTGAGTGGCTGGTAAAATGAAACTTGTATTTTATTCTCATAAAACTAGGTGGATCCTGGTGCTAAAATGTTGGGGAACCATTGCCCTATACCACTGGGAGCAAGCAGAAGTTGCCTAAGTGTTAGGGGAAAGTCAACATAGTGATTATGTCTGGCAAAAATATCTTTAATATGCATCAATTTCTGAAAATATAAGCCTTGCATAAATTGAGTTGCCTGTGCTAATATCACCTTTTTACGGAAGGGCTGAAATCCTTGTTTAGCCTTTCTCTGTGAAAGATCAATTCCATGCACAGGATAATTTTTAAAAAGGGATTGAGAATTAAATGGCCAACATTATGCCATTATATTATACAAACGGTTTCCACTCCTTGCAATACTTGCTTTGCTATGGTATGCAACTACTTTAAATTCATTTTGGCACCAATAACACTTTCATGTTCAGGTTGAAATTCCCTTTTAATTTGATCCCTCTCATGAAATTTTGGGTTGAGCTTTTTCGGGCACTCAACTGCTAGGTCCATTCATGTCCCTGGTGCCCTTCCCTGCTATAGTGGGCAGGGAATGGGGCCTCTGTACCTAGCTGAGCTCTAGATGCCAGGCTGCCAGGACTCCTTGTCAAAGAGTTGCACTCTGGCCTGACTTCCTGAAAGACAGAGCAAGGCTTGGGAGGTAGTGGCCCCAGCATCTCTGGGAGACTGGCTGTATGCTGTTTTAGAATTTCCTTTGCCTGTTCTAAGCCCATATTTGGTAGAGTCGGCATGGGAAGGCCCGAAGAAGCAATTTTCTGTTCAATTATCTGAACCCAGTTGGGCTTAAAGTTGTCTTGCAAAACCAGTTGGAAGATGAACCCATGCCCTAGCTTAGATTTTAATCTCGCCAGTCTCCAGTCAATTTTACGTTGGAGACACCCCTGGGGAACTCCCAATGCTGCCCTCAAATTTAGATGATACTCATTCTGATGTTGTAATATTTAGAAAAGGCCCCAATTAGGGGCCAAACAATAATTGGGCTAATACTTTGTCTTGGAACAATTTGAGGGCTGAGGGAGAAACTTTCAAATGATCTTAATTACTGAAATGGGTTTGTCTCGTGTAAAGCAGGATTTGACTTTAAAGGACTGCTGTAACCTTTTATAGATGCTACGTTCCAAACACCTACTGTGCCTTAACAGAGTAAGGACATCCCTCTTCATCAGTAATGTCATTCAGTAACAAGCTGCCGGAACGCAAGGCGGGACTTACCGCCTGATTGTCTGCCTGTTCGTGATGCGTCGCTGCCTGCCTGACTGCCGCGCGGGCACCCCTGGCTTTGGAGGGGGTGCCCGCTTGCCTGGGGGGTGCGCTGGGTGCCTGGGCGAGCCATGGAGGGGCGTGCCACCTGGAGAGAGCCCCCGCCGCGGGCAGGCAGGTGGCGACACCTTCTGGACTGCCTGTCAATCAAGCGGTAAGTCCCGCCTCGTGTTCCGGCAGCTCATTACTGAATGACATTACTGCTCTTCATCCACCATAGTCTGGTCTGCCCCCCATTCATGTACACCAGGGATCCACTTTAAAAATGGGTAGAAAGAAAAAATCCCAAACTAGCTTCTACCATTGTGCAGCAAGACTGCTGAATCTTGAGGACTTCAAGCAGCACTCCCTGCAGTCTCTTCCATGGCACGTGGAATCCTCTCCTTTTAGCCAGGCTCACTTCAGACTGTGTTGGTAAATTCTGGGGTAAGCTTGGGAGAGGGAGAAGCTTCCACGTGACCTGGAAAAAGCTGCAGGGAGTGCTGCTTATAGCCCTTAAGATGCAGCGGTTTTGCTGCACAATGGTAGGGGAAGCTATGTTGGTTTTTCCTTACTGCATGTTTTTAAAGTGGGTCCCTGGTAGCTGCCAGAAGCACAAATCACTGCAATTGCAGGCACCAGATCCATGGGTGCAGGGGCTACTTATACAAAAGTTTCAACAGTATCTATGATGGTGTAAAGTTTTAATTGGATAATATAATACTTTGTTTTGAGCTTTTTTGAAACTGCAAGTAAGGTGTCTTTTTGGTTTTTAATAAAGTATACATACCATGCATGTTATTTCTGCTTGGAAGTCCCTTGCTCAAAGAGTACTTGTTTGCTCCTAATTAATCTAAAACCAGAGTAAAGAGGGATAAACACATTTGGAACGTAAGATGAGCCATGTTGCATCAGGCCATGGAACTATCTAGTCCCTGAATCTCATCATCCCCTTCCAGATGTCTTGGGGAGCACTGAAGACAACAATACTTCTATATCTTGTTGCTGTTCCCTTCCATCTGACTTTTGGAGATGTGCTACTTGTAAAACACGGATGTTGCATATAGTCATAAAGGCTTGTAACCTGTCATGAACTCCTACTCCATAAATGTGCTAAAACCCTTTTTAAAGGCATCTAGGCTAGGTGCCTTTAACACAATCCTGGGGCAAGGAGTTCTACAGATTAAGTATGCATTGGGTAAAGAAATGTTTCCTTTTGGTTCTTCCCAATCAATTTTAATAGATGTCCCTGACTGGGTGTTCTTAGAAAAGAATCCATTCTTTGCATAATTTTATGTCCTAATCATGACATACACCCCATCAAGTGCATTTTTTTCTAGACTTTGTAGCTGTTCCTGTCAAGGGAGATGTTGTAGCCCATTAAACCTTAGTCTCTCCTCTACACCTTCTCCAGTTTCACTATAAATCCTTTTTAAGCTATGGGCAGTGGCGTTTCTACAGCGATGGCAAAGCTCTAAGTTTTGCAAGAAGCCTTACCTTGCAGTGGAAATCACTCCTCTGCTGCACCGTTTTAGCCAATCTTGGCGTTGCTTACTGGCTACAGCAGCAAGGGAGAGTTGGGATTTACACAACAGGGTAAGGCTTCTTGCAAAACTTAGAGCTTTGCCATCCCTGTAGAAATGCCTCTGGCTATGGGAACTAGAATTGCACACAGTACTCAGATGTGGTTTTACTATCAATTTGTATAATGGAGTAATATTGGCCATTTAAATCTCAATCCCTTTTTAAAAATTATCCTGTACATGGAATTGATCTTTCACAGTTGCCACATACTAGGTTGACACTTCAATGAAACGACAGTCCCTCACCAATCTAAGCTCTCAATTCTGCTCCATCGCAGACAGTTCAGAACCCAAAATGTTTTCTTGCCCCAGCGTACATCACTTTACACTGAGAGCCTAATCCTATGCACGTCTACTTGGCTGCACATCCAATGATAGCCAATGGGCTTACTCCTAGGTAAGTGTGGATAGGATTGGAGCCTCAGTTACACTGGGCAGCAAAATGGCAGATGCACTCCAATCTCACAGTTTAGAGAGATCCTTTTAGAGCAATTCACAATCCCTTCTGGCCTTTATCACCTAGGAAAGTTTAATGTTATCCACAGACCTGGCCATCTCACCTCTTATCCTCAACTCATGTCATTTATGAACAAGTTGAAAACACCAGTCCTAGAACTGATCCTTGGGGCACACTGCTTTTCACCTCTGTTGTGAAAATTGCATTCTCTGTTTCCTGTTATTCAGCCAGTTCCTAATCAATAAGAGGACCTGTCTTCTTACTCCCTGACTGTGGAGCTTTTCATGAGCCTTTTGACAAGGGACTGTGTCTTGGGGCATAAAGACCATGAATTATTTTTCCTGGTCATCAGAAGGTCTGTAGCTTCCCTATTGGAGCTTAGTAACAGCAGAGGCTAGCCTAGGCTTCAGACCCAGGATTTGCCATCTGACCCAAACTTGCAAGGTTGGGCCCGCTCCTTATTAATTGTATGTGCCCCCCCTTCTCACACCTTGAACAAATACAACAAAGTTAGGGTGGTCCCACTAGTGGGACCCAACAAATTAGGGTGTGATCTAGGTATGAGTTGTGATCAATTGGGTACTGACCAGCATGCTGGAAACTTGCTTCTAAACTGAAGCCCGAGATTGACATGGCTGGCTAATCATGGTTCTCACATAACACTTGATACTGAACTTGTCTTTTCCTCCACTCTTGTTCTATAACAGGGGTGATCAAACTTGCTTAATGTAAGAGCCACATACAATAAACTTCAGATGTTTGAGAGCCACAATATTTAAGACGCATTTACGTTCTTAAATATATTTACTCTCTGTGAACATTAAACTCTCAGTAAACAGGATTAAACTTTTGTGTCAGTTGTGATGAAAAAAGGAGCTCAGCCAACATATTTCTAAGAGCCATGGCAAATATGACATGTGACTCGAAAGCCTTGGTTTGGCCACCCCTGCTCTATAGGTATTCCTTATTTTGTTCAGGAACCTGCTCCCCTATAGGTTACTTGCTAAGGCCTTGAACTATATGAACCTATGGGAAATAAACGATTGTTGACCTACATCAGTTCTAGCTCTAGATGTGGAAAAATGAGAAGAAAGCTATTGTAGTGACTCTCACCGGCCTTTGGGTAGGAGGGCATGGCTTCAAAATTAGTTGGCAAGTTTGAGCTGGTTGATGTGGCTCAAACTAAATATGACATGGAAAGAGCTTCCTCTAGTTGCAGTTTTTTCTTCTTCAAATCAGCTCCCATATGCAGCTTCTTTTTCGTTGGGACTACATGTAGCAGGAAAATGTTAAAGGCTCTCTCCATGATCCTTGCTGCAATTGCTCTAAGGCCTTGTCTAGTCTAGTTTCATTTCTCCTTGACGGACTACCCTGTAGATCAGACCACATGTACTGCCTTTGTTCTTAGATGAACAGCTAAATGAAGTTGTATATATTTATAAGGAGACTGAATATGGCACTCGTGTGCCTTTGAAGGGGATCAATACTAGGTGCATAATAAATTGCTAGTTGTGTTTTATGGTCTACTATATAGCATCTTCAAAGTACTCTGTATTAATAGTTGGTAGAGTAAGTGCACAGTCATGAATCTCAATTTTACCAATCCTTAAAGGAGAATTAGCTCATGTCTTGCCAAATGGCATGCTTAGTTTTATGAATGTCAGTTGCAAGAGGGGCACTACTCCTACACCTTAGTTGTATTGCCCATGTAAATGTTACCAGAGGAGACTCTGGACCAGCCCTTCAACTAGCAAGCTACCTAATGAGAGAGGAAAAAAGGAGACTATTAATCCTCTAAATCAGTGATTCTAGAACTTATAAGCATTGGGACCCACTTTTTAGAATGGCGATCTGTCCAGGACCCTCTGGAAGTAATGTCATGGCTGGAAGTGCCATCATTGTGACACCAGAGCCTGCTTCTTTCCTGAGAAAGCAGCAATAAGGTGGCTTATTTCTCAGCCATTTTCCAATAGCAAAGTGAATCAGAAATTTTAAAAAAGGCTATTTACAGCTTTGACACAAGCAAAATAACCACCTAGCCCTCCTCCTTTCCAGCATCCCATTTCCCCATATTTTCAATAGGGGTGCTCAAGGTGCTTCGCGACCCACTAGTGGATCCTGACCCACTGCTGTAAATAACAAAGGAGACTTCTGGGAAATATCTGCATGGCTACACTAAATAGGATAGCCTGTTTTATGATGAGTGGCCAGTGTAGGTAAAACCCATCATTCTTGCTAACCCCTACAAGAGTTATAGAACTGTTCACCTTATTCATGGGAATACAGTCTGGTATACACATCTGTCTATGATGTGAAAGAGCTGTTGGTACAATCTTTTTTTTAAATTTACACTTTTGTTTTAAAAAAGTTGAAATGGGACTTTAATTCCATTTTGAATCTATGCAGCGCCAATAAACAATTCCCTAATGGCTCAAGCAAAGCCTGATTTTTGTTTTAAAAACTAATAGCTTGTAAGATCTTACAGGAGGGCACAGGTTTATAATAACAAGCTTAAACAACTCTAAAAGTATCAGTTCTTGCATGGTTCCAAAATGCTTAGTAATTTCCAAGATGACCAAGCTCTTAATACCCAAGAGTTGGGAGAACCCAGAGATTCCCAAGCTGCAATACCCAAGCTTTACAGCAAGTTAACAATATAGCTGGAGGCAGAGTATCCTATAAAAGGGAATAATTTGTGGGAACTGGTGACATTTGTACATCTGAAGGAATGTGGTATCTAGAGTTGATATTATGAACCTTTGCCAACTGATCTGAGAAAATAAAACAAGCTGGCTTAAGCCAAAGAACTGAGGTGTCAAACTCATTTCATACCACACTGTGAAGGCTACATCTGGGACTGAAGATTCAGTGAATATTGTGTATTTCAATGGAAAAACAGTAAAAAACAATGGTTTAGACTAGCCTGCCTATCTAAGCTGCCTTGGGCATTTGCTTCGGCGTGGGAGAGGTGGGGTATAAATTCTTCAAATAAATAATATTCATGGCACCTGCTGAGGGCCTGAAATGATGTCATTAAGCAGGTGAGAACCAGAAATAAGCACTTTCTCACTTACGAACTCATTAGCTACAAATGACAAGAGAAAATGTACAAATCCTAATCATATTTTCAAGATATGAGAGAGCCCAATTATCATGTGGTGTCATGTGCTCTGTCAACAGCACCACTTCTGCTAAGGCATCACTTTGCAGCTTAGCAGTTTAGCCAAAGTAATGCCTCAGCAGAAGTGGCACTGCTAAAACAGTGGCCCACATGTTATTGGGAGAGAGGAGAGAGGAATTGGGCTCTCCCTGCACCTCAGTAGTGCCTCCCCTCTTGGTCTGCATCTTCTCTTGTACTATTCCTTGCCTTCTGGGATTGCCTTCTGTTTCTCCCTCCCAGCACTTTGGCAGAAGCAGCACTACTGAAAGGGCACTGATAATTCAGCCGATTATCACACGGGCTACCCTTTCAGCAGGTGATGCTGAAAGGGTGGCCCACATGATAATTAGGCTCTCCCAGTGCTGCTTCTGCCAGGGTGTCCCTTCAAAGCTCAGCATCTGAGAGAAGCTGAAGGTGGTGCTGGGAGAGCCCAATTATCACGAGGACCAGATAAAGACCTTCCAGGGGTTCACATCTGGCCCATGGGCCTTATATTTGTTACTCTGCCATAGAGAGTTGCCATTTATTGGCACTGCATCCTAAATCAGAACTATGGTCCCATTTCACAGTGTGGTAGCAGCAGGATTTTCTCATGTGGATATTTCTATATTCTGTGCTGGCGACCAAAAAACATGGAAGAGAACAAATATTTAGAAATGTGTTTTCAGTATTTTGAAAAGTATTTTGACTCTATTTTCTGTTCTTAAGAAGATGAAGAGCTGCCAGCCGTCTCTCCAAGAAAAAAGAAGGTTCAGTTTGGTGATGAAGGTAAAGAAAATGCTCAGTCCCATGACAGCCTGGAGAATTTTCCCCTCTTGATAGACAAAGGCTGTAAGCTGAAGAAGCGTCTCTATGCAGCTAACTTACGTGCTCAAGCGCTGTGTGAATTGGAGAAACACTATCAGCTGAAAAGCCGGCAACTCCTTGGCATGCGTTGAAACTGTCTGTGCACATGGTCCTGTTTAGATTTGAATGCTTTTATAGTCTCATTTTCAGCTTATGTTTCTTCTGATGCTTTTAATAAGGTGTGTGAAATGATTTTAGAAAAGATGCTAAAATATTCTTTTAACTGTTTGTAAACATCTTTTTGGTAGGATGTGTCTGGTCGCCAATCTAGTTCCTATATTAAACATTGATGGAAGAGTGGGGTGGGGGTGAAGTGTGTGGGGTTAGCTTAATGCTTATAATGTGTAAGGAGGGATTATGCTGCGTGGAATGCAAAGCATTTTCTTGTCCTCCCTCCCAAGCTTGTTCCACTCTTCTAAGCCACTTCTGTAGGTACAAATGACAGTTGGCTGCTGTGTCAGCAGAATGTTGTACCGAATACACTGTCTGTGTTTTCCTCCTTGGCTGCTAGAGAACTTGGGTTCCTACCACTAGTAGAGTTCTCTAACATAATACATTGCATAATAGAAAGTCCCTACAGTTACATATTTGAAAAGAGAGCCACATTTGAAGTACATTAATATGTTGCTAGCTGTGTGTCCTCCCCCAGTAGTTACCAGCTGGAAATTTGACTGGAAGCAAGCTCAGCAAATAATTACCAGTTTGCTTTTCGAACGTGTGGACAACACTGGTCTCTCATGTGGATCTTTGTTGATCCATTAACTGGCTTCAAATGGGAAAATAACCATTGCTGAAATGGGACTGTGTGTGCATACATGCATGTTTGTACATAAACTCTTGCTGTCAAAAGGAAGATCAAAAGCAAGGGATATTGTTCAGAGACATACACAGGTTCTCTGACTGTGACAATAGGCAATAACAACATTAGCGTCCCACATCTACAGCATGTTGGAAAGATAGGAAGCTACTCTTTGTTGAACTGTTTCTTTTGTAAATACAAAGCTTTTCTCAGGGCTCCTGTTTGCTTCTCTCAATTCTCTGATGACCTGAAGGTGGTGCTCTCGTTCTGACAATGCTGTGAATCACCTGTAGGCAGAAGGTGTGCAAATTCAGAAGTGATTTATGGTTCAAGCTCAAACACGTTTACTTAAGAGTCAAATTCCACATGTTTCAAAACAGCTTCAAAATATACTCCAAGTAATGTAGCCTTGGAGGTCAGCTTTATCACTATCCTTTATCATATTGCTTTTAGAAAATCATACCTTTCTAAAAGCAAAGGTGGCCTTGTTCCTGCAGAAGACCAGGGTGTTCTCAAGTAAATAAGCACTGCTGTTGTGTTCCTGCAGCCTGCTCACACATACACTATCCTGCTAAGTAAAATTGTGCCTAAAATTCAGCCTAAGGCCAGAAGTCAGATGCATGCAAGGGATTGTACTAGCGCACTGGAACTTTTGACTTTGTCTCTTTGAGCGGTTGCCTTCAATATTGTCTCAAGTTGTTGTGGGTAAAGGAGATTGTCATTAGGTACTGTTTGGAGAAATTCTGTTTGAGATGGCCAATTTTTATCTTTAACAAAAAGATGAAACAGTGGCTAAAAGGGGGCGTGATGGCTAACACTTATCTGCAATCCTAACCAGGCTTCTTGACTGAGTGTTCTGTTACCGCCAGTGGCTATGAGCTAAAGATTGATTGGGCACCAAAAAGGCTGACATGTTCTAGGATCTTTTCCAGATAATTAGCAAAAAGCACATACTTTATTCTGACCCATCACAGGCCCTGAATTGAAATGGCACAAGCAGTGTGATGAATATCTCCTGAGGCTGTGTAAGGAGAATGGCCTATTGGCTGTTTATAATAATAAGATAATGTGCTGCAGTAGCTTTCTCTGGCTCTTTGAAAAAAAATATTTTAAGAGATATATGAGAAATCCTGTGCTTGAAGGATTTACAGGGGAATTGTGACACAGCTTGCAGTGATGCAGAGGCACCAAGCGATATCTCCCTGTGTCACTAGTGGAACTGTCATCCCCATAGCAAAGCAGACACCATAAATCACATTTACAGAGCTGAGTCACTGTTTCCAAGCAACTGCAGTTAGTGGTTTGAATCTTGGGAAATGCTGATTTCTCCCCTCCCCCATGCACTGGAAATGCTTGCTCAGCTAATGCCAACCAATTATGGAAAGAATTCGGCTGTAGGTATCATTTTGCTTCCTATTAAAAATGTTTGCAATTCAGGCACAAGAACAAAACTTACAGCTAGAGACAAAACTGACACAAAACTGATTTACAGTTTTCTATAGAGGCATTTCTGGGCCCAATAATTTCAATAAGAGACTTAAACACATTCTTAGCTTTCCCATGTTGACAACTGAACTTGGGACTATATAATAGTACTTGTTTGTGCTTTGGCTGTACTGTGTTATTTTGAATCTTATTTGAAGCTCCATCTGTGCTTATGATGCTGTACAAAATACAAGAAGACAAGTCCTGGTCCAGAGGTTTACAGTCTCAATTTCAACAAAGGGGAGCAAGAGAGGAAGTGATGGGTGAATAGGCAGGATATCCTACTATTTGGGTACTTCAGCTAAGCTACATTAGGGAATAAGGACCAGGGGCTTTCACAAAAGGCTTCAGAGAAAAAAGGGCTTCTTGGGTGAAGGAAGAGGGGAGCATCACAGAATGTATCCTGGAAGGGTGTTCCAGGTCTAAAAGGCAGCAAATGAGAGGACAGAGCAGAAGACTTTCAGACCAGTGCTGGAGGAAAGACGGCTGTGGAGGGCTCATGTGGTGGAATCACAATTCCCTCCATGCAGAAAAATATTAAATGTGAGTTCTTGCCTACCTTCTCCATATACTAATATGAACCGTTTGCACAGGTTTCTGTGGGAGGGTCAGGCTAGTCCATCATCTGAGCCCTGTCCCAAGAGCCCTGTCACTAAGTCCCAATAGTGAATAGCAATGTGAATTCTAGGAACAGGAGGCCTGACCTCAACAGATTCCCAGATGTTCTAATTGCCTGCTTTTCTGTATGAACACTTGCAATATGTTGTCCTCTAAAATATCATCCAGGAAACGTTAATGACTATTTAGCCTGCAATCCTATGCATGTGCTTTGATGCACATTCTGTTCCTGTGAATGACATTTCTGGGTAAATTCATACATTATGTACAGTATTTATTTTACAATAACAGGCACACAGAAGGTAACCACAGTAGAAAACAATGAAAAGATAACAATGGATAGAATAATGTACCAATAAAAATAATTTATTCTTATTATTAAAGCAATGATATAAAACTATAAATGAAGAGGACATAAAAGCTGAGGGTCATAAAAATAAGGCCATGCCAGAAGACTGTAATCAGGAGGATTCAGTTTGTTGCTCCTTGTTGCTGCAGGTCATGCTCCAGATTGTGATGCCAAACACAGGAGGGTTCCCTCCTGCCAGTGACCTTAGGGGGCAACCTGCCTCATATGGGAGGGGACAATCCTTCAGCTGTAAGCCATGAAGGGCTTTAAAGGTCAAAACTCATACCTTGCCTGGAAACAAATCAGCAGCCACTATAGCCAAAGGAGCAGCTGTCCGGCAGACTCAGAATGACCACATGGGCCACCACATTTTGCACGGATGGCAGTTTCCAGACAGTCTTCATGGGCAGCCACACATTCAGTGCCTTACAGTAGTTGAGTCAATGTCACCAGTGCATCAGCTACTGCGGTCAGATTTCAGCACCTCAGGTGTGGATTCAACTGCTGCTCCAGACTAAACTGGATTAAGTCCTGCCCCCATCCCTGGTCCATCAGGGCATCCAGGAGCAACAAAGAATCCAGGAGGAAATCCCAGCTTCAAACCTGCACTTGCTCAGGGAGTGCAGCCTCATTTTGGGTGGGGCTTGCACCCCAATCCTGTGCATGTTTATTCTGAAGCAAGCCTCTCTGTTTCCCAGGTAAGCGCACAAAGGATTATACATTTTGCTACACTAGCTTTTACTAGATTGTCTTCCTGCATTCAACTCTCCTTTTGCATATATCATAATACTGTACTGTACTGAGGCAGTCACCAGCATAAGAAGTGGAAAAATTTCTGTCCAGAGAAAATTCTAATCCTAAAAGTATGGCTTAAGTTTGGCTTTACTTATAATGAACTAGCGTTTTGGTACCCGGCATTGCCCAGGTAAGAAATGTCATCGGGACTGTCACCAATCATGGGACTGACCCCCCACAGTGTTTGTCACCAGGCTGCACGGCATGCGCGTGCTGAGTTTGGTGCCAATAGCTCCAGGCGTTCCAGCAGGGCATGGCGGACGTTTTGTTTAGCAGCCCTTTTCGGCCCCCATGCCGAACCCAGACTCCAATGGCGTCAGGAGTGTCGCCACTCATCTCGGTGACTCCGGAAAGTACGGACTCGATGCCAATTTCAGACGTTTTCGGCCGTCTTCATGTGGGGGCCCCTGCCCCCCACCCCTGGGGGCGCTAGGGGGGGGCTGACCCCTGCAGCGTACACCCAGAATCCAACGGTGTCGGGAGTGTCGCCGCTCATCCCAGCAACCCCTGGAAACTACAGATTCGATGCAGATTTTGGCCACTTTCGACCGTTTTCACGCGGGGGCCCCCGGGTACCCCTGCCCCCAGGGGCGCGAGGGGGGCCTGACCCCTACAGGTTTGTCGCCAGGCTGCAAGGTATGTGTGTGCCAAGTTTGGTGTGTGTTGCTTGAGGCGTTCCAGCAGGGCATGGTGAACATTTGGTTTTGCACCCCTTCTTGCCCCCCACGCCGAGGGGGGGGCCCAAACCTGGACTCCAATGGTGGCAGGAGCATCGCTGCTCGTCCCGGCAACCCCGGAAACTACAGATTTGACACCGATGTTGGCCATTTTTGACTGTTTTCACATGGGGGCCCCCACATACCCGCGTGTGACCCCACCCCCAGGGGCACGAGGGGGGCCTGACCCCCACAGCGTTTGTTGCCAGGCTGCAAGGTGTCTGCGTGCCAAGTGTGGTGGCGACCCTGGAAAGTACAGATTTGATGTCGATTTTGGGCATTTTCGACCATTTTCACGTGAGGACCCCCGCGTACCCCCGTGTAACCACACTCCTGGCGGCGCGAAGGGGTCCTAACCCCTGCAGCATTTGTCGCCAGGCCGCAAGGTGTCTGCATGCCAAGTTTGGTGTCAATTGGTCCAGGCGTTGCAGAGCCTATGCGGAACATACACACACACACACACATGCATCCTTTTTTATATACAGTATATACAGTAGATTGAAAACAACAACTGAAATACTAATTCATTGACAGTGCAATCACACACATTTGTTTGCAAGTAAGTTCTGGTTCGTCCAATGGATCTTACACCCTAATAAGTGTGTTTTAGGACTGCAATTTCTTTGTCTATTCAAGGTTGTTTCAGGCTACTTTAAAAACACTGCCATGGATTAAATATTAATTTTTACAACTGCAACACAGCTGATAGGCTAATAGTAATTCTGCATATTGTCTATGCTGGCTTTACATGTAATAATCTTTTCAGCCACACTTTGATAACATGAATATTTCTCTTTATCTTATGGGGTATGACGTAGAAAGCCAAAGGGCAGTCTTGGGAATTTCTGTAACTTAACCCTGGCCATAATCCTTGGAAAGTCTTTTTTTTTGAAACTATCAGCCAGAGGCTCATTTCACTAAACTTGGATCCAGACTCGAAATGCCTTGCTCTTGGTATTCAGAGAATGTATGCTTTTTGGTTTGCTCTACCATGAATCTGCACACAACATACCTGCACAGATGCCCATGAAGCCACTTCTGTTGCTTTCAAGTGAAGTTGAACTAGAAGTGATTTACAGAGCCAGAGCCTTTAAGTGCCTTGTTTGCTGTTCATCCGCATTAGGTGATTAGCAGGCAAGATTGATTTGCAGCCCTCCAGCAATCTGCAGACTGGAAACTTGAGATTTTTCACAATGGAGGAAATTAATTTTGCCTGCTGCTGGATTATGTGACCCCAATTAATTAAGCTGTTTGTCTATTAGCTCAGTCATAATTGTTCAGTAGTCTTGGATAACTAGACGGCCACATCTTCACTGTGTAATATATCTATACAAGTGTTCACTTTCTTGTGCTTAATATATAAATTTACTGTAACTAAGCCTAAATTTAAAATAGATATTTGCACATGTTGGCCTCAGTCATTCTCTGTTGAATAGAAATGTTGGTTATTCTGCCCCACCACCTCATCCAATAGGTTATCAGTGTTGTCAAAGTTTGGTACAGGGAGGAGTGGCTTATGCACAGCACTCCTGACTCCCCAGGTTTATTTCTCAATGATGTGGGCACAGTCCTGTCCAAGCACATCTAACTCTCACTGCAAAAACTCCCGCATTGAAATCAGTGCCCTGAGCTCAGCAGGAGGCTGCAGCCTGGAAATACACAACTTCCCTCTGACTAAAAGCACTGGTCTTGGGACTGACAAGAAAGCCATTGTTATTTCCTCCACATCCTAATCTACAGGAGTCCACTGTGCAAAGCCCTGGTCTCACTCATTCAGAATTCTTGAAATCTGTAACAGAGCAATAGTTTTCCAACAATGTTTTTTCAGAGGAACACTAACATTTATTGGCAATTTCTCCTCATTAAAGATCAATAATAGAAAACGGCCTTCCCCCAAAACTGCCAGTAATTTCTTTACAACATGTAAATACAAGTAGAGTATCTTCTGGAGATGCCCTCTTTTCATGCAGAGTAATGATGATAGAAACGTATATAGCCAGGCCATTGGTCATTCTTGCTAGCATTATCTACACCAGGGGTGTCAAATACAAGGCCCAGGGGCCGGATGCAGCCAGCAGAAGCTGTTTATCCAGCCCTTGGGCTCTTTTAGCACCATCCAGGTGCCCCCTCCAATGATTTTTTTTACCTTGGAATGCCAGATGCAGGGGAGTGGCAATGGGATGCAGACATCTTTGTTGTCTTGCGTGCTCCTTGAGGCATCTGGTGGGCCACCATGAGATACAGGAAGCTGGACTAGATGGGCCTTTGGCCTGATCCAGCAGGACTCTTCTTATGTTCTTACCATCTGCTGCTCTCAGCTGCTAAGCTGGGCTGTCATTGCTGAAAGGGAAGCCAGCATGATGATTGGGCTCTCTCATATCTTGAAAATACAATCAAGATCTGCATATTTTATCTTCTGTCATTTGCAGCTAATGAGTTCCTGAGGGAAAAAAATGCCTATTTTTGTTCATGACCTGCTTAATAACATCACGTCCTGTTTAATAACATCACTTCCAGTCCTCAGCAGGCATCATAAATGCTATTAGGCCAGCTGTATTAAATGAATTTGAGACCCCTGATCTACACTGACTGGCCATGGCTCTCTATGATTGCAAGCATCTTTCCCAGACCTATCTGGAGATGTCAGGGATTGAAACTGGAACCTGCTGCATGCAATGTATATGCTCTGCACTGAGCTTGGGTCTGGCAAGAGCATCCCAAGAACTGAATGGGCACTTGAGAATCTTCCTCTGCAGTGCATAGTGCAGGTGCACAGATGCTTCTAGGCAGAGATGCAGATGTTGAAAGAACCTCCTTCAGAGAGAAAGTTAGAAACCCCTTGCCACAGAGAGGCAAGGACAGTAAAAATGCTGAAGATGGACTGATTTTTCATGACTTTTCAAAATTCCTTTCAATTGTAGCTTATACTGAAAAAAGAAACCACAGCCAACTTTCATAACTGCATCGTAATATAAACATCGTAATATAAACATTATGACAGAATACTGTATAACTAATCCCCCTCCCATGAGACTTGAGCACCCAGTCATTATTCTGAAGCCCTTGCCTCCCACCCACATTGTTCATCCATTTCATATTTATTTATTTTATTTATTTTAAAGATTTTTACCCCGCCTTTCTGCCTAAAAAGGCATTCAAGGCGGCAATACAAAAACAATTAAAAAACAGAATAAAAACATCATAATTTAAAAACAGTGATTAAAAACAATATAAAAATACAATATACCAATACAACTGTTATCCCCTGGATCGAGTACAAAAAAAAATAAAAAATACAAGAAATACAAGACCAGCCAGCCTGTCAGCAACTAAAAGCCTGTTTAAACAAGAAGGTCTTCAGTCCCCGCCGAAATACCGCCAACGAAGGAGCAGTTCTTAGCTCTAAGGGGAGGGTATTCCAAAGTTGGGGTGCCACCGCCGAGAAGGCTCTCCTGCTGGCCGCCACCCCTCTCACCTCTCCTGGTGGCGGCACAGTCAAAAGAGCCCCCCCAGATGACCTCAGAGTACGGGTCGGATTATATGGAAGGAGGCGGTCCCTCAAATACCCTGGGCCCGAGCCGTAAAGGGCTTTAAAGGTCAACACCAGCACTTTGAATTTGGCCCGGAACAGAACCGGCAGCCAGTGTAGTCGCCGAAGCAACGGCTCGACAGAGTCAAACCGCTGTGCCCCAGCAACCACCCGAGCAGCCGCGTTCTGTACTAGTTGTAATTTCCGGACCGTCTTCAAAGGCAGCCCCACGTAGAGCGCATTGCAATAATCTAACCTAGATGTCACTAGGGCGTGGGTCACTGTGGCCAGGTCCGCACAGCTCAGGTACGGTCGCAGCTGGCGGATCAGCCGAAGCTGAGCAAAGGCTCCCCTGGCCACCGCCGACACCTGAGACTCCAGGTGCAGCTGTGAATCCAGGAGAACCCCCAAGCTGCGGACCTGCTCCTTCAGAGGGAGTGCAACCCCATTCAGAGCAGGGCGATAATCCAATACCCGAGCTGTGGATTTCCGGACCAAGAGCACCTCTGTCTTATCCGGATTAAATTTCAGCTTGTTCGCCCGCATCCAGCCCCCAACTGCCTCCAGACAACGATTCAGGACCTCAACTGCCTCCTCAGAATCAGGGGGAAAGGAGAGATAGAGTTGGGTGTCATCAGCATATTGATGACACCCCACCCCAAACCCCCGGATGACCTCTCCCAGCGGCTTCATGTAGATGTTAAATAGCATGGGGGATAAGATAGACCCTTGCGGCACCCCAAACTTAAGAGGTCGAGGTGCCGAACAAGCGTCCCCCAGCACCACCTTCTGGGATCTGTCAGCCAGGAAGGAGCGGAACCACTGCAAAACAGTGCCTCCAAGCCCCAACCCAGCCAGCCGACCCAGAAGGACACCATGGTCGATGGTGTCGAAGGCCGCTGAGAGGTCCAGCAGGACTAACAGGGTCGCACTCCCCCTGACCATTCCTCGGCGTAGGTCATCCACCAAGGCGACCAAGGCAGTCTCCGTCCCGAACCCCGGCCTGAAGCCAGATTGGAATGGGTCCAGATAATCCGTTTCCTCCAGTACCCTCTGCAGCTGGGACGCCACCACCCGCTCAATCACCTTGCCCAGAAATGGGATATTTGAGACTGGCCGAAAGTTATTTAGATTAGTGGGATCCAGGGAGGGTTTCTTCAGGAGGGGGCGAACCATCACCCGCTTCAAAGCAGGCGGCAGCACCCCCTCCCTCAGAGATGAATTCACCACCCTCCCCGTCCACTCGGCCAGCCCTTCCCGGGCAGCTCTAAGTAGCCATGCTGGGCAAGGGTCAAGCGGGCAAGCAGCAGGTCTCACACTGCAGAGAATCCTGTCCACATCCTCAGGTTCAACAAGCTGAAAAGAATCCCAAATAATGGGATAGACAGGTTCCCCAGGGACATCACTAGAAATGCCCACAGTGGCGTCCAAGTGGCGCCGAATCTGATCGACCTTCTCTGCAAAGTGTTTCGCAAATTCGTCACAACGAGCCTCCGTGTGATCCTCCCCTCCAATAGGGGGGGGCAGATGTAGAAGGCTACGGACCACACGGAAAAGCTCAGCTGGACGATTCTCTGCAGAAGCGATGGTGGCAGAGAAGTGGGCTCTCTTAGCCGCCACCACCGCCCTAGAATATAATCTTAAGTGGGCTCTAGCCCGGGTACGGTCAGATTCGGCACGAGTCCTTCGCCACTGACGCTCTAGACGCCTGCCCTGCCGCTTCATCATTCGCAGCTCCTCAGAAAACCAAGGAGCCGCTCTGATTCTGCCACTGGGCAGGGGACGCTCGGGAGCGATCTCATCCAGGGCCCTGGCCATCTCCATATTCCATATGACCATGAAGGGAACTCTTTTGCATCTTAACCACACACTGGGTTCCTCCTGCCCTCCTGGTGAAGTCACATAGCTTTCAGCAGAACCCTTGGAGTTAATCATATGCTCAAGGGATTACTCACAAGAGAGCTTTCCTGTGTTTGCATCTTTGTTTACAGGATTTCAAGATAGCATAAAATCAAGAAGGTTTCTATGTCTGAAAAAGCGGCACTGATTGTTCTTCTCTATCTTCTCACTCGGCAGCTGTTGATTAGAATTGGGTGGTATTCAGAAAAAGGGCCCAATCTAGTTGTGTGCTCTAAAGGCAGGATAAAGTGGAAATGATGGGTGGTCCATTAGGGGAAAAAAAACCCCTCCAAAACCCAAATTCTGGTAGTATTTTCCTTTGGACCAATGAAAATTATACAACATTTTGAACAATTAGGTTCTGAGTTCTTCAGAACTCTTCATCAGAGTGGGTGGTAAGAAAGGGGGAAAGAAGAACAGAGCTGAGTCCGATGAAATGGCCCTCAAAGGTCTGCATTTTATGACAGTCTTAAGATGGAGTACATAGGAACAGTCCCACTGGATCAGGCCAAGGCCCATCTAGTGCAGCTTCTTGTATCTCACAGTGGCCCACCAGATGCCTCAGGGAGCACGCAAGCCACTTGCATCCTCCTGTCACTCGTCTGCATCTGGCTTTCTGAGTAACCTATTACCCCAGTGAAGACACCAGGCTATGCATTGGGTTTAGCTTTATTAAACACAGTAAAATAAAGTAAAGAAGAGTTACACAAAGAGGTGTTGATTAGCCATTGTGGAACTTGGATAGAGTTTGCTCAAGATGGGCATCTTGCAAGTTGGACAGGCAAGAACCATTGTGAGATTATTGCTGCCACCACCAAGGTCAGGGATAACTAGACAGAAGGAAGCTATTTTGGAAAAAGCAGCCCTTCCAGAAAAATGGAGAACCCCCCCCCCCAGAGGTGGATCTAAGGGGGGGGCAAATCTGTAAGTTTTGCAAG
>JAJKFI010000008.1:15437758-15477330 GCA_029204185.1 Lerista edwardsae
AAAAAAAATCCTGGCGTTCCATTAAAAGTCAGACACTAATGTAGCCTGGCTTGTAACTTTAGCTTCTGCAGGTACACACTGATTCTCCAGACATGACCTACTCACTTTTACCAAGGTAGTTTCTTGGAAAGAAAGTACAGGTAGATAATCCCTTATCCAGACATTCGAAATCCATACTGTTCTGAAATCCAGATATCTTTGTCCAAGATTGTTTTTAAAACTTTCCGTAGAAAGAAGGTCTGGTGCTCATTCCCACATACAGGCTGTGAGTTCTATTGTCAGCTCGATGGTGTATGCCATTGTTAAAAAATGTCGAAGAGGCCATTAGACACCCCAATGGGTAACAGTGAAAAGAGCAAGAGGAAGCGTTTCTCATTGTATTTATGCAATTATTCCAAAAATGCAGAAAAATCCAAAATCCGGACTCCTTCCCATCCCAAGCAATCCAGATAAGGGATAATCAACCTCTTCAATTATTTAGAGGTAATAAATCTTAATATTTAAGATTAAGCACTTTGAATGTTTCCCAAGAAGTCTTCAGCAAGATTATCAAAACTCCAACACATGATATATGAGTCTAGATGCCTTTGGCTGAAGACCAGCTGTAATGGACCGCAATCCTATGCACATGTAGAGTAAGCCCCACCAAACACCGAGGGACATACCTTGGAGCAGTGGCGCCTTTTACAGCTCCCAACCAAACGGTGTGAATGACCTCTCCCTCTCACCACCAGAGCCAGTCGGGGCGATGAAAACAACATGGAGGAAACAGCTCCGGCGGCAAAGGGGAGGGGCTGCTTACATGGCTTGAAAGACTGACAATTTTGCACCCCTCTGATTTCACCACTGCTTCTGAGTAAGCATGCATAGGATTGGGCAGTTATAGTGGCTAGTCCCAGGCAGTTAAAGCATGGCTAGTCCCCATAATGTCATAAACTTCCCCTTTCAATCTTCAGTCCACCTTTAAAAACTAATGCAGGCAGCCCACCTGAAGCATGGGACATGGGGGAAGATTGATGGTTGAGCCAGCATTCAGTTCATTGCTAGACACAGCTGTGGTTTTAGAAACAAATCCAGACACCTAGGCTCAGTGTTCTCTTGTTATTTTGACTTGATATTTATATTCATTTATATTCATTGCCCTAATGGGTTTTTCATGGTTTTCAACATGGTTTTTAAACCCCTCAAAGTATGGAGAGGTTGCAATCCAGCTTTTCCTTTCCAGTGTTGTAAAGTAACTGGTGTCCTAAATCACCAAATTGCATCTCTGAACGTTTGGACTCACGAGAGCTAATTGCCATTGAAAGAGACTCTGATATAAACAGAGCTATAAGAAGGGCATTAAATCTTTGCACTGGAATGGAAAATAATTGCTGATAATTGCATGGTAGAACAAAAGACATGAAAAGAGTGATACCTGGATAATGAGCCTGGCTGGAGAAACTGCAAGTATCTTGTGTTGAACGACAAGAAGTAACAGAAGACAGACAATACAAAAATAAAAGGTGTCAATTGACCTTTGATGGTATCCAGGAAGAATGCCCTGAACTGGGGATGGCCAAAAATTTGAGTGATAAAAAGGCTGTTTCCCAGCATAACCTGGAAGACGAGAACATCATCACCTTGGTTGTAAGCTGCTTTCAGTGTCTGCTCATCTCTGGCATCCTGGTCGTAAGAGAAAAATGCCATCACCACTTGCATTTCTTCATTCCGATAATCTGACTGGTTTCAGCTGAGATACTGAGTTGGTCAAAACCACTTAAATTATGATTCTTCATCCTGTCTTCCAAACCTCAGACTGCCTGTTCCAATTTGGTTACTTTGTCCTCCTGTGTCTTTTTGTACAAGTAAAGGTGATTTGCCCGATACTGCTTCACCCAGAAACAATCATGCCAAGCACAGAGCCTTTTGTTTCAAAACATGATTGCAGTGCCAAGCTCTGAAGCAACCTTGATCACTATCACCTCTGTTTCACTACACTTCCCTACGCCATCCTTCAAGCTAATTCCCATATCCTCCCATATCCATCTCGTGGCCTTTCACCATCCCATGGCCAGGAAGGCATGTAGGCACACTCACACCCATCATTTGTTCAGCCCTTTTCTCTGTTGTCCTTCAAATGCTTCAACAAGACCCAGCTCTTTCATGAAATGTTGCACTTCACCCTGAGTCTTTCATAAGCCATCCTTGGTTGGGGCCCAATCCAATGGGCCTTACCGTGGGTGATACGCTTGTACCACCCGGGCAAATATTGCACAAGGAGCCGTAAAGTGCTGGGGTGGCACCATGGCCATCTTTGCCCATCTGTAAGCCTCCCACTCAGCAATGGCTCTACTCAGACCTGTGCCAGCAATTCCTCTGGCTCAAGTACAAACAGACAACGGGGACAGGGAGGCTTGAAAAAGGGGATAGGACCTGGAATGCACCATTGCCACTGGATCCACCCCTTCTGCAGCCCCCCCCCCACTGCTCTGGCAGGTGATGGACAGTCTGGCAGTGGTCAGGGAGCCTTCTGCCTCCTGCAGACAGGGCAGTAGAGATATTCTCACTATTCTAATCAGTCACGGATCTAGGGGGGGCAACAGGGGCACGAGCCCTGGGCGCCATCTTGGGTGAGGGTGCCGTAACCATGGCGCGCCCCACCCCAAAATGGCGCCCGCGGCCGGTCCAGGCCCTGCGCCGCATTCTCCTCGCTCCGGCTGGCCTTAAAGTGACGCCCGGCGCCCCCTCCCCCTTCTCAAGGCAGGGGGCAGGGCACTGGGCGCCGCCGCAATCTGTTCGCTCTCACCAGCTTTAAAGGGCCGGTGAGAGTGAACAGAACGTTCTGTTGGCTCCCGCCTGCCCTTTAAAGCCAGCGAGAGCGAACAGAACACGGCACCCCGGCCGCGTTCTGTTGGCTCCCGCTGGCCTTAAAGGGCCGGCAGGAGCGAACAGAACGCGCTTCTTAGAGGGGGCGCGACGTCATGACGTCGCGCCCCTGGGGCGCATTTTCATTGGGCGCCATTTCTAGCAGATCCGCACCTGATTCTAATAAGTATAGTAAGAAAGTGAGAACTATAAAGATAAGACATTTTAGTCCTTGCTACAGGCATGCCCTGATACCCACTGATTTGGTAGCCACGGTTTCAGTTATCCATGGACACTGTGGATACTGGGACACTTATTTAAAAGATCAGGGAACATTAAACAAATCTATCTTTTTTTACTTCGTTTCAGTAAAACCACTGATGTTCCCCTATCTTTAAAAAGGTGCCCCAAGCACCCACATTTCAGGTTTCCATGAGTGTGTCCAGAATGGAATCCCAGAGGATACTGGGGCATGCCTGTAATGCAGCAATAACAAAGATGAAGCTATGCTCTTTTTTCTTTTCTGCTAAAAATAAATTAGACCCCCTTTAAACGTATTTGATTAAACCACTGCATCATGCTCTTTTTCATTAAATCATCAAGAGATACACCTGTTTTGTATCTCCTGAGTCATCTTCCTGTGTGACTCACTGAGACCGTAGATTTCCTCATTTTTTAAATACTTGTGTACATGGATAAGCTTGTGCCAAGATGAGAGATAGATTATCCCAAACCTGAGCTCCAAACACCTCTGCTCACTGGGAAAGATTGTATCTCAAGCCAGACCTGAACTTTCCTGACCTACTTGCTAAGAAATGTGTACAGTCTTCTCAAGTGACGAAGTCACAGGGCGAGGGAAGAATTTTACGTTGTTATTTCAGGTTGCTGAAACTGGGTTTCACCCAGACGGGGAAAAAAATTGCTTAACTCACAGTTACTATGAGAATGATTGTGGAATGATGATGTTGATATAGCAAGTCCCTGTACAGAAAGCAGAGATGTGTATGTTGCAAAATCAAAGACAAGCACAAAAGTGTGGCATTATTGTAATTTGATTACCATGTTTGTGTACATTTCTTATCAGGTCCTTTATTGCACCTGGAAAATTTGCTTTTCTTCAAATGTGAAAACATGGAAAACATGGATGTGAGCAGTGGTGTCATCCAAATGATTTAGGAACAGGTACTCACTTTTGATTGGCACTTGTCGGGGCCCGCCCACCGGAAGTGACATCATAAGCCGGAAGTGATGTCATGATTGTTGCCGTGGATGTGATCATGTTTGTAATAACTTCAGCTTGTGGTTAGTGTTGATTTAACTTCTATTGCTTTGCTTTCTAGAGATGTGTATATACATATTTTGCTTCAACTGTTCCCTGGTTAAATAGTAGGGGCCAGCTTCGAGTGGGCAGGGCCAGCTCAACTTCTAGGAACCGGTACTTGCGTAGTGGTGCGTAGTGGGTGCATGACATCACTGGATGTGAGGCATACAAAAAAGATCCCATAAAAGAGAGCCAACTTTAATAGCGTTTCCTGAAGTTTGTTAGTGTGAATGAAAGGCAGCGCCATCCTAACCCTCCCGCCTTAGGGCCAACATCTGTCCACTGCGGCAGCCCCGCACTGTTGCAAAGGTGCCATAAGGCACATTTGCACCAGCACAAGAATTGCGGGGCCGATGCAGAGAGCAGCATTGGCCCAGCACCACCGGCAGGACTGCCAAATATGTCGATCCCCTGCCAGCCACATCCAGCAGTGCGCAGCTATTTCAAGGTGGGGGAAAGTGGGAGGAAGGTGGAGGGAGGGTGGGACGGGCTGCGGGAGGGGCGGCCTGGGGAGGGGGTAGAGCCAGGATCTGGTCGTTAGGCCAGATCCCAACTCCCATCCTTGGGCTGCGCAGCCCCAATGTGGGCTGTGGCAGGGTGCTCGGACTTGTGCCTGCTAAAAAGTGGGCACAGATTTGAGGAGCCCCATCAGGCCAGCTGGGACTTACCCCGGGGCAAGGGGGAACAATTCCCATGCCCTGTGGATGAGCTCCAGTGCAGTCCTCCTTGCATTAGGATGCAGCACACGCCCGCCTGCTCCTGCACAAGTTAGGAATGTGCTCTCAAGATTCTTGGTTAGCCGAAACATGGAGAAACAGTTACTTTGGGCTATAGCAGGGGTAGCCAACCCAGTGCCACTAGTGGCTCACAGGTACTTTCTAAGTGGCACATGCCGAGTTGCCATATATTTTTGAAAAACATTTAAATCATAACAAAGATAGTACCACAGCAGTTTATGAGTTGCTTGATTTCCTTGCTACTCCTTGCACAGTTTCCTCCTCAAGTACTCCTCCTCAAGTTTCTAAGTGCAGTGGCTCTCAAACGTTTTAGCACCGGGACCCATTTTTTAGAATGGGAATCTGTCTGGAACCCATCAGAGGTGATGCCATGCCCGCAAGCCCTGTCATTGTGATGCCAGAGCCTGCTGCTTTCCTGAGAACGCAGCAATAAGTTGGCTCATTTCTCAGCCATTTTCCAGTAGCAAAGGGAACCAGAAAGAAAAAAAGCCTATTTACAACCTTGACACAAGCAAAACACCCTCACAGCCCTCTTCCTTTCCAGCATCCCCATATTTTCAACACGGCTGATCTAGGTGCTTTGCGACCCACCTGAAATTGGTTTGTGATCCACAGGTGAGTGCAGACCCACAGTTTGGGAACCACTGTGGGCATTGTAGTGGGCATTCTCAGGGCAGCCACACCTACTCTGCTTGATTTGCTCTAGTTTTATGGACTTTGGAACAGGCCCTTCAGGGTAAGACTAAAGGCCCATGCAGGCCACCTTTCCAGCCTCATCAGCAGCCAGCCAAGTGTCTTTGGTAAGCCCCAAATAGAAAACAGCACTCCCTTGTTTCTTGCTCTCTACCTTCTGGCACTCTGAGTGATACTGCCCTTGAACCTGGAGGCTCTGTTTAGCTATTGTGGTAATTGCTAAAAGCCATGTTGAGTGACATGTTCAAAATTCTCTACATAAAAAGTGGCACATGGCGTGCTGCGGGTTGGCCACCCCTGGGCTACAGCTGCTACAGCTGCTAGATGCAGCTTCCAACCTGCATCTCTGTGTGGCATTAAACAGATATATGCAATGTACAGAAAGTCTAAAATCTAGGCTAGCATCATGTGAGGCGCATAGTCTAAGACCAAGACCCCTCGTGATTTCAGTTACAAGCTTGATGCTATGTGACATTATGCTATGCACATTATGCTATGTGAATTGTACCAGTATGCTCAATCCATGCTGTGGATTGTGACAGTCTTCAAGAATGGCTGATCTGCTTTGATGTCATAGTTATCCTGACTGCCATTGGCTTAAATGCTTTGAAGTCATGGAAGGGATTGGGCAGCCTAATAGGCAGCTGAGTGCTAAGTAGGGCTTGGAAGCTCTGGAATTTCACAGCCAATTAACAACTTTTTGTTCATTTAAACGATGTAAGTATTGTCTATAATCCATAGGATTTTGAATTACAGTACACAACAAATTGACCCAGCAGTTCTGGAAATATTAAATGGAAAACTTTTGATCACAACACTTGGTGCTTGCTTTATTTATTGATTTATCTTCTACGTTCCTATCCTGCCTTCTCTTTGGTAGCAGGATAGCCAAAGTAGCTAACAAATAGATTTGCCCATGGCAAATTGGAGATTTAAATATCCAATTAAAACAGACATTGGGCGCAATCCTAAACTGAGTTAGGCCAGCATAAGCTAAGCCAGCAAAGTTTGGCCAGCACAAGGGACACCGTAAAGTATGTTTGGACCAATCTCGGAGTCAGAGAGGCCAGCACACAGATGTGAACCATCCTCCCTGACTCTGAGAGTAGTCCAAACATGCTTTATGGTGGCCTTGGTGCTGGCCAAACTTTGCTGGCTTAGTTTATGCCGGCCTAACTCCAGTTTAGGATTGCGCTCACTGAAACAATTTGAAGAGCCGCGCAGAAATTCATGGCCACAGCCACCATCTATTACTTGGTGGGGAATAGGAAAAAAATTTAAAAAAATTGAAGGCAAGGCGGGGTGGTCTTGACAGGCAAAATATCTCCCTTGGCAGGCAACCCTATCACTTGGGAGCTGTCACAGAGAAGGCCCTGACTTGTGTGTAAATCAACCTGGCCTTAGACAGCAGTGGCATACAGAGCAGGTTCCCAGCCATGGGCAAATCTTAATGGGTAGTCACAGTAAGTGGACCTTTAAGGTCTCAGAATCCAAACTATACAGGACCAATATCTTGAGTTGAACTTGGAAACAGGGAGCCAAGGAGGCTCACACAATATTGGCATTATATGAGCATTACTGAGAAGGTAACTTTCAGCTGTAGCTTTTTGAACCAGCTGTAGTTTCTGGATGCTTTTCAAGGGCTGCTCCATATAAAGGAAAACACTGCCGTCATTCACCTTGCCGGCCTATAATGATTTGTGAGAACCCATGTGATCCATGGAGTGTGGCTACAGTCCAGCACATGCATGCTTGAGCTTATGTAAGGATGCATTTATGCACACATAACTATATATTACAGTGTGGCCAGAGTGTCTGTCTTGTCCCTGTGCTCATGGTGTGAAAGCATTGCATGGCTTGCCCTCAATTCTCCATCTGAAAAATGGGAGTAGTCATGAAACTCACATGTTGTTTGGAAGATGCACAAGATTATGTAGGGGCTTGTGTTGTATAAATAATCATACTCCCAAACATCCAAACATAACTACATTGCAACCATGAATGATAGTTATCAGGATTGCTTCAGACCTTGGCAATGTAATCATTGTTTCAGACAGAAAGGCTCTGCTGCTAGTCTTATTACTTTCTTGGTTAATCAGTGTCCAGCAAATCTCCTTGAACAAAAAGATAAAAGAGGACACTTATTAAACGGTCAGGTAATACAGGCTGGGCAGGCTGTATCAGTACTGGAAGACAGGATGAAAAATCAGAATTGGATTGTTTCTGACCAGCAAGCAGCCCAATCCTAACCTGCGTTGGAGCAGGCAGGCAGGCAGGCAGGCTTGTGCAGCATTCTATGCGGGGAGGCAGCAGCAGGAGCTCACCAAGGGGAAAGCCCCAGGCAGCCCTATGGGACTTCTTGGATCTGCACCAGCAAAATTGCTGGCTGAGCATGCAGATCAAGCCCCTGTGGCCCAGGGATGGGGGTTAAGATCAGGCCCAACAGCCCAATCCATACTCCACTACCCTCCAAGGGCTAGCCCGCCCACAGGCCCGCCTGCTGTCTCCCTCTGCCCCATTCCACCCCCTGCCTTCTTCAACCCGCTTACTGGCTGGTCTCCATGGCATTCCTGGGTCAACGCAACTCCCTGCATTGGCCCGGTGCCCCTTCCTCTGCCGCAGACATGCCTTACAGCAAGTGACATGCCTCAGCCCAGCGCCTTATTTGGATTGTGCCCTCAGTGTCTCAGAGCTAGACAGATTATCAGAATAAAGAGAAGCAACGGGTTACGGCACTTTTCTCTTAAGGTAAAGCTGCCAAGTCGCTGTTCTGTCTGCTCCAGCCTCTGGAGACAGACAGAACTGACCAACAGAGGAAGCTGCATTATTCTGAGCCAGATCATTGGTACAACAAATTCAGTAGCAGCCAGTGAATAGTCGCAGGGTTGCAATGTCTCAGTCGGAAATGCAGCCTGAGAATCTGGAGGAGGGAGATCAGGAGGAGGGAGAGCGGTGCTCCTGCCCACACTGGAACTTTTGCTTTCTTGTGTCATGCAACGGTGGCAATTTATTAACGTCATGAGCTGCTTTGTGTGTGAACACCGGTTGAAAACTGGGCTACAAGGCTTCTTACTAAAGTTAAAGTTAAATCACTTACTAAGTAATTTAACTTGTGATACCTGGGATTGACCCACAGGCCTTCCACAGCCAAAGTGTGGGCCTCACCACTGAACAATGGCTCTTCCACAACTAAGGTTACTACTCTCTAATGCCGGACATCCACCCTGAGGATAAGGATGTTCTTTTACGAGACTGCAGTATTAAAACCTGAGAAAAATAAGGAATGCTGTAGTGGTCTGTTTTTCAAGATAAGGATCAGCAGGTCCTGTGGTCCAAAGTACAGATCTGGTCAAATGAACAGGGCTTTTCAACTTTGTTTTATTTTGGCAAGTAGCACTTCTTCCCGGGACAGCTGCTATGTGCAGGAGCAGGCAGCTCACCACAGACATACAATATTAAGCATGGGATGGATAAAGTGGATAGACTTTTCCCTTTCTCATAACATCAGAACCAGGGAATACCCACTTAAATTGAGTATTGAATGAGTTAGAACAGATAAAATAAAATACTTTTTTTTACTCAGTGGGTAATTAACCCATGGAATTCCTTGTCACAGGAGGTGGTGATGGCATCTGGCCTAGGTGCCTTTAACAATGGACTGGACAGATTCATGGAGGAAAAGTCCATCACACGCTCCAGGCAGTGATGGGTATGTGCAACCTCCTGGCTTTAGATGTAGGATATCTACAGGATATCTAAACCAGGAGGTTTTAGATGTAGGATATCTCAGGCCAGGTGCTAGGGAGAGGCAGCAGGATGTAGGCATCTTGTTGTGTTCTCCCTGAGGCACCTGGTAGGCCACTATGAGATACAGGAAGCTGGACTAGATGGGCCTTGGCCAAATCCAGCTGGGCTCTTCTTATGGTCTTATGCTCAACCTTCTCTCTTTTGAAGGGCAGACTACTCTAAGGGTGCAATCCTAACCAACTTTCCAGCACCAGAGCAACAGCAATGCAGCTCCCAGATAAGAGAACAAACATTCCCTTACCCTGAGGAGGCCTCTGTAACTACTACTCCACTGCAGGATGCAGCACATGCCCCACTGGCACAGCTATGTCACTGCTGAAAAGTTGGTTAGGGTTGTGCCCTAAATCACTTCACGGTCACACCTTAGTACACTGCTGCCCCAGTTATCTCCATTTCCTGTGGGAGGTAGGCCAAACACAGCAGTGCCATACCCCCAGTGGAGATGGGACTTCATACATACTTCATACATAAAATAATCTATATTATATGGTCAAGTACCACTGGCGGTAGATATAGAGATGTAACATTGCCAGAAATTCTAAAGCCATAGAATAAAACCTATTTTTAAAGAAAAAAAATGAAAATTTTGGGCAATTGATATGCAATAGTTATTTTCCTATCTATGCTAAACTGATTTTACTGCATATAACTCAGCCTATAACATTTTACTATTTGGCATACATATGAAATGTAAAAGTATAAGAAGCCTAACAGCCCGATCCTACAGTGCCTTGGCACCCAGGGGAACAGCAGTGCCGAAATGGCAAATCCTGTGGGTGCCGAGGCAGCCACTGGAATCTCCACAGGGTAAGGGAGCATTTGCTCCCTTACCCCAGGTAGCACGCAGCTGGTGGCAATGGGTCTCCTCAGCTCTGCGTCATTGTTATTGAGGAGACTCAAGGAGGCCTGTCTTAGGGCCTCTGAAAAGAATTTTATCAGGGGGTACTTAGTTTCATTCCTAAATGTGAAGGGGGCAAAACAGAGTAGGGAGATGGCAGCAGTTCCAATAGTCTTTAGAGCCCAGGTCTACCTGGCTTCCCAATGTCTACCTGCCTCCTCAGCATCGACAGTAATACGGAAAACCAAACACACTCCAAAATCTCGCCAAAACCTTTGGAAAGGTAGAAAATCATTGCATATATAGAAATCATTTTAAATATAGAAAATCATTGCAGAAAATTAGCATCCTTATATTTAGGCTCAGACTAGAATGGAAAGTGTTCTGTGTCGAACAAAACTTACTTCTGCAGCAGCCGTAGTTGCACAGCTGTGTACCTGAGCCCCTGTACTGTACACTGCATGGGAAGAGGATTCACAAGCCAAAAAGCTATTGTAGAACGCCAGTTTCCTCCCAGATTCGATACTATGTGAAAGGGAATTGTGTATGCATTCCTCTGCCTGCACATAGGGCTTGGGACAGCTTCCACCACCATGCATCCTTGGTGGCACCCCTGGCATCCCATGCGGGCAGGGAGACGGGATGAGAAAAGAAAATGTAAGGTCCCAGAAATGAGATCAGAAATGTAAGGAAATTTCTGGGGCCCACCCTTTGGCTCCTGGGCTTCCTTTTTGACCTTGGGCCTAGGTAGAAATTACCCCCTTGTGGCTTGTGGGCCCAGCTAGCCTAGATCAGTGACCTATGTCAGTGGAAATCCAGGGCGACCTCTGTACAGTTGCTGACCTTCAATTTGACCTATTTCAACTGTGTTAGATCAGACTTCAAAGCTTCCTGAGAAATATGGAATTTGTTTGCAATGAGTTCTCATTCTCCCCTTACATTTAATCCAGACTCATCAGAGCTTCTTTATATTGTATTCGGGTTTTTTTAAACTAATTTGTTTAGGAGACACAGTTGCAGCTGCTAAATCACTAAATCACTAGTAAGCCCTTTTAAAACACAGCTTACCAGAGGATCTCCTGAAATTCTTTCATTTAAAGCCCTCATGCATAACACCATCCCAGTTAACTGCTCTGCCTGAGATCCACATTATGATTAAGGGTTATTGCTTATATTGCAGAATACCGTGGATTACTTATCAGGAGTATCTCTATTTTTGCCAACTCACTGAGGGCTCAATCCTGAGCCTTCCAGCACAGGAGGTACAAGCAAATGGTGTTGCAAATGTGCCTTAAAGGCATGTTCAGCTCAGGCAGTAAGGGCTTACCAGCCATGCTGATCAAGCGCAGGACATAATGCTCAGAGGTAGTAACCCGGGACTAGCACATGGTCAGTCCACTGTCTCCGGCACTGTGCCAATTCTGGGCAGGGTGGGAGGTAATTACTGAGCAAGGGAGGGGCAGAGCAGGGGGACCTTCAACATCAGATCCTATCCTCTGCGTTGGGCCCAACACGGAGGGCCTCTTGTCTGTGCTGGCTAAATAGCGGGATCAGATGTGAGGAGACCCATTGGTGGGTCTCTGGGCTTACCCAGAGGAAAGGGACAAATATCCCCTTCTGCCACGTTGCCTTTGGTGGCTGGGATGCAGCGGTAGCTGATTGGCTACTGCTGTGCCTCTGGCGGCCAGGCAGCTCAGGATTGGGCGGTGACTCTCCAAAGCAAGGGCACAGCCCTTTTGGCTTTGTACATGCAAATAGCACATGATCCGTCCCTGTCAAAAGCTACTATAGCCTTCCCCATCCACATTAAGGTGCCTTTGTGCAATTCCCACACTGTGCTAATGGATGTGCAGCATTATGACTTGCTAATTCATTCCCCGTCAAAGTGAGACCTTCCTCCACACCTCCTTTTGGAGCACCCAGCAGCTGCTTCTTCCCCAGGATCTCACATGCCTCTCTCATCCTGTTTTTTTCCCCAGGATGACCTTGTGCTGGGGGTAAGCAGGCCTACACCAAGTAACGTTTCTTAGAACCAATTACAAAGAATATACGTGATGCAGGCTCAAATTCCGTTGCTTAAAACAAATTGTAACTTTGACCTCTGTTGATAACATTGCCATAGTTATTGGGAAGTATAAGTAGTAACTATGCCAACTGGTTTTAAAGTACCTAGCTTTTTCCATCCCAATTTAAACTTGAACATACTGGGATCTGGGCCATTAAACTCTGTTGAGAAGCTTGTTCTGCTCTGCTGAAGTTCAAAACAGCGTCCCTTCCAAAGGTGCACTTTTAACATTCCTGCGGGTTTCTTTACTTTGTTCGTCTCCACAGCTTTGTAAGGGTGCAATTCAGAATGTGCTATAAAGCATGTTTGCGCCACCTTGGGAGGCCGGCGCAGAGGCTCATGCTGGCAACCAGAAGCCGAACTAGAACACTGCACCAGTGACTTAGTGCTGGCCAGTGCAGGGGATGGGAGAGGGTGGCAGGAAGGTGGAATGGAGGTGGGGAAGGGGCATTTTGGGGCAGGGGAAGGGCAGACAGGGAGGCGGATCAGGTCTGGGAGCAAGGCAGGATTGGCTGTGGCAGAGTACACTGAGTCCTAGCCCCTGTCCCAAGCAGCCTTACATGGGCCACTCGGATTTGTACCTGCGAAATTGCTGGCACAGATTCAAGTAGCCCCATTGTGAAGCTCAACACAGGATAAGGGGTGGGGAAAAATCTCCTTACTTCAAGTTGCCCTGTAGCCACCTCCTAGCCTGTGCTGGATTCAGCACAAGCCTGTTCCAGCGCAGGTTAGGATTGGGCTGTTAGTTAAGCCTGTGTTTTCACATTGCAGAAACAAATGTAGACATAAAAATAGTAGATGACTATACTGGTTCTTTCAAAAATCTCCTATCCCTTCTTGACTAAAAAGTCAAGGAAGTAGACTGAACAGGATCCTTTTTGAGGATTTACGGAGGCAAGCCTGGAAAATATCATGGTGATATTTTCACCAGGTGAGAGAACTGGAGTTTTAATTTTGCAGCAGAAGCCTCCATGAGTGGTTATTAAGTTAGGTCTGTCCTTAGGAACTGAAGAATCCTAAGTCCAGATGGACAGAAATGGAGACAATCTTAGATAAACTGTGCATGAGTTTTTTTTCATCAACCTACATTTTTATACATTAGGCTTTTCCAGTGAGTTGTAAGCAATAAATAATGGAGTTATTTGAAGAGATCCTGTGTGTGCTGCTGTCCCAGCACATTTTAAACATCAACATCAACAGCATTGCATCCTTCTGCTTATACCCAAAGTCCAGTGGTGTCATTCAAATGATTTAGGAACAGGAACTCACTTTTGATTGGCACTTGTCGGGAACCCGGAACCAGCCACGGAGCCCATTAGGATCCGGAACGCCCGTTCTGGTCCGTTCCCCCTGAATGACATCACTGCCAAAGTCCCCTGCTTATAGTTTCCAAAGAGCTACAAAACTAGTTCCAAAAGTAGAAGGGAGCTCTAGATAGGGGTGCCATATTCCAACCCCACAAGTCTGGATAGCCTAATTTGTAGATCATGCCAATTGCATGGTAAACTATGCAAATCACTGGCCATATTATCCAGCTCTGTGTTCTCTGTGGTCTTCACCATTATCTCAAAATGCTGGAGCAGGATCAGAGGAAGCATATTTTAACCTGACCACTTGCTCCAGCCAGGATTTGCACATGCTTTCTTCTCAGATAGCCGCAAAGAATTATTGGGGAAGAGGCATAATACGCTTCTGTGTCCTGTCCCTGATTTTGTTGCTCTGGCAATACATAGCTCAGCATCTGCTCAATTAATGTGCGATGAAGTTCCAAGAACTGGGAGTCCTTGTTGTTCTCCCAAAGAAAACACACAAGTACAAACTGTAATACAAATTTACTGAAGATTTCCAATACATCTGTCAATTTTCACTACACTACAGCTTCTTCTGATCTTAGGAGAGTCCTTCACCGCGTAGTCCATAACCTGCCAAGCTCAAAGCAGACGGTTTCTGAACATGTGCAGAATATCTTTTTCTCTTTTTAAAAAAACCCTGGGGATGGCACATAAAGCCTGTCTCATAACCCAAATGAATGCATAATACCTTGTTCAGGATCCACCACAACAGAATAAGCATAACCAGTGACATAAGCCATAACCAGCTGGGCTTGCAGGCAGGATGAGTCTGTGTTAAAGGTAGAGAGTTACTAGATGCAAACTGGGACAGACTGCCTATATCTTTATCCATTGTATAGACAAGGGAATTGTTGCAGCTTTTGAAACCTTTCCATGATGAGCTGCACCTGCTCAAATTCCCTCTTCTATGCAATGATTAGAGGTATAGGCACTCTTATCTGTCCCAGTTTGCATCTAGTAACCCTAGTTACAGGCAATTTAAATCTGCTGATTTTTTTTCTGAGCAATTGTAAATTTCCTTTAGCACTGAACCTCAGTGTTCAGATGCAGAATGCCAGATGCAGAGGAGTGACAGCAAGATGCAGGTATCTTGTTGTCTTGTGTGCTTTCTGAGGGCACAATCCTAACCTGGAGTTAGGCCGGCACAAGTCCCCTGTGCCAGCCTAGGAGTATCACAAATGTGCCGTAAAGCATGTTTGCAATATTCTCTGAGTCAAGGAGGCCGGCACATGGACTTGTGCCAGCCTCCCTGACTCTGACAGTGTTGCAAATGTGCTTAACGGTGTGTTCGCAACACTCCTGGGCTGGCGCAAGGGATTTGTGTCAGCCTAACTCTGGGTTAGGATTGCACCCAAAGGCATCTGATGGGCCACTGGGAGATACAGGCAGGCAGACTAGATGGGCTCTTGGCCTGATCCAGTGGGGCTGTTCACATGTACCATAGTATTGAAAAATCTGCCTCCTGATGTCTCTGCAGCAGAGTAGCTTGGCAAACTCACAGCCCAATTCTAAGCAAGGCCGACATAGCAGAGCTGTACATAGCAGAGCAGCCCATTAGGAGGCAGAAGCATCAACATGTAGGACAAGGGGAGGTTTTCCCCTTGCACCTGCATAAGCCCCAGTCATCCCTATGGGCCTGCTCAGATCTGCGCCTGCTGTTTTGCAGGCGCAGATCAACGTGCGCAGGAGCGGTCCAAATTGGGGCCGCCTTGGCTGGGAACGGGCTTTAGGATTTGGTACTACTGCCGTCCTGTGTTACCGCCCCCGTTGCCGCCCACTACGCTGCCCAGTTACACCCCTGGCACGCCTCTGGAATGCCCTTGTGGAGGCCCTGCACTGACCGAGCACTGCCAGTGCTCAACCGGTGCAAGGGTAGTGCTGCTGACAGTTGCGGCAGCGCCCGAGCGTTGGCACTGCTGCTTGCGCTGGTCCAGCGCCATACCACCGATGCTGATGCGCTTGACAGCACGATTGCGACAGTGCTGGACCAGTGCAAGAGCGTAGTATGACGCAATGCAGGTATAGGATTGCACTCTCGGAAATTTAAAGCTTCAAAGAATGGGAGTTACTGCTGTGTACACATGTACATGATTATTGTGCAGCCTGCAAGACTTCTCTGTGGTATTACTTTCTATGAGATCAGGGCTCTCAAATCATAAGAGCATTAACTGCCAAACAGCAACAGCACCTGCCACTTTTCTGTTTTAACTGATGTCATTTACTCCCATTCATTTATTTCAGTACTAAATGAATGAATTTCATTCCCTTCATTTTCTGTTCCAATTATTTTCCTCCTCTTGTCCATTCATGTCATCAGCCCCGCCTGCTAAATGTTTCTTCTTTTGGCACCCTTTCCCCAACATCTTAGATTTGGTTTGACTGCTTTTATTAAATAAGCTTTTAATTACCAGTATTAAAGACAGCTTCTAAAATGCTGTTGCTACAAGCAAATCTGTGCTACAAGCCATTCAAATGTTGCTGCAACGTTAACAAGGCCTAGCAGACAATAAAGCCTAAATAAAATAATATCCAATGTCCTCCAAGGAAAGGGCAAGAATTTGTAGAGATGGTTAAAAAAAAAAAAAGTAAAAGAGCCTATCAGATACCAGATAAGTCACCCATCATTGAAATATTTCAAGCAACCAGTCACTGAAAGCCCCAAAGTGACTCTCACAAGAGACAGACAAAAGTAATTGAACTGAACACCCATTCACACACCCGGTAAAGAACAATACACTGAATCAACATCTGGTGTAGCACAGAGACTGTGAATCTGAGCTGTGAATCAGGATTCTCTAGTTTGAAGTTTCCCTCTGCTAGCAAATTAGGAGGTTGCCTTAGAAGAGCCACTCATCAGTGGCTCAGCCCCAGCTGAGTATCTGCAGCATAACATTTACTTACAGGGTGTGTGTGTGTGTGTGTGTGTGCGCGCGCGCGCAAGGATTGCATCAAGATGAAACATTTGAAGTTATTTGTATCCTTAAAAAGTGCAGTGCAAATGCAGTGTATTTCGTTATTCAGCTAGTGGGGACCAAAACTGTGAACTTAGACTGTTCACCGCCTACTGTACTGGGGGTGCGGGGTATAGAACAATGAAAGACAGTTCTAGCCATGGTCATATAGGCAGTCGTAGCCCAGTAATTCACAAACCTTTTAGCACCAGGAACCATGCTTTAGGGCGCAATCCTAAACAGCGCTGGATTAGCGAGGCCGGCCGGCCAGCACCAAATCCTGCACTGCTTAGGACGGGCTGGAGCCTCCCCGCAGCAAGGGAGCGTGCGAGCAGCGTCAGCTTCAAAGTTGGAGTGCCGACGCAGGGGTGCTGCTCGGGGCCAGCACACCGGTGCTCCACCCCTAGTGTCGACGCGATGACGTTGCATCAATGCAAGGGTCGTGCTAGGATTGTGCTGCCCAAATGATAATCTGTCCAGTACCCACCAGAAGTGATGTCATGGCCAAAAATGCCGACATGGTGACCCCAGAGCCTGCCACTTTCCTGAGAATGCAGTCATTGGATTATTTCTCAGCCACTTTTCAATAGCAAAGTGAATCAGAAAAAAGGCCTATTTACAACTTTTGACACAAGCAAAATAACCACTCCCTCCCTTTCCAGTTCCCCATCTTCCCAGATTTTCAATGATGGCTGCCCTAGGTGCTACATGACCCACCTGAAATTGGCTCATGATGACCCACTAGCGGGTCCTGACCCATAGCTTGAGAAACACTGCAATAGCCCTTAACGTCTTCCAAGCCGGGGCATACAGTACAGGGGGGGTGCAGTTAGACCGGGCAACAAGCTTTAGAGCTGGCAAAATGTTGAGTTTGATTCTAGTGGCCAAAATTATCAAAACCTTGGTGTGTATGAATGATGCCATCATGTTAAATATCATTGGAAAGGTAATTTAATGCAGAATGCAATGAAAAAATGTAATATATTTACTGCATCAAAAGTTATAGCCAAAAAAACAGAAAACAAAAATAACAATTGTCACGTAAAACTTATGGTTTGTTAAAACCGGGGGCACACTGCTGGGGGGAGGATGTGGATTCCCTCCATTTTTCACCTTTTTTTAAAGCCCAGGCATGCTGGTACTTCCAGAAGTAACGTCACTTCCTATTGTATCACTTCTGGGGCATCATTTTGCCCTTGGCACTGGGCTACATTTTCATTAGCTATACCACTGTTCTAAGCCAGATCAAAATAATAGAATCATAGAGTTGGAAGGAAACTACAAGGTCATCTAGTCCAACCCCCTGCCTATAGCAGGAAATCCTTCTAGAGCATCTCCAGCAGGTGCCTGTCAAGCCTCTGCTTGAAGGTCTCCAGTGAGGGAGACTCTACCACCTCCCTTGGCAATCTATTCCACTTTCGAACCGCCCTTACGGTCAAGGCCCACTCTTTATTTTTCTACTTGCTGGGTGGTTTTGTTTTTGTTTCTACTCAATGGCACTTTTAAAAGTGCTATTCCCCACCTGTAGTCCAAAATGATACAGCCCATTCTACCACCTCAGGCCTTAACACCTCATTCACACCTCAGTATATCGCATGAATAAACTAGACCTTAGCCGTGTAACCAACAGAATGTGTCAGGCACACCAGTACAGGACTGGTGTTTTACGTGGCACAACTACCTCTGCACCGTATAGGGGGCTAAGGATTTCAGAGCTATGAATTGTTACTGTTCTTAAAACATTTTTATGGTGTTCACTTTTCTCTCTTCCTTCTGTTTGTTGTAGCCAAATGAGCCTCAACATACCCAAGGATGTCACTTAATGATTTTATGGCGTTTCAATGAACTATGTATATGGCTAATGAGGAATGTTGTAGAAATTCCCTCTCTTCCTTTTAAGCATTCAACATCTGGTCTCTTCTTCCCCCTTTATTCCGCACTCCACTGCCTGACATGAGGCCCATTGTTTCAGGCTTGCCATCTGCCAAATTGTATACGCCTGAAGTACACATGCAAATTCTTGGACCCAAGATGTTGCTACTCAAGAATCAGCCCAAATATAATATTAGCCTGAGGACGAGGTGTGTGCTTGTGTGACTTGTGTGCTTGTCTTTTCCGAAAGACTTACAACGCTCGTAGCAGGTTAAGGAAGACAACTTATATTCAGATATCCTTGCTTATTTTCTCATTCAACAGCAGTCTTGGGATACACTTGCCAGTGTTTCTTACAAGTTATTGAAAGAATTTCAGTTTCAAATCCCTAATCAATGCTTGTGAGTTTTTTTTGGTTTTAGGGAAAGTTTCACTTTCTTCCTTGAGTCACTGACACATAACATGGCCTAGCTAACTGCGTAACATGGGACAGGATGAAGGTGGGAGCGCTCTCTCTCTCTCTCTCTCTCTCTCTCTCTCTCTCTCTCTCTCTCTCTCTCTCTCTGTGTGTGTGTGTGTGTGTGTGTGTGTGTGTGTGTTTCATTTTCAGGTTTTCCAATCAATACTATGCTGGAAATTGGTGTTGGATTGATTGCCATGGTGACAGAATATATTACCTCACAAAACAGGTACAGGGTGTTCGAAAAGTCACTCTGCACTTTTCATAAATAAATATACATAAGTGCACAGTGACTTTCCAAACACCCTGTACTATGGAAAAAAAAACCCCACACAAGCTTCCCCAAGCCCATCACAATGCTACACAAATTATACCTTTGCAGGGACTTGGAAGTGGCCCTGTGACAGACACATTCATTCTGTGCCTGTAAGCATTCCAACCAGGGTTAACAGCAGCTTGGGGGAGGGGACAACTTTTCCATTGGAAAATGGCATGTGTAGAAAAGGTTAACCTCTCTGCCTGACTTGGTCCCAAGTTCCAGTTGACCCACCAAGCCAAACATAGCCCATCAGCCTATATTCTAGCTTCCTAGAAAGCTCCTCCTCCTGAACTCTTATAGTCCCAAGTAGGTGTATTGAGTCGTGGTGTTCAGTTCAGTGGTCACAAGTTTTACACATCACTTCTCATGCTTCCAAGAATAATATATTTTCTTACTTAACCTGGTCACAGGACATGGTGGCAAATGGAAACAGGGTTAGCCCATCCATGAGGCAAACTGAGGCCATTGCCTCAGGCAGCAGATGGATTAAAAAATGCTTAAGAATGTAATTATTCTGTGGAACTTCTTGCCACAGGATGTGGGGATGCCTTTAAAAGGGGATTGGATAGATTTCTAGAAGAAAAGTCCATCACAGGTTACAAGCCATGATGGGTATGTGCAACCTCCTGGGTTTAGAAGTAGGTTATCTCAGAATGCCAGATACAACGGGGTAGCAACAAGATACAGGCATCTTGTTGTCTTATGTGCTCCCTGAGGCATCTGGTGGGCCACTGTGAGATACAGGAAGCAGATGGGCATTTGGTCTGATCCAGAGGGGCTCCTCTTATATGGTTCTCATCTCTGTTGGCCCACTTACTTCCACTTATTCTCTTCCCTGGACGAGAAAAGGAAGTGTTGACAGAGCAGAAGGGACCAGAAGGCCAAAGGTGTACTTTGGCTTGAAGCTGAGAAGGGCTGTGTACAGTTTTTTGCACTCTATAAGAGAAAAAAATTGAACTGATCTTGATATCATATCCAGACCTAACCACTGTGCCAAGTGAATGGCATCGCCAGAGTAATTGGAATACCTACAGGGAGTGGATAAAAATGATCACGATGGGGAAAAAAAGGGAAGATGACACATGCAGATCAGCTAAGGGGTGCTTAAAAGGAGGGGGCACCCTGAGCCTTCGCTTGCGGATACCGTGCACTGTGGCCAGGCAGCACTGTGCACTCCTACACTGTGAGCTCGGCACAGAGCTTCTCAGAATGCAGCCCAAAGGGGGGGGGGAACACAGCCTCTTGTAGCAATGGCAATTGTGCAGCTGAGCTTCATGGAAGTGGACATATCTGGGCGATCATCCCCCCTGATGGTGTCACCCCTGATGGTGGCAAGAGGCAAAACAAAGCAAAGGCACTGTAGGGGTGGGGGGATTTTGCCTCCACAGTGGGTGTAATCTTGATTGCACCAGTTGTGCACTACTTTAATTAGGAAAAAAACCTTCAATGGGTTTTCAATGGAAAATATATTCCTATTAAAATAGCAAGTGGGGCATGAGTGAGATCAATATATTGTGGGGCAAACTTCTAATCTCCCCACCCCCACAACTGCTACTGCAGTTCTTTTCTCCCAGGCGTGCTATTTACAACAAACAGAACACCGACTCACATTATGCATTCTGTAATGCCTCATTTGGCCCCATCAGATGATCGATGGAGAAAATATTTTACAACTGTCTTGTGTCAATCTTTAAGGGCACAATCCTATACTGCGCTGGAATGGCGAAGCCGGAAGGCCAACGCCATATCCAGTGCAGTATAGCTCTCGCCTGGAGCCTCCCTGCGGCAAGGGAGCGTTCTCTCACTTACCGTAGGGGAGGCTCCAGCCTCCCCTATGCACTCCTCGGATCATGGCCTCCTGAACAGGCTTAGGATGCAGCCATATGGCCACCTCCCGAGCCCGCCCATGTCCCGCTCCCAACCTCCCCCCCCCCCAATCCCCGTCCCGGAACAGTGCGGTTCCTCCCTTGTGCCGACTGGCTTCGGTCGGCTTGAGGAAGGCTCTCCGTTGGTGCTCTGAAGCCAACGCTACTCATAGCATTGGCTTCAGTGCCAATGCAGGGGTGCTGCTTGGCACCCTCGCTTCAACGCTAATGATGTAGCGCCGATGCATTGTTGCATCGGCGCTACATCCTTTACAGGATTGAGCTGCCCGTGTTGAAATATCCCTTTGGCTGAATAGAACATTGTGTGAATAACTTTTCAAAGAATGTTTCTGATGCTCTGATGTTTATGCTCTGTTTCTGATGCTCAATAACAGAAAATATACTAGCTACAAATGAATCAGAGAACTGACTCATTATATCCGAAAAGAGGAAGAGGTGCCAGCTATAGAATGGACCTTTAATTTGTTTTATTTTTTCAAAAAGGAGGCTGTCACAGTTGCAAAGGCATCTTGTTGCTAGTAACATTGTATAAGATCTTATCCTAGATAACATTTTTGTACATTGTAATAAAAGTGGTTATTAATAAAACAAACCACATGAAGTACCGGTAATACATATTCTACCATTCATACACTCTTATTTAGGCTGCAATAATTTGCACCCCCTTAGGAGTGAATATCATTGAGCTCAATGGGACTTACTTTTGAGTAAACATATCGATAGAATTGTGTTATAAGTCAGTTAAAACTCTTCCACTACATTCTAGGTTCTTCATAATAATTGAAGCTCGGTTTACATTTGATGATTATTAAAAAGTACAAAAATACTGTTCACCTTTGCTTTGGTCATCAGATGTCTGCTCATGGGCCATGCAGAACTTCAGTGAATTGCACAGAGGCTGGAGCCGCTTGCTTGGAATCTGGAAAATGGTGACAAGGAATTAGGAGTACTGTAAGCAACATGACAATTGGATGTCAGGTGCAAGGACCCAGGATTTGCTGGTGGGGAGGCTGCAGCTACTTCCCATGCACTTGGAGCAGGTAAGCCCCCCAGGGAGGTGAAGAGGGGGTTGAACAGGGGAGGGGAGGGATGGGCAGAATGGAGTGGTGACAGGGGCTGGAAGGAGGGCTGGCCAGGCCTGGGAGGGAGTGGGATTGGCAGCGGCAACATGGACTTGTGGCAGTGATTGAGGGCGCAATCCTAACCAACTTTCCAGCACCAGGGTAAGGTCAATGCATCTCCGACGTAAGGGAACAAACATTCCTTTACCTTGAGGAGTGACTCCTGCTCCACTGCAGGATGCAGCACATGCCCCACTGGCACAGCTATGTCAATGCTAAACGTCGGTTAGGGTTGCGCCATGAGTTGGTGCAAGTTCGAGTTGCCCCACAGCACCTCCTGGGGCTTACCCTGGGGCAAGGGGACAAATGGATGCTTACCCTGAGGAGACCACCAGCAGCCAAAAGTGCCCTGTGGGATGCAATGGAAGCCGTGTGGGCACCACTGCATCACTGCACAGGAATAGTAGTTAGGAGAGGCTGGGCTGCGTGACTGTCTCTTTTCCCTTCCATTAATAAGAGGAGTTCAGCAGGTGGGTGGATGAGGGATGGGGTTGCACCACAAGAGAAAAAAGTCCTTAACCTCTCATCCCAGGTGTCATTTAGCCCCAGGACAACTAAGAATTATTCAGGCTTTGCATGCCGGAATGGATAGATGACTGAGTGCAAAGTCACTGTAGCCAAAAAGACTTGTCAATATATGTTCAACAGATAGACTGACGGTCCAACTAACCTTTCCCCTCCTGCTGATGCAGCTGCACCAACATAGTGTAAATTGCATCCCACAGTGGGGGAGGTAGTAAGCCCTCTGCTTCCCCATAGATCTATTTGGACATGCCACAGCTCTTTGACTGGCACAACTGAGTGCCCCCAGGGAGGTAGATCAAGGCCAGGAAGGGGCATGGGATTTTGTCAGAGCCACTGCGGCTGATAACCACCTCCTTCCAATCCACAACACAACCCTCCCCATTTAGAGACATGCTATTGATAGGACATGTTACGCTAACTATGTTGAAAAGGATGAATAAGTTTTCCTTCTAATGAAACCAGGCGAGTGTGAGCTAATTTGCATATTACCTAGAGTGTGAAGGTAGATTGAGGTAGCAGAATTCAGAGTGCAGGTTGGGTGTGAGATTTTTGAATGCTCCCTTATGTTAAAATGTCCATCCATGTATTAAGCTAGCTCATCAGGGAGAGGGCTATGTTAAATTCTCCCCACCCATATGCTAGTTTACTACATGCAGATAAGATTTTGTTCTTATGGGAAAAATATTCAAAAATATGATTCCCTATAAAGTGGCCTTGTCTCAAATATTACCACCTTGTTATGCACAATGTACGGATCCTTACTATGTGATATGCAAAATTAATTTTTGTTTTTGTTTGAATTGTTTTCTCCCTGCCTCTTCAGTAGACAAACGCCACTATGACAGAATGTACGTCTTTCTGTTTATACACCTACACAGTGGTACTAAATTTGTGTCTCTGTGATTCACTCTGCCAAATAATTATGTGGACTAATGATACAGTTTCAGAGGCAAGAATGTCAAACATTTGAATTTCTGCATACAATGATCTATTCTCCCCAGATTAGTAGTATCTCCAAGCAGACAGCAAGAAAACAACACCCAAAGTGCAATCCTAACCTGGAGTTAGGCCGTTAGGCCAGCAAAGTTTGGCTGGCACCAGGGAAACCGTAAAGTATGTTTGGACTGCTCTCCAAGTCAGAGAGGCCAGCACACAGGTGTGCGCCATCCTCCCTGACTCTGAGAGTGGTCCAAAAGCGCTTTATGATGGCCCTTGTGCTGGCCAAATTTTGCTGGCCTAACTGTGCCGGCCTAACTCCAGGTTAGGACTGCGCTCCCAGTCTGGCCTAGCAACTCTAGACCAGAATGCATCAGGAACTGTGAAGAACTTACTCAAGGAAAAGGACTTGGGCTCTTTAGAACATGGGTCTGAATAGTCCTTTAATATACTGTACTGACAATTATTTCTTTCACAGATATTTGCTGTTTATACCTAGTATGTCAGGTTTAATTATTAGCTTCTTTAAAGTCACTAGGCATTCATCTGGCTGTCTATGGACTCTAGAGATAATGTGGTCCTTCTGGCACACCCAAAGGCTTGCACCTAAAGATATCCACTACAATGGCAAGCTACTCCCTGGCTTCTTCATTAATGCACTGTGTCTATAAGAGATAATGTAAATGGCTGGGAGTGAGCAGATGACAGAACTGTTTTCTTTGCCAGCTTTGGGAACTGCATTGTTTATCTTATTATTATCATCATCATCATCAGCTCAGGAGCTCCTTTTTGATACAATAGCAAAGACTGCATACATAATAATAACCCACTACACATCTAAGCTTATGTCAATTAGGGCATTTCATTGTTAGAGGAAACTGAAAGAGTCCTTACCTCATGCAAGGCCAAAACTGAGGTGGAAGGAAATATTAAGTAGGTGTGTGAGTTTCATGCAATCAGGATTCCATGTGCTAATGATATCCTTTATTAGACAGAAGGCCTAGCCCAGTGATAACCTATAATGAACCTAAACATTATAACCTAAACATTACAACACAGTGTAATGTTGCATAAGCACAGGGCAGTTCAAGGTGACTCCCATGAGTTTTTCACCCTATTGTATTAAATTGTATCGTACTCCCAGTATCAACACTTGATTTTCTTAGGTTGCTTCCTAGAATGTTAGGCTTTGTTCCTCTCTTTCTGCAGGTTTTATGCAAGATGTCAGTTTTCACCCAATTGCAGCTATCCATTCTATTTCCTACTTTCCCTTGATCAAGACCAGCTTTGTATCATTTTATAACTGTGATTGCCCTCCTGCCTCTTCATCTGCCCCAATGTCCTTCTTGTCCATTGATGTCACCCAATATCTCCTCCCGAGGTCTTCAATATTATGCCCACTCTCACTTCTTCCACAATATTCACATTTCTTTAGTTGCTAATTTAATAATGTCTTCCTTCATGTTTGCTTTTGATCTATGGAATGCTACGTGGGCTGCTGGCTATCAGCATAGGTGTGCAAGAACTGCCTCTTGCTGTCACTGTCGCTAGGCTGCAAATACAATTCTCTCTTATATACATTTGGCAGGGAAGAGCAGAAGTGATGCAGCAGGAGCAATTGTCAGGTAGTGGCAGGTAGATGGGCTCTTTAAGGTGGGTCTGATGTTCCAGGTTGAAGTGTGTTTTTTAAAGTTTGAGGTTTTTTAAAAACTAAATTCTGTTTCAAAGCACCAAATGACTTAAGAAAATACAACAATTTTGGGTCAATCCTAACCCACTTTCCAGCACTGGCATAGCTGTGCCAATGGGGCAGGTGCTGCATCCTGCAGTTGGGGGGCAGTCACAGAGGCCTCCTCAAGGTAAGGGAATGTTTGCTGCATTACCCCAGAGCTGCATTGCCCTTACCCTGGTGCTGGAAAGTTGGTTAGGATTGCAACCCTAATGTAAAATATTCAATCTTTAAAATATTATATATACTAGCTTTTTGTTACCTGGCGTTGCCCGGGTAACAAAATGATCTTCCAGAGTTTGAGTTTTGCACCCATTCTCGCCCCCCACGCCGACGGGGGCCGAACCCGGACTCCAAACCGCGTTTACTCAACGCCAATTTCGCCCGTTTTTGGCCATTTTCACTTTGGGGGCCCTGTGCACCCCCACCCCCGGGGATGCTGGGGGGCCCTGACCCCCGCAGTGTTTGTCACCAGGCCGCAAGGCACACGCATGCCAAGTTTCGTGTCGATCGGTCCAGGCGTTCCAGCAGGGCATGGCGGACGTAGTGTTTCGCACCCCTTCTTGCCCCCCACATCAAGGGGGGGCCAAACCCAGACTCCAACTGCATCGGGAGCGTTGCCGCTCGACCCAGCGACCCCGGAAACTACGGATTCTACGCCGATTTTGGCCATTTTTGTCCGTTTTCATGCAGGGACCCCCGCGTACCCCCACCCCTTGGGGCGCCAGGTGGTCTGCGCCCCGCAGTGTTTGTTGCCAGGCCGCAAGGCACACGCATGCCAAGATCGGTCCAGGCGTTCCAGCAGGGCATGGTGGACGTAGTGTTTCACACTCCTTCTCGCCCCCCACATCAAGGAGGGGGCAAACCCAGACTCCAACTGCATCGGGAGCGTCACCAGTTGTCTCAGTGACCCTGGAAACTATGGACTTGACGCCGATTTCGGCCGTTTTCGGCCATCTTCACGCGGGGACCCCCGCGTACCCCCACCCCTGGGGGTGCTAGGGGCCCCCGACCCCCGCAGTGTTTGTGGCCAGGCTGCTAGGCTTCCGCATGCTGAGTTTGGTGCCAATCAGTCCAGGCGTCACAGCGGGGCATGGCGAACGTTTAGTTTCGCACCCCTTCTTGCCCCCCACGTCGGGGGGGCTGAACCCAGACTCCAACGGCATCGGGAGCATCGCCGCTCATCTTGGCGACCCCGGAAACTGTGGATTTGACGCTGGTTTCAGCCGTTTTTGACCGTTTTCACGTGGGGACCCCCGCATACCCCCACCCCTGGGGGTGCTAGGGGCCCCCGACCCCCGCAGTGTTTGTTGCCAGGCCACAAGGTGTATGCGTGCCGAGTTTCGTGCCGATCGCTCCAAGCGTTGCGGAGCCTATGCATAACACACACACACACACACACACACACACACACAAACATACGCACGCTCTTCTTTATATATATACATTACAATGCTTAGGGTCTATAAAGGTCTTAATCTGACCCTTATACAGGTGTTTCCAACCACTTTTAAACATCTATTCCCTAGTTGACATGAATCTCTCAACCTTCATTAGCTTCAACAGAATAGAGCATACAGGTTATCTAATGCAAATATATCTAATTCACATACACTATTTTAATCACAGTATGTAGATTTTCCGAGGACAGAATTTGGAGATCTTTCGTTCACTGTTCCCAGCCACTATTCAGAGGTTAATGCCCTCTGAGTGTATTGTCTTGTACTTCACCCATGCTCTCTGAACAAACTTAGCCAACAAACCCAGCCAGCTTACAGACGGCTGCATGATTCAAAGTGAGGAAAAGTGCAGCCGACAGGTTCAGTTTAAGCTTGTCATTGCTGGACAGCTTATAGCAATCAAAGCTGGCACACAGTAAAGTGGTGCTCTTTGGCTCAGGATGAAGCTGAGCATTCAAAAACCAAAGACAAAACAGATTCTTAAAAGAAGTGTACACATTTAAAAAAGAAATACGTTCTTCACTGGTGATTCTCCAGAGTGACAAGGGACAAGCTGCTGTCTGGGCCAGAAAGGCAGGCATGTGTCTGAGAACAGGAAAGTCTAGAGTCAAAATCAGACAGATAGCTCAATAAAACAGAGATCCACATCAAGGGAGCAGACGGTAAGAGGCTGAGGAAGAAGCCAAAGATTGGAGCAAGAACAATGCGTGCAGCAAATTAGGTAGCTATGGCATTACTCAGTCACTTCCCATTTCGTACTGTAACTATACATGTTTCCGCATGGCCAATGATAATGCAGAGAGGGTTCATTATCTCCACCACATGGACTGATTGGGTATCTACAAACCATTCTTGAAGCTGAATCTACCTCTGCACTTTACTGTGCTGCAACTGTTAAAATGAGAGTGCAATCCTAATCTGGAGTGTGTGCCAGCCTCCCTACTCCAAGAGTAGTGCAAATGCGTTTTATGATATGTTTGCAACACTCCTAATTCCAGGTTAGGATTGCACCCTGAGACTGTCCATGTTGCCTCGTCTTCCTGCATTTATAATGTTCCCTTAGGGTTGCCAACAGTTCAAGATTGACTCAGAGCACTGCTGGCCCAACCATGAGGTGAGGAGGTGAATCAGATTGCATCACCAGCAGATTGTGAGGAGACCAAGGGGGTGATGAATTTGGGGTGCACCTCACGGCAGGTCTGTGGGTGCCTCTCTCCAACCTGCTGCTGACACAAGCTGCAATGCTCCACTTCATGCTCATGGCAAGCGAGAAGCGGATCATGCCTTTCCTTGCTTTGCTCCCAGCACAGTTTCCTTAAGACCAGAAATGCAGGACTTTGGGGTTTATTCACAGGGACAAAGTGCACCATCACTTTAAATAAAACTGGATGATGAAACTATGCCTGAAACATGGTAAAGAGCTTTCCCCTCCCCTTTTTGACAGTGGTGAGGCAGAGGCAGCTGCTGCAGTGTTGGCATAAAGCTCCAGGTTACACTGCCCCTGGCTTGGAGTCTGAGCAATCCTGGAGAATTTGATGGAATGTTCAGGAATTTCCAACATTCTATCATATTGGAGGTATATCCCCAAGAAAGGGAGGTAGTGTATTGGAAAAGGCAGGAGATACCCCGAGGAGATAGGGAATGGTATCAGCAATGGCCCCTTGTTCCAGACTATCCAGGGATTACAGGGTCAGAGGCGAATCTAGGGTATGGCACCACAGGGCATGAGCCCTGGGGCGCCATAAGGTGGGGGGGCTGTTGGCATGGTGCCCCGCCCCCCGCCCGCAAATTTGCACCCCCCACACCCCGAGCCGGGAGACGCGCTGGCGACTCCCCTCCTGGCCTGCCACTGGGGCGCTTTAAGCACTCGAGTGGCAGCCCGGGGAAGGAAGCCGCCACTGCGCCCCCTGAGCCAGGAGGCACGCTGGCAGCTCCCCTCCGTTCCAGCAGAACAAGGAGGCGGGGCTTGGCTTCTGCCCGCCATGGCAGACAGAAGCCACACCCCGCAACATCATGACGTCGCGTGCCCTGGGCGCGGTTTCGCCCAGGTACACGCCTGTACAGGGTTAACCCCCAAGGTATTTGCAAGCATTGGGAGCATAGCTGTAGGCTGATGAGGCCCCTGGCAATGAAGGGAGGTTAGCACAGGTGCAGAAGGGTGTGGCAGATGTTAGAGCCTGCCTAGCAACAAACACCGATTGGCTGGCCTCAGTATAAAGTTGGAGGCAGGAGCTACAGTGAAGCTCTTGGGTTGGTGTTGGAAGGGAGGATCTTGGTAGGTGTTGGATGAAGGCACCAGGTAGGTAGATGCTGGATGGATTGTGAAAGGAAGGGTGATTAGCACCAGGTAGGTGTAGGAAGGAAGGTGGCTGGCTGGCTGGCTGGCTGGCTGGCTGGCTAGACCGCCTGCCTGCAGGACTGTTGGTCGGACTGATGGATGGAAAGGACTGGATAAATTAAGCTTATTGTGGGGAATAACTGTGGGGATCAATTGTATGGCTGCCACGCCCCTAGATCCACCAAGTGGAGGAGGCAGTTGTGGCTTAGGCAAGCTGACTGCCTATTGTTTGTTGCTGGGGTTTGTTGGTAATACTTAGGGTAGTTAAGAGGGTAGTTTGGAGCTAAGCCAGTGATGAGTGCAGTCTGGAAGAGGCTAGCCAGCCCGTGATTCCAAACAAAGCTGCTGGAAGAGAGTAGGCTCAGTGGGTGAATGAACCCCCTCCCTCTTGCCTATCTCTGAGGCTGCTCTGAACAGGTGGCCACACTTGGTGCTCTATGCAAGACATTTGAATTTCAGCCAATCCATCATAACCTGCTCTTGGACTCCAAACTGAGCTGTGTTTCTGGAAAAACAATTTTTTTATATTTTACAACCACTCACAATTGTACCTAATGACTTGTTCAACTGGTTCAAAATAAAATACGGCTGATCTTTTATTTAACATAATCTCTCCCCCCTCCCCAGCTTTTATATTATTTGCCATTTTATAACCACAGGCTACAATTAATGTAGATTTCATAGCTGAAGGAGAGACTGAAGTGTCTTAATAATATGTAATAATGTATCCCAGATATTCATCTAATAATAGTTGAAATTTATAGTAAAAGGTTTTTGAGATGAATACAGAAAAGCAGTGGCGTTTCTACAGGGAGGGCAAAGCTCTAAGTGTTGCAAGAAACCTTACCCTGTCATGTAAATCCCTCCTCTCCCTTGCTGCTGTAGCCAGTAAGCAATGCCAAGATGTTGCTGTTCCCTGTGAGGATTGGCTAAAACGGTGCAGGAGAGGAATGATTTCCACTGCAAGGTAAGGCTTCTTGCAAAACTTAGAGCTTTGCCCTCCCTGTAGAAACGCCTCTGCAGAAAAGCTCAAAACTATGCAGGCCAACTCCTAATGGCTTATAACTATCGAAGAGAAATGCTAACATGATATGCTAACACCCACACGAAATGTAGCCATTATAACAGATGAATTAATATGTGAAACACCTTTCCCTAAACCCTTATTTAAATAAATGATTAAATAAAAAATGATAAAATAAATACTTATTTAAAAAACATTGTTCTTCTTCTGAATATTTTTGGCCAGTTTTCCACTTGACAGGAAATGTCATGAAATGTGTATCCACAAATGAACTCTTGGAATCTGCATTGTCAACTGGTATACTGGGCATTTTAATGCAAATTAATGTTCTTTTGGTTATTGAGGGATCATCAACCCAGCTGCGGTTTACAAGCACACATTATTAGTTATAGAGGCTTGCATTTGTATCTGCTCTGGCAGGAAGAGGTACAGCATAGGCAGTAAGTTGAAAAACAAGGACGTGCAGTGCACAGTTCTATGTGTGTTTACTTGCAGGCAAGTCCTCCTTATGTTCAATTGTGCTGACTCCCAAGTAAGTGAGCAGAGGATAATTTCAGCCTTAAGGAACTAAAGAGAAGAGACATGAAGGGCTGAGACAGACAAAATTGGATAGTGGATACTGAATCAGTGGATACTGGGGCATGCCTGTAATTAAAAGTCAGAATCAGCTGCAAAAGCCTGCAGAGTACACCTTTAAAACCCAACCTGCAGATCCATAGCAGCAGAGCATCTCATCAAAACCCTTCTGCTTTGAATTCTTCAATGAGCAAGGACTACCTGGCATTCAGCACTGCAGTCGCATGCTGATACTGCTTCTTGCTGTTTCCCATTACATGGTGCCAACACTGCAGCCAACCCTTAGGGCCCTGTGTCAAAAGAATGTCCCCTATCCCAAAAGAATAAAGCCTGCGGACACCCTACAGTCATACAGAGTACACTTGGGCTTCATTCTTCTGCTTTGTCTCTGCTTTTCCATTAAACATGCTTAAGCCTATAAGGTCACATACACAGCAGGAAGTGTCTGAGTAATGCCATAGCTAACTAGCTTGCTGCAACAGGCCCCAGTATGCACACTTTGTTCCTGTTCCAACATCTTTTTCCTCCCAGCTTCCTCCTTAGTCTTTGCTGTTCTCCTCCAGAGTGGATCTCCTGCTGCTTTACTGATATGACTGCTGGATTTCAATTTTAGATTCTCTCTGTACTCAGGTACATTTCTGCCCCACCCTCCAAACTCAACGGGAGCACTGCTCCAGGCAGCTCTGAGGCCCTGTGTGCGGCCTCGGCAGGCCTCAGAATTGCCATTTAATCCAAAAAACACAGCTTCCATTTTTTTTTTTGGCGCAACTGGATGTTGTTTCTTTAATGCCTTATAAGGCAACTGGAAATTTTTGTTGTTGTTTTTTGCTTAAACAGCTATTCTGAGGCCTGCTGAGGCTGTCTGCGTCCATACGCATCCACGTGCGGCTTAGTCAGGCCTCAGAAGAGCCTCCAGAGGCTTCAGATCAAAGAGGCTTGAAGCCTCTTGGAGGCTTCAGGTTGAGCTGAATTTGAAATTTCAGTTGAGCTGAAAACCGTGGATAATAAGGCTCAACCTGTAACAGCTTTTGAAAAGTCACCAGCAATGCAAGGAGGCATAGAATTCTTTCAGAACAGTACAGGCAGCCCAATCCTAAGCAGCGCCAGCCTAAGCAGGCGCAGCAGGGCTACATCCTAAAGCCATTAGGAGGCAGCAACTGGGCAGGGCAAGGGGAGGTTTCCCCCTTGCACTCAGGTAAGCCCTACCCAGACATTGTATAGGGTTACCAGATACAAACAGGGACAGAGTGCCTATCTATCTATAAAAAAGGACGTGTGTGTGTGTGTGTGTTCCGCATAGGCTCTGCAACGCCTGGACCGATCGACACAAAACTTGGCACACATACACCTTGCAGCCTGGCAACAAACACTACGGGGGTCAGACCCCCCCTAGTGCCCCTGGGAGTGGGGGTGCGCAGGGGGCCCCACGTGAAGATGGCTGAAATCGGCGTTGAGTCCGTAGTTTCCGGGGTCGCCGAGATGAGTGGCGATGCTCCCGATGCCGTTGGAATCCGGGTTCAGCCCCCCCTGGCATGGGGGGCCAGAAGGGGTGCGAGACAAAACGCCCGCCATGCCCTGCTGGAACGCCTGAAGCAACGCGCACCAAACCCAGCACACACGTGCCTTGAGGCCTGGCAACCAACGCTGTGGGGGTCAGGCCCCCCTGGCACCCCCAGGGGTGGGGGTGCACAGGGCCCCCACATGAAAATGGTCAAAAACGGCATTGAATCCATAGTTTCCGGGGTTGCCGAGGCGAGCGACGACGCTCCCGACGCTGTTGGAGTCCGGGTTTGGCCCCTGTCAGCGTGGAGGGGTGAGAAGGAGTGCAAAACTCATAAACTCTGGAAGATCATTTTGTTACCTGGGCAACACCGGGTAACAAAAAGCTAGTACCTCTATATAGAAGAGGGAATTTGGGCGGGTGCAGCTCATCATGGAGGGGTTTCAAAAGCTGCCCCTGTCAAAATTTTCTCTACTATACAATGGTTAAAGGTATAGACATTCTATTCCCATTTGTTTCTGATGACCCTACTCTTATTGACTATGAGCTCTGTCTTATAAATAACCATAGTTCAATCCAAATTAAAACAATGCCTAGAGCAAGTTGCACATATAAGTTTGACAAGCTAACCAACACTTTTTATCTAACAGCCCAGCCCTATGCAGGTCTATTCAAAAGTAAATCTCATTGTGCTCAATGGGGCCTACTACTCCCAGGAAAGTGTGCATAGGATTGTAGTTCTAGTTGTTCTTTGTCTCTACAGCTAGAGCTACAGTTGGCAATTTGGTTTGGGGGCCTAAAAAACAACAACAAAGTGCACCATGGAAACAATGACAAGGTTGGTGTACTGTAGAGTTTTTGGAGTAGGTACCATTGTAGTAGTGGTAATCACTGCTACACATAAGGAGTCAAGGGGGAGATGGAAGAGAAAGAAGTTTGACGAGGGTGGGGTGGGTGGAAGAGACAAAATGATGAATGCCACTGGAGCCAGCAAGCGAAAGAAAAGGGTGAAGGGGAGCAACCAGTAAACTGGAGAGAAGGGGAAACAAACATGGGAAATAAAACTGGGAGAGGGAGAAAACTTAGCATTTGGCCAGCACTTTAAAGTGTGCAAAATGCCTCTCATGGGTGTCCTTACAATAACTCTGTAAAGTAGGTTTATCCCCAAATGGGAGAAGGGAATGTTGAGGTTGCACAAATGCAGCAAACACCATCTAGCAAATTCATGGCACATATAATACTTAAGCAAGGGAAGTTCTGATTTGCAGCTCACAGCATAATCCTACCGCTCGCGTAGTGTCGATGCAACGTTGTTGTGTTAACGCTATGTCACTAGCGCTGATGCAGGGGTGCCAAGTGGCAGCCCCATGTCAGCGCTAGAGCTCTCAAGCTGATGCTACGAGTAGCGTAGGCCTGAGAGCGCCAACTGCAAGCCTCCCTCGCGCCAGCCAAACTCGCCAGCCAGGTGGGGAATGGGCGGTTTTGGGCAGGGGATGGGTGGGCTGGCAGATGTGCCGGTCCGGTGAGGAGGCGGCCATTAGGCCACATCCTAGGCGTCGTCAGGGGGACGCGCAGCTTCCTTGGTTTTGCGCCTGCTAAATACTGATACCATGGATACTGAGAAGTCTATTAAAAAGATAGGGGAACATGAAACAAATCTCTTTTATTACCATGTTGCAGCAAAACCAAAAAGGCATCCCCAGTAGCCACAGTTTCAGGTATCCACGATGGGGTATGGTCTGGAACCCCAGTGGATACCAGGGCATGCCTGTATTGTAGCCTCTCTGGATTTTGCTTTGGCAAAAGCTTGTGGACGTTGACTGTCATTTTTTGGATTGTGTTTCAAACCAAATTACGTTTTCATTTGTAAGGTGTTTAGAGTACGGTATACTGCTCATGTGCATATAGACTTTGCTAATGGCTGAAACACAGTGAAATTGAGAATACGAAACAGCTAGTTTCTTTTGGGGATCATGTTTTTGGACCTCTTTACAACTGGGGTTGTAGCCCACAAGAAAAAAATGATTAAAAAATCTAGCTTCTTAATTTGTAACTCACAGGGACATTAATGACATTACAAGGAATTGTAATGATTGGTGTGTGTTTTCCCCCAGAAATTTGTTATTTTTAGAATTATTCCTTCTGCTGAATCATTATCACTTGCTTTCCCAATGATTATGTGGAAAGATAAAAATAATTGCACTGTTCACATGACATTCCAAGCCATTTTCCCCCTGCCATGAATAATACTGTCATGCATTTTTTAGTTCAGATCTTAAGGCTACAGTATCTTTGTACCAAGTGCAACAGTTGTCAGTATTCATTGACACCTTATAAGCTTTGTCACTGCTATGCCTGAACATTTCCAAATTTTAGAACTGAATATAATCTTGTTTGTTTTCAAACTCTGCAATTCAAAACTAATATTCCTAACTATGTTTTAGTTGAAAAGTCATAGGCTTAGGCAGTGGCATCACTAGAGTTTGCATCACCTGGTTTGGGAGGTCAGAGTGTAACCCCCCCCCCCATGATGAATCTCCTCTTCTGAAACCATACAGAATAAATTACAATACCATATGCACAACCTAAATGCAGTGTTATGACTAGGGTTGGTGTTACCCCCAACAACTTTATTTATTTATTTAACTATAGTACAAGTGACCCAAATTAGTAACGAACAAAAAACCCACGGCCAATTTGATGAGACTCACACAATTAAATAAGAGTTCTAGTATTAGCTCTTACATGGAAATGAGAACTGACTCACACTAAGTCCTCACACTAAGGAGGTGTAGCCCGCACCCTCCTAGTGACACCACTGGACTTAGGGCCCAATCCTATCCAATTTTCCAGCATCAATGTAGCCACAATGCAACCCCGAGGTAAGGGAATAAATGTTCCCTTACATTGCGGAGGCACCAGTGGTTGCTTCCCGACTGGAAGATGCAGTCTATGCCCCACAGGCACAGCTACATCAGCGCTGGAAAGTTGGATAGGATTGGACCCTTAGTCTTCCAAAAACCATGCTGATTCTCCCTTAGCAGAGCTTGTTCTTCTATATCAGTGGTACCTAACCTTTAGGAGCCCCCAGACCACTGAGGCAAAAATTGGAATAATCATGGACCACATGCATCCCTCACTCTACCCCTTGAACACATGCATCTCTCATTCCACTCCTTGCACCCAAAAAATACAATTAAATTTGTCATACTAATTAGAGAAGAATTATTGGATTATTATCTATAGAGAAGGTAGGTGGGTTTCTGCTTTTGTGGCTGTGGCTGTGAGCAGTCTGTTCTCCGCTCTCTCTGGTGGTCTGTGGTGCAGTGTGGGGCCTAAAAGGTGTGTGTGTGTGTGTGTGTGTGTGTGTGTGACTGGCCCACTGCCAGAACTAGCAAGTGATGCCATCTATGTGACCATGGCCTGCCTGGAGCCTCAGACACCTGTGAGTCAGTGGCAGGGGCAGGCTAAGGGCAGGGAAGAAGTGGGTGTAACTGGGCAGGGAGGGGGAGAAACCAGGGGCAGGGAGGAGGTGGAAGGCATATCCAGTGGCCATGGCACACGCTGGATGGGTCTTATTTCCTCGGTTCCAAACCTCCGTGTTCCTTTTCTCTCCGTTGGCATACGTCACCAAAAGAGGTGGTGTATGTCCAAGGAGACCCATAGGCACCCCCTGCAAAAGTAAGTAAAACGCAGAAGTAAAAATAACCTTTACTTCTCCTCCATTTGCTTTTAGGTGGCACCTTCCTGGACTTAGTACAGCCCTGCCTCCTATGCAATGTATACTCCAGCTGGTACTCTATTATTCTTGTTTTAAACAGCCTCCATGCACTGGGGTGGGGGAAAGTTGACCCTTTTTACTTTCCCTTTCAGCTTCTTTCTACCTAGTCTCCTCATTTGCAAGGTCTGCCCTTTGGAAATCAAGGGTTAACATAAGGTGCTTGAGAGGAATTTGCTGACAAAGAATTATTCCACTCTTCCCAACAAACCTACTGTGCCAGAAGTATCCTTTACATCTGTATTATAAAGACATTGATTCTCCTTCCTATTTCCTTTTTCCGCCTTACTAGAGTATTTCTAGTAGATTATTTCTAGATTATTTCACAATTTTTTTAGATTGTGAGCCCTTTGCGACAGGGAGCCATTGAACTTTATTATTACTATTTGCCTGTAAACCGCTTTGTGAACTTCGTGTTGAAAAGCGGTATATAAATACTATTTGAATGAATGAATGAATGAATGAATGAATTTCTGTTGCAGAATTGTAACTTTATTTATTTACTGTACTTCTATCCTGCCTTTCTCGCACACTGAAAGGGACCCAAAGCAGCTTCATCTTTGAAAGAAAAGTTTCTGCCTCCACAGCCTCCAGCATTGGAAGGATTTTTGCCTCCAGCAAAGGGACGGAAATGTTTTGGCTAATTTGTCACCAGCTTCCGAAGTTAGGCAATATGCATGCTTAATTACAATGACGATGATGATGCCATGGGTGGAGACTAGTAGAAAAATATTTCACTGCAGACACCAACTATGGGATTATCTTTAAATTTTGCTTGTTATAGCATAATTTGAGGCAGCAAGAATGGAGTTTAAGGAAAAGGTTTTACTGCTATATTAGCTATCTTCTTATTATAGTGCAGCACTTCTCTGATACTCTTAAAAAAATTGACCAGAAGAAAATATTTGGACCAAGAAGTCCCTTTGCTTTGTCTCAAGTTATGTTGACATGTGCAACCCAGTTCTGTTCCAATTTACTTGGTAGTCTGTGTTCAGTGGGTCATACTCCCAGATAGGAATGCAGGATCCCAGTCTGAAAAGAAATTCACTCATGGAAAAGCTGCAGTTTACCCATAGCAACAAACTGGAAAAACTCAAATCTGTTAGCATGATGGAATTGAGCTCCTTGGAAGAAGGGCAGGATACAAACGGTGCAATGGAACTCCTTGGAGCAAGTCTCAAAAGGTTGCTAAGGGCAATAATAACAAAAGCTTTATGTGTACATATAGAAATTAATGTGTGAACATGATTTACAGCCCAATACTATCTAACCCCCACCTCAGCTGCATCACCACTGCATCACTGGAAGCAGTAATGGAAATCTCCTCCAGGTAAGGGAACACTTGTTTCCTTGTCCAAGGGTAAGTTGTTATTGCTGCCTGAATGGGTCTACTTGGATCTGTGCCAGAGGTTTTGCTGGCGCAATTTCAAGTGGCCCTGGGAGGGCTGATTAGGGCCACAGAAAGAGATAGGATATCAGTGACTCAGTGACGCTGCTGGTGCTGAAACTGCCCCGTTCTTAGCCTAGACACGTATCCCGCTCTGGTCTCCACTCCATTAAACATTCTTATTATTTTTTGCCTGTAAACTGTTTTGTGAACTTTTGTTGAAAAGTGATTTTATATATATATACAAAAGTTGATTGCTTTTAAACAAACTGTTGATTGCTTGATTGATTTAACACACATCTCGCTGTCCGTCCCCCCCCATAGCTACTCACTGGTTGTGGAGATAGCCAGCCTACACTGAATGGCAGATTGCCAGTCTCTGGTCAGTTTTTAGTTAAGAAAATCTGCTTTTTGTTAACATAAGGCATTTGTGTTTTGTTCTTTTCAGGTTATTTGGCTATAACATTTGTTAGCATATAGATGTTTTTTCATTGCATTCTGCATTAAATTACCCATCAAATGATGTATAACATGATGGTATTATTTGAAACTACAAAGGTTTTAGCATTTTGGCCAGTGGTAGTATCACCACCAACCCAAGAATGTCACCTGGTGCTGTCCACACCCCCTAGTTATGCCAGTTCTGCGACATATAAAAGGGTAAAGAGATGGCTTGGGCTGCTTCATTTCTCCATTTTGGGCAACACAGACAAGACAACACTATCAGGACTAAATTCTAGTTTAAATTGAGTCAAGACATTATTTGGAGGAAAGGCAGGGCTAAATCATTTAAGTAAATAATCGTTTTATTCAGTTCTGGTAAAATTGGTTTTTGGCTTTTCATTACCACAATCAACATGAAACCTTACACCATCCTTAGGTCAAGGTTGGTTGATTGATTCAACTCTGATAAAACTGATGTGTGGCCTTTTTGTGAAAACAAACACAAGCACTAAAACCATTCTTAGGACAAGGTGATGATCTCATTCCTCTTATAATCCAATCCTCTCCGAAATTTCCAGTGCTGAAGCAGCCATGAACCCTGCAGTCACAGAGGCCTCCTCAAAGTAAGGGAATGTTTTGTTCCCTTATATTATATCAGGGCTGCACTGCAGCTGCACTGGCACTGGAGAGTTTTATAGGATTGGGCCTTTAGGTGTGGGCTGTGTCCCTTCTTAATAGCTGCTGCATTGTGTTCTGTGAGTCCTACCAGATTCCAGTTGGCAGGTTGCTTTAAGCTGAATGTGGGATGCCTCTCACAATGACAGCTTTTGGAGTCACCGGTGATTCCCAAAATATCATGTACAGGAGCAGTTAGTTGTAGCATAAGGATATGCAGGACTGAGATGCATATACCAGGCTTGGTATATCTGCTTCCTGTGTTGTCAAAGTGGATATCATGGGATATTTCAGAAGGAACCCAGTCCTGAGACGGCTAGACAGACACAACTGCACAAGAATCCAGATTCTGACTAGATTTATACTAGGGTAGGTGGATACTGTATATAGGTACTGTATATATTCAACCCCACATACCTAAAATTTAACCATTTCACTCTATATTCTATTGTTTAATCCAGAAGAACAATTGTCCCTTGGTTCAGTATTATGTGAGTACTTATATCACTGATATGGAGCACAATACATAATCTATTAGTATGAAATTCAAGGGTGGAAATGTCTTTCGCTACTGTGATTGTAGGATTGATTACAATTTGCCTTAATTAATCTGCATGTACCTTTGGCACCTCATTTTAGCCCCCATTTTCTGTTGTAACTGAGGTCCTATTCCTATGCCAATTGCACTGATGCAGCTGCATCAGGTAAGCTCTATAACAGTTGGAAGTCCCTGTAACTGAAACAAGTGCATACGCTGTCCCTGTTTTCCCCTGTCTCCATCCCTTTCCTTCCTGTCTTCATTGCATCAATAGCTTGACTATAAGTCCCCTGGGGCAGTGACTCACTCTACAAAAACATGGAATTGTAAAGATGCATTAATCAATCTCTCTCTCTCTCTCTCTCTCTCTCTCTCTCTCTCTCTCTCTCTCT
>JAJKFI010000008.1:15477340-15497113 GCA_029204185.1 Lerista edwardsae
TCTCTCTCTCTCTCTCTCTCTCTCTCTCTCTCTCTCTCTCTCTCTCTCATACTTTACACATCTATTCATGAATGCAATGTGAAAAGGTGTGTGTATATAATGAATGGTGTATATAGTGAATCCATCCTAGTGAATGGGTGGCATTGAGGATGCAGATGTTTATTGAAAGATTCATGGTGTCATTAAGGAGAAAAGTGGGGCTCCTATAGCTGCTTTGCTTTTAAGCAACAGAATGAAAAAGCACCTACAGTAGTACACTCAACTCCTGGTGCACTGATGGGCACTTGTAGTGGTGAGGTTGCCCACGTCAAAGGCAGGCGTATGTCGGGTGTGTGTGTGTGGAAATTCAACAAGCCTTGCGTCCAACTGAATCTCCATGGCAGGAAAAGCTCCTTCATTCCTCCTGGATACTGGCCTGCCCAGCCTGAGAGGCTTTGAGTTGCTTAACCATAATATAAATGTAAACAAGTCTCCTTGTGGCTGCAATCCTATCTAGTTACTTGGGCGTAAGCCCCACTGACTTTAAGGGGACTTACTTCTCAGTACACATGCATAGGACTGAGCTGTCAGTCCCCTTATTGTAGCACAAGGTACCAGAATAGTCTTCTTCGGGCTGCATAAAACGAACACAGCAACTCTTCCCGTACCGCCTGGAATAAATGGAAACCAGCGCAACAGAAACGCGTCTGGCTTTTGCCAAGGACGACTAGGGTTCACTCCAGTCTCTCGCAGGCGGGAGAGCCGATCTCAGAGGGTGGTTGGGACAGCCAAAAGCGGCCGGGGCGGAGCGCGGGACACGTTTGACGCTCCGAACTCCCAGGACGAAGAGCGGGAGCAATGAGCGTTCGGTGTGTCGCTTTTATTTTACACACAGCGTTGACCCGGCGCTGGAGCCTCGTCCGGGGAGGGAGACTGGCGCGGGGGGGGGCACAGCGTCGTAGGCGCCCTGACAGGCTTACACTCGTCGCCCGCTCTCAGGGCGCGGCATCTACGCCCGGGAGGAGCAGGAGCAGCCGCACTTGTCAGCGTCACTGGGGCAAAAAAGGGGGAAACTGGGGCCGGGTGTAAAAGAGCGCCTGTGAGCGAGACGCCGGTTCCAGCGCTGGGCCGTGTGGAAAGCCGGGGCCAATGGGCGGGGCGGAGAGAGAAAAAGGGCGTTCTCGGTTTCACGCAACCACCTTTTGCACCAGTCCCGCAAAACTATGACAATTGCGAAGGCGGGACCAAGGGAGGTCTGATAGGATGCCACCCGGCGTGACTAGCCACCTCCTCCAATCAAGATCGTCGCTGTGCTTCTTAAGGCCCCCGTCTTCCAGAAGCCGGAGGAAGCCCGGCCAATGGGGATACCGCCTGTGGGCGTGGCAGGTGGCTTGTCGATAGGGTCCCGTGGGGCCAATAGAGCGAGTAGGTGTACGCGGTCACCGCCCGGTTGCCGGGGCCGCAGCCAATGAGAAAGCGCTAGGTGGGCGGGGCCCGGCGGCGGGTGGCTCAGGGGTTCCGTGTGGAAAGGAGTGTTGGGGGTTCGGGTGCAAAGTTTAGTTTCAAACCGTCTGCAAAGAGCGGTGGTTCTGCGCCCGCTGCCGCCGCTCCTTGGGAGAGGAGCTGGGAGCCGACACGGGCAGCGCGGCGACAGGAGACGGCGACGCGGAGCAGACGGCAGTGGCAGCGGCAGCAGCTGGTGCCGCTGCCTGGCGGGGGGCGAAGGGCAGAAGGACCGCACAGGCTCCCCTTCCAGGGCTGCCTCGGAGCTCCGCTGCCCCGCCGACTGTGTCGCGCTGCCCGCGGGTAGCTGTTGCTCCCTTCGCCCGGGTCGCCTTGCGAAGCGCCCCTCGAGCCAGGCGGGCTCCAGGATGGGTGTGGAGGGTCCGTGCGAGCCGCCGGCCCGGCGCCGGCGCGGGCGCCGGCGGGTGCGGCTGATGTGCATGCTGGCGCTGACCTTCCTCTTCTTCGTGGTGGAGGTGGTGGTGAGCCGGCTGACGTCCTCGCTGGCCATGCTGTCCGACTCCTTCCACATGCTGTCGGACGTGATGGCCCTGGTGGTGGCCCTGGTGGCCGTGCGCTTCGCCCAGCGCACCCGCGCCACCAAGAAGAACACCTTCGGCTGGGTGCGGGCCGAGGTGATGGGCGCGCTGGTCAACGCTGTCTTCCTGACCGCCCTCTGCTTCACCATCCTGCTGGAGGCCATCGAGCGCTTCACCGAGCCGCACGAGATCCAGCAGCCCATCGTGGTCATCGCGGTCGGCGCCGCCGGGCTGCTCGTCAACCTCTTGGGGCTCTGCCTTTTCCACCAGCACGGCGCGGGCGGCCACGGCCACTCGCACGGCGGAGGGAGTCACCGCCACAGGAGCGGCGCTCGGGGCAAGGCGGAGCGGCCTCCCGACGACCCGCATAAAGAAGAGGAGACCAACACCCTGGTGGAGAACTGCAGTAGCTCCAATGGCGTCAGCCTGGAGAAGATAGGTGAGCTGGGCACGGGGGTGGCCGAGCGGGACAAGGAGGCGACCTTCGCGCTGGGCTGTCGCTTGGAAAATCAGAGATGCTGCGCCTGCCCTAGAGCCGCCGCATCCGACCTCATCTGTGAGCGCTCCTCCTCGCCAGTCAGATTGGGGGCGGGAGGGCTCGCTGTGTTTAGTACTTCTGTTGGAATTGGCTAGCCCAGATGTTGGGAAGTGGTCCTGAGGTTTGAGCCTTACTGTCAGTAAGAATTGTAAAAGAATACTAGAAGTCAAGCTTCAGGCCCTGTAGGCTGACTCGTGATATGCTAGTCTAAAGAGCTGAACACACTACTTGTCCATGGCTGCCTGACTTGAGATGTTGCCAGAATGCCCTGGCTTCCTATTATAGCAGCCTAGCCCCATGGTGACTGTTGTAGTTGAGAATAAGGGGTTCCACCATGAGAAGATCAGTATGGAGGAGCAACTTTCTCTGAAAGAGGGCTTGCCTACTGCCGCCAATTGTTTGCTGTTATGCTCTGCCACAGAAATGTTGAGTGTGTTCTAGGTCATGCACTCAGCAAGAAATGGGGCAGTGAATGTGTCCAGTAGGCACAGTGCTAGTATGAGTGTGTCAGTGCTTTGTTCAAACTGCTTGGAACATGCATGGGAGGTTTGTGGGGTTTTTTTTGCAGTAGACTAGAGTTGTCTAGTAGATGTGCAGGGATATTTCAGAATGGATTGTGAGAGAGGGACATTACAGCACTGGTCTGAAGGGACATTACAGCACTGGTCTGTAAACTTTTCCTCTTCACAGTCTGTGAAAGTTTTGTGCTGCCAGCAAAGGCTAAAGGAGCAATGATCTTTTCAAGTCATCTTGCAGTAGGAAATTCAGAGTGCATTACTAAAATAGATAGGTTCCTGTTATTAAAGCCCCCCCCCCCAACTCCTGTTGTCAACATGACTTTCTTGCTGAACACAAGAAAGTCTGTGGAACACAAGGGAATGTGCTTGACATCCTTGCTCTTTTTCAGTCCTTGGAGGGTATTGGTTCTAAGTGCTCTTGACTTACCTTCAAATGGTATGCCAATGAAACCAAGTTGTAATAAGAAAGTATGTTGGCCATTTATGGGAACTGTCGCAGAACTGGGTCTACAGAATAGCAATTTTTCAGCTTCTTTCTCTTTAACGCATGTAGAAACAAATGCCATTCCCCAACTAGATAACAACTTTTCTACAGACTTGTAATATAATACACCACTGTAGGTAGATCAGTTAAGGCCCTACCTAGCTGAAGACAAGGTTCTGGGATAATATCAAAGTAGTAGTTTGCTACTTTGTCATCACCTGCTTCTAGATCTCAGTTTAACTCATTAGAACTTCTATCACCAAATGTTTCAGGATGCTTAAATAAATGAAAGTGCACATTATTCAAATACCTCTATTTCTGGTGAGTGGAATGTAGCTTAATTTATTTTTCTAGGACTAGTGAAACCCAGGATCTGATTTGCTGTAGACATAATCTATGACAATTTTTTTGTTTGATATGTACCAATGAACTCATTTTTCAACCTTTAGTGGGGGAGCCAGAGGTCTGGGATAATTGGGCATATAACAGCCAATGGACTCCTGGCAATCGGCTAGTTTTATGGTAAAGTTAAGTCTTGCAACACCCATCAGGCCCTTTTGAAACTTTTGGCAGCTGGATAGCTAACTTTTTCCTACAAAGCCTTACTTTGCCTTGGGGCCACCATTTATTGGTCTCTACAATAGAAGAATTAGTAGTTGCCATAGCCTATACAGGTATGTTTTTTTCTCCCCTGTACAACTAAAGGTGTCTGGGTCTGTCTCTAGGTTTCAGTAACATTATGCTACTTTTCCCTCAAAACTATATTGTCCTGAATTGGCAGGCCTGCCCTACCATGAGATTATGCCTAGACTGCAAGGATTTCGTTGGCTCAAGCCTAGAAAGAACCCATTACTAAGCATTTCACTATTTGACTTTCTTCCATCCACATCAGTGTTCCAGGTGTGGCAAATGAGGTTAAAGTCAATATTTTGTATTTGTTAATTAACCTTGATGAATGTTGTACTTGAGTTTGACAAGAGGGGCACATATGGGGCACCTGGCTATAGGTTGCTAGAGTCATGGTTAGGTACCTTTTGCTGCCATCAGGGAAATGGTGACATGATTAAGCAAACTCTTGCCCTTGTTCATTGAATTACCTTCTCTTGGTAGAAAGGGTGGAAAGTTCAAGTATAGGCCCTTGGGCTGGGAAACTTTGGATTTCAGATTTGCAGCATAGTGCATGGCTCAAGTGTGAACATCCTTGGCCTGCTTTTAATATTGTATCTGCTTATTCAAACATCTACTAATTTAAAGCTTAATCTCCTATGAAGAAATACACTTGAGGATGCCATCATTAGGATTAGTAAAATTCATTACATGGGTGGAGTTTAACTTGGTGAAACAAGTGTGGGAGTCCGATGGTTACAAGTTACATTGATGAAACCATTGTGCAAGTAGCATTTTGCTCACAGTGGATATCTGTACATGGACCTCTCCCCCTTTCCATTCCTCTACCCCTCATTCCAAGACAAATCCGTCGTCTTGCAGTTTAAATTACAAGTCTGCTTGATAAACCAGTATCTGCTGGGGTTCTGTTCTGGACCCCACCATAGATACCTGAAACAGAGGATACTGGGAAGGCTTTTTTTACAGATAGGGGAACATCAGTGGCTTTGCTGCAACAAGATAAAAAAAAGAGATTTGTTTAATGTTCCCCTATCTTTTTAATAGGGACGTGGTGCTGACCAGAAGGTTGGCAGTTTGAGACCACGTGACTGAGTGAGCTCCCATCACTTGTCCCAGCTCCTGCCAACAACCTGGCAGTTCGAAAGCATGTAAAAATGCTAGTAGATAAATAGGTACCACTTCAGTGGGAAGGTAATGGAAGGTTTGCCTTGGCATATAGTCATGCTGGCCACATGACCACAGAAACTTGTCCTTGGACAAACACCGGCTCTTCGGCTTAAATGGAGATGAGCACTGTCCCCTGGAGTTGATCACAACTAGACCATTCAGTCATGGGGAAGCCTTTTATCTTTTCTTTTTAATAGGCTTCTCAGTATCCATGGATAACTGAAACTGACTACTGAATCAGTGAATACTGGGGCATGCCTATATCTGGGCAACATGCTTTATCTAGAAAAAATTGATTGTCTTAATTGATTATCAATGTCTTAATAAGTGGAATATTGACCATTAAACTCAAATTAATTCCAGCATACAATGGCAGCCATAATTGTATTTGTCTTCATATAATCTTTGGACAAATGCTACTCTCTTCTTGAGGCACTGTGCTGCTTCTTATATTATATAAACTGCTTCAAGTCTTTTGCGATGATTATTTAACATACCTTGGCAAAGGTGGTTTGTATTGAGTGAAACTATTCTCTAAAAGTTCTTTATTTGCCTATGCTGAATTTTATTACCCTTCTAGCATACTTAATCCCTCTCTCCTTTTTCAACTTACATAAATCCAATCATTATATAGATTCTTTCCTATATATTTTTAAAATCATATTTGACAGGCAACACAAAAAAGAATCTTGAGACACTTTAAAGGGCCCATCCTATGGTACCACAGTATTTGCAATCCACATTTGTTCTGTGTGTTGCAAATGTGCCATACATTTGCAACACACAGATTTGATACAATCCACAGTATTTGCAAAACACAATTTGTTCTGTGTGTTGCAAATGTGCCATAAAGCAATCTTATGGCAACTGGAGAGTAAGTGCTGCCCACACTGGAGCTACATCAGCATTGGTGCTTCAGCAGTAAGGCCCATGGGGGTGGGGCCTGGGCAGGGGGTGGGACCAGGGGCGGATCTATTTGAAAGGGCGCCCATGGCGCCCAATGAAAATGCGCCCCTAGGGGCACGCAATGTGATGTCACGACATAGCCCCGCCCCTTTTAAGAGGCGCGTTCTGTTTGCTGCGCTGGCCCTTTAATACCGGTGCTGCGTTCTGTTCGCTGTAGAATGCGGCGCCCCAGCCATGTTCTGTTCGTGCCTGCCAGCATTAGTTGGCAGGCGCGAACAGAATGCGGCGCTGCCCAGCGCCCCGCCCCCCTTGAGAAGCGGGAGGGGGCGCCGGGTGGCAGCGCGTTCTCCTTGCTCCGGCTGGCTCTTTAAGGCCAGCCGGAGTGAGGAGAATGCGGCGCAGGGTCTGGGCGGGAGCGGGCTGGCCGTGGGTGCCATTTTGGGGGGCGGGCGCCATGCGAACAGCGCCCCCCCGCAAGATGGCGCCCATGGCTCGTGCCACCCCCTGCCACACCCTAGAAACGCCCCTGGGTGGGGCCAGCAGTTGCTTCCACTACCAGTTCTTGAACCCCTGTGTCAGGCTGAGCTCCAGTCTCCACCAGCAAAATAAACTTGCGTAACCCCATTGTGGGCGGGGGACTGGGGCTTTTGCTGCAGGAAGGGGATGAACATGTATATACTAGCAAAAGGGATAGTTGTGCCTAGTTGTTCTGATACCACTGGTTTTATTGATTGTATTGTCTGAACGTTGTTAATGGTCATTTGTAAGATGGACATCCTGTTTATCTAACATTGTTACTCTTTGATTTGCAGGTGACATGGTGAAAGAAAACCAACTTGAACTGCAGCAAAATGGGAATATTATCAATGATTCTCTAGACATGGAGGTTGAAGTTGACTCCAGTGCCCAACTCAACATGCGTGGAGTATTTCTTCATGTTCTTGGAGATGCCTTGGGTTCAGTTATTGTTGTTGTTAATGCCTTAGTGTTTTACTCTTACTGGATTCCATGCCCAAAGGATGGGCCTTGTTTTAACCCTTGTATTAATGACCATTGTGAAAATGCCACTTATGATTTTGAGAAAATGAATGCAACAGAGCTAGAGAACTTTCCTGTAGCTGGTCCCTGCTGGGTTCTATATTTAGATCCCGCACTGTGTCTGATAATGGTTTGCATTCTGCTTTACACAACCTATCCACTGCTGAAAGAATCTGCCCTTATCCTTTTGCAAACTGTTCCTAAGCAAATTGACATTCGCTCTTTAAATGAGAAACTCCGTAAACTGGACGGAGTTGAAGCTATCCATGAATTGCATGTCTGGCAGCTGGCTGGAAGCAGGATCATTGGCACTGCTCATATAAAATGTCAGGACCCAGAGTCATACATGAAAGTGGCAAAGCAAATTAAAGAGATCTTTCATGATGAAGGGATACATGCAACGACCATTCAGCCTGAATTTCCCATTGTGGGCTCTGATGTGGGGAAAACCAAATGTGAACTTCCTTGCCGAACCCAGTGTGCTCAGAAGCAGTGTTGTGGCACTGCAGAAAAGACTACTGCCAAGAAGTCCGAAAAGTCCCCTTCAATTAGTATTTCATGCTCTGAAATAGTTATTGACTCTCCACACACAAAAACCAGGAGGACTAAATCGGAGGGTATACCTGCTGTAAAGCTAGAGGCAGAAACCGACTCTAACAAACAATTTGAATCATCTCTGTAATACCCATAGTTGTGCCAAGGGATTCATCTACAGGTTGATTGTGAGAAGAAAACTCGGCATTAGAGACAAGTTGCAAAGTCATGTAATTGCTGAAGTCCCTGTTCCTGTCACAACGCTGCCCATCTGAAAGAACAGCATCGTGCCGTCCTGACACAATGTGTTTGTGTTCACTTTTAGTTGAATAGCACAGAAAAGTTCACCATGCTGCAACAACTCTGGAGAGCAAGTTTTGACATTTCCACTGATATGCGACTTTAGAGTTTAAAATTTTGAAACAATTCTCCAGCATCCCTCCTCTTCTTCAAAATGGGAACTCAGTTTGTGTTAGTCTTCTCATTGGGATTGTTCTTTCCATGTACTGTTTTCTTTGTGTGTACATATTTTAATATTTTATAAACCATAAGGAGAGGAAACCAAAGTTGGCAGAACTATTTTTTTAAAAAAGAATACATGGGAAATTTTAGACTTATCACATGAAAAGATGAATGCTATTCCAAGTAGCTTTATTGCATAGCATTAGAAGTAGCATCTTAAAATATATCCAGTACTTGTTGAAAAAAGTCACCTTTTGTATTGGGCCTGTGAAGTAAGAGAAGCTGGCTGCTTTGAAAATGTAAATGGTAAAAATTTGTGTTCTATTGAGTTTATTTGCATATCCCCTGTACTGTAACTTCTCAGACAGAAATTGAACATACCTTTTCAAGGGTTTGTCTGTTAGCTGGCTTTTCCCTTCCATATTTTTTTTCCTTAAACTTCATTACATTAGTGTGTAGGTTTTGGAATTTAAACTCCAACAGAGATGCTGGGACTAGAGAGCCAGATCTGGCCTGTCTTAGCAGTGTCATCTCAGGCTTGCTGAAGTGGAAGGGTCTGTTACTCTTGCCTAAATTGCATCTTGCTTTCTGGATTTTTCTAAGAAAGCACCTAGGAATAAAATTAGTAGGTAGCCATCATTGGTGTGTATTTAATATATTTCTTTTAAAAAGCTTTTTGTTCCATTTGGCCCACTTAGGCTAAAGCAGCATGCAATTGAAACACTATTGCTAGTGAAACCCAGACAGCTGTTTGTGAAGCAATAGTTGCAGTAGGCTGTTAGTACTCTTACCTGCAACAACTTTCATGTGGTGGAACAGAGATCTAGCCCTGTTCAACTTTGTCTATTAAAAGTCTAATTCAAGGCCTAGTGATGCAAACAGTTTTGTGAATGCAGTAGTGGGCAGAAGTGGTGTCTCCAATCTGCCGGACATTTGGTATGTGAACTCAGGCAAGTGGCTTGAAGGCAGTCCACGCATCTCTTAAAACAAAGTGACTAATATAACGACTGAAGCTTCATGAAGGACAGCAGTCTGAGTGAAAGGATTCTAGAGAAATAATTTGGGATCATTCAGCCAGCCTTTGTCCACCTCTTCCCCCCTTCTCAATTAAATAGGAATAATTCCTACCTCAAAGAGGTGGCATTGCTAATTAAAACATCTAGAGAGCCCTTACTAGAAGGCATCACGGAATTGCAACATTTTAATATATAGCTTAGTTATTTCAACAGCTGTTCTTTGTACAATGGCTATTGGCTACTGTAAGGAGAACAGAGGATAATCTGGTTCTGCCTTGCGTATGTGTATGTCATTTTGTTATCTTGCAGTGTTTTTAATCCAGGCTCTGTTTGACTATTTTGGTTGATATCAGTGCAGCTTTGTTCCCTCACTATGAAATACAAAGAACTTCACTAAATTGCACTTAGATCTCTCCCACAGCTCAGTGTTGCAGCTGAGCTTTATTTTTGCAGAACAAAACTTCCACTATTAACTCACTACTAAAGTGTTATGCAGCTGTCATAATATGATCAAGTATATTTTGCAATACCTTCTATGTTACTCTTATTGCTAATTTCACCTGTTAATACTTTTTGTCTCCTACTCACTACTTCAAGCATGCAATTATCATGATGTCTGTTTTTCATGCAGCTATATTTGAAAAATGCATCAGTTCTGAAAGTGTCAGCTGCTTTACTCTTTTGTATTGACACAGCTGGATTGGCATAGCTGACTTGCTGGACAGACTAGAAAAGTCGTAATACTATAAACGTTAAGTCTTGAAGCTGTAGCTTCCTATCTTTATGGGCTAGCTTCCTTTTTTAAAAAAGGGTCCTGTTTAACACAATTTTGGAAGATGGTACACATTCTCACGCGTAACCTAATCTTTGCTTGAATGGGTCTATTTCTTGTCTTTGATGTGTACTTTATAATTGCCTTTAAAAAACGCAGTCACACAAAAAATGGTTGTACCTCTCCAAAGCATAAACTTTGACTCTTATTTTGAGTGTACACTGCAGTGGTAAGGGAAGAAAGCTGTCAACTATTGTATACCAGGTGCAAATCTGTTTTTCTAATATTCAACAGCTTGCTTTTATGGCGAAATATTTATTTTCTGCTTTTTGCATGTATGCTTTCCGAAACAGCTATACTAGGTAACTTGTGTTTGCAACAAAGCTGAATACTCTGAATGCCTCCTCCAACTACAGGAGGTAACTATTGTACTTGATTACATGTGAAAATTTTGAAGTCAGCCTTACAGATTCCTGTATAAGGTGGCGATGAATTTTTCAGTATGTTGAGGGGAGGGTATGTTTCATAGAAATTGTGGATGCTACATTCTCAGTCCATGTATTTGTGGTAAACCCCCACACCATGAGAAATGGCTGTTAAATTTATTACATTTTCATAGCAAAAACTGCACCATAATTTATTGAGATGGATCACAGTGAATGCACAGCAACATGGACCCATCCCCGGTTTCACTGCAAAGTCACATGGCTGAACTTGTATTGTGTTCACCGGTAACATGTGGAGCAACTCCAAGAGATGTTAAATGATTGAATACCAAGGACTGTTTTCTTCTTGCATTGCTTAGTTTTTTGTAGAGCTGATCTATACATGAGGAAAAAAATACCTTTACAAAATGCGAATAGTTGAAGAGTGCCCATGTTTTGGTGAATGTTTGGAAACCTCTAATACCTCTGGATGCAAGTAGTACTCAAGGAGATTTCTTTGTTATGCTAGAAGGTCTGTGTTCCCCTCTCCCTCCCCCCGCCTGTGAGCATCTGTAGCTCTTGCTGTACAAATGATGTTGCAGTTCAGTTCTTAAGATCAAGCCATCAGTGAGAGCACATGTGCAATTTTCATGAGTTAATGGGAAACTATTTCTGAATAGAATGCACTTTCTGACTTCTTGCTGATGGAGAAACTACCTTAACAATGCATCCCCCACCCGTTTTGTTTCTTATGAAAGGAGTATTAAATATTTAAGTGTATTAAGTACAATATTTAAATATGCTGCTTTAATTTTGTAACAGCATCATTGTAGCCTTCTGGGACTATGGCTTATGTTTACAGAATAATTGAAGATTACAATGGTCTATTTTGATTCTTTTTCGCACCATCACGTCACCTCTGGGTGGACCGAAAGGTACTAAAGTTTCATGTGCCTGAGATAAGAACATAGTTGAAATATTATTTTTTGTAAGCCAAATACAGCCTTACTTATAACAGGAGCTTTGATTCCTCTGTGTGATCTTGGGTTTGTGTCATTAAACTGCCTGTGTGAAGATGACTTCCATGTCTTACAAGTGTGTGAGCCTGGTTTTTGCCTTTCCCTTCCCTTGCTGTTTCTGTGTACTTGACAGTTCTTGAGCCACAGTCCTTAAACTGTGCTTGAAACCACAGTTGGGAAGGCATAATTGGCATGTCTGTATCCACCTACATATTACTAGTGACAATGGATTTCTATTAAACCTACTGTTCCCCCAGTAAAGAGTGAGAAGGAAATGTTGCTATACAAGACATGAAACTGGATAAGCTAGCTTCAGCCCCTTAAACATCCTCCTTAAATATGAACTGGCCTTGGGGACATCAGAAATATTTAAATAATTGGTGGTTTGGATTAATGGAACTGGAGTATGATGTAGGATTAACTTGAGTAACTGGGAGTTTTCAGCTAACATGATTGGCTAATCTTGGTATAAATCAAATCCTTCTTTCAAGTCCCAATCCAGATAGGGCTGCAAATATGTAGGAGCAACTGAAAGCATTTCTCTAGTTAAGGAACTGAATTTTCCTGATCCGCCTACCAGGGATGTGCACACACAGCATATATCAAACTATGTTGCAGCAGAAGTTACATCTACTTCTTCCAATCCCTGAATTTGGACCCTGACCAACACTATGCTCTTACAATCCCTGTTCAATGCACATAGTGCTTTGTATATGGAACTATGATGGGCACAGATGTCGGGCAAAAGCAAATACTTTTTCACTCAAAACTTGCATTGAAGCTGCAAGTTACTTTTTTGTAGAACAGTCAGTATTTTACAACCAACAGCCTAGTTTTGCACTCTACTTTTACATACTTTTGATAGGAGTCCGTATATGGCTGAGAGTGCTGTAAGTAAAATACTGATACATAGCTGTAATATCAGCATAAGTAAAGCCAATGGCTCTAATCTTGGTAATATGATGGTTTGAACAGATTAAAGAGAAAAGACTGCAACATTGCCACATAACACAGTTCTTGAGCACAACGTGTCTACAAAGGACGTGATCCAGGAAAGGGGGAAACTGTTGGCTCATGCAGCTGGGACCAATCAAGGCCTATAGACGAACAGCTGAGAGGATCTTGTTCAGTGCCTTGCAACTATTCAGTGCCTTGCAACTATTCAGTTCATCATGTCTGCTATCTTTACTTAAATCTGCATTTAAGTAGACTGAAGTGTGTGTGCAGGGTTCACACTAGCAACAATGTAACTGATACAACTGTGTTATGAGCTTTCCTGTTTAAACCCACTGTTTCCTTGTCCAAAACATTTTCCAATGCGGCCTTGTGCAGAATGTTCATCTGCATATAGGTGATCAACAAAGAACTTGACCCCATCTTGAAGTGCTGTGACATGCTTCAATGCATTCTTTATGGAGTCCCTTGTATAGAAATGGCACCTGCATTTGAGCAGCTGTTCAGGCAGCATCTATTGTGCATTCTGCCTCAATACGGATGCATACATTACATGAAACATTGTAGTCTCTCTGAACACATATTAACTGACAAAGTCATTTTGCAACACTGTTTCTTCATTGTTGAGGTGTGGGAGGTTATTCAGATTGTAGAACTCCCTGGAAGATGCTATTGTGATCTGTTTTTATCTTGTGTGGGATATCTGCAAATAAATCTAACATAACACTAGCTGCCTTGTTTAGAGCTGATTCGGTTTAGGATTTCAGGAAACTTTGAGTTGAGTCCCCCTTCCATAGCACAGGCCCACACCAATCTGATGCCCATGAATGCTCTTGGTGGGGTTTGGCCCTCAGTGTGGTTGAATTTGAAGGCTGGGTAGAGGCCAGGACTGAACCAGCTCCTATGTGCCAACTGTGCTTTGCTCAAATGTGCAATGTACCTTGCAATGGCATTCCACAGCCAAAAGCTTGAGATGGATTACAATTAATACATTTTTGAAATGGCATCTGCTCTGCTTTGAAGTCAGAATAACTGGATCCTAGCCCATATGCTCAGTATGAGGGCACAATCTTATCCTGGAGTTAGGCTGGCACAGTTAGGCCAGCAAAGTTTGGCTGGCAGAAGGGCCACTGCAAAGCGTGTTTGGCCACTCTCAGAGTCAGAGAGGATGGCACACATCTGGGTGCTGGCCTCTCTGACTCCAGGAGTGTTCCAAACATACTTTATGATGTCTACTCCAGGTTAGGATTGCGCTCTGAATCACTGTGTAGTCTAATAGCAGGGAACCAATGTTTGTTCTTACAGTTTTGTGATATACCATGGGAGTCTGTTCCAAAAAAGATCTCATTGGATGAGATCATTGTGATTCAAGTACCAGAAGGGAGGGATCTGGGGAGGGGCAGCTTAACCCTTTCCTTGTATGACATGGGCCTGATGAAAATGGTTCCTCTAAGCCAGTGTGTACGTGCACACCCTTAACCTTTTTCATGCCATGACCCCAATTTATAAATCAGAACATAAAAGTATGAGACTGGGGACACCTCTGTCAATCTGACCCTCTTTCCAGGACTCCATCTGCCCATGCCCCTACAAAGGCATTCTAGAATTATTCACTGTAGCAAAATGTTCTTATTAGAGCAGAAAAAGTTACCATGAAGCCTGGCACTAGTTAAAGTTATTTTAGCACAATTGCTAAGTACCCAACCAGGACTGGGACACCATCTCCTGGAACTTGAGGGGTGTACACCAGATGCCTCCTGTTCACCTGGTGATGCTCTATTCCAGTGGACTTCAACCTTTTTCATTCCCATAAGTTGCTGCTGCCTTTCCAACTCCATTGGGGTCCCCAAGGTTGAAGAACACTGCTCTAAGCCACTTATTGCGGGAGAGGAGCAGCTCTTTTGCTGCAGCATGGGAAAGGTGGGGTATAAATTCTTCAAATAAATATGTGTTCCTATTTGGGTTACTTTTTGTTCACCATGGAAGATGTGATGCAAAAGGGTGCTTTCAATGTCACATGGTGTTTGGCGCAGAGAGTGAGAGAATGTTCTCTTTAGATCCCCACTCTGTCTATACAACTTTGCCACTCCTGTGTTGCGATCCAAAGGGCTATCTTAGACTAGCTTCTTCTATAGCAAATAAGTTCTTAATAGGCAGTAAGGAAAAGGGTTAGTTCCTTTTAAGAACCTATGAGCCCAGTAAACTAGACAGCCCACTATCCTATTCCCAGCAGTTGGCAGCCAGATTCCTCTACCAGCAAGGCATGCAGGCAACAGTGTCCTATTGTATGTCCGACTGTTCAAAGAAATACTGTCTCCAAGCTTGGTTCTATTCAGCCATCCGGCTTAGCTGGCACTAACTTTCTCTATGAATTGGCCTAACCTGTTAGGGAAGCCATCTAAATGAGTGTCCATTGCCACACCTCCTAGCAAAACAAATGCAAAAGTTTAGAATGTGCTGTATGAAATGATTAATATTGTGTTGTGTCCCTGAATACTAGTAATATGAGAGGGGGGATTTTTCATAATTTGTCAGCTGTTATTGCATAGTCCAGTAGATTTGAAAGTTACTAAAAAGCCCCAAATGCTTCTCTTACAATGCAGTCCTATGAGTACATACTCAGAGTATGTTTGCATAGGATTGCAGCCTTAGCCTGGTAGGAGATGTGCTCCAAATCTCCAATCAATTTCAGATACTCTTTTCTGTTTCATTCCCTGTGCTGGGTTGTCTTAAAAAGGATGGTATGAACACAACTTTCCAAATATGGGCATGCCATTGTCTATATCAGGGGTTCCTAAACCATTTAGCACCACCAAGACCCTCTTTTTAAAATGACACTGTCTTGAGACCCACCTACCTTTATGACACTTTAAAAAAAAGTTTCACTTTACCAGCTGCTCAAGCCTGCTTTTATCCTTTTTACTATGGTGCGCTGTAGTGTGTGTTCAGCTCCACATTCATTAGATCGGGACCATTCTGGTGACCTTGTGCTTCCTTTTATCTAGCCTTTGATAAGGGCGAAGGCACGGTTGCCTATTTGTGAAGTAAGTGAAATGTGTGTGGCTCAGTTTCATTTTCCATGGGGCTCAATTCATTGTCAGCTTGGAGTGTGGAGATACTTCCTTTTTGAGAATTGGGGCCTGGGATCATCAGATTGGGACCATTCTGGCGGCATTGCTTTCCCCTCGGCTTGCCTATGGGGAAAAAAACTGAGTTTCTGAAATTTCAAAGACAGATGGGCTTTTGGTGTAGAACTATTCCATCCCCAAGGCTTGGATGCTGGCATCACTGAGCAGCTGCCAAGGGCCCACTGCTGAGACCAGAGACCACCTCTATGCCCTTTGCCTTCACATGTGTGTGTGTGTGTGTGTGATGATGATGATGATGATGATGGAACAACTTCCTTAGAACATATCCAGTTAGGAGGGGACACGTATAGAGCAGTTTGCCAAGTGGCCCCTGGAAACACCTCTGATTTGACTGCCTTGTTAACAAGTTTGTTTGTTTTTAATAGTCTACAATAGGGGCCTTTGTGACTGTCACCTTTCCAGCAAACTTGTTTGTTCATAATTCTGCTAACTGGGACATTTTAATGGTGATGGTTCCTTGTTTAGTTATGTACATCTTGCACTTGACATTTTTGCCAGCAAAGTCTCCTTGCAAGTCACTTTTACAAGGCCATATGGATGAAGCCAAAACCACAGAGAAGAATTCAAGCCAGAAGGAAATGGTTACACCACTAATAGGACTATATTATTTGTAAATACCACTAGCTGTTCAACTCTAAAATCAAGCCAGTGCAACTGAACTGAAGATCACTGCCTCAAAGTTTACATGTGAGGGAGGACTTAACAATGAATGCTGTATAGCAGTGTGTGACTAGGTAAGTCCCCATGCATTGAGAGCACCAAGACTGCAAGAGAGTCCCTAAACAATTTGATTCCAGAATAATGTCAAGCTGTTGAATCTTATCTTTTTAAAGACGTATGCATGTTTAAAATGTTAAAAAGATGTTTGAAAATTGTTATTTATCTTATTCAGAAGTAAGCCCATTGTGTTCTGTAAGACTTGGGCTCTAATCCAATCTTACCAGAAACAAACACCTCTATCTATGTGGCACAGACTGATGATACCTAATATGTAGAGGGCACATGTTTCTAAATTATAATTATAATCACTTTAGAAGTATACCATATACTGTAGGCAGTGGTGTCATTCAAATGATTTAGGAACAGGAACTCACTTTTGATTGGCACTTGTCGGGAACCCGGAACCAGCCACGGAGCCCGTTAGGATCTGGAACGCCCATTCTAGTCCATTCCCCCTGAATGACATCACTGCCTTCGCCCCCCTAGGAATCCGGAGTCGCTCCCTTTAACCCTCTGAGTGCCAGCCAACCAAGAAGAAAAGCTCTTCGCAGAGGAATTGGGAGGGGGGGAGGGAGAGTGAAGTGGGCGGAGTCAGCCCTAATTTTAACTAGTGGAACTGAGTTCCCCTGCATGACATCACTGACTGTAGGTAGTATAGTATCAGCAGATGTGCCACATGCACGTAGAAGTGTCAGAGGTGTTTGGTTTTATTTTTTTGGGTTATTTTTTTACAAAAATGAGAAAGGCAGAAAGCTGTGTTATGTATTTTTATTGCGTTACCACAAAAATCCCACCACTCCCTATCTACCATTCCAGTGCCACTGCAGCCCCGAGGTAAGGAAACAAACTTTCCCTTACCTTGAGGAGGCTTCCATGATTGTCCCCCACTGCAGTGTGCAGCAAATGTCCCATTGGCATAGCTGCCTCAGAGCTGGAATGTTGGAAAGGACTGGATCCCGAATTCGTTCTTTGTTTTGGACACTAGAATGGCAGTCAGTTTAAAATACACTTCAATTTTTCTCTCTCCCTCTCTTGCTTCCATCCACCCCTTTCCCAGCGACAATGTGGAAGTATGTCCTTCCCTCTTTTCCTGCCCCATTGCAAGGCCAATGTAGCTTTTCCAGGCGACCCTGATGTCCATTCTAAAGATGAAAACCATCTTGAGATAGAGGAAACCTGAGAAATGAAACAGCCTAGGAGCTACTATAGCAGCTTTTCCAGGTTTCCAATGAGGCCCCCATTCCTGCCACTGCCATTGACTAGTAAGGTATGCCATGAAGTTAGGGAGTTTGGGAGCTTATGGGGTGGGGGAAGGGATTCAGCTGTGCAAGGAATAACAAAGAAAGCTTATTTGGTGTGAGAGCACTGCAGAGGCACAATCCCAGGGGTCACATGCCTTGCTTTTTTTGGGGGGGGGGGAGGTAGGCAATGTATGAGAGACGTACTCGAAACAGCTTTAATGAAAGCCCCCATCTCATCACTATATTAATAGTGCCAATTAAATGTGGAGGGGGGAAGTAATAACTTTGAGGCAGCAGATACTCAAGAATGGACCGGGTGCTTTTAGAAAATGACAAAACCGCACAAATTTACCTGCTGCTGCCTGAGTGAATTTTTCCTTGTCTGGCACAGGTCCTCGCAGATGCTGAGATTGCAGGTCCAAGGTCTAAAGGCCTAGGATATATCAGACTCAGCATTTCTGCTCCTAAGCTGTCGCGCTCTGTCAACATATCACAGGATGTCTCTGGCAGCAGAGTCGAGTAGGGCTAGGAATTGTGCTCTCGTGAACTATACAACCCAGATGTATGGAGTGTAAAAATGTGCAAACAGACAGCACAACATGCTGAAGGGCAAGACGACATGCAAAAGGAAGGAAATGTTTATGACTTTAACACAGATCCTCCTCTTTAGGCAGAGGCAAAAGTGTTCTTTGCTGCACACGGAAGATGATACGGTGCTTATTGGCTTAAAAGCCAAATGACACCTTACATTTTAAACAGATGGGCTTAAAACCCCAAAGCTTTGGAAAATTCATGTTGAAAATCATTCCCTAAAATGGATATTTTGTAAATGATGGCTTTGTGGGGGGGGGGGGGAGAAAAAGTGCCACTTCTCAATGCATGCTGTATTTTTGCACTGAATCAGGCCCTCACAGCTGTTGAGGGTCTTCAAAGGACCCCTTCTGGTCTGTTCCTAGAGGGGGACATTTTGAGGGTGCCTGAGCTCCTGTGTAAAGAGGCCCCTCCCCCTCACCTTCAGAACCATTTGCAGCTCAGAGAGCAAAGCTTGTGAGCCATGAATGGCTCTGAAGGCGAGGAGGAGGAGCTGCTTTACACAGAAGCTCAGGCACCTGCAAAACTTGGTGTTTTGCCCCTTCTATGAAAGCCACTGGGTCTACTTTCTGCTTTAAACCCATATTTTAATGATAGTAAACATGTAAGGCTAAACCGCACATTTCCTCTAATCTATGGTATGGCTTGTGGCAAAAATCTGGGCTGGCTCGTCTGTCAACATGTGATACTAGAATTCAAACTGTACCCTTCAAACTGTGTTGGTGATTTGACAGATTTATTTACCATACAGCTCACTGGCATGTCTCCCAACCCAGTCTTGTTGTAGGATTTGCCTTGGGGCCAAACCAAATAATAAAATTTTTGGCAATATCCTGTATGCTTGTGTTTTCAAATGTAAATACAATCTATAGGACATGCCAGTCCAGATAGAGACTACTTTAGGCTAAGGGGAATGGAGATGTTTGGGTTGTTAATGCACAGTTAATTCGCTGTGTGTGAACAAAACACCTGGAGAAAGCTTTTTCCCCCAACATTAATTACTGTATATTTAGCAGTTGCCACACACTATTTGCACACAGCCAACAATGCATACAGTTTAAATTCACCAAGGTCTTGTGTGCTTTTTTCCCTGTCTTTTTGCTAATACAAAGTGTTCTGCATCAGCAAGGACTGGGGTTGGGCAGTGAGAGGTATATACTGTGCTACAATCTAGTGTATGGCCCCCGCAAGAGCTTGACAAATAATGCCTCTTATGAAATAAACTCCTCCCTCTCTATGCCAAAAGATGAAACTTACTATATCATCTAAATGTTCTATGCAGGTTTGCACAGTTGCCAACTATTTGCTTGGAGGCAAAAATGCTTCTTCACCATTGCTCTCAAGCAACTGGTACTGTATTCCAAGGTAGGCAGTACTGCCTCTGAAAATGGAGATTCTGTGCAGCTGTCCGGTCTCATGACCATTGCTAAACCTCTCCTCTGCACTTGTTGCTTTCCAGTTCCCTAGAATGACTGTCAAGGTTTGGGGGAACAGTGCTTGGACTCAGTTTCTAGGGAGAGCCTAGCAAATTTCTATGCACTATATGTTGTGTATTTGTGTAAATAGTAGCAGAGTTGGGGGCTTGGAGACC
>JAJKFI010000008.1:15497123-15648978 GCA_029204185.1 Lerista edwardsae
TGCCAGTTTCAGCCAGTTCTGGACTGTGAGATGTGAAACTGCAACACTATACATATGCACAAATGTCTATGCACTATACAAGGCACCTAGCAGCCCTAGAATAGGATCCTGATTATTTATTAATCATTAAATAAAAATATTGTTTGTTTCTGTAGCTCTTATTTTTGTCTAGTGGGTTGCAATAAGGTTGTCATTTTAAAAAGTGGAACACAGGTCTAAAATGTGTGGGAAATACTGCTCTAACTTTTCCCACCTCTTTGGCCATGGAACACATGAAGATCAGAATGATCTTTGACTGACAGCAGGTCTTCACTGGTTTGTACAGAGGTTTTGCAAGCTCTAATCTCCCTTTGGAGATTAGAGAAGCGATGAGCTGAACCAAAGAGTCAGACCCAGGGGCGTAGCTAGAGAAATGCAGGGAGGTGCAGTTGCCCCGGGCTTCGAGTTCCCAGGGGGCAACAGTCTGGCTCCACACCAAGGTTGTTGCCCCCTTCTGCCAGCTGGAGAACACAAAAGCTTTCCCTTGCAATTTGCATCTGGCTTTGTTGAGATCGCATTGCGATCGGAGCCAAATGAAAGTCATGTAACCAGCATTGCAAAACGGAGGTTGCACGCGCCCCAGGCTGTTCTCTGCAGCCAACAGCCTTCACTGCTGCCTGGGATGCGACTTCCATTCTCTGTGAGTGCGACTGATCTCAATGGCAGAGACAAGACTGCCGGCCAGCAGCACAGCATAAGGAGTCCTGTCCTTCCTTTTCATGCTTGTGAACTGCGGCTGGGAGGAGTCAGGGGAACTGCCTAGTTTGTGCCGATTTCCTCTCTTGTGAATTGGCGCTCTTAATTCTGGGGTGCCTGCGCGTGCGCAGGGAGTCACGGACCCAAAGAGAGGCGGGAGGCAAGCACATGAGGCAAGGTGAGCAGCAAAAAAAAACAAAACAAAATCAGAACTGCTGCTGCTGGCCTCTTTGTGTGTGTGAGAGAGAATGATCTCCAACTACAATGGGGAGGGGAAGAGAGAGAGACCCAATCCAATTCTGAGTGTGTGTGTGGGGGGGGGGAGGGAGATCTCCAACTGCAATCTGAATGTGTGTGTGGGGGGGGGGAGAGAGAGGAAGAGAGACCCAATCCAATCCAATTCTGTGTATGAAAACAATCTGACCATGGTTTCTGAGTATGGAGAGAAATGCACTCTGCAGATCCTCAGAGGCACACTTCTGCCCTTTCTCCAGGGCCTGCCCCCCTCCCATTCCCACCTTGCCTTCACTTCCCCTCTTACAATCCATGGCATGAAGTTTGCACTTCTCCCTTTCCCTTTAACTCACTGTAATACAAAAAAGACAGGGAGGGGGCTGCAAAATCTTCTTTGCACCAGGCAGCAAATTCCTTAGCTATGCCACTCATCAGACCTTCTATCTTCAAAACATCTGTTCTACCAGTGAGCCACTGCCCTCAACACAATGTTGCACCACTGTCAGGTATTCCAGGATCAATCTGCTGAGCTTCTAAACCAGTTTCAAAGCGTGTTTTCACATGGTTAGTGATATGTAGATGCCGTCTGAAAAAGGACATCTAATTTCTTGTAGACCACCCTATAATGCAATCACACTTTCAGAATCCTAGATAAAACTGTAAAACGTTTTTTGCAAGGACAATGGGGAAATGCATTCACAGCAAAGAAACTGGACCCTTAGGCTGCAATCCTACCTGTTCTTTCCCGGGAGTGACTCCCACTGAACACAGTGGGACTTACTTCTGAGTAATCATGCACAGGATTGTGCTCTTAATGAAAACGCCCATGGCTTTCCTCAGTAATAGATTGTATCTAAAAGGGCCAGCAGCACAATTTACTAGGGCCAACCAAAACATCACAAAGTGGCAGGCAAGCTTCTAACTTCCTCAGAGCAATTCAGCATGCTAAGCAAGATTTAAAGTGTCTCGGGAGAGAGAGAAGCCCTACTGCCTTGTCGCTGAACATAGGATTGCAGTTTTAATTAGATTAGCCCATGCTTGGTCCAAAGAGGTCTCAGGGTGCAGCAAGTCATGCTGGGTTGAAGGACACAGTTGCTTTCCCTTTGAAAACATGAAAAGCCACCAGTCATTTGGATCAGTCTCAAGTGCTAATTGAAACAAAGTTCTTGTAAGACTTGTAAGTATTAAAATACTGTAGTAATATTAGCTAAGCTGGAAATTAATATTAGCTGGCGCACCAGGAAGCCAATTAAATCTAACCTAATTAAGTCTGCAAACACTTCCTTCGTTCCCTTTTAAGACTGTTACAATCTGCAGCCTGGGGCCTTTCCATCTTGGCCACCAACTTCCTTTCTCTTCCTCCTCGTCCTGTTTTGTTTTTTGCTCACCATCCAGCCTGAAGATGAGTTCAGGATCAACACACAACTACCTGCAATTTTGGAGAACTGATTATGTTTCCTTCAGGCAACTCTGCCATAGTTGTTCTAGTAGTGGCTGCTGCTTGTTATGGCCTGTAATTACTGTTAGATACACCACCTGAACATGATGAAACTTTGGCTGACCTCCTTGTTCTCATGAATTAAGCATCTCTCAGATTGCTCAAAGTCAATGCAAGCACTTGGTGATTGCAGCTACCTTAGCGAGCTTCTTGTTCGGCATGAGTCCTGATCCATTCCAAGGTCAACGTAGGGTGCTTACAAGCATGCACAAGTTAAACAGTGAGCCCATGGGAAAGTTGAACAAATGTAAGACCTTCTCCATATGATTATAAAGGGCTGTGCACAGCACTGATTGGTTGGCTCTTGTGTCCATCTGAAGACAACAGAGTTACAGCATTGGAGGTGGTCTTATATGTCCTCTAGTCCACTGTTATTCAAACTGTGGGTCAAGACCCACTTGGCAGGTCGTGACTTGATGTCAGGTGGGTTGCGGAAAGCTGAGAGGAACCACCTTGGAAGCTGCAAACCTGACTCCTACTATATTCCTTTTGTGTTTTTTTTTAATTTTGTTTTTAGTTTTTGCATAATACTTTGTCCTAATCTTGCTTTCTGTCAGGGATGTTTCATGGTTATGCAGTTGCTGTAGTCCAAGAATGGCAGTTTGCATTCCAGGAATGTTATTTGATTATGTTACAATGATGGCACTTCCTGCTTGATGATGTCACTTCTGGCCATGACCTCACTTCTGGTGGGTCCTGACACGAGTGCTATTCTAAAAAGTGGGTCCCAGTGCTAAAATGTTTGAGAACCACTGCTCTAGTGCAAGCCCTGCTCAGTGCAGGACATCCAGAGCTATAGAATCCCCATCAGTCCAGTCTCTGCTTGAAGACCTCCAGCCAGGGAGGGACAGCCTGCTGTTCTTGTAGTTGCCAATCTGCTCTTCCCATTAAGAAGTTTCTGTGATGTTCAGCTGAAATCTACCCTCCTGTAACATGAGCCCATTAGGTCTACTTACGAGCAAGTTGAATTCCAGGGGTTTGTTAGTAAGTTGTTTTGCTCTTAAGTCCAACACCACTTTCATTGATAGCAAATGTATGATGAAATTCCAAAAAAAAAAAAAAAAAAAAGTATTTACGCTCTATATTATGTACTCTATATTATGAGGTCTTACTGTGAAAAGTGGGCTAACAGGGCTACCTAGGGCTTCCTGGAACAAGATGGGGAGTGTTGAGGAACACTCGGAGTAGCCGCTGTCATCTACTGACATATGGCAGGCATGTTTGTATCTTAGTTCTTGAATGTTCTTAAGTAGCAGAGCTTCTATAGTCCTGCCTTCTGGGGTAACAAATGGCGGACACAATCCAAGGTGCCTGTTGGGCCAATGCAAGTGCCTTCCTTCGGCCTAAGGCTGTTGCAGACAAGCCGTAAAGCCAGTGGTGTCATCTAAATGATTTAATAACAGGTATTCACTTTTGATTGGCACGTGTCGGGACCCGCCCACCGGAAGTGACATCATAAGCCAGAAGTGAGGTCGTGGCAGGAAGTGACATGAAAAAAGCCCTTTTTGAGGCCTCAGATGATTTTAAACTGACCCAACAGTTGCAACAGTATTCCACAGCACCCCCAGAACATGTTAAGGAGGACTGGCATCATGTTAAAACCCCAGAGCAACTCATTTTTCAGTGGCAAGGAAAGGAAAGGCTCCGCTCGCTGCCTGCCTGCCTGCCTGGCTCTGAGAACATGCAGGCAACTCAAACATGCAGGAAATTCAAACATTGCAGAGGGCGGAGTCGATGAGTGGGCGGGCAAATGGGCAGGGCCAGCTGTAATCCTAGAAACTGGTACTCGCGTACCCCCGCGTACCCCCTGCATGACAACACTGCGTAAAGCCCATCGGTCCCAGCCGAAGAAGCACTGGGCTGACGCAAGTGGAGGCAGCCAGTATGCCGCTCCTGGTCTGGCTGGGTTTGGAGGAAGGTGGGAGAGGGGCAGCCTGGGGTGGCGGGGGGGGGTATCTGCCAGGTGGGGCAGTCCAGGGAGGGTGGTGGAGTTTGGATGCAGCTGTTAGGGTGCATCCAAAGCCCTGTCCTTGTCCCGTGCAGCCCCGATTTGGGCCGCTGTGGGAGGCTTGGACTGCACAGATCTGATCAGCCCTATCAGGCTGCCTGTGGCTTACCACAGGGCAAGTGGACAAATGTCCCCTTGCCCTACACTAAGATGCTGCCCCCTCCTCACTTGGTTAAGATGCAGGGCAGGACTGCACTCTCTTAGGATTGCGCTCTGTGTTTTTCAGTGTGACCGCTGTTCAAGCATTTGAAGATTTATATTATTACTACAACTATGTATACACTATTGCGTTTCAGTGCTAAAGTTTGCAAAAGAAGCAAAAGAAATGAAAAGATGGTTCTGTAACTCAAAGGAACTCACAAACCTTAAAAAGATGCAGAAAACCAACAAACAGTCACTGGAAGGAATTCTATGCTGGGATGAAGAGGGACTGTTGGCTTCCCTTGATAAAGAGGTGCCTCTTTTAAAGGTGGGCTTCTGCTTCAGTTGTGTTTTATTTTGTCTTCTGACTTGTGGTCCTAGGACTGCATAATCTGAAGATTAGAATATATACGTTTAAATACTGTAGTAAATCATCATCATCAAACAGTATTTATATACTGCTTTTCAACACAAAGTGCACAAAGCGGTTTACAGGCAAATTATATATAAAAAAGATTACGTGTGTGTGTGTGTGTGTGTGTGTGTGTGTGTGTGTGTGTGTGTGTGTTTCGCATAGGCTCTGCAACGCCTGGACCAATTGACACCAAACTTGGCATGCATACACCTTGCAGTCTGGCGACAAACACCGGGGTGGGGCTCCGGGGGGGCCCACGTGCAAATGCTCGAAAACATCAGAAATAGGCATCAAATCCGTAGATTCCGGGGTTGCTGAGATGAACGATGATGCTCCCAACGCTGGTGGAGTCCAGGTTCGGCCCCCCCTCGGCGTGGGGGGTGAGAAGGGGTGCAAAACAAAACGTCCGCCATGCCCTGCTGGAACGCCTGGACCGATTACCATCAAACTCGGTATGCACACGCCTTGCGGCCTGGCCACAAACACTGCGGGGGTCGGGCCCCCCTAGCACCCCTGGGGGTGGGGGTGCACACGGGGCCCCATGTGAAAATGGTTGAAAACAGCTGAAATCGGTGTCAAATCGGTAGAGTCTGGGGTCGCCGAGACGAATGGTGACGCTCCCGATGTCGTTCGAGTCCACGTTCGGACTTGGGATAATTTGTTGCCAAAGCAATGCCGGGTAAAAAAAGCTAGTAATAATAATAAAGTTAAATGGCTCCTTGTCCCAAAAGGGCTCACAATCTAAAAAAAAAAATGCAGAACACCACCAGCAACAGCCACTAGAAAGACTGCGCAGGGGTGAAGAGGGACAATTACTCTCCCCCTGCAAAGTATAAGAGGAGCACCACTTGGAAAATGTGCCTCTTGCCCAGTTAGCAGGGTAAATGGATATGTTTAAGTCATTCCAAAAGATGTTGAACTCAACCACACATAATCATATATGCCAGCAGCTCTTTCAGCAGTCACGTATATTGATTCAGCCAAATGCACTGGAAGGAAAGAGTTACGAATAATTGACACATCTGCATATTCCTAACACCTTGCACCTCATTTGAATGAATATACCAAATGCTAAACCATGCTGGGCGAGTGTGTTTTGTTTCTCATACAAAAATCTAATGCTGCAATTCTCAAAAACGATTTGATAAAAACTTGGCTGACATCCATGTTATCTGTACACAGATCCTGAGCTTGATCCTGATCTTTTCGCTATCACTTCTGTAACCTGTTCGCTGTAACCATTTTTTAATATTATTGCCAAAGATTGGATTCTACCAAAAGCCTGCCAGCCACGCACAATGGAACTCAACGGGAGAGAGGTTGAATTGGGAAGGGCTTCTCCCATGACAATTAAATAGGCTTCTTGTTTTGAAATTAGTCTGAGAATGTAGCAAAGTAATTGGGCATTTACTAAATATCCTTTTTTGCTATAATCATCATGTTAGCATTAATAGATATCATATGAGTAGTCCCCGGAGTATCGCAGTAAGAGTACTCTTGATTAATTGTAATCGTTTACCTTTAAGAAGAAACCTTCCTGCAAAGCCTGATTAGGCTCTTATTTCCTGAATACCATTGTCAAGTGAGAGCACCAACCCACATGGCTTTTCCCAGCAAGGGTGTTTTAATGCTTGTGTTGGCTTCCGTACCTATTTGTCTTGGGAGAAAAAGCACCAACATTTCTGCATGGGTTGCACCGTTTTAATTTATTTTGGAGAATAGGGTGGGGATCAGAATAAACGTGTTTTTAAAAGTGAAGGCTCAAGTGACACAATCTCTCAGCCTGCCATACATTTTTATTGTAAATAGAAGTTGGGGCGTGGAGGGGGGCAGCACTCGCAGGCTGCAGCCACTTCCCTCCCGATGCAAATACCATTTTGGCAGGGGCAGTTTTGTTAGGAGTGTGACACAAGTGTAAAGAATTAAAAGATGGATATCCACTGCAAATGCGTGGCAGGAGAGGTTGAACAAACAAGACAATATTTTCTTTATCCAGTGTGTAATTAATCTGTGGAACTCCTTGACACAGGATGTAGTAGTGGTGGCATCTGGCCTGGATGCCTTTAAAAGGGGATTGGATGGAGGAAAGGTCCATCACAGGTTGCAAGCCACGATGAGTATGCACAACCTTCTGGCTTTAGTATTAATGCAAGGGAGTGGCAACAGAGTACAGGTATCTGGTTCTCTTGTGTGCTCTCTGAGGCACCTGGTGGGCCACTGTGAGATACAGGAAGCTGGACTAGATGGGCCTTTGGCCTGATCCAGCAGGGCTAATTTTCTTATGAAGGTTAAACTTTCACCTACACTGTCGTCCCAGTTATGAGTCGCCACCATCCTATCCAACGTAAAAAAAAATCAGAGAAAGCTATGCATTTAGCACAAAATGTCTTTTGATTGTAAGGGCAATCTAGGTAGTCAGTGGGGCAAACCAAGAAAGTGCTGGACCTATTGTGATGTTACTGTGAAGATCTAATTTAATTTTAATTATAAAATAATAGATTGAAAAATGGTTCATAGTCCCCATGGTATCCTAGTGTTGTCTTTCAAAATACTTTCAGTTCGCAAGGTTACTTTTGGCCCTGATCCCACACTGCTCTCATACAAATACATGCAGAGCCGAGCTAGAATATAGGGCAATCATTCCCATCAGGGGTTAGGGGGAGAGAAATCAGAATATTGCTTGCTTTTTAAAACCTTCCAAGGAAGCAGTGGCGTCTCTACAGGGAGGGCAGAGCTCTAAGTTTTGCAAGGAGCCTTACCCTGTCATGTAAATCCCTCCTCTCCCTTGCTGCTGTAGCCAGTAAGCAATGCTAAGATGTTGCTTTTCCCTGTGAGGATTGGCTAAAACAGTGCAGGAGAGGAGTGATTTCCACTGCAAGGTAAGGCTTCTTACAAAACTTAGAGCTCTGCCCTCCTTGTAGAAACGCCACTGTAAGGAAGGGGGGAATATCTGCAGGAGCCTCTAAAGAAGGACATGACAAGTGATCGTAAACTCTCAATACATGTGCTGCCAAAATATTCCCCCCCTGCATATTTGCAGCCATAATATCCACATTTTGAACTACATTTCACTCAGTACAGAGGGGGTGGCTGGGAGGAAGCAAAATCCCATCCCCCCCTCTCCTTCCAAATAGTGAAATAGTGCTACTGGCCACTAAAGGCGAAGGATCCTTGTCTCAGTCTGTGTGCACAATCTTCATCCAGCTAGGGACACGAGTGCATGAGCATGCTTTTGTGTGCATAGGGCTTCTCATTGTTCTACAGTGATTGTGTTCAGGCACAGTTAGTTCTGCATTGTCCTCTGAAGTACAGCAAGTCCGCTCACTCCTTTTCTTCTCTTATGTTAGGCAGAACTCTGCTGCTGATCTGCGTTTAAAGCCCTGCCAGAGAACTGTCCATTTATTTAATCATTCATTCAATTGATACCCCACCTTTCTCCCCAAAGGGCACCTAAGGTGACTCACAACAAATTAAAAATGCATATACAATAAATACATAAGCTATAAAATATGCAAACGTATAAATACACATTAAAAGCCAGCCAGCGGCAAGCAGCAGCATAAAAAACCATCAATAGTAAAAGCATCTGACCAAACTACTGAAAATCAGCCGCACCAACCTACAGCCAGCAAACCCGGAAAACTAATGATGAGGGAGCTGTTCTTGGCTCAAAAGAGAGGAAATTCCATAATACAGACACCACCACCAAGAAGGCCCTATTTCTGGACATAAGAAAAGCCTCACTGGATCAGGCAAAGGGCCAATTTAGTCCTACTTCCTGTATCTCACAGTGGCCCACTTCAGGGAGCAGATAAGGCAACCAGAGACTTGTTTCTCCCTACCACTCCCCTGCATGTGGAATTCTGAGGTAACCTATTACCCTTGCACATCCCCCCCCCAAGGAAGACACCAGATTGTGGTTGGGGTTTAACTTTATTAAATACACGTGACCAATTTTTAAGTCACAAAACCTACTGAACATATCGTCCCTCCCTTGCCAGTATGGGGTAGGTAAAAAAAAATCTGCCATCCATGGCCAGTTCGGATAACAGAAAAAATTCCTACCTGGATCTCATGATGAGCGATCCCAGACTGGACATACCCATCATAGCTTGTAACCTGTGATGGATCTTTTCTCCATAAATCTGACCAATCTCCTTTTAAAGGCATCTAGGCTATATGCCATCACCACATCTTGTGGCAAGGAGTTCCACAGACTAATTACACGCTGCCTAAAGAAGTATTTTCTTTTTTGTTGTTCTAACTCCCCCTAACTTCTCTCAATGGCAGTACAGCCAAAAGGGCCATTCTCAGATGGTCTCAGGGAATGGGCTGGACTGTACAGAAGAACATAACCCTGTTTAATTATTGTACAGTAATGCTGAGGAAGCGTGAGACCTGTGACACTGTTGTGTGTGATGGAGCCACCAGCATTAATGGCCAGTGGTGCTGCACATTCACCAGACTCACTGGATGCTCTGCTGGCCCAGGAAATGTGGTGGTGGGGGGAATTGTGGATGGTTCGCGGGAGGTTTGGATAGGGGGCAGGGAGAGGGCTGGAGGGGCTGGATCTTGGTGACAAAAGTGCATACCAGATCCTGTCCCCATTTTAAACTCACCCTGCCCCTGCACCCCCTGAACATGAAGGCTGTGCAGAGCCTGAAACTGGAGGCAGGACTGACCAAAGGAAAGAAAATCTTTCTCCACCATCATGTAATTAATCTATAGAACTCCTTGCCACAGAATGTTATGATGGCACTTGGCCTAGATGCCTTTCAAAGGGATTAGGCAGATTTATGAAAGATGACTCTGAGTGCCAGGTGCAAGGGAGTGGCAACAGGAGGCAGGCGTCTTGTTTTCTTGTGGGCTCCCAGAGGCACCTTGTGGGCCACTGTGAGATGCAAGAAGCTGGACTAAATGGGCCCTTGACCTGATCCAGCAGGCGTCTCCCTAAATTATTGTGAAGTTTATTTTAATGCGTCATTCTGCCTTCAAAAAAATGTCCACAATTCTGTCCCTAATTCATTTTATTCTGGGCAGAATTTCCAAAATATGAACAGGTGTGTCATGGAGAGGGGCCAGGAGCAGAGAGACTGGCTGGGAATAGTAGTTCTTAGTGGTCAGAATGCCTGCACCCCTCCCTGCTTTTCCTTTACTGCAGCATTGCAGCAGGGAAAATCTTCCCCATTGTGAATGGCGCTTTGTGTTCTGCCAGGGAAGCCGCGAAAGACCCTTCCTACAGCTCCCAGGAGTCTTCACTGCCAGCTACCCTTGCGCGGAATGCAGTTGCGTGGCTTGCTGGGGCGGCAGACCCCAGAAGCGGCTGACTGCGAAGACCCCTGGGAGCTGTAGGAGGGGTCTTTTGCGCCTTCCCGGACAAAACGCAAGCTGCTGCTCATGCCAGGGAAGGAAAAAGGAGGCCACGGATCTGGCCGGCGGGCCAGAGTTTGAAGCCCCTTCCTTTACCGGATCAGCAGTAAAATGGGGAGGGGAGAATTTTGGTGGTTTTTAACTGCTGCCACCATCCCGAGGTATAGAGGCCAGGCCGGGGGGTAGGGGAAAGCAAAAATTCCAGGACTGAACCCCATTGAATCTCATTGAAAATCAAACCTATACTAGCATCTGCTGGGCAAAGAGACATGATAATCCACTGAATTACGAAGAATTAGTATGCTGGCATCCTGAAGGGTCTGGGAGACCAGCAGCCCCCCCCCTTTTCGGGCCTCCCCAATGTTGCAAAAAGCCCTGTTTTGTTATTGGAGTGCACAGATCCTGGTAGCCCCATAGGGCAGGCTGGAGCTCGACACAGAGTAAGGTGAAAAATATCACTTTGAGGTGGCCTCCATCCTACACCCAACATGCACTGAACACAAATCAGGTCGCTGTGGCCTGGCTGTTCACTGCACATTAAGACTAGGCTGTAGGTGTTTTTCATACACATAAGGGACCAGGTTCAATCCACAGCATCTCCAGTAAAAAGGGATCCCAGGACACAGAGCTAGTAAAGCCTTTTGCACGAGGCTTTGCAGAGCTGCTGCTGAAGATGATCGACAATACTGGGCTAGCTGGTCCAACAGTCTCCCTCCCATAACCGCTCTTGTTGAAATAATAAAGTGGTGGAACATGTCACCTCACCTGTCTGAAAGGACTGGCTTGTGCATACGGTTAAAACATTTCGCAGGGTGTGTTAAAAATCCCAGGCTATTTCCGTCATAACACTTCAGTTGCTACATGTATTGCTTTAGGAATAGTCTTTGGAATTTCCTGTTCTTTGGTTGGAATTTTTGTAAGTTTCCTTTTTATTTTTTCCACATACAGGAAAATCTCTTGGCCTTTCATTGTACTGTATACCAGTAAGAGAAGTGTTGTTTAGATCAAATGTTACAGAATAATACTCTTCCTTTCAGTCTTCCTCCTTGCTACCTTTTAAGATGCATACAAGCCCAGCACACACCTTTTCCTCTGCCTTCCATAAAGGAACTTCAACATGAATGAAGGAATCGAAGCAGAGACTGCCTGGCCTGGCCGGCATGCTGGTGGTGCCGGTGCCAGATTCTGCCAGGACAACAGACAAACAGGCTGACCCATACAGGCTCTTTCAGTTTCAGTCCATTATACTCTGTGCCTTCATGGCACATGCATAAGACAGGAGGCCTGAGTCACAAGTTGATCAGAACTGAGCTCACATGATTATTCTGGTTGCACTTCCTGGTTGGGTTCAATCTGCTGGCAGTGATGTCTATTTTAAGAAATATGGGCTGGATTGTGCAAGCCGTTGGCCAATACTTGAATCAGTCAAAAGGTACAAGTATATGTTTTTTTTCCCAAATGTCTGGTACTTCAGGTTGACTTTAATTGAATTAAAACTGGCAGCACATTTTTGCATACACCCCCCCCCAATGGTTACTCGCCATTGGGGGAACTCTCAATGCCCCCCCCTTCAATGTGGACTCTCTGCGTGAGTCACACATCTGAGTATGCCTCTTGATTGAAAGTAGGAAACTCTAGAGCAGCAACTCATGTCAATATTGGTTTTATTTTAAAGGATTTCTATCCCACAGTCCAGCGCTGGCCTCTTTGGGGTGGCACGGGCCCTGGTGCCACACCACGCCATAGCCAATGCTGTCAGTGTGACTAGTAGCTCTGCCCCTAGGGCCTTGTCCCAGGCTGAAGGGACCAACACGTAGTTCTGTCCACTTAGCGATTTCTGCTCGACTTTCTCCATTGTAAAGCCTACACAGGCACAAGACAAGGGTAGAAAGGAGGGGGAGGAGACTAAGAGTGCAATCCTGACCTGGATTTCGGCCAGGACAGTTAGGCCAGAAAAGTTTGGCCAGCACAAGGGCTACCATAAAGTGCATTTGGACCACTCACAGAGTCAGGGAGGATGGCGTACATCAGTGTGCTGGCCTCCCTGACTCCAAGAGTGGTCCAAACATACAGTACTTTATGGTGGCCCTTGTGCCGGCCAAACTTTGCTGCCCTAACTGTGCCGGCCAAACTCCAGGTTAGGATTGCACTCTAAGTATGTGGGACAAGGGCTGGGTGAGGTTAAACTCTGATCAGGACCTGTGATGACACCGGTGACGAAAGAAGTAAAGCGGCAGGTTCTCGCCAAGAGTCGAGATGCCCAGGAAAGAGCAGGAATTTGGGCCATTCAGCCCCCTCCGTTTCATTACCTGTCAAAAGTTCCCAAAGGATCCCCCCATCTTGCTGCTTTTTCTGTCCTTCAGGTTTCTCATCTGGAGAACCCTACCAAAGGCTCCCTGGCTGCCTACTACGTATAATGTGGTGGGGATGAGGATTGAGCAGTTACTGAATCAGACCATTGAGCTATCAAGCACAGTATTGTCTGCACAGTCTGGAAGTGACTCTCCCCGGTTTCAGAGAAGGATCTTTCCCAGGTCCACCTGGGAAATGCTAGAAATTGGACGTGACTTTCTGCATGTAGAGAAAGTGCTCTGCCACTGAGCGATGGCTCTTTCCCATAAAACCAGCCTTGAACCTCTGATTCATCACACCAGAAGCAGCACTTCATATTTGCTGCTACCAGGTTGTTGGACTTGCAACAAGCCCACTTTGGATCTGGTTCAAAAATGTCACAGAAGAAGGGCAAGATGTTGCTTGAGAAGTGAAGCTCAGTTGAAGGAATAGGCTCTCCCAAGAACTAGGGATGCTGTGCTCATGCTCAGTATTGCCAAATGATTTGCCAGGTAAGCTGACTCATTCTGCTTGAAAGGACAGGAAGGAATTTTACATAGGGAGGAACAGACACGCCCAAAGACCCAGGATCAGGCCTACCAATGGCAAATGAGGCAATACAGCTGCATCTTGACTGTCCCAGTGCCAGTGAGGACTCATATGAATGTCATTCCATACAAAAGAATGATTTGCATGTAGAAAACAAGGGTATCAAGTCTAGCTTTCTCCTGGATATGATTGCTTTTTGCATGCCGGGAAATGTTTAGAATGGAGGAGAATGCAACCAAAGGGTTAAACGCCCTTTCTCTGGGATGCTTACCTGCCAACATGTGCACCCCCTCCCAATTTCTACTGATGCCACATGTCTCTTTGTGCAGGCATGCCGTGACAAGACAAACAAGAGGAAAGAAACTGTCACTGGTTTTAGGCAGGTTTGATTGAATTATGTTGTGGTTGTCAATTTGTTGAGTGTTGGGCAATGGCAGAGTTACGATTTGGGGGATGGTTCCTCCCTGACATTCCCTTGCATGGCCCAGGGGAAGGCAGAAGAGAGCCCAGGCAAGGGAAACTCCCTTTGCTCCTGAAGAGGCCACTCCTGGCCTGAGACTCCCTGTTTCTCTTATGTCAGTTTTTTTTCAAACTATGATTTGGGACCCACTTGGTGGGAGCAGCCATCTTGGAAGCTGGCTATAGCTTATTCTGGCTATATTCCTTTTGTGAGAGTTCGAATTTTCAAGTGAAGTTTTTTGAAAATTTTGTTTTTAGTTCAGTGCTTTTACATAATATTTTGTCTGAATCTTGCTTTCTGTCAGGGATGTTCCATAGTTGTGCAATTGCTGCAGGCAAGAATGCCAGTTTGCATTCCAGGAGTTTCATTTTATTATTTCACAATAATTATTTCACAGTGACTGCATGTCTTGCTTGGTGATGTCACTTCCAGCTATGACATCATTTCCAGATTAATGACATCACTTTCAGTGGGTGCTGATATAAGTGCCATTCTAAAAAGTGGGTCCTGGTCTAAAAAGCTTGAGAATCACTGTCTTATGTCATATTTGAGGTTAATTGTTCCCTCCCTTTCCTTTCTTCCCAGTGTCTGCAAGGCACTGTGCATACAGATGAAGCTTTTAAAATAACAAACATATTAAGAATTATATTGGTAAGTGTTGTAAACAGATATTTTATTTTATGTTTTGTAAATAATTTTTATTTCTTCTATTTAGTTATGGACAGGAAAATGGATATACATAGGTTAAGGGGAACAAAGGTTACACAAAAGGTAAATAGTGGAGGGTTACAGCTATGAATTATAATAGCTTACAATATCTACAATATCTTTCTTCTAGAAATATCAGGCGCCATTCTTACAACCTCATGAATTTCTTATTATCTTATAATGCAATTAAAGTATAATCTCAATAGCATGTGTACATCTCTTATATTCAATTGCTTGCTTATCTCTTATATCTTGCAATTTCATTAAGTGATTACAATATCAAAGTATAACCTCAATAACGTGTGCATAATCTCATATATTCAATTGCTTGCTTAAATCTTATTCCCAATCTTGCAATTTCATATAAACATATATTTTATTGATTGAGAAATGATCTAGAATGCTGCATTCGATTGGCAGAAGTGTTATGCCTGCACTTGGCATCTTCAGCATGCCAGGCATGTGCTCTACCACTGAGCTGCAGCCCCTTCCCAAGGCTGTAAATGCCTTTATTGGCTCTGCTTTTAAAGGCTTTTTGGGAGAGAAAAACCAGAATCCTCTTTAGGTATTGCACCCACTATTTGAAAAACAGAAGCTGTGCATCACTGAGCATGAAAGAGGCGAGTGGGCACTATTGCAAATGTATGAATGCACTAGCTAACACAAAGATTAACAGCCCTGCCACAGCTAGAAGCCAGGAGATTAAAATTCAGCCCTCACCTTAAAGGCAAAACGTTTTGCTCTCCGGTATGAAATCTACAAAAGGGGTCAGAACTAAATTGAATGAATCTTTGGAGCTCTCCTTTCCATAGTGGTGGCTGAAGCACCGTCTATCATCCTCTGCTTGAATCAATAGTTGTTGCTTTTTCAGCAACATTGCTTTGGGGAGACAAAGGCAATGTGAATTAATAGAGATCAATATTCTATCCCAGTGAGCTACATACAGCAGCATTTTTTAATTTGCCCCTGCACTTCTTTTGCTGTCTACAGAAGACAGAGTGGTCAACGAAAGGCGGACTCTGGTTTTGTTTGGTGACGCCATCTAGTACAATGTGGGTGAGCCAACCTAGGACATAGAGTTGCTACAACAAATGACACAGGAAGCTGGGGTTTATGGCACAACTGGGTGAAAAACTGGGAAGTCCACAGGCCTGGCTATGGAACAGAGTCTGCATTTTTCTTGGCCTCTCCTGCATTGCACTGCTACCTGCATCTTTGAGAAGAAGATAAGAAGAGCCAGGGCCACCCTCAGCCTTCCTGGCCTTGAGACGGCATGCCGAATGCTGCTCCCTGGTGAATTTCCAGTCTCTGCTCCTGGATTGGAAAATGCTCTCCTCCTCACTTCCTTTTCCACACTGTCCTGTTCTTTGTCAGATTTAAGTATGGGAAGAGAACAGTGGAGGCCTGTGGGTGGACAGAGGCAGTGACAGGATCTGGGAATGAGGAAGCGGAACGCTGGGCGGGACTTATGCATGATTGGCTGCCCGTCCGTTCCATTCCGCGGCTGCCCTGGCCTCGTCGGGGTGCCTGCTCGCTGGGAGGGAGGGACGGGGGCGCGCCGGGTGCCTTGCCGAGCAGCGGTGGGGCGCACCAACCGGGGGCAGCCCCCCCCCCCGAGGCCAGGGCAGGCGGCGGAATGGAACGGACGGGCTGCCAATCACGCATAAGTCCCGCCCAGCGTTCCGCTTCCTCATTCCCAGATCCCATCACTGGGAGGTGAGTGCTGCCCACCAATCTGCTGCCTTAGGCAACCATTTCAGTTGGCCTTGTGGATGGGCCAGCTCTGAGAACCCTTTTATATCAGACCAACGGTCCAACTTGTTTTCATCTGGATTGGCAACGTCTGGAACACCTACGAAGAGACTCGCCTTCTTCCACTACCTGCTCAACAGAGCAGCTCAGGCTCCAGTTTAAGAACACTGACTGCTCAGGGACCAAGATGAATATACCCTCCACATCCAGATTTCAGTTCTCCGTACCTAGCCCTGAAAATATTTTAGGATGGTAGGCATATCCAGTCCTATTGGGTACAAACCCCACAGTTTCTTGCTCCAGAGGAAAAGACCATGCTAAGAACTCAAAGAACGAACCCTTTCCTTGGAGGAAGCAGTAGCAGAGCCAGAGGGGGGCATAGTACGGCAGACACTGCAACATGCCGCATAAGTGGCCCTCCCCATCGGAGCCATCCCAGCGGCAGTGTGCAGGAAATGCACAGGCACTGTTGGCGCTGCCCCAAATTTATTTAATGAATTTATTCAATTGGCTCTGACAATGGCTCTGACAGTGAGGGGGAGGGGGCCACATCATGTTGTGGTCCCTGCTATACTATGCTGCCTTCTCTGGCTACACTACTGGGAGGAAGAGTCCTTGGTCCAGAGGAAAGAAAACTGCTGCTCACAATTATACTGGTATTCTAAGCTCAGGGATGAATACAGCAAAGTGTTCTGCAGCTCTCCTCTCTGTGATTCCTGGGGAAATTGTCCATTTTCTTTGCCCTTGTTCCCCCCAATCTAACAACTCTGCATCCATGAGCCAGTTTTTCCTCACTTCACTAGGTTTTTCTCTTTCCAACGTGCAGAAATAATAACTTCCCAAAGTATTTATTACCAGTAATGAGTCTGTCAATTATAATAATTCCTATAAGTTCAGTATGGTAATATTATTATGGCTACTGGGTGACCATCCTTTGTTTAATGGAATGATTGAGTGATACTTCCTGAGCGGTAACTAATAATTAGATGTTTTCCTGAATGCGCAATTCTCTGAGACCAGCTCTTTGCCAGCTGTGTGTGTGGGAGGAGAAAACAGGAACTATCTGAATATGGAAACTGAAAGAGACACAGAGTTTCAATGCAGAGCTTACCGCCCTGATGAGGAAAGGCTACAGTGCTGGGAACTCTTCTAGAAAGATGCTGCCTGAGAGGGGGGTATGATGGAGACTAACACAATTATGTGTAGGATAGAGGGAAGTTCGTTTCCCTTTCGCACGACACCAGAACCAGGGGGTCATACTGAAAGCCTGGTGGTGGTGGTGCCCAGTTTGGTTCGTACAACGGGCAGCCCAATCCTAAGTAAGGCTGATATAGTAAGGCCGACATAACTGGGCTGTATCCTAAAGCCCATTAGGAGGCATCAGCAGCAAAGTGCAGGACAAGGGGAGGTTTTCCCCTTGCACCCACATAAGCCCCGGTCCCTCTTATGGGCCTGCTCAGATCTGCGCCTGCTGTTTTGCAGGCGTAGAGAAACGTGGACAGGAGCGGCCCAAATCGAGGCTGCCCTGGCCAGGGACAGCTTTAGGATATGGTGCTACAGCAACGGAGGTCATCAGGGCTGTTTGCCGCTCCCCCCTTTCCACCTAATCTTGCAATGAGTGCATTTCAGATTACAGAGATCACTCATAAGGAGGGAGGCATAAGAAAAAGGGGAGAATGCACATTATATTACATGTGCCCTCTGGAGGGAGCAGTTTTAACTGGCCTCTTTAGATTGCCTAGCCATCAGTGGGGCTCCTCAGACCAACACCAGCTCTTTAGTCTGATGAGGCTAATGGAGTTGGCCCCGGGCCACCCCCTGCCTTCTCCATTCCCTGCCCTGATCACCCCAAAATTGCCCCAAAGAGCCCCCTCTGCCACCTGACCTGCTCCAGTGCAACATCTGTGAGTCACTGCCATGTGCACAGGTCCTCTGGCAGTTTGCATCGAAGAGTACAACAGTGGAGTGCCTTTTATGACACCTCAGTAGAATGTGCAGGGACAGACCGAAAGTTCTGCCACCATGTGCCCTACAGGATTGGGCCATCAGAGACCTACTGTAATTCATTGCAGGACTTTATCCAGTAAATTGACTGAACAAAATTACCTTGTACTTGCTGGATTTGTGCCCATAGGCCGAATTTTGAAACATTAACGCTGCCTGTAAAAACTGGTTGAAGATCACCAGTGAGTATTGTGGCTGAGAAGGCTTGAAAATGAGAGCTGAATCATACTAACACCTTATTGGTTCATTGCTGTGTCATAACAACACCTCATTGGCTCTCAGAACAATCAGGTTCATCGGTCAATTTTAAGCTAAGAAAAACTACTTTATGTTACAGAAGGCACTTTATTTTCTGTGTGTATGTTTGTGTTTTGTTACAGTTTTTGACAGAATGCAGATATTTCCATGTGGTTTGTTTCATTGTATTCTGTAAATTCCACTTTGCAGGATATTACGATGGTATTATTGGAAAATACCAATATTTTACAACTTTGGGCAGTAGTGGTGCACTGTCACCCCCTCTGAGTGCATCACCCACTGTGGCTTGCACGCAGTGATGTCATGCAGGGGGTACGCGGGGGTACGCGAGTACCGGTTCCTAGGATTATGGCTGGCCCCGCCCATTCGCCCGCCCACTTGTCGACTCTGCCCCCTGCAACGTTTGAATTTCCTGCATGTTTGAGTTGCCCGCATGTTCTCAGAGCCAGGCAGGCATGCAGGCAGCGAGCGGAGCCTTTCCTTTCCTTGCCACTGAAAAATGAGCTGCTCAGGGGTTGCTCTCGAATACTTTTGGAACTGTTGGGTCACTTTAACATTATGCCAGTCCTCCTTAACATGTTCTGGGGGTGCTGTGGAATACTGTTGCAACTGTTGGGTCAGTTTAAAATTGTCTGAGGCCTCAAAAAGGGCTTTTTTCATGTCACTTCCTGCCATGACATCACTTCCGGCTTATGGCATCACTTCTGGAGGGCGGATCCCGATACGTGTCAATCAAAAGTGAGTACCTGTTCTTAAATCATTTAGATGACACCACTGCTTGCACCCCCCGCAACCTCCCTAGCGATGCCACTGCTTTAGGTTTCCAATATAGCAGACTAACAGACAGTATTGGATTTAGTCATTTCAATACTCTGGTTTCTAAAGTTTCATTTCTAAAGCCTCTCCTGCCCCAGTAACGAGCATTGGAGTATTTTAAAATGTTTGTGGCCCTTTATGGGTACTACTGCTGAAATCCTGAGTTCTTACTGCTCAGATACGACGCCAGCTCACAAGTGGTTGTGTTCTATCACCACCCTCTCCAAACACTGGCTTCAATCTGCGGTAGCTGGCCAGAGTCACATGCTTCCTGTTTTCCTCCCCATTGATAGCAGTGGTTGGATGTGCTTCATTCCACGAGGCTGCAGCCACAGAACTTGGCCCAGCATGCTGCACTCACATGAAACTTCTGAACTTGACCTTTGCCTTCTTTACATCCCTGTCCAAGTTGCATCCCTCTCTCCCCAATCCAGTTACACTGCTACCATGAATCACTAACATGGAGATCCTTTCGCAATGTGATCAAAACGACGACCAGGGAATTTTGTATACACTGCACGTTGTCATTGTCTCTGCCAACAAGCATGCATGACATTTTTTGTCAACATGGGGTTGCCGGAGGAAAGGGATTTCCTGCCCAGGCCTACTCTGACCTAAGGGAATCTCTTCTATTCTGGGAGTTCACTGGTTCCCCACAAAAGAGGCTTTGGCTGTTCCTTTGAACCCATAAGTGGTGCCAATCACCTTCTTGATTGAAATTCAATATTTAGCCAGCATTGCTCAGCTGGATTCCTGGAGCTCTGCCCAGTATGTGTGTGCTTAGAGAGAAGAGCCCTGAAGGCGCAGATCAATGGCTTGCTTAGTGAAAGGGAATGAAAAAGTGGAAAGGTGGCTGAGCTACCCCAGACAAACCGACAGAAGTCTCTTAGTCACACCTCTTGGACTCTGAAGTGCAATTGGGTGTGTTTGTCTCCTTGTTGCCCTTGCTACTGCCTCCGGCAAGCTTTATGCAACCACTGTTTGCTTAGCACACCAAAAGCCTGAATATAATTGACTGATCTTGGCAAGCTTGGAACAGAAGCTTTCGCAATCTCCATAATTCAAGTCAAGCCGGTTTTGTTCATGCTGTCTTGAAACTTCTATGGATATACCATTACTTCCAAATGCTGAGAATTCTCACAGGGAAATCCCCTGCAGCAACCAGTTTCCCCATACTGGAAAGAGAAAATGTTACGGTTTAGAGCAGAAGTGCCATATCAGATGGGAGTGCCCAATATTCATCTAGTGTTTTTCGGTAGAGCCAGTTCACATAACTGGCTGTTTGGTATTAAATGCATAATTATCATCATGTGGCGAGAACTCAAGTGATAATGCATACGTGAACCAGGCAGAGTATTGGTTATGGTCACCATATGTGGAAATAGTGATGAAATCATTCAGGATATACAAGGAAACTGCTCTGTCTCCCACTTGCCTTTAACAGGATGAGACACATACTTTACTACAATGAGGGCACATAGTAGCAGGAAATGTGGGCATTTGGTATTGCTACTTAGGGTGGAACAGAGTGGGGCGGGGATGTTTTTAGACAAAGGGAGGCAGATCATGCCTGGGAAGGGGTGGAATTGGCTGTGGCAGTGCAGGCCGAATCTTCATCCCCACTCCCAGAGCCGCGCAATCCTAAACTGGAGTTAGGCCGGCATAAACTAAGCCAGCAAAATTTGGCCAGTACAAGGGCCACCATAAAGCGTTTTTGGACCTGACTCTCAGAGTCAGGGAGGATGGCGCACATCTGTGTGCTGCCCTCTCTTGACTCCAAGAGTGGTCCAAACATACTTTACGGTATCCCTTGTGCTGGCCAAACTTTGCTGGCTTAGTTTATGCAAGCCTAACTCAGTTTAGGATTGCGCCCCCAGGCCCTGCAGCCTTACACAGGCTGCTCAGATTGGCATCAGCAAAATAGCTGGTGCAGGTTCAAGTAGCCCCAAGGGAAAAATATTCCCTTACCCTGAATTACCCTCCAACCGGCATCTACCTTGCACTGGATACAGTGCAGGCTACATGGCAAGTTAGATTGGTCAGTGAATGTATAGAAGAAAAATGCACCTCCTAAAATCTCTTTAGATTAAAAAGGCAAGTTATCTTGTAACGAAAGAGGACACTGAAACAAAGTATTTCAACATTTTGGGCAGGGACAGCCATCTTAATTATGCTTGCATCATGAAATACTTTTGATCTCACCTGCATTATTCTGAGTAGTTTGAGGAGGACAAGAGTATTTGGAGTTCTCAAAAAACTAAGCTGGTAACTTTTTCTCCCTTTTCTCTTAGCTCCATGAAGGAAAATTATTATATATTGTTACTTAAGTGGTATAGTTGAAAGGTTCACTGTGAGACGATAAGATATAATGCTCTTGATGATTAAATAATTTAAAAAAACCACCACCATAAAATTAGTTAAAGGGGTTTGTGCTCTCCATTTCCTTTCCCAGAATTATAAAGAATTATAAAGCAAAATTATATAAACCAGAATTATAAAGCAAATCAACAAAATGCATGATTCAAAATACAGAATGCAACAATAAAATTAATTTTTTAAAACCCCAAGAGAACAACAATATGAAGCAGGAAATATACGTTGTTATATTGACACTGGATGGGATACACATGCTTGGCTTTAAATACTATGGAAAAAAATGTGGGGTTTTCCCCCACTGGGAAAAAGACTTTTTGTTGTCTTCAGTCACTGACTGTGCACCTGCTGTACGTTTCATTCCTCGCCACTTGATGTCACTACTGCTTATACTAAAAATATGTTTGAATGGAGCTGGTGATCTTTCCCCAGCCAAACACTATGAGAGATGGAGTAGACTCGGCATTTACACAGTGCTTTCGGAGAGTCCATGCAAGTAGGCCGACATTATTATCTGCCGTTGGACCTGGGGGTGGCGTGTTGTAGTAATGGCTGCCTAGTGAATTCATAACCAAGGGAAGGTTGAAACTGGACATTCACAGGGCATTTTCACACAGGAATCGCCACCATGTCCTTCTTCACACTGTTGAGGCAAACATCTAGTCATTGTTATTGCAGAGGAGGATGCAGAGAAGAGGAGCTTGTAATGCAATGAGAACGCTGGTGGCATTCACAGCTTTGTACGTTTACATTACACACTGAGTGAAGAAAGAGGCAGTGAGCCTAGTGTGTGAAAGCACCTTGTGCTACACAGAAACGATTCTATTTCTGTTGCATACAGAAGAAATCCTAGAGCAGTGGTTTCCAACCCAGGGTTACACCCCAACAATAGGTTGCATGGTTGTTTCTGATGATCGCAGGAAGCAGCATTCCCTGTATACTGTGTGGCCACATGGTAGTGCAGCTGGAGTTGAAGACCTGCACAGCTTCCCTCTCAGCACTCCAGAACTTGGTGGTGATGATATTGTCAAGTGCACCAGAGCACACGGTATTCTATTATGATGGTTTACTTCACAGCCCACCTGATGGTGGCTGGTATTTTCTAAATATCAAGTCCTTCCCAAAGACCTAGGATATCTCAGGGATGTCACGAGGGTTTTACAGTATCATATGTACAACCAACGTGCAGTGGCAGCACTAGTGTTTGCCCAACAAACAGGTTGCCCGACAACTCAGTAACCAATTAAAAACCCAGCGGCCAACTTGATGACACTCACACAACTGAATAAGAGTGCTAGTATTAGTTCCGATACGTGGAAATGAGAGCTAGACCTTTAAAAAGGGACTGCCTTTAAAAAGGGGACTGGACAGATTTCTGGAGGAAAAGCCCGTCGTGGGCTATATGCCATGATGGGTGGTGCAACCTCCTTGCGTTAATAGTAGGCTACTTTAGAATGCCAGGTGCAAGGGAGTGGCAACAGGATGCAAGCATCTTGTTGTCTGCTGAGCTCCCTGAGGCACCTGGTGGGCCACTGTGAGATACAGGAAGCTGAACTAGATGGGTCTTTGGCCTGATCCAGTGGGGCTCTTCTTCTGTTCTTTTGTTCTTATTTTCTCATGAGCTGACTCATACTAAAACCTTATTGGTTCTCTGCTGTGTCATAATCACACCTCATAATTATCTCTTGGAGCAATCAGTCTCATTGATCAGTTTTGAGTTAAGGAAATCCACTTTTTGTTACAGAAGGCAGTTATATGTTTGTTTTCTGTTTTTTTGGCTATAACCTTTGATAGAATACAGCTATTGCAATATGGTTTTTTTCATTGCATCCTGCACAAAATTATGCATTGAATGATATGTAATATGATGGTATTATTCAAAAAGATCAAAATTTTACCATTTTGGGCAGTAATATTTTTGCCAATTTTGGCCACCCCTGAGTCCATCACCCAGTTTGACCCGCACCACTCTAATGACTGGGATAGAGGTATTTGTGTAAAAAATGTCCAGTTTCAAGTAGTTGCTTTTTGCAGCTCATATGTAGTTCTACCATTTATACCTAAGGCATGTAGGTGTTTTTCCAAGTTTTGGGACATGGCTCCATCACTATTGGCACAATCTTTGCCTTTCTTTATTGTTGTTATTAATCACAGCCTATGCTGGGCTGGTTAAAGTCTGCAATTCAGGCACAATCTAGCCTAGATTCTGGGAATCACAGATAATATCATTGTATTATTCCTGCTGTTCCAAGAAACATTATTTTCCAGAGCTGAACTGGTGTAATTTGCTCAAGGCCAAGAACGTCGAGGTGTTTCTTCAGACTACTAGGCACTGCTATCATCATCATCAACAGAAACAATTTCACAACAGAGAGAAAAAACATTTGAAATATTTGCATGAAACTGCATGAAAGCAGAGGCAGAAAAAATGCCAAGTACATTTCTCATGTAGGGCACTTAATGAATAACGAAGACCTGGCTCAATGCCACAGTGTGTCGAGGGAGCTGCAACGGATAGCATAAAAATGCAGTTTTTAAGAGAGTGTATTTTTAGTTATGTATTGCACTGGAAAGTTCATCTGGTTCCATGAAACAGTTTCTAGTCCAGGAAGATAAAGAAAGTAAAACAGAGAGAACAATAGTCAAGGAAGGTGTGACTTTGGATGATTTAGCTAAATGAAGTGCTTCTAACATGATCCATGCATGATTGTCATTCATTTGTGGAGAACACAGAAAATATTCTCCTGGTAAATGTACTCTGTGCAGGAAATTAGAGGATTATAATTAATGAAACTGCAATATTGATTCACTGGGAAAATGCACTTTCCTCTGTTACGGAAAAAAAATCCATACATTTTTATGAGGCTATTTTGTGAGGAAAAAATTGGATTTCTGTAACTTGATGTATGCTGCCCTGAGGTCCTTGCAGGAGGGGCAAGGTGCATCTACGATTTTCAGAAATGGGAACTGTTACTTCTATTATCACTTTCTTGCCTCACTTGTGATGTTCAAATGTTTCCTCACATTGTACTTGCTGAGAAATGCAGAGATCTTGTGATCCCTTAATAATCTCTTTCATGTGATGGCCAACCCCACCATACATTTAACAAAACTTGGGGGAGGCAGTTGAGTCGAAGTAGGGCTTGTGAATGTCATTAAGGGAGCCCCCTCTCCAATTCAAGCACAGCTGAGACCTGAAGAGGCAAAACACCCTATGGGAAAAACAAATCCTTCCTGGCTCTACTCTGTGCTTATTCAAAAAATGAAGGCCTAGAAGACAATTTAATAAGAGCAAAATCAGTGGCAGCAGTCACAGTACATTTTGAGACAAATGGTTCTTCATCAGGCGCAATCCTAACCTGGAGGCATAGTTAATCCAGCAAAGTTTGGCTGGCACAAGGGACACTGTAAAATATGTTTGGACCACTCTCGGAGACAGAGAGGCCAGCACACAGATGTGCACCATCCTCCCTGACTCTGAGAGTGGTCCAAATGCACTTTATGGTGGCCCTTGTGCAGGTCAAACTTTGCTGGCCTAACTGTGCCAGCCTAACTCCAAGTTAGGATTGCACCCTTAATCATGTACAGCCTGCTAGAAGACAGCTTCCCAGGTAGTGTGCAATTTGCCCAGATGTGGCTAGAAGGGCTATTTGTTTATTTCATTTAGAATCACATTTTTTGTGGAATGCAAACTACCATTCATGGGGTAACCAAACTTTCTCTCCCCCAGGTACTGAGCAGAGCTGGACCCCTTAGCATCAGCAGAATTGCTGTATCTTTTTTTTTTTAAACTGGCTTCTTGGGAAAACTGGCTGGGACCTCCCAGGCTGGGCAGCTGGGCAGGGAAGCCCACAGCAAAGCATGGCCCTCCATGGCTGTGGAAGAGCTGTCGAAAGGCAGCAAATGAAGCACACCAGGCGTAGTTTACTTGCAGAGATATATATTAGGTTTCCCAAGGAGCTTGCATGCAGAATGTCCGAGGTCAGTTAACACAAAGAGAACAGTCAATTCACAGCAACAGGTCACAGATCATAACGCACTCCAGAAGCACCTCTCCAACCCACATGGATAGGAGGTAGACAGAGTGCTTAAGTACCTTCCCTCTGCCAATGGGGATCTCCGATGGACGGCCAGCGTGTCCGTGCTACCTGTCACGTAGGCACCTCACATAACTCACACAGCTGGCCTTGATTTAAGGCATGTTGCTTCGTTCTAGCCCAGGTGTCTCTTGATTACTGCTCCTGTCTTAGCAGCTTTCCTGGTAGAAAAATACCACAGGCCTCACAGGCCTCAACAGTATAGAACTAAATGACAGCCTGGACAGCCTGCACGTTCTTTGTTGCTGTACTGAAACACCCTAATCCTGATGTTACGCAAGAGGCATCTTCTGGTCTGTGTTTCTCCTGCAACCATGAAAAGCACAAACAGTGAGAGTGGCAAGCTGTCAAAATCAGTCCTCCCTCCCCCCTTCCAGGTAATGCATCTTTCCACCTACCCAACTCATCCTAATCTGCCTGCCTGTATTAATGCACCTGTGCTGCCTTGGGCTCTTACTGCCGCCTCCATCTCTCCCACTCCTCCTGAGCTGACACAATGTTGGATTTCTTTTATTCTGCAAAGTGACTGAAATTCTATTCTGCTGGTGTCACAATAGTTGGAAGAACTAAGGCCAAGGGAACCTGTCTCTGCACATCTTGGTCCCAGTTAAATGTTCCCCCACTCTCAAGTGCAGTATACGGCCATAAGCCACTGTGCATTTTGTCCTCATTGCCAACTCCCAGATTGCCAACTTTTATACAACTCCTTAAGTGTGCACAGCCCCAAAGGAAATGTACTGTTTGAAATAAAGACCATAGTGGCAGATACACAGGACAGATATCCATCTCGAAGCATCAGGGCTAGCTTGTTGAGTAACTGGAGATATACTGCCCTAACTCTTCAGATATCCTCATTGTGAGAAGCTGCTAGAAACAGGGCTCCCCTGCCCCATGGCCATAAGGTGGAGCATCTTCCTAGACAGTGAAGGGTTCCTAACTGCTCCCCCAGTGTGGCCATTGACTCTCCTCAAAAGTCAGGGCCAAAAAATCCTTTCTTTTCCAGCTGGAATGTTGCCTGGGCAAAGGTAGCCTTTCTTGGCTTTGGCTCTGAGTGTGTTTTGCGTCCTGGCTTGACCTCCTGCTTCTGACCTCGTCTCTCAGTTCCCACTTGATGGCCGCTGCCTATAACCCTGGGCTGAGATTTGTGTGCCATCATATGGATTTTGTGAGGAAGGCCAATGCCAGGAAACCAAAACCCTGAGACTCTGATTTGCCCGTGCGGCCCCAGGGTGCAACTGACCAAAGTATGGCTTGAAACCAGCTTCTGATGCATGGATGTTCTGTTGGTCTTCCTCTTTGTTCTAGAGATGGGGACAAAGTGGCTGTTCTGTAGTGTCAATGCAACGCCATGTTTTTGTGTTGATGTTACAGAGTAAACTCGTTGTTAGAAAGGAGTCAGCACATGTGGCCTGAATGTAATGTCTGAAAATGCCCTTTGGTTCATAGTTTACAACTGAACAAGATGACACTCCATTTATTTCTCTGGGGGAAAAAACAATAATCCAGCCAGCTATTCCAGTAAGAGAACAACGAATCAAAGGACAGCACTGCTAAAGAGGCACATGGCTGGGGTAGGGGGCATGTTTTGCATGCTGTCTTGTGAGGAAGAGAGTTGATGAAAGTGAACACTTAACAGGATTACAGGAGATCAAAGGATACCCTCGGCAATGCAGTGTACTCTGTACACAGTAACGCATAACATCATCACGCAGGGATCACTGATTAATTGCTCTAATGATATTCCCCAAAAGGTCATGCCTTGCCAGTGCCATCACTGAACCTCTTCAGTTCTTTTTGAAATCAAAGACCATTTCCAACTTTTGTTGGTGTTTTTGAATATGTCTCTAGTTTTTCCACTACTTGTTGAATGCATATTTTGAAATTGCTTCAAAATAAAAAATAAATCGGGAGGAATACAATAGGAAATTCAGAATTAATAAAGACGCCTTAAATATATAACGCCAAGGCTACGGACTATTTCCATATAGAGGTCTTTGATTATTTCATTCAATGCAGCTGAAACTCCCAAGCCACATGATAGTTCTGCCAGATCTTATACTGATTCCCCACTAATCAAAATAGCAAACCAGGTACATGATCCTGTCACAGCAAAACATGCTTAAATTCCATTGATTTAATGGAAGAGATTTTAGTGCATGCTTCAGTCTCCCACTGGAATTCAATGAGGCATGCAGCTCAGTCTCATGCATACCTAAAAAGAACTAGGTTCCATTGTGTTAAGTAGTGCTTTCTCCCAGAAAATATGCACTGGATTGCAGTAGACTGCTTTACTCACCTTACAGTATTTTTCTTGGTTGAGTTGTGCCTCAGGGGAATACAAAGAGACATAGTTCACATATTGGCATAGTGCATGTCTCATTTCTCAGATGTGGTTTATCACAGCTCAAAGACATAATTAGCCCACTAATTAAACTACAGATAATTAAACTTTAATGAAATCAAGCCAATAGAAACCAATCAAGCCACCCAAAATGTTCAGGTAGGAGACAAGAGCTGGACAGGTTTTAAGCCAATTGGACTAAATACTCCCAATTGGACCTCATGCTTAAGGGGTAATCCTGTTAGGGTAATCTACTCTACTCTTGTACACAGAATGCATAACAACACATTGCAACTGACATTTTGAATTTTTTTCTCGACAAAACATAAATTAATACTTTTACTAAACCATTTCACAGTCACCAAAGCAAGTGGTTTTGTAACTATTTATTACTTATTATTTATATATCTGATTCTACAATCTGTTAATGGGCCCCTGCCCCCCCCCCCAAAAAAACCTTTAGGCCTCATAGCTCCTAAGGCCAGCCCTGCAAGAAGTTTGCATCCTAAAGCTCTAAACAGGTCGGACCCAACACAGAATGAACTGAAAAGTCAACTTCCATGGCCTACTTGAAGATAATCTCTGAGAACTTTAATAACTTTGAACTACATTCCTGCCATATGGACACAGAAAATAACATTCTTGGCAGATGCCCATCACTATGGTTTTCTATAGTCAAAGTTAGAGAGCCCGTTGGTTTTCCAGAGGTGTGGCAAGCAGAGAATCAATGCATGAACATTTTTGGTACCATACTGGTTCATCAATTTTTTTTAAGACTCCAGGTCAGTTCTGGTTCAGACACTTTAAAAACTGATTTGTTAACTGGTTCATAAGAACCCAAGAGCCTTCCTGGATCATGCCAGTGAATATTAGTCCAACTTCCTGTATCTCACAGTGGCTGTATCAGATCTCTCTGGAGCATAGAAGACACCTGCATCCTGTTGCCACTCCCTTGCATCTGGCATTCAGAGATAGGCCATTTCTAAAACCCAGGGGGTGCACACAGTCATCATGGCTTGTAACAAGGGCTGTGGGCAGAGGAGCTGATTTGACTTCAACATTGGGGGTGCCCATAGCCACATCCCCTGATGTGATGTAGCCATGCCCACACAGCAGTAAAATAGCACCTTTAACTTTTGCAGACACACACTCAAGCATCAGCAGCAAAGCAGAGGAATCTCAAGCCAGCACTTTATAAACGAAGCAAGAGGAGTCTGCTTCAGCTCAATTGCCAAGCATGGCTCAGACTTAAAAGGGAAATGGCGGCTGGGGAAAAAATGCACTCCACATGCACAAACAGTCAATTGCCTTCAGCTTGCAGATCCAATTACCCCCTTTCTACCTTGAAAGAGAAATTTAAAAGGGAAATGGCAACTGGGGAAAAATGCACTCTAAGTGCAAAAACAGTCAGCCAGAAGAAATAATGCTGGGGCCCACTAGTACACTGCCTCCTTAAGAGTGAGACCCAATGCCAATTGGCCTAAAGCCAGCCTTGGTAGTGTGGAGATGGGGATGCGGAGCTCTGTGGGGGTGCCAAACATTGCAAATTATTGGGAGTGCTGTCAGCATACTGGCACCAATTAAGTCAACGCTACTGGCTGTGGGTCTCCTTCATAAATCTGTCCAATCCCCTTTTAGCAGTATCTAGGCTAGATGCTATCCTGTGGTAAGGAAGTTCACATATTAACAACACTCTGGGTAAAGAAAGATTTCTTTGAACTGGGTTTGAATTGGTAAGACGCATTTCACACAGAACAGCATCTAATCAAGCTTCCTTGTGTGTGATGTAACACCATACAAAATGAAACAAGAACTATTGAATTTGGGAAAAAATATTTTTTTAAACTGCATTTTTCATTTTTAAAGAAAGCCTTTATAAGCAAATTGCATATCATGGGATTGATAAATAAATAAATAAATAAAGAAGGAGCATGTAGTTGAAAGTGGAGTGCTGAACCACCTGTTTTGAACTTGTTACCAGTAACTGGTTTTGTATTTAGTGGTTCAGCTCAGGTTCAAAGCAACCATGAGATTTTATGTTTGGGTTCAGTATATAAATTAAGCAAACAGCATGATTGCTTCTCTTTGGTTTGACTGTATTGATTATACAGAGTGTGTGTACATGTGTGCAAATGCGTGCTCTCTCTCTCTCTTTCTTTGGCATTCCCTACACCTCACATACAAGTGTATGAGGTGGCAACTGTGGACATTATGGCATGCAGAGGAGATCTTGATTGCTATGAACCCGAGTCCAAACGTGCCCGTTCAGTGTGACATCTTCCCCTGACATTTAGGCAGACATCCCAGAGAATTCAGGTCAGACCTAAGATGAAAATGATGGGGACAGTCATGCGAACCAGAGGAGGGGATGAGCATGCCGCTCCTTTCTGAACATGCTGGAAGTGGCATTGACGTGAAGCGGTAAACCCTGCTAAGAGGGAATTACAGTATTCAAGCCATGTGGTCATGAGGGCATGTGCTGCAAGAGGTCTTTTGGGGATATTTGAGGCTGCTGCTGACGCAGAAAGAAGAGCTGGAAATAAATCCAGCTTTGAGTGATGTCACAGACGGGGCTCTTCCCAGGGAAAGTTAGACAGACAGCTTGGAGCTTGGCTGTTCTTTTGATCTGCCTATCCTTAGCAAACAAGAAGCCAGGCCACCATTCCTTCTTGTGGCTTCTTAAGCACTTCAGGTGTTCTTATTGTCACTTGCTCCCCACGTCTCTGGGCAGTGAGCAGCCCTAGAAACAGTGCTAATTGGGGTTCAGCTTCCCTTAGGATAACAGAACACTTTTGTAATACAGTATTTGCTTCATTTAAACATATACTGGTAAAGCATAAGGGGGGGGGGAAGCAGCATTCTTCCCTATCTGACAGACAACTTGCTCTCTCACATCAGATAACCAGAGAGAAAATTCCCAGCACTCCAAGAGGCATTCAGCCCTCTCTGCTTCTGTCTCTGACTATTCTCCAAGCTCCCCTAATATAATTTCTTCACATCCACACACCTGCTCCCCTTTTATTGGAGAGACAGGGAATTGTCACTGTCCCCAAATTCTGATGGCTTTCCCATTTCAGACAAATCTCTTTGCCAAGAAGTCTTTTCTCAGCAATTTGCTCCTCAAAGGAAACATGAACTAACCAGGATTGGAAAGGTGGGGTCACACACACACACGCACACACACACACACACACACAAGTGGTCCTGCCTGACAAAAGCCTGAGTAGCCACAAGTATATCAATGCACTACTGTTTGTCTTCTCAAATTAGCACTCTAGGAGGAAACAGAATGCAGGGGCAACCCAAATTCTGCAATCTAGGTCTCCATCCCTGCCAGCATGTGCACACTATTGCACACAGCATGCACCCCCAGTGTACATGCTGGAGCAGTGGGTGCTGCCTGAAACCTGTCATAAGAACATAAGAGCCCTGCTGGATCAGGCCAAAGGCTCATCTAATCCAGCTTCCTAGATCTCACAGTGGCCCAACAGGTGCCCCAGGGAGGCATGAGACAACAAGATGCTTGCATCCTGTTGCCACTCCCTTGCACCCGGTACTCTGAAGTAGCCCACCACCAATGTAAGGAGGTTGCACAATCCATCATTGCCTATAGCCCACAATGGACCTTTCCTCCAGAAATCCGTCCAATCCTCTCTTAAAGGCATCCAGACCAGATGCCATCACCACCTCCTGTGGCAAAGAGTTCCACAGATTAACTACCCACTGGGTAAAAAAGTACTTCCTTTTATCTGTTTTAACTCTCCTAACCCTTGGTTTTAGCGGATGTCCCCTGGTTCTGGTGTTTTGAGAGAGGGAAAAGAACATCCCTTTATCGACTCTTTCCCTTCCATGCATAATTTTGTATGTCTCAATCATGTCCCCCCTCAGGCACCTGTCTGGAAGCCCTGCCCTCTTTCTAGGTGCACAAGAAGAGGAAAGGGCTGCCAGAGGGCCGCAGAAAGTAATGGCTCGACACTTGTCATCTGCCCCAGCTGCTGCTTGAGGTGAAGTGTTCAACTGCCCTCCAAGGGGTCCGTGCCAGTGTGTGGACCCTTTCTGTAGCTGACAGCATTGTGACTTGTTGCAATGCAGCCTCCAGGTGTTTGGCAATGATATAATCCAGATTGCCAAATTCCACACTGCATGGAGCTCAGCTGAGAGGTGCTTGGCCACCTGTTCGTGTGCCTTAGACAGAACACTGCTCATGGCTGAGCCAGCCCCGACTGGACCTGCGGAAAGACTGGACCTGTGAGCTCTACATTCATTTGCAGGGCACACAGTGGGACTTCCTTTCCTAATCTGCATAGGACTACTCTACAAAGACACATTTATTACTAAGTGAATATTGGGAAACGCTCATTTGGCAGTTCTCACACTGTTTTAGTTCCCTAGACATTCTCGTGTTTCTTCCACAGTTTTTACCAAGTTTGCAGCAGAAATGAGGATAAAAAGAGAGTACAACTTTTAAGCCACAGAAGAAAACATGCAAATGTAAAATTTCTGTGCTCCACCTCTGCTAAACGTGCCCCATTATCTCAACCTGGGAAACAGCTAAATTAGTTAACCAGCTATTATTCTACGGCTCAGAATAATGCTGCTAAAAATGAAACATAAAATTACGCTGCCATTTTTCTGTCGCTCACTCAAGGTATTAAAACATCATTTTTGTAATGTTCTTAATTTCCATTAAAATACCTTGCTGACAAATGAATACCATTTCAGAAATTGCAGTTGGGTCCCAAACAAAAGCAGGTGCCTGATTATGGGGTTTTGTGTGTACTATATGTAGCCCCTGTAGTTGGTTTCTGCCATTTTCCCAACACTGGTAGAATATCTAGTCAGCTGCATGTGTGTGTGTGTGGGGGGGGGCAGGCCCTAATGTCTACCCTGCATATATGAACATGGAATGCTGTGAGCATGGAATGCTGTGAGCAGTGACCAAGAGAGGCAGGATTGTAATCATGGGGGACTTCAATTATCCTCATATTGACTGGGTCAACTGCTGCTCTGGTCAAGAAAGAGAGACCGGATTCCTTGACGAGCTGAATGACTGTGCCTTAGAGCAACTAGTCATGGAGCCGACCAGAGGACAGGTGACTCTGGATTTAATATTGTGTGGTACTCGGGACCTAGTTAGGGATGTAAGTGTTACTGAGCCATTGGGGAACAGTGACCATGCTGCGATTGGTTTTGCCATGCATGTCCAGGATAGAGTGCAGAGCAAATCTGACACAAGAACCCTTGACTTTCGAAGGGCAGATTTCCCTCAGATGAGGAGACTAGTTAGACAGAAATTGAAAGGGAAGGTAAAAAGAGTCCAATCCCTCCAGGCTGCATGGAGGCTGTTTAAAAAAACAGTAGTAGAGGCCCAGCGGAAGTGTATACCGCAAAGAAAGAAGAGTTCGACAAGGTCCAGGAGGGTGCCTGCATGGCTGACAAATAAAGTTAGAGAAGCTGTAAAGAGCAAAGAAGCTTCTTTCCGTAAATGGAAGTCTTGCCCCAGTGAGGAGAATAAAAAGGAACATAAACTCTGACAAAAGACAAGTAAGAAGGTGATACAGGAGGCCAAGAAAGCATTTGAGGAACGCATGGCTAGCAACATAAAAGGGAATAATAAAAGCTTCTTCAAATATGTTAGAAGCAGAAAACCTGCCAGAGAGGCGGTTGGCCCGCTGGATGGTGAGGGAGGGAAAGATGGTGAGGGAGGGAAAGGGGACTTGGAGATTGCAGAGAAATTGAATGAATTCTTTGCATCTGTCTTCACAGCAGAAGAACTTGGGCAGATACCACAGCCCGAACAGCCCTTCCTAATGAAGGAATTAAATCAGATACTGGTTAATAAAGAAGATGTTTTAGATCAAATTGATAAACTACATTTAAATAAGTCACCAGGCCCAGATGGTATACACCCAAGAGTAATTAAGGAACTAAAGAACGAAGTTGCTGACCTCTTAACTAGAGTATGCAACTTGTCCCTTCAAACGGCCACGGTGCCAGAGGATTGGAGGATAGCCAATGTCACGCCAATCTTTAAAAAAGGGAGAAGGGGGGAACCTGGAAACTACAGGCCGGTCAGCCTAACGTCTGTTCCGGGTAAGATGGTGGAAAGCCTCATCAAAGATAAAATCCTAAAACACGTAGAGGAGCAAGTACTGCTAAAGGAAAGTCAGCATGGCTTCTGTAAGGGTAGGTCTTGCCTCACAAACCTTTTGGAATTCTTTGAAAAGGTCAACAGGCACGTGGATGTGGGTGAACCTGTGGATGTCATATACCTAGATTTTCAGAAGGCATTTGACAAGGTCCCCCACCAAAGACTGCTGAAGAAACTTCACAGTCAGGGAATAAGAGGGCAGGTCCTCTTATGGATCCAGAATTGGTTGAGGGCCAGGAAACAGAGAGTGGGGGTAAATGGGCAATTTTCACAATGGAGAGAGGTGAAAAGTGGAGTGCCCCAGGGATCTGTCTTGGGGCCCGTGCTTTTCAACTTATTCATAAATGACCTGGAGACAGGGATAAGCAGCGAGGTGGCTAAGTTTGCAGATGACACAAAACTTTTCCGGGTGGTAAAAACCAGAAAGGATTGTGAAGAGCTCCAGAATGATCTCTCCAAGTTGGGGGAATGGGCAGCCAAATGGCAGATGCGTTTTAACGTAGACAAATGTAAAGTGATGCACGTTGGGGCCAAAAACCAAAACTTTACCTATAGGCTAATGGGTTCTGAGCTGTCTGTGACAGCTCAGGAGAGAGATCTTGGGGTGCTGGTGGACAATTCAATGAAGGTATCGACCCAGTGTGCGTCAGCAATTAAGAAGGCCAATTCCATGCTTGGGGTAATTAAAAAAGGGGTTGAGAATAAAACAGCCAATATTATCATGCCATTGTACAAATCGATGGTAAGGCCACACCTGGAATATTGTGTCCAGTTCTGGTCGCCGCATCTTAAAAAGGACATAGTGGAGTTGGAAAAGGTGCAGAAGAGAGCGACAAAAATGATTACGGGGCTGGGGCACCTCCCTTATGAAGAAAGACTGCAGCGTTTGGGGCTCTTAAGTCTAGAAAAAAGGCGCCTGAGGGGGGACATGATTGAGACATACAAAATTATGCATGGAAGGGATAGAGTCGATAGAGGGATGTTCTTTTCCCTCTCTCAAAACACCAGAACCAGGGGGCATCTGCTAAAACTGAGGGTTGGGAGAGTTAAAACAGATAAAAGGAAGTACTTTTTTACCCAGCGGGTAGTTAATCTGTGGAACTCCTTGCCACAGGAGGTGGTGATGGCATCTGGTCTTGATGCCTTCAAGAGGGGATTGGACAGATATCTGGAGGAAAGGTCCATCGTGGGCTATAGGCAATGATGGATTGTGCAACCTCCTTACAAAGGTGATGGGCTACTGGTACCGGGTGCAAGGGAGTGGCAACAGGATGCAAGCATCTTGTAGTCTCATGCCTTCCTGGGGCACCTGGTGGGCCGCTGTGAGATACAGGAAGCTGGACTAGATGGGCCTTTGGCCTGATTCAGCAGGGCTCTTCTTATGTTCTTATGTTCTTAATAAGAGCAGTAGATGGTGATGTTTAATGGGAAAGGGCTTCAAAGGAAAATGATTACCTTCTCTTTGCAAGGGACTGGACTAGTGCCTCAGGTGATTGGCATGCATTTAATATATAAATGCCACTCTAAGAGTGGCAAACAAGTGACCAGCCAAACTCTGGGAGCTTCAACCAAAGTGGGGAAAATCCCCTAAAAAGAACAAACTTTTCCTCACATCTCTTGGGACAACAGGCTGTGAGGCACAGAGATAAGTGGAACAAGGCAAATGAGCTTCAACAACCCCCCAAAAAAACCTTGAAGAGAAATCACAGATATTACACTTTCAGAGCAGTGATGTTGCTCTGGAAGCACCCATACTGCATTTAGCTGAAGTATCCTATTCTTTGTCAGGGGAAAAAAAACAACACCAAGTTTGAACCAGCTGGCTGTGCTGATTGGATGACCTCCATTGTTGTAGACTTGCAGACGCAAGGATTCGAGACCACAGGGGTGGAAGGAAAGTATCAAGCTCTTTATTTTAAAGTTGCGCAAGTTGTCTCAGAGGAATTTCAATTTCCAAATTCTGAGCCCCGAACAAAGTGAGGCTTGGCTTTTTATACATTTCATACATACATTGCTTATACATTTCCTGTGTCTGTATAGACAAGCTTTATTGATTGGCTACCTGCATTTGCCTGCCTATGTAGACTTGCTGAGGTTCTTGTTTTCTTTGAAGTTTGTGGTTACACGTTTCCTATAGAAGCTGGTACAGCGAAGCAGCCGTGTAACCTTTTAAACTTTCCATTATGGGTATACAGCTACTGACCGAAGGAAAGGAGGGGGTGAGGTGGAGAGGAGTGGGGGTGAAGGCAAGGGCAGAGGTCTTTCTATTATAGCATACAGGTTTTGCAAAAGGCATAGTGGACTGCAGCTACTTTTGCCTCTGGATTGTGGCTACCTCACCATGACGTCACCAAGAAACCTCACCTCTCCCATTCCCAGAGCAGTTTTGCACATTAAAAAAGAGTTTCCAGGGTAAAAGAATTAGATTATTAACAAGGTAATGGATACCTAGACCAAAGTACATTCATGGATCACAGGTGCAGCAATTCAGTGGTGTAAGGATGTTGGGACTCTGGGAGCAGAGTGGCCCCTCCCCCAGCAGAATCCCACTCTGAGGCAAGAAACAATTGAGGTGAGAGGAAGGGATCCCTTTCTGCTATCAAAGGAACAAGAAGTGTGATCCAGTCAAGGGCTTTATTGAACTGTATCAGCATCTGAAAGAAGAACACGCATAAGGATTGCCAATCACCTCCCAGCAGGGCTATTGTGCCATTGCCAGTTATCCAACAGATAGGCCTGGAGACGGGCCAGTCTATGATTGAAACACTAGCTTGGCTACGCACTTCAAAGTTCTGGCTGAAACTCTACTTCAATAACATAACCAGCAGTTTATTGTTTCACTTCAAGAAAGACTCTCTCTCGTCAGCTGGCTCCTGGGAGTCTAAAATCAAGCAACTAGGCATTGATGTGGACCAACTAGGGGCGGTAACGCAAGCAGAAGCCTTCCGACAGATCAAACAAAGGTTGTTGGACATTCAGACTCAGACTCTCTTAAGCACAACCAATAGATCTGGTCACTCTCTGGCATGGAAAATCCCTTTTGAAAAAGGTAAAACTTTGAACTACCTCCAGTCCTTAACCAACCCTAATGAAAGAAGGGCCCTTACGTTGGCCCGTCTGGATGCCATGCCCTCTGCAGTTCTATGGGGAAGGTATAGAGGCATCCCCCAAGAAGATAGAACATGCTCTTGTTCTTTGAGCACAGTTGAATCCTTGCCGCACATGATCCTACATTGCCCTTATCATGAGACTAAGAGATCCAGTTTACTAGGCCCTATTTTGTCCAAGAAGATGTTTCTTCCAGACAATGACAAACTAAACATTCTTTTCTCACTATCGGATCCATACCACCTCAGACTGTTTGCTTCCTTTCTGCATAGCATAGTTGAATTTAACAATAGACGAAAGCCCACTGAACTGCCATTGCCAGAGTGAATCTATCTGGTCTAGAGACAGCAAGTGTTTTACATTGTTTTAATTATATTTTTAAGTTCTGACAATAACATTGCTGTATGTTTTAACTTTTGAGATGCCATTAAAGGTTTTGACTGACTGCAAGCCATAGGTGACAGTGAGACTTTGGCTGCACCAATTGGTTTGCTGTCTGCTATGGAATATGCAAAGCCACAAGGGCCTGACTGGAAGGTGTAGGTGGTGTAATCTGCTCTGGGAGCCTTGCTGACTGAAAGCAGGGTAAAAATGCTTCAATTAAATGATTGGTGGAGCAATGAGGGGTTCTGGTTCCACTTTAGTTTTTATCTGATGCACATTTACGAGTCCCATCGAGCACAGTGGGCCTTGTTTCTGAACAGACATGAATAGGATCAATGTATCCTTTAGGATTGAAAGTATCCTAACATAGTTTGTTTACTTCCCTGGTCAATTGTGTGTGTGTGTGTGTGTGTGTGTGTGTGTGTCTTTTTTTCCCACCCTCCGAAAGGCCTGATGTTTCTTGAACTCTTGCTGTTTTCCTGTTAAATGTTAGTATGTTTTTACTTATTATGGTTACATTGTACTTTGTTGTTCTCTGTAAGCTGCCTTGGGCATTTGCTTCAGTATGGGAAAGGTGGGGTATAAGTTCTTCAGATAAAATAAATCAATAAATCACTAAGGTGTTGTTTTGGAACCACAGAGGGTGTCCATTCTACTTCACAGTTCTCATCTATTACACTTACAAGTCATGATTCTAAATGTAAGAAATGAGTAAATAACCTCCGTTTCAATTCAAGGAAGTTTAGAATCTCACTGTCCTTTAAGAATTAAGAAATCCTTTATTAGGAACGTACTCTTTGTACGATCTGTCTATATATAAGTCTAAATGCTTCTAAGGATACACACACACACACACACACACACACACGCACTAGCCTTTTGTTACCTGGCGTTGCCCGGGTGACAAAGTATCCGCAGCTTCTATTAGGAGAAGGAATGAATACAGGGACAGAATCAAGCAAAGGAGCGTAATGAAATTGTCACACTCACTGACCAATGTCTGCAGGTCCTGTGGTAGGGCAGTTAGCCCTCTGGAAATAGGTCCCTCTCAGATCCGACTGGGTGTTGGAACTCTCTGGATCATGCTCTTTCCAGCCTGGGCCACTCAGGCAGTGCAAAGCAGTTTCACTTTCGTTTCTGAGGTCTCTTCCTGTGTATCAGCTCAGTGAGCGCAATCCCAGCTCATGACCTGCAGAATCCTTTGTGACCACAGGGTGGCAGCACACTTTCACTCCAAAACAATCCCCTCGCTGTCCCCCCCCCCCGGGGGCTGTAGGGGGGTCTGACCCCCGCAGTGTTTCCTTCCAGGCTGCAAGGTGTATTCCTGCCAAGTTTCGTGCAGATTGGTCCAGGCGTTCCCGAGCCTATGCATAACATACATACATACACACCCGCATACATACACACCCACATACCCACGTCCATTTATATATATATAGATATATCTCCAAGCTTCCACTAATATCAGAGGCATCTTTGTTATTATGTTTCATAATAAGGCACAAAACCTGCCTCTGCAGCTAACAATAGTAGGAACAAGTCCAGGCATGCTGAGGCACATGTTCCCTGTGTAAAGAATAAACATTGGAGGCAGAAATCACAACATCCGTGATTTGGGGCAGACAAGCAAAGTACAAAAAGGAAACTGAGAACTTATGAATTGGAACTGGGGGCTCTCAGAATACTGAGAACAGGGGATGAAGCCCGTAATTTGGAGCAAATAATAAACAGCTTCGCTCAGTAGAATTATTAACTAATAGGTCAGCATAGCAGCTTCAAAAGCTTGGCACTAAAATATTTAGGGAGTAGTATAGAAAGAAGCCGAAGCTCATTTACACACAGGCAAAAGTAGATAGGTAAAGAAGTAAAAGTAGATAACACAGGTGTCTCTACTAACAAGGTAGATTAGCAAGGGGTGAAAAGTTTACAGAGGGTTGTAACAAATATGCTTAATAGGGTCTATACATATTAAACTACACGCCTCTTGGAGCACAAAAGCTGATTTGAATGCACATGCGACGGTGGGCGTACGTATCAAGGAGAAACATAGGGAAAAATGTAATAGGTGGATGGGAAGGCTGCAACCTTGGAAATAATTTAGCTAATGGTAAAAACACGGAGGGGCTGCGCACGGAATTGTTGTTGTTGTTCAGTCGCTAAGTCGTGTCCGACTCTTTGCGACCCCATGGACCACAGCACGCCAGGCCTCCCTGTCCTCCACTAGCTTCCGGAGTTCACCCAATTTCATGTTCATCGCTTCGGTGACACTATCTAACCATCTCATCCTCTGCCGCCCCCTTCTCCTTTTGCCTTCAATCTTTCCCAGCATGAGGGTCTTTTCTAAAGAGTCCTCTCTTCTCATGAGGTGGCCAAAGTATTGGAGCTTCAGCTTCAGGATTTGTCCTTCCAGGGAGCAATCAGGCTTGACTTCCTGTAGGATGGACTGATTGGACCTCTTTGCAGTCCAGGGGACTCTCAAGAGTCTTCTCCAGCACCATAATTCGAAAGCATCTATTCTTCGGCGCTCTGCCTTTCTTATGGTCCAGCTCTCACAGCCATACATAGCTACTGGGAAAACCATAGCTTTGACTATGCGAACCTTTGTTGGCAGGGTGATGTCTCGGCTTTTGATTAAGTTGTCTAAGTTCGCCATAGCTTTCCTCCCAAGAAGTAAACGTCTTTTAATTTCATGGCTGCAGTCACCATCTGCGGTGATCTTGGAGCCCAGGAAGATAAAGTCTGTCACTGCTTCCATTTCTTCCCCTTCTATTTGCCAGGAAGTGATGGGAGTGGTGGCCATGATCTTAGTTTTTTAAATGTTGAGCTTCAAGCCAATTTTGGCACTTTCCTCTTTCACCCTCATCAGCAAGTTCTTTAAGTCTTCCTCACTTTCTGCCATTAGAGTGGTGTCGTCTGCATATCTGAGGTTGTTGATATTTCTCCCAGCGATCTTGATTCCAGCTTGTGAATCATCCAGCCCTGCCTTCCTCATGATGTACTCTGCATATAAGTTAAATAAGCAGGGTGACAGGATACAGCCTTGTCGTACTCCTTTCCCAATTTGAAACCAGTCGGTTGTTCCATGTCCAGTTCTAACTGTTGCTTCCTGGCCCACGTACAGGTTTCTCAGAAGACAGATAAGGTGGTCTGGTACTCCCATCTCTTCAAGAACTTGCCACAGTTTGTTGTGATCCACACAATCAAAGGCTTTAGCATAGTCAATGAAGCAGAGGTAGATGTTTTTCTGGAACTCTCTGGCTTTCTCCATGATCCATCGAATGTTGGCAATTTGATCTCTAGTTCCTCTGCCTCTTCGGAAACCAGCTTGTACATCTGGTAGTTCTCGATTCACATACTGCTGAAGCCTAGCTTGTAGGATTTTGAGCATCACCTTGCTAGCATGTGAAATGAGTGCAATGGTGCGGTAGTTTGAACAATCTTTGGCATTGCCCTTCTTTGGGATTGGAATGTAAACTGATCTTTTCCAGTCTTGTGGCCACTGCTGGGTTTTCCAAATTTGCTGGCATATGGAGTGCAGCACTTTGACAGCATCATCTTTTAAGATTTTCAGTAATTCCACTGGAATGCTGTCACCTCCACTAGCTTTGTTGTTAGTGAGGCTTTCTAAAGCCCACTTGACTTCACACTCCAGGATGTCAGGTTCAAGCTCAGTGACCGCACCATTGTGGTTATCAGGAACATTGAGATCGGCCTTATAGAGTTCCTCTGTGTATTCTTGCCACCTCTTCTTAATCTCATCTGCTTCTGTTAGGTCCTTGCCGTTTTTGTCCTTTATTGTGCCTACCTTAGCATGAAATTGTCCTTTGACATCTCCAATTTTCTTGAAAAGATCTCTAGTCTTTCCCATTCTATTGTTTTCCTCTATTTCTTTGCATTGCTCATTGAGGAAGGCCTTCCTATCTCTCCTTGCTGTTCTCTGGAAATCTGCATTCAGTTGGGTATATCTTTCCCTTTCTCCCTTGCTTTTGGCTTCCCTTCTTTCCTCAGCTATTTTTAAAGCCTCTTCAGATAGCCACTTTGCCTTCTTGCATTTCTTTCTCTTTGGGATGGTTTTAGTTGCTGCTTCCTGTACAATGTTACAGACCTCCGTCCAAAGTTCTTCAGGCACTCTGTCTACCAAATCTAAGCCTCTAAATCTGTTTGTCACCTCCACTGTATATTCGTTTGGGATCTGATTTAGGTCATACATGGAGGGCCTAGTGCTTTTCCCTACTTTTTTAAGTTTAAGCCTGAATTTTGCAATAAGAAGCTCATGATCTGAGCCACAGTCAGCTCCAGGTCTTGTTTTTACTGCCTGTATAGAGCTTCTCCACCTTTGGCTGCAAAGAATGTAATCAATCTGATTTCGATGTAGACCATCTGGTGAAGTCCATGTGTACAGTCGCCGTTTGTGTTGCTGGAAAAGGGTGTTTGCTATGACTAATGTGTTCTCCTGACAAAACTCTATCAGTCTTTGCCCTGCTTCATTCTGTACTCCAAGACCAAACTTGCCTGTTACTCCTATTACCTCTTGACTGCCTAATTTAGCATTCCAATCCCCTATGATGAGAAGGACATCTTTTTTGGGTGTTAATTCTAGAAGCTGTTCTAGGTCTTCATAGAAACGGTCAACTTCTTCCTCTTCAGCACCAGTGGTTGGGGCGTAGACTTGGATTACTGTGATGTTGAAAGGTTTGCCTTGGATCCGAATTGAAATCATTCTATCACTTTTGAGATTATACCCCAGTACTGCTGTTCTCACTCTCTTGTTCACTATGAAGGCTACTCCATTTCTTCTAAGGGATTCCTGCCCACAGTAGCAGATATAATGGTCATCTGAATTAAATTCTCCCATTCCTGTCCATTTTAGTTCACTAACTCCCATGATGTCGATGTTCAGCCTTGACATCTCACGTTTGACTACATCTAACTTACCTTGATTCATAGATCTGACGTTCCAGGTTCCTATGCAGTATTGCTCTTTGCAGCATCGCACTTTCCTTTCACTTCCAGACACATCCACAGCTGAGCTTCCTTCCGGTTTTGGCCCAGCTACTTCACTCTTTCTGGAGCTACTAGTACTCGTGTTCTGCTCTTCCCCAGTAGCATAATGGACACCTTCCGACCTGAGGGTCTCATCTTCCAGTGTCATATTGTTTAGCCTTTTAGTTTTGTAATCCATGAGGTTTTCTTGGCAAGAGTACTGGAGTGGGTTGCCATTTCCTTCTCCAGCGGATCACGTTTAGTCAGAACTCTCTACTATGACCTGTCCATCTTGGGTAACCCTACATGGCATAGCTCACAGCTTCATTGAGCTACTCAAGCCCCTTCGCCACGACAAGGCAGTGATCCATGAAAGGGGCGCACGGAATAGGGTCTATATAATTTGTGGTTAGGTATTGTTCGAAGAGGTGGTCTTGAACTTCAGTCCTGCCCCTCCCTTTACTGCAGTAAAGAAATTCAAGCTGCAATCTCTCTCTGTCTCTGTGGTATTTGGTACAAGGGTGTTGGGTCAGGGGAATCAAACACTCCTAACAATTTAATGTATTGGATGGTAGGTCAAAGGGGCCTAACACCCGATAGTTAACACTGATGCTACCAACTGTTATTGCAAGCTTCATCTTAAAGGAACACTGAAGTTGGGAGCGGTTGTTGCAAAGACAATTGTTTCTAACCAAGCTGTGAGAATGGAGGTTCAAGTAGTCTAATTGGAATGTTCTCAAACCTGTCTAGTGAAATTGGTCACACAGATGTACTTTCGGTAGAAATGCATATATTATCCCATATAAATCTCCCAATATTGAGATTTTCTAAGAGCATTAGAGCATTTCTAAGAGCGCTTTTTTGCAAACCAGACATATTTTGCAAGAGATTTATATTCAGCCAAACTAGATGGGCAACTCTGAGTAAAAATATATGCAAACATACTTAATCTTCCAGCGCTTTGTAAAATGCAAAGTCTTTTATCAGATTTGCATTTGCAAAGTTGAGGATTCCTCACTTCCTTCCCATCACTCTGAGCCTGTCAGAAGCATCTGTTAGCATCCGTCAGAAAATTTTAGCTAATGATTGAGCTGTGGCCCTCCAAGTCCCAGAGGAATCTTTCCAGTTTTATGATTCAACAATCTGCAGTTATAGAACTTGCCCTTTTTTCCATGGTCACCTGGAGACTAGAAGGCCTGATAAATAATAGCCAAAACTTATGGCTGAGGGAAATTTCACTTGTTCCCACAATTAGCAACCCTCTTTGCAAGCTTTTTTTTTTTCTTTTGCTGTTTATGAAAAGTTGCAAAGTCCTGAAGCCACCACATGTGGCCTTGGCCAAATGCCCTTTAAAGCAGCTCAAGCGTTGTCTAGTGACTAGGCTATAAACAGCCCTCCAGTTGTCTCCTGTGGGTAATCACTGATCTCTCTGAGATTTAAGGCTTAAGGCTCCTATTTAACTGGAGGCGGCACTGGTCCCAGCTGGGTTACAGTGTATGGGGATTATTGCTGCTACCTTGTTTAACCATTTGCAGAGATTGGTAACAGAGGTGAAGAAGCACTAAAAGTGGCATTCGAAGAAAACCGGCAGTTCCTTTCCAAGATCACTAATAACAACTTTTAGGGAACATTTATGGGGGTGTTCAGAGGACTGATATGAGATAATGGATGTGCAGTTTTCAGAGGACTACATAAATTTGCTGCCACTGGATTAAAGAATTCTTACAGTGCAATACTATGCATGCCTACTCAGGTCCCATTGCGCTCAAAAAGGCTTACTTCAAAGAATGCCTGTATAGGATTGCAGCCTTGGTGGATTCATCTTATAAATTTACAACCCAATCCTACCTCACCTCCCCGGCACAGCTGCACCAAAAAAGGGGGCTGTATCCAACAGGAGGGGGCTAGATCGGGAGGGTTCAGCCAGGGAAGGGGATTGAAACCCCCTTACCCCTACATGAGCCTCCTGTTCTGCAAGAGGTGATTTCACTAGCACAAGTACAAGGAAAAAAAAGGAGTGGGAAGCTTGAAAAAAGAGGGGATACGATGTGCACCACTGTCGCCACATTCACCCCACCTGTAACCTTCCTGCCTGTTATGCCCCCCTCCTAGTTTTGCTCCCATTCTGCCAAATTCTGCCCTCTCCTGTCCACTCCTGGCCTCCCTCACCATCTTACCTGCCTCGGCATGCCTTTTGGGTCCAGTGATGCAGGCAGTGATGCTGTCCTGCCAGTGCTCTGGCAGTGCACTCCTTCACGCTCTGCTGGAGTGTGCTTTACAGCCATTTGGTGGCAGTTGCAATGAGTGGAACGTTTCTGGTTAAAATCAGAAGTTTTTAGTTCAGAACTAGTGGTTAGTTCTTAAGGAAAGCGCATACTATGTTTTCAAATGATGGAGTTTTCAAAGGATCCTGTATGATCTCAAATAAAAAGGGATATTCCCTTTGAGACAGAAAAGAGAACATGCCTCTTTTAAACTGGTATTTGCCTTATACAATTTTTAGAAGTCCTTATATTAAAATATGTTTTTTTTTAAACTGCTGCTTGATCCATCTAGATAAGGAGTGTCAAATACAAGGTCTGGGGCCGGATGCTGCTCGCAGAAGCTCTTCAACCTGTCCTCAGCCTCTCCCAGCACCATCATCAGCTGCTCTCAGCTGCTGAGATGTGCTGAAATGTCACTGCTGAAAGGGCAGCCAGCATGGTAATTGGGCTCTCCCATACCTTGAAAATACTGTACATTCAAAATCTGCATGTTTTCTATTTGCAGCTAATGAGTTCCTAAGTGAGAGGAAAAAATGCTTCTTTCTGGTCATGACCTTCTTAATGACATCACTTCCTGCTTAATGACATCACTTCCAGCCCTCAGCTGGCATCATCAATGCTATTTGGACCACTGTATGAAATGAGTTTGACACCCCTGATTTAGATTATGGCTGCAATCTTATACACACTTAACTGAGAGAGAGCTCCATTGAATACAGTGGGACTTACCTCCACGTAAACAGGTAAAGGACGGCTATAATTGATTAATGGCCCATTCCGATCAAGGGCCTATGCCAGCGGAATGCACAGTCCACAGTTGCACGCTGCCACAAAACCTCTGTAAAGCATTTTGCAGCAATGCGGGGCTCAAGCACAGCAGCAGGACGTTGCACAGGCAGGAAGATGAGGTGGGGTGGGCAGGTCTGTGGGTCAGAATCAGCAGTGCTAGAATGCGCTGACTCCTGAGGTCTTTCCCAGATCTGCCTTCACAGATCAAGATGGAATTACACCAGTAATAGTTTTCTTGTTGCAGCTACTGGGACTTATCCCAATGTCCTCTGATCCCGAGGAGATCTCCAGCAGCCAAAAATCCCCCATGGGATGCAGCATGGTCTGCGATGGCACCATTGCATTGCTGTATGGGGATTTCATTGGGCTGCCCATGTTGCAGTTACTATTAGGAGGGAGCCTGCAACAAAAAGCTGAATATGTCCACAGCCCCTAACAGAAGTGCTCAGATGCCAGCCAGCACAGGAGATTGGTAGCAATGATTGGGGTTTGCAAGGAGAAGGAACTTCCAGAAGAAAAAGAGAGAATGATCACTTCTTAATTTTTGCATGTTCTTGAAACTGTCTGTTGCTGTTGCCAAAGTGTTCAGGGAAATTGAGTCTGGAATGAAAGGTGCACCAAAACCAGTTGTCTGATTAAGATAAATTCGCTGAGTGAACAGCCCAGGAACAGCCCACATCATATAAATGTGATGGAAGCAAATATAAGTGACCTTATATTAGCAACTTTCATCCTTACCTATCGTTCCACTGGCATGGCCACTGCTCTGCCGGTCCAGAGTGACATCAACGTGCCATAAGGCATATTTGCAGCTACTTGGAGTCAGCTGTGCTGGCAAGATGGCCTGTGCCTCCCAGGGCTAGCAACGATGGTACCTATGCTGCCAAGCAGCACAGGGGCTGAGAAAGGGTGTGCAGAGGGGGGGTGTTTCTGGGTGCAGGAGGAATGGTGGCAGATTGGGCCTGGGAGGGGATCAGAATCGGCAGAAGCCTCATCTGCCATATCCTCATCCTTTTCCCGGGAATTATACCAGACTGCTTGGTCTTCCACCAGTTATTTAACTGGCAGAGATCCAAATAGTCCCATATTGCAGGCTGGAGCATTAATAATAATAATAATAATAATAATAATAATAATAATAATACATTTATTTATATACCGCCTTTCTTAATATCACTAGATTTCTCTAATGATTGAACTCAAGGCAGTTTACATAGGCAGACTTTCTCACAAACCCGAAGGTTTTTACAATTTACAGAATGTTCTATCTTCCATGAACAACACTCCTACAGATCTTTCTTTCTGGATTTAGCCTTCTTTCTTTAGCCACCCGTCTGTCGTCTGCTGGCTGATGAGGCTTCCCTGCTGCCACCAGAGATGCAGCTGATTTCAGCACACTCCTCCTCCCACAAGGCAGCTGAAACTCAGCTTGTAATCAGCCGCAGTTTCCAAGGTCTGTTGCTCGCAGAGACTTCCAGCAGTCCCAAGCTCACGACCTTGAGATCTTCAGGTGTTATCTTCGGGCAAACGGAGGCATTAACCCTCTCGGCTAAATCTTCTGCCCATTACATGGGGTAAGGAGAAAAACAACCCCTTACCCCTTCAGCTGCCTCCTAACCTGTGTTAGATTCAGGCCATGTGGCCTAACTGCACCAGTGCAGGTTAGAATTGGGCTGCTTGGGTCATGTTGTCTGATAAAACTGATTGAGGAAAACAAAGAAGGGAAATATTTCTTTATTTCTTCTTGCAAAGCAATATTACAATATTATGATGAATATTACAATATTACAATGGGCGGAAGGGGTGTCTGTTAATGCCAAAACCCGTTAAATCTGAACACACTGAAGTCAGTGGAGATGCACATGCACAAAATGTATGCGACTAGTTTTTAAGGGAGCAGTAAACATCTATTGTTTTTGAAGCCTGAGTGTTCACTGTAACACGGAGTTAGCTTTTTCACAATGTGGTAAAGACTTCTAGCTTAAGAGGTGTTTAAAAATGAGTGAACAGCTTCATGGTGGATGGATCTACCAATGACCATTAACTACGACAGCTAAAAAGGGACCCAAATATATATGCCTGCCTGCTATTACATGTAGGAGATTATGGCTCTCTTCACCAGTCCGTCTGATCTTCCTTCCCAGGGGCATCTGGTTGGCCATTGTTGGAGACAGACTGCTGGGCTAGACGCATCAGTCTTCTGATCCAACAAGGCAAATCTTTTTCTTTGCAGCTCTGAAATTCAAAGAATGGCAATACTTCACTATTTGCAAATTTCTGTGGCCCTAGATTTATTTTTCAGAATGCACTTTTCTCTTGGTAAGAGTATATCGCTAGTATTCATCAATCGCTAGTATTTATATACTGCTTTTCAACATAAAGTTCACAAAGCGGTTTACAGGCAAATAATAACATTAAAGTTAAATGGCTCCCTGTCCCAAAAGGGCTCACAATCTAAAGGAATGGAGAACACCACCAGCAACAGCCACGAGAAAGACACTGTGCTGGGGTGAAAAGGGACAATTGCTCTCCCCCTGCTAAATATAAGAGGACACCACTTGAAAAAGTGCCTCTTGCCCAGTTAGCAGGGTTCATATGTCTAATGAACATTCTGTTGTATCATGGGTATCTTTCAATAATTTAGGCAAAAGCTAACAACCACCACATTTTTATCTTGCCCTTACTCTAAGGAGTTCAGACTGGTAGACATGATTCTCCTTCCCCATTTTATTCTCACAGCAACCCTGGGAGGTAGATTATGCTGAAAAAGTGAGAGTATGAGAGCGAGCAGTTGTGAGCATGGCCCAGATCACTTAATGGTCTAAACTCAGATCTACCTAGCCCAACGCTTTACCCACCAAACTGATGGTGATGTCTTCAGTACAGTACTCGTTAAGGTCTTCCCATTCTCAACTTTTAGAATCTAATCGCATGTGTGCTTAATTGCACAACTCCATCCACTGGGGTGTTGGCAAATAGCAGAAAATCCAGACACAGCTGCAGCAGGGATGCAGAAGAATGGAAGAGTTTGCGCCTGCTGTAGTTTGTATCCTGATTATGCTCCCCTGTACTAAGCCCTGTTTTTCAACGAAGAAAAGACAAAACACACACTTCCACGGAAAACCCATGAAAGTATTTTTCATTTAAAAATAAGGAGTGGGAGGGGACTTGGTAGGACCCAAAGTGTAGCAGAAGCAGCTGCAGGAGTGCTCTAACCTCTGATGCAATTTTGCCACCCCCACTTTTTATTACCTAATGCTTCATTGGGCGATGGTGTGCAATTAAGCACAAGTATAATTAGATGTTTAGACTCTAAGCTGTTTTGGGGCAGAGACCTATCATGAACCTCTGCAAAAAGTGCCATGTGCATTTGAAATAGCAGTAGTAGTGCAGTACCATCAGTGGTGAAGTAAGGACAAGGAAGAGACAAGACATGAGTTTTTTTCCAATTGAGGGAATGGGAGGAGGAGGAGGAGGAGGGCGAATCCATAGTTCCTGCCCTGTCCATCTGCGAGGGTAATGGCCTCTGTGAACCTCATGAATAGGTCCCCTGCACTCAGATCCTAAAAGGAAATATACTGTAACAAATTTAAACTGGAACTTTCAACATGCAAAGCACAGAGCTATGACCCTGATTTATGTTCACAGATCCCAAGGGAAAGGCATCCATAGCTAATAATTAGAGGAATAGGCATTTTATTTGCTGCATTTGTATTCATGTTTTTTATAACAGTAAACGCAATAACATAAAATAACATTTTTTTAGCTATACTGAATGCAGTTACAATGAGGATGCAATCCTAACCTGGAGTTAGGCCTGCACAGTTAGGCCAGCAAAGTTTGGGCGGCACAAGGGCCACTGTAAAGCAGGTTTAGACCACTCTCAGAGTCAGGGAGGATAGCGCACATCTGTGTGCTGGCCTCTCTGACTCCGAGAGTGGTCCAAACGTACTTTACGGTGTCTCTTGTGACAGCCAAACTGTGCTGGCCTAACTGTGCCAGCCTAACCAGGTTAGGGTGGTGCCCTGAATTTTGACAATAGCATTCCATGTTTTTGGCTAACTGAATGAGGAATTCTTGATGGGCTTAGTTATTAAGGACTGAGATAAAGGAGATTTTCCCATCTTTGGAAGTCATCCTATTTTCTGCCATCCTATCTTCATACCTAGCATATCGAGTGTCTTCACAGAACTTCACAGCTGCACTATACCTGGATCATAAGCAGCTCCCAGTGAATAACAGGCACAAGTTGTTCTCTAATCACAAGCCTTTGTGAGCCACTGCAGGGTAGTGCTGTGAATGCAATGTTCTTCAAATGGCTAATTTTCCTGGCACTTGGAGTCTTTCTGTTTCTCAGATTTTATTCTGTTTGTCAGAGCCGAGATTACCACTTCCGACTGGATGCCGTCCTGTAGGACTTGAGTCATCTCTCTCTCTCTCTCTCTCAGCTTTTTAATTAAGAGACTAGCAAGCCAATGCCAGACAGACTATAAGCTCCTACATTTATAGATTGCTCTGTAGAGAGTGGCCAGGAGAGTCTGTGGAGGTAGACCTAAGATTTCCAAACCAGCATCTAATCCTCCATGATTAATTAGAAGCAAGGACTATTAATCTTGGTGGTTAGTCTGGTTGATTTGACACAAATATTAAAATGCAGTAAAGAACAACAATCCATATTCATTTTTTAATCTTGCCAGCCAATTTCAATTGCTAAGTAAAGTGTTACAGAATAGCAAGCTTAGGGCGAAATCCTAACCAACTTTCCAGCACTGACATAACCAGAGGTGTCACCTACTCCCCAGTAGACGGTTCGCTGGGCAGGAGTAGGGAGTGATTGACAGTCCGTCGATTCACTTCCGGTTTCTTCGCGTGCCCCGCGCGGCTTTCCCTCGCCTCGGAGGGGGCGCCTGCTTGCCCAGGCACCTGGCGCGCCCCCCACCCATCCCCCAAGACGAGCAGGCACCCCCTCCGAGGTGAGGGAAAGCCGTGCGGGGCGCGCGAAGAAACCAGAAGTGAATCGATGGACTGTCAATCACTCCCTACTCCTGCCCAGTGAACCGTCTACTGGGGAGTAGGTGACACCTCTGGACATAACTGTGCCAATGAGGCACTTGCTGCATCTTGGAGTGGAGGGGAGGGGGCAGTCCAAGAGGCCTCCTCATGATAAGGGAATGTTTATTCCCTAACCTCAGAGCTGCTTTGCCCTTAACCCCAGTGCTGGAAAGTTGGTTAGGATGGGCCCTCAGTCTCTTCAGTCTCCTCTTTTAGTTTATTCATATAGCCATTTCTTCAGGCTGATAGTTAAAGACTCAGAGACATATTTTTAACCACTAGTATGTATTTATTTCTTTTTATAATCTAACTTATCCACAGGAGTCCAGGGATTGTTACCTTAGCAGCAGGCTTGCAATGACAGCACGCTTTGATCTTCTGATGCATTTGAACAAGTTTGCCATAGCAGCCTCTCTCTTCATGAGCATTGCACTGCCAAATGCTCACATTCTGCACATATTCATGTTTGTGATCTCTCTCTCTCCCCCCTCCAACCCACTTTCTTGTAGCTCTGTCTGGCAGTATGATGTGTTTGGGTGCAAATACATGTGGGGCCATGGATGGTGTCTGAGAGAACGGAATCCAAATCTCATTGCAGCCATGGTTTAAACTCAGCAGCCTTGAATGACTCAAAAAAGCCTCAGAGAGTAGCCTGAAGATTCATTATGCAGTTCAGCTACTGAAGCTAAGCATGCCCAAGCCTGTAAACTGCCTGGATGGAAGACCTCTTGGGAACAACCTGCCAGCCACCCACAGTTGTTCATTGGAGGAAGAGCAGGGCATATGTGTAATGCATTTGCTTCATTTCTCTACCAGCGAAGGCCATTCTAACACACTGTAGTGTTAGGGCACAATCCTAACCAACTTTCCATCACTAACATAGCGGTGCCAATGGGGCTTGTGCTGCATCCTGCAATGGAATAGTAGTCACAGAGGCCTTTCAAGGTAAGGGAACGTTTGCTCCCTTACCTTGGAACTGCATCGCCCTTATCCCGGTGCTGGAAAACTGGTTAGGACTGCGCCTTTAGACGCAGGACATCCCATGCAGAATGGACCTATGGAACTGTATTATGTGTATTGTGTATTAGAGTGTTGGATTAGGGCTGGGATTATTTGGGTTCTAATACCCACTCACCCTAAACCTTAATGAGCAGGACCAGCCGTAAGCCAATGTGACCAATATTGTCACATTGGGCCCTGCATTTTGGGGCCCCCCCGCACCAGCACAGCAAGCATATCGCCTGGGGATCTCTAGGAACTGTCAGTCAGTGGGGCAAGTAGAGCAGCTTCACTTGGGGCCCTCCCACTGTCCCTGCCCCTGCCCCCGAACTGTTCAAAATGGGCCTTCTGGAAGCAGTTGGCGGTGACATCATCATGTCACCGCCAACTATTTCCAGGTGCCGTGTGTGGCACCACAAGCACTTTTCTTCGTGAGTGGGAGCACCGTGGGGAGGGAGGAGGGCCGTGAGAAAGCCCCGCATTGGGCTCTGCTGCTCCTGGAGCCGACCCTGTCACTGGGTAACCTTGAGCCAAGCCGATTTCTCCCTCACGGGGTTGTTGTGAAGGTGAAGAACCATGCATGCTTCCCTTAAGTCCTGGGAGGAGGAGTGGAAGGAAAATGTAACAGAAGATACTGTATGTGCATGCAGCAAGCCTGTTTCGAGCTGCTTGCATCAGTCCAGTTCAGCCAAGTGCCAGGATGGAAGCTCGGATCAGCTGAGCCTCAAAGGCACATGGCAAACGTGTGTTACTGTTTACCGCTGCCATGTACTGTAGAGGTCCTACTGGTGGTAGTGAGAATAAGGAAAACGTTGTGAACAACCAAGACAGAGTAGCCCAGTGGAGAGGCTGGGCCGCACAGGGAGACCTAGGCTCAAGCCTATCCCTTCCCTAAGCCAACTGCTTGGCCTACAGGACATTGTTTTCTCTCTCCATCTAGTGCCCCCATGTAGAAAAAACTTGATGGCTTCTTCTGGGCACCTCATCGGGTTCTCTTGAGGGCATCGCACTAAAAACTGCGGAGGCCCTTTGCAAAACCAAAAAAATGCCATTTCAAATTAGGCTCACTCGCCGCTTCCTTCCCAGGTCTGCAGAGCTAATTATAGCTGCCTTTCTACTCACTGACACCCCCCTTTCCAACAGTATCTGATCTCCGCTGGCTTCAGTGCATCTGCCTGTGGTTCGCTTCGAAGGCCGAGCGGCGCTCCACGAGCACCCCTTGATCGCCCCGTCCCTTCCCGCGCTCACCTTCTGCCTGCTCCCCTGTCCCCTCCCGCCACAGCCCAAGAGCGGCTTAGGTGGTCACCATAGCAACTGCCAATCAGGAGCCAAGGGGGCGGGGCTCATCTGGGAGAAGAGTTCGGCACGCCCGGATTATGCAGGCAAAGCCCGGCTGGCAACAAGTCACGGCCAGGCGACGTCGAGGACGAGGCTGCTGTTCCCTGCTGCCGCTCAACTTTCCGGTAGGGCGGGTGGAGACAGCGCTGCTCCCTCGCCCTTGGCGGCGTCTTCCTCCGTCAAGTTGGACTCCGGGTCCTTCTCCGCGCCTGCCGGCACCAGGTAAGGAGCGGACTTGAAGTTGCCTCCCGCAGGCGGAGGAAAGTTAGGCGGCTTCTGCGCCCCGTAGCCGGACAGCGCCGCGCCTCGAGGCTTTCCTTGGGGCAGTCCGACCGCAGCATCATTGAGGGGCAGCCCCAGCCTGCAAAGTAGAGCGGCAGCGAAGTTGCCCGGCTTTGATCTTTAAATACCGAAGCGAAGGGCGCGAACCCAAGTCCATTGACTTGGAAGCAAGTCGGTCGGGGCGCGGAATTCGGAACAAGTTCTTCGCATCAAGGAGCTGGTGATGATGCCCGAGGGGTGGGTCCCAACCGCTGAGAGACAGATTGACATTCTCTGTCTATCTAAATACAGTACTAGCCGGTACAACCTGAGTTCTGCGGGCATGGGTAATGTTCCTGGCTGCTACGCCGGATGCTCCTTTCTCTAGCTGAAGGCTGGTTGAACATGCGAAGCGGGGAATTCCCACGTGCCTGCATGCCCTTTTCGTGTTTGACCTCTGCTGAAGTGCTAGGCGCTGCTGTTATGTTTCTTGCAGGGTTAGACGGTTTCGATGTGGATTTCTCTCCTTCCACACTGTTCTAGGATTACTTGGATCGGACCAGCAATTTTCAGCCTTTTTGGGGCACACTTGGGGCACACTCACAAGGTGCTAAAATTGTCACCCTCAGATTTTTTTTTTACAACCGATGAGGGCAGGTGAGGGTGGCTCAAATCCCCCAATGGCCCTACTAATAAATGACCCTCCCCTAAACACCTGCAGCACACCTGCGGACCATTTATGGCACACCTGCGGTTGGAAATTACTGGTTTGGACTATGCCTGTAGCTTGTTATCTGCTAACACTAATTATTTTGGCACTTCAGTGAGCGAGTAAGTGAAATTCAAGGCTCTGTATATAGATAATGAGCCTGTAAGAGAAATGAGTTTCACAACTGGGAAGTACCAGCAGAAAGCATCATTGTAGTACACAAGAGTGTATCACTGTCATCCAGACAGGATAACTGGTGCAGGGATGGCCCTCTGTATTGGGTCCCATGCATGCTAAACTGTGCAGGACAGGGGACAAAACTCCCATCCTGCATCCGAGCATACAGTTAGTGCAATTTTGCTTTGATTGTCTGCCACCTTTATGGGGGAAGGAAATGGACTTCATGTACCCCACATCTCTCCATCCTTCCTAATGGGGATATCAGCGCTGCTAAAGTTAATAGCACCAACCATCTGTTCATTCAGGGAAGGGAGATTTTCAATTGCAGGAGTGTGCGCAAATATAAACAACAATGTGGCAAAGAGCTTTCTAGCTCACATCTCATCCCTCTTCTCGCCAAGACTAAGAGGCGTTTCTATTATTCATCTTTGAAAGATGGAGAATTGAGCCAGAGATTGATGGAGATTCTAACAAAAATGAAGCTTGAAGCCATTATTCCCATACTAAAGGGTGATGTGATTCAGGGTATTATATACCAGCTCGTTCTTAATTTTCGTCCGTTCTGTTTTGAATTTGTGAGAGTTAGCATTGGGCATGAAAGTAACTTATTTAGCATCCCTATAATCTGCTGGATAACTAGATAGTGGATTCTCTTCAACTTCTATGAATCTAAAAGGATGAGGCTGTGGTGGAAAGCATTCAATTGGTGCTCTTCTTGAATTTTGGGATTGCAGATTTAAAATGGGAATTTAAAAAATGGATTTTAATCATAACTGTTTCCTCTTGAAGAGCTATTTATAAGAATCCATTTAACCAATGCCTTTTTGACAATGTTGCAAACCTGAAATGGTTCATGTTGTCAAGAAACAAACACTCTCTTAGTTACATAGCTTCATGGTTTAATCTGCATTGAGAAATCATTTTTTTACTTTAATCAACAGAAAAACAAATCGTTCAGTCAAAAAGCTGTGTTGGTAGAGAACCCTACTTTAAAAATATTCAGAGAAGGTACTTGGTTTACATTGGTTGTAGAACAATTTCCTTTGTCCTGTGACAGGTAGGTGTCCCCAGTAAGAGGGATCATAGTGCATTCAGGATATTCATAGAGTTATTAGGATAATACATCTGTGTTGGGCAGATGGAAGATAAATGGGTTTTGTACTTTAAGTTATTTATTTTGTCAAGTATAAAGCAGCAATACTGGTGTGATCCATAAATAACTACAGTATTTAATAATTGGTTGATCCTGGGTTGTATAATTTAAAAGTTTGTATATCATGGGGGGGGGGGCTGGCACTACCCTGCCAGAGTTGTGCGTATAGTTTGTATATCTACTACACCCTCAAAAACGGAGCCATGAGAGGCAACATGTTTGTTACTCAGGGCACAATCCTAACCTGGAATTAGGCTGGCACAGTTAGACCAGCAAAGTTTGGCTGGCACAAGCCTGTTTGGACTACTCTTGAAGTTAGGGAGGATGGTGCTTAACTAAGCAAAGCAGTTTGGGAGGCTGCAGTGTGAGGCTAAGATGCCCATCATCTTTTCACTCAACACCAAGGGTTTCCACGGTGTACAAGTGTAAACATCCTTCAAAACTCCATGGGGGTAGCATCCAGTCATTTAAAATGATGGTGACGTATGTCGAAACATCGTTGTGTGTGTTTTGCAAGTATTGTGTAGTTTGGCTTTCAGCTTCTGGAGTCTGAGAGTGCAATCCTCACCCGGAGTTAGGCCAGCACAGTTAGACCAGCACAAGGGACACTGTAAAGTATGTTTGAACCACACTCGGGAGTCAGAGAAACCATCCCACAGACATGTACCACCCCGCTCCCGATTCCTAGAGTAGTCCAAATGTTGTATGGTGGCGTTTGTACTGGCCAAACTTCGCTGGCCTAACTGTGCCAGCCTAATTCCAGGTTTGGATTACATTCTGAATATGTGCCTGATGTTGTGGACTAAGGCCTTCCAGTAGACTATTATGACATTTGTAGTCTTTGCTCCACTGTGTTTCAGTGACTTCAAATCCTATGATCCACAAGCCCAATGAAGCAGACTTGCATTTAGTTAGTTTGCATTCTTCAGCCTGTCAGGTCCCAAAGTCTTGGGGGAGAAGTTAATGTCAATGTCTGCACAGGGACTAAAGCAGTTGAAATCCAAGTACTGTGGCATAAATGGGTCATTGTGAAATGGGATATAGATAATTTGGACACTTCTGAGAATGCTTTGCTTTACTTTTAAAATGTAATCACTGTGCTGCGTAAATCCTCCATAAAAAGTACTTAAATTTTGTCACTGGACCAAAAAGTGGCAAGGCTTCCTGTACACGTAATTCATTAAAAAGGCACATCAGTGAAGTGGGTTTGACATCCACCTTAGCATGATCTTACAAACTGTTGGTGATGGGGTCTACCTGACCATCTTGTCACATGCTACTACAGGTTGTGTATCCCTGATCTGGACTGCTTGGGATGGGAAGATGTCTCCACTTCAGAAATTTCTGGATTTTGGATTAATTGCATAAACATAATGAAAAATGCTTCCTGTTGATCTTCTCACTGTTCCCTTATGGGTGTCTGCTGGCCTCTGACATTTTTCAACAATGCCTATAAAAGTACACACCACAGAGCAAAGAACTTGCCTGTTTCTGCACTGTATGTGGGAATGAGCACGAGACTTTCACACTACAGAAAGTTTTTAAAAAGTAGTGGATAAAAGTGTCTGGATTTCAGAATAGTCTGGATTTTGGATGTCCAGATAAGGGGTAATCTATCTGTACCATTCTGTTGGGGAGAAACTTAAAAGATTGGACTCTTCATTTTTTTCATAACTTCCTTCTTACATGAAATGCTATTCCCAAAGCTATATTTTATCATGCAGTGTGCCTTAATGCTCAGTATTTTGTGCTGTGCATTTTGTCCCAGCTTGAGTGTGAGGAAGATGCCTCACAACAGTTCTTGGTACATGAGATCAATGGACTAAGCTGTTTCAGAACTGTATAGTCAATAACAGCAGTGCCAAGTTTCTCAAAAACACGTGGGTGTCCAATGCTGTTGTAGCCAATTGTATTTTATGAGCTGAAGCCATATACAGGCTGTTAGGAATGGTCTCTACGCTTATCCAATTTGTAGCCATAACATATACCCTAGATACTCATGTATAAGTCTAAACATTTATGCCTGAAAATTGATCTGGACAGCATGGATCGACGTATACACAGGTCAATATGGTTAATAAAGCTTCTAACAGCAGCTGGGGGTGGGTGGCCTAAGAAGCAGAAAGCAGGGGGGGGATAGAAAAATTGGAGCAGTTTTACTTACCAGTAATTTTTCTTAGGCACCAACAGGCAACAAGCAAAAACATTGGTCACTATTTTCCTTCTTATCCAAACAGGCAGAGAGGTGAAGGTGTTTATAGGAATTGTAGTCGTTATGAGAGCTACTGCTATGGAGGTGCTGTACTATATTCCTCACAAAGCCTACAACTCCCATAAGCACCTCATCTCTCTTCCTTCTTTCTGTGCTACCTCGGGAAAAAATGAAATAGCTCCATTTTTTTGGTTGGCTTTCTGTTGCTTTCTCAGAACAATTATTGGTAAGTCATTTTCAAAGAATTTCATACCCCCCATAAGTTTTACCCATGTATCCATGGGTCATAGCAAATTCTGTGATTTTTGGCTTAAAACTTGCCCATGATTTATCCACGAGATTAACGTATACACGAGTATATACGTTAGCATCAGTCATCACATTATGCTCTTGGCAGGTGTTGGAGAGGTAACTGTGCCACTTCCTGGAAATGGAAGCATTGGCATGGAAAGGTGTCTACATGACATGATGGCTGCAGTGGCGGATCTGGGGGGGCAACGGGCGCCCCCTCCCACTTCTCAAGGTGGGGGGGCAGGGCGCCGCGCGCCGCCGCGTTCTGTTCGCTCCCGCCGGCCCTTTAAGGCCCGCAGGAGCGAACAGAACGCGCTTCTTGGCAGGGCGGGGGTGCGACGTCATGACGTCACTATGTCGTGACGTCATGGCGTGCGTGCCCTGGGGCGCATTTTCATTGGGCGCCATGGGCGCCATTTCAAGCAGATCCGCTCCTGGATGGCTGGCACTTCACATTACAGCCACAGCAATGCGAAGTCTCTTGTGTGGAAGCTGTTGGCAGCAGCTGCATGATGTTGTGCTGTGTGCCTGAGAAAGAGCTCCCTTTCTCTTGTGCCTGATAAGAGATCTGGGCAATTCAGGACCTTGCATGCTGCTTACTAAATAGAAGTTGACCCTCCCCTTGCCCCCTCTGTCCAGCTCGCCCTCCCCCAGCCTTCCCCAGCCCTGGCCCGACCTCCCCTGCACTCCTCCTGCCTTCCCCCACCTCCCAAAGCCCTTCACTGGCTGAATTAAGCCGGTGCTTCCGGCTTACCTGGCATGGTGGCTGGATATGCCGGTGTGCCTCCTTATGCCAATCTAGCCAACTGACGCCCAGGGCAGAGTCTTACAGCATGTTTACCACCATGCTGGGCCCACGTAAGAGACTTACACTGGCCCCGCACAATGTTTGGGCTGGATTGCACTCACACTCATGTATTACTACATGAGTCCTCTCAGTACCACTTTTACAAACTTCCAACAACTTTATGATAAAGAAACCTTCTGCATATATAGCTCAAGGTACAGAGTATGTACCCCTGCTAACTGGACAAGAGGCACTTTTTCTAGTGGTGCTCCTCTTATATTGAGCAGGGGGAGAGTAATTGTCCCTCTTCACCCCTGCACAGTGTCTTTCTAGTGGTGGTCTGCATTTTTTTTAGATTGTGAGCCCTTTTGGGACAGGGAGCCATTTAACTTCATTATTATTATTTGCCTGTAAACCACTTTGTGAACTTGTGTTGAAAAGCAGTATAAAAATACTATTGATTGATTGATTAATCAAAACACAATACGGCATTTTCAAATAATATTATAGATAGGGGTTTTAAAGACACATGCCCCAGAGATCTGAGCGCTAAATTGGTCTTTGACTCACCACTTCGTAACTATGGATTATAATGACAATAATTGAGGATTGCAACTGGATGAGTCAATAGAGTATCTTTAGGTTTAACTCTAAAATCCCTGGCATTGGAGGGTTTAGCCTTAATCCAGTACAGTATTTTGTGATATAACCTTGGAGGAAAGATAACAGGAGTAAACATGACGTCACGTTCTTGAAGCCGACTTACAAATATGGCTGACTCAGATGTTTCCCGCCAAGGAGGAGGATTGCCGCCACGAATTCACGAATAAAAATCTCCCTGCACGTGTGTAAAAATTAATCTCAACGTCTTTAATCATGCCTCCGTGTTCTGCATACGGGTGTGCGGATCGCTGTACGAAAAATGGGATTTAATTTCCACGGAAAGATTCATGTATTCACATTACATCGGTTCAATAACCGATTTTTTTTGCATTATGTTTGAAGCTGTGTAATTTCTTGTTGTTCCTAGCAGTCTTATTCACCATTTTCTGACACCCACTGTTAATGGTCTAGAAGGAAAAAATATATATTTCCCCCCTCCTTTTTTCCCCCTTCCCGTTTACACTTTTTTTTCCCCGCCTTCCATTTTCTACTGTAATATTCTTGAAATTCTGAACATTAACAGAATTTGTTTTATGGGGGGGGGTCGAGTATAGAAGTTTAAAAAGTTAAAAAAATACTCTTAATAGCCTAGAAGTAAAAAAGAATTCCTCTCCTATTGACAACTACTTGTGTTATACATTGAGAGATTTTAATGTAGTTTTCCTACATATTTATCTAATTTTTGCCCACCCTCCCCTTTTTTTCTTTCCTTCCCGTTCACACTTTATTCCTGCTTGTGTAGATTTTAAAAAATAAGTCTGTCAAAACAGTGCAATCCGAGTTTAAATAGACAGCAAGCGGCATTTCGTCCGGTGTGTTCAGTAATATAATTACGCGGAATTAAACCTTGGAATTGCATATTAACTCATAATATGGTTACCACTGATGTTTCTCCATGATCACATGTTGTTATTTTGGTAAGTTTTTACTTCAGGAGTAAACAATGCAGTCCTAAACATCACGCGAAAACCCATCTGAAATGCTTGGAATGAGCAATGTTTTGCACTCACCAACATGGCTGCTAAGCCCGCCCCCTGGCCTCATTCGGCTGCTGTCTCTTGTTAAAGCATGTTTACTCCTGTTATCTTTCCTCCAAGGATATAACCAACGTAAAAAAGACTGGGCTATTTACATTCTTTTTTAACACCACATTTGCTTGACATTTCATTTATAAAATTAACATTTATAAACAACATTTATGTAGCACTTTTCTTGAGTTCCAAGTCTATTATCTTTGTAATTGTTACAACAACTCTTTACAACTACCAGTAGTAGAATCCCCATATTGCCAATGGGATATTAGACTGTGAGAGAGATCTGAACTGGGGAGTTCCCGGCTTTCCTACTTGCCACTGCAGGCCATCAGCTTGATCACTGTGAGATACAGGAAGCTGGACTAGACGGGCCTTTGGCCTGATCTAACAGGGCTCTTGTGTTCTTATCTGTTTTAGCCTGTGGGAATATGTGCCTGATATTTTGAAGAGTAGAAAATCCTAAATGCACATAGAGCCCAGTCCCGAAGCCATTAACACCAGCAATATGTTTGTACCGCCAGCTCTAAGTGTTGTGAGTGTGTCATAAAGCATGTTCACAGCGCCGCAGGAGGAGGGAGCACTGGCTCTGGGCCAGCATCAGTCAGCACTGGGCTTCAGTGCCACATGGAAGGCCGGTTGGCGCTCCAGCAGCACTGGCTAGTGGCGAGCGGCGGGGAGGGGCAGAACTGGATGGGGAGAGGATTGGGCCTAGGAGGCGGGGAGATAGTGGCAGCCTCTGCCACCGAATCCTGAACCCCACCTCCCAAGCGGCCTGACACGGGCCTCCTTGACTGTGCGTCCGTTCAAACAGTGTAGTGCGAGCTGCATGTATCTTTTTTTAAAAAAGTATAGTGTGAGCTGCATGTATCAAATCCAGGATGTGAGAAGGATGTCTGAGTGAGGGGTTGACATAGAAATTGCTCTGAGCCTAGGCAGATGGCTATGACTGGCTGTCATAAACATGCAAAGTGCTGCGTTTCATTACAGGCACACTTAATGACTTTTAGAAACCCATTTCTCTGCCTTTTGAAGGTATTAGCATGCAGACTAGCAGACACTAGCAGTCTTTGGTCCTACTGTAGAAATCTCTTTCTTGTAGGCCCTGTACTGGTGTGATCCGGACCTTCAGAGAATGCCAGTTTGCATTAACTGGAGGCGCCATCTTCTGATGTCCCCTTTTAAACATGCATGTTACGCAGGGGAAGCCCAGGCCTGTCATGTGGCTTCTGATGAGATTGCAGGATGATGCGTGTCTTTTACACATCTGTATTTCTTTCATATGTTAACCTTGGTAGTTTACCCCTAAGGTATTTAAGTGTATGCAATAAATCAGCGATTCCCAAACTTTAACACTGGAACCCACTTTTTAAAACAACCCATTATCAGGACCCTGTTAATGCCCTGTTAAAGCTGCTTAATTTTTTTTTAGTATAGTCGAGAGGGGGGACCACCTTCTGGAGTATTTACAAGCTCTGTGTTCCTTGGATTGAGACCATTCTGGTGGTCTTGCATTTCCCTTTGCCTGGCCTTTAAGAGCTGAGGCACATTTGCCTACTCTCAAGTAAATACACTGATGTGGCTCAGTTTAATTTTCCGAAGAGCTGAATACATTTTCCTTGTCAGCATGGGGGGCAGGGCGGCGTTCCTTCTTGAGAGTTTGTTGGGACCTACGTTCATCAGATTGGGATCATTCTGGTGGTGTTGCCTGCCCTTCGAAGTGGACCAAGGCACATTTACCTACTCTTGAATAAACATGCATTTTCTACTCCCTGGTTTCCATAGGGCTAAATAGATTTTCCTTGTCAGTTATTGGCTTGTCAGTTTCGTGACCTACCAAAAATCAGGTAGTGACCTGACCCACAGTTTGGGAACTACTCTGTAAATGTCAAAGTATACAGTGGTCCTAAAATCACAGTCTAGGGCCAACTTTTTAACATTAGAGATTACCATGTGCAGTACTTTCTCCTACAGTGTCATATGTGAGGAAGAAATGTGGTTTTGTTTGTTTTAAATGCACTGTATACATCTCCTGTGGGAAATAGTGACTAACTCTGGCTCCCCAGTGTATGGTTTTTTTGGTTGCCTGCAAAACAAACCCATGTGATCATACATTATAGGGCAGAAGTGGGGACATACTGAATTTTTAGCATGTACCTGCTTCTATTCTATCATGTGAAGCAACTGTCAATATGCGTGCAAACATAGGTTTCTTCTGATCATTCAGCTTAACTACCCCCAAACTCCAGTCTGTGGGCCAGATCCAGTGTATGAAGAAAGCTGTTCCCACTGGGAGTAGCACTGAGAGTTCCGTGACGCTGCCACTTCCCCTGGCATTTGTGCTACCAGAGATACACTCTGGGTTGTTGCAACATCCCAGAAATCCAGGTGCAAAGCCTGCTGGGTCAAGGGCCAATAGATGTGACTGCCCAGAGAGTCTCTCTGTACAGTGCAAGTGCCAGGAGAAGAGACAGTGGAATGGAACTCTCAGAGCTAGCCGGAATGGGGATGACTTTCCCTGTATACAGCAGTCTGTGGTTTGGAAACTGCTGATTCGGCTTATATGCTGTAGCATGGCTGAACTTGGGTCTATCTTGACAGTACCCTGGGATTGTGGATACAGTTCCTTGCCATGAAAATGGAGGTCTAGAATCCCAGCTGGGAGAAAAGTGTCAAGCAGGCAGAGTTACAAGGGGAAGCAGGGGGTTAGGGAAAGGGTTAGGCACTGCTTGCTACTTTCCCCTTGCAAATTGCTCTTGTCAGATAATGCTTTGTCGTGAAGAAACTGTACCTGGGGTCTGGGAATCAGGCTTTGGCTGCAGTCTTATGCCCACTTATCTGAGCAAGCTCCACTGAAGACTCTTCTATCAAGTAAACATGCATAGGATTGTGCTGTTAGCTATATAAGGTATAGTTCTAGTCTTTTGATGTTTTTCTGCTGATATCTGTATGGACTGCTTGAGATGCCTGTGCTCCCCCAAAAGCAATCTGCTCCAAAGATCATGTCATGTTGTTCCTCAGCCTTCAAAACATGTGCTTTCTCACTGATGTGCATCCCACCACTATCCACTTAAAATTAATCTTCCATGATTGTGGACACTGAAGTTCTTTTATCTCTGACAGCTCCTTAAGAACCAGCATCTTTCCTAACAAAAGAGAAGTATAGGATGACATTTAAATAAGTTTAAAATTGTCTAACAAAAGACTTTTATTAGACAATCTTGGAAGTGAGTCAGTTCTGGAAAAAGCTGCACAATTAATCTTACACTATTATCAATGTTATAATGGCATCCACAACTTCTAACAGAAAACAGTATTGGCTGTTTTATGGGTGTTTGATTTATAGTAGAATTGCAGAAGTGGAATAAAACAAAATATTGCCTAGTCCAGATCTTTTTCCAGAAGCAGGATCCATTCACCCATCATCCTACCTTTGTGCTGTAACAAGCCTTTCCTATGAACCTCTCTTGCCCAAAATACAAGTAGAAGTGCACAAGGTTCTCTGTGTAAGGGCCTGAACAATGTAAGGAATAATTAAATAATGCTAACCAGGTGTGTAAGGGTAGGCAGAATGGGCCTACTGTCTTGACCAGTGTTCTTCAACCTTGGGTTCGGGACCCAATGAGGTCACGAAGCCTCAGTTGTGGGGTTGCAACAACACAGGAATGAAAACGGTTGAAGACCACTAGACTAGAGCACTATCAGGTAAAGGGGAAGGCATCTTACGTACCTCTTCAAGTACCAGGAGATGGTGTCTTAGTCCTGCTCAGGTTCTTAGCAATTGGGCTAAAATAGCTTTCACTAGTGCCAGGCTTGATGGAAACTTTTTCTGCTCTCTCTAACAAGAATATTTGGCTACAGTGAATAATGTTGGGAAGGCATAAGGGATGGGGAGTGAGCCAAGATGGGGGCAGGGTGGACAGATACGGTCCCAGGAGGGGGGATAAGATTGACGGTTGGTTCCCAGTCTAATACTTCATTCATTTCTTCATTTACTGGGGTCGCTGCACAAAAAAGACCACTGGTCTAGGCTCCTCACCAACTAGCCTGTTCTGAGGGCCAAAGTCTTCCCAACCCCACATACAATGATCAGTTAAAGTCTAAATGAGAAATTAGAAGCTCATTTTGAACTTCTGGCATGCATTGTGGCCAACTTCAACCCCTTGTCATATTATGTGCTTCTCCACAGCAAGAAATAACGGTATTATTAAAGTATTTATCGCTTTTCAACAAAGAAGTTCACAAAGCACAATAAATAAAAGGTTCTCTGTCCCAAAAGGGCTCACACTCTAACAAAAAAAATGCAAAAGAAATATCAGGAAATGGTCACTGCAAAAAATGCTGTGCTCTGGTGAACGGGTCATGTGTTATACTCCTGCTAAATATAAGAGGAAACCCCTTTTAAAATTGTTGTGAGAAGAGACCCCCCCCTTCGTTTCCCATAGAAGCCGCCATATCCCTGGCTCCCTAGCTGGGCCAAGAAACCATCACGCTCCTTCCTGGCTTCCCAGCCACGCCAAGACCACCATGTTTTGTCCTGACTGCAGGCCCACAGCCCAGCCATGCTGAAACCACTAAGCTCCTTTCATCCAACAAGTGCAAGCCTGAACCATTGAAAAACTACAGAACACCACTCTTGAGTGTAGCACAGTAACCAGAGTAAAACAATAAAGGTCCTGGCAACAGTAAAAGCAGCAACTCTTGGTGGGAAAAACACTTCTTGGCTAAAACAACTGTTAAGAGCCTCCTTAACGTGGCTCTGTACCCCATTGTGGTTATTTAATCTATAAGTAAAATGGTGATTGCTGTGCTCATAATGGACAAATAACCGGATGCACAAGACCTGTACAGGTGTAGAGGAAAACCAGAATGTAATAAAAACAAGTCTGACTCCATGTTGGATTTCAATCCTGGAGGTTAAGCTGCTATCCTGTGTGGAAATCACAGAAGTAAGCCTCAGAACGCAAGCCATTAAAAGTTGGCACCAAAAAGCATTCTGAGATGTCTCCCTTTACCTCAGGGTCATTGTAGTGCAAATCTGATAGTTGACAAGAAAAGAACATTGTAAACACCATTTTAGCCTAAATCTAACATAAGAAGCCAAATCCCTTTTGAACTGAGCCACAGGTGTTTTCTCACCAAAGTTAAAGCTGCAAACTTATCAAGTCAGGAGTGGGGCCACTCCCAGGTATCAAGCTGAGGAAGAAAGCTTGCCTCTTAGTATAAGTACTTACCACCTGATATCAAGAAAATGTGTCAAGCACTTGTGTCTTGCAGTGTCTCCTTTCTGCTTTTGTGTATCTAAATGAGTACCTATGTTTGCATCTAAAGGCTTTGTAATCGAGCCTCTGGAAAGACTTTGTAATCGCAGGAAAGACTTTGTAATCACACCCCTGACCCATAGTTGGAGTCACACAGAGTAGGGAAGGGAGCAGGAACCAGAAAACCCACCAATCAGATATCTCACATACCAAATTGCCAGTGGCATTTGGCAAATGTTTTTATTTGCTGTTGTCAATTCCATATTTACATGTTCAACTGTATAACTGACCAAACCCAGATGTAAGAATTGCACAAGTTCTGTGATCTCCTTTGGAGGCATTGCAACTTGTGCCCGTTTTGCTAATGTCTTACACATGAGTAAAATGTACTTCTCTTTCTGCAACAACGAAGTCCTGCTGGCATTCTTTTCAATCAACGGTTCCTTGGTAAGCCACAGTAAGGGAAGCCCAGACCGGCCGGGATCAGGGAAGTTGGACTCGGAACAGCATTGATTCTTCGGATGCAAACAGGATAGGAATGCACATTGGGGAAACGAAACCCCTAAGCTTAAAGGCCTGGAGAAATCACCATATTGGCTTGATTTCCTCCTACATCAAAAAGATGCCTCTTTGTTCAGTTAGCAGGAAAGTAAGCTATTTAAGCATCACAAATGTTTGCATTTTGTTTGAAAAAGACTTTTTCAGCACTGCTGAAAACTGATAGCCCATAAGTAAGGTGGCTTTAGAGGTTACCCAAGGACTCACCTGTGTCCCTCTACTGCCAGCCTTGCCTTGCCTCATCATTGGGCCAGGCCTGGCAGTTTCCAAAATGGAGTTACACAGAGACCATAAAGTGAGCATTACCTCAATCCACCCCAAGGGCCTGGCAATTCTGTTAACCCTGGAGGCAGTATTATATCAGGTTATTCAGCAAAAGGGACACACATTTGCGCTTCCCCTCCCCCAAAAGGCAGTGGAAGGGAAATCTCTGACTAAAATGGATACTGTGGCATTTTAGAGTTGTGTGATGACTTTGAGTGGTGTTGGGCTCAAAAGAAATTTAGTGGGGCTTAGGAAAGTGTACATAGGATTGCAGTCTTCAGCAGTCTTAAGCTCAATTTCAGCACACCAGATTGCAGCCTTAGGCTCAGTTTCAAATTGTACTTGCAAAAAAAAGCCTATATACGTTGCCATAAGTTTTACATCTGGTGCGCAGGGGCGTTCCCTGCAACCTCGCGCTGCTCTGAAAGGCCTCCCGCCCATCCGAGAAGGCTGCTTCCGCGGCCACTGAAGAGTCTGCTGCCCAGATGTCATCCAGCTTAGGTATTTGTTGTCATCAGTGGACCCGTCAATCACTGAGGCCATGGGGACCTTTTTAAAACACTTATTGAGACGTCATCGCAGTCCCACCCAGGGCAGCAAAGGGGTGCTTAATTGTTATTTTAATTCATTCTCTGCTTGATAGCATGTGCTTTGCTTTCTCATTCCTCTCTTAGTTTGTCTGTTTGCTTTGTGTATGTGTTTGTGTTATTAGGTTACAGGTTAACGATAATATAAAGGTTTTTGAACTGTAAGAGTCTGTTTTAAATGAAAATGTTTTAAAGTCAGCGTCTTTTTGAAACTTGAACGAAATTTTGAACTGTAAAGTAATCCATTTTCCTATTATTCAGAAGAACACACTAGCAGTGGCAGACCTGAGGGCGGGGGCAATGGTTGCACATGCCTCAGGCACTGCGCTAGGGGCAGTTGGCAATGCCGCCCACCCTGCCCCCCCAAGTCTGAACATGAAGTTGCTCTTGGAAGCGGCTTCTGCAGCGAAAGCCACTTCCTGGAGTGACCCAGCGCGGCTCCAAAGGGCCACCTGCCTTCCAAGAAGGGGCGGGCAGTCCTTTGGAGTGTGCCTGGTCGCTCCGAGAAGTGGCCGTGGAAGCGGCCTTCTCAGATGGGTGGGAGGCCTTTCAGAGCAGTGCGAGGCTGCAGGGATCGCTCCTGCACACCAGATGTAACATTTATGGCAACATAGATAGGCTTTTTTTTTTTTTTTTGCAATTCAACAACATTCTAGTCCCCAAACTCTTAACACCAAGGGAGGCCCAAAACACATGTAAACATTGCTGCAGCACATGTACAGGCATGCCCTGCTATCTGCTGGGATTACATTCTGGACCCCCCACCCCCATGGATACCTGAAACTGTGGATAATTGGGATGCCTTTTTAAAGATAGGGGAATATAAGTAAAGTGGTTTTGCTGTAACAAGGTTAAAAAAGAGATGTGTTTAATGTTCCCCTGTCTTTTAAATGTGTGTCCCAGTATCCATGGAAACTGATACCGTGGATACCAAACCAGTGGATACTGGGGCATGCTTGTATCCCCCTTTCTGCCACTATCAAATCTGCAAGTTAAAAATGAATCTTGCACACACTAGAGATCCAGATCAAAACCCGAGTCTACCAGGTGACCATTCCTGGCCTAGGATATGTACAGGTTGGGTTGTGTGTTTGCTTTCAAGAAGAAGATAAGAATCCAAGGGTCTTGCACATGGCTACAGATTGTAACAATGGAGTATAAATTAATCATGTCTGTATAAAGTTCTTTATTTTCTCTTCCTCCTGCACCTTTTGGTTGCAGGAAACTCATCACGGAAATATAGTGAAATCTGTGAACTGGTCTCAACTGTCAGTCTCCTGATCTCTGCAGTTTGCATAGCTATCATAAACTAGAATAATTGCTGCTGGCATGTTAAATTTAAAGTTCGCCACAGGCCTAATAATCAGATTATCCACAGTGACTTTTCTATTAGGATAGGCTAAAGTGACTGCAAAGCTTGGACTTGCAAAGAGTTTTGGATTGCCAGATGTGCAGTGCCCCTGCACCTGATGTGTGCTAAAATCTTCCTTGGCAATGATATAGCTCACCAAACAACTGTTTAGTGATCATGCACTATGCACGCACTATCATGATCATGAACTTATCACATGGTGATAAACACGTACTAGCTGGAATACCTTTTCCTTGTAAAATCTGCTTCTGATGTTTCTCACTTGCCTCCTTGCATTTTGCAGGTGGGTGGGTAGCAAAATATCCAGAAAATATCCCTATGCAGTATGCCAGAAAGATCACACATAAGCACCCCAAATAACTGCAAATCAAACTGCAAATCCTATGTCTTATATTTTCCTCTGACCACTGCAGGGTTTAACTCCCTATATATGTTTGCAAAGCATGCGTAGGAGGATTCAGCATCTCCAACACTGGTTCTTCCCCCAGTTCCCAGCACTTAGTTTGTCTCTGCTGCGTAAGGAATTATCCTAAAAGCAACAGGGAATAATAGGTTTGTGCCACATGGTGCCCTGCTGTTCGGATGGTCATGCAGAGGGATTAAACAGGGGGATTTTCACTTGGCCTTTGATGCAACTGCTGCTCTCTGAAGCGCCCTGTTTCTCCTAAATATAGCCTAGACGTATATTATGTATATATAATACAGCCTAGATGTACTGTCAGTTATTAGTTGGAAAAAATGACGGTGTACTTGGCCTATTATTTTCTGTCTGTAGCCCTCTCTCTTCCAGCAGATAATGTTAGATACCTACTTTAAAGGTTACCTTTAAAATATATTTAAATGGCTGAAACGGATACAAGGACTGCCTTTCGCCACATGAGCCTGTCCAGACTTCACCACATGCCCTCTTGTGAAATTAGTGGCTAGGGATGGGTGCAAGAGCTTGCTTGGTGATGGGGATGCCTGTGCTCCTTCTATGAAATGCCCTCTCCAGAGAAACTCACGTGGTGCCAAGTTTGCTAGAGGAGGCCACCAGCAATGCTGCAGCTAGGTCAGTGGTGTCATTTAAATGATTTAAGAACAGGTACTCACTTTTGATTGGCACGTGTCGGGACCCGCCCACCGGAAGTGACGTCATAAGCCGGAAGTGATGTCGTGGCAGGAAGTGACATGAAAAAAGCCTTTTTTGAGGCCTCAGACAATTTTAAACTGACCCAACAGTTGCAACAGTATTCCACAGCACCCCCAGAACATGTTAAGGAGGCCTGGCATCATGTTAAAGTGACCCAACAGTTCCAAAACCCCAGAGCAGCTCATTTTTTAATGGCAAGGCAAGGCAAGGCTCCGCTCGCTGCCTGCCTGCCTGGCTCTGAGAACGTGCAGGCAACTCAAACATGCAGGAAATTCAAACGTTGCAGGGGGCGGAGTCAATGAGTGGGCGGGCAAATGGGCGGGGCCAGCCGTAATCCTAGAAAACGGTACTCGCGTACCCCCGCGTACCCCCTGCATGACATCACTGAGCTATGCGTAGTGCAACTTTTTCTTCCACCTCTCTTGGCAAGTGCGCCATGGGGGGTTGGGCTCTTCATGTTGATAGGGGTTGCTTCCCTTGTGGAGCTGCAGTGATCGCTCTAAGCAGGATGCCCTGAGATTGGAGGGAACTTGCTGTTGTGGAGGAGAGAAGGCAAGCTGGGACCCAGTTCCATAGTGGAAGATTATTTTGCCTTTTGGTTTTGTGGGGCAGTGCTAAAACCTGGTGCTCTCCAAAATGTTACTTTCTGCTGTGAAAATGAATGAAATGTGAAAACTCACCTTAGCTGTACCAGTCATGAGGAGCCACATTCTTGAAATGTTAACAGTATTCTGTACTCTGGGTGGAAACAGTTGGGTGGTCTGCAATATTTGCTCCGCCTAGAATGGGCTTTGAATCTGAGACAAATGCCTTGCCTACTGGAGATAGGAACGTATACTATACTCTTCTGCTGCATACTCTTCTGAAGAGTGTATACTCTTCTGCTTGTTGTTGTTGTTCAGTCGCTAAGTCGTGTCCGACTCTTCGCGACCCCATGGACCACAGCACGCCAGGCCTCCCTGTCCTCCACTAGCTTCCTGAGTTCACCCAATTTCATGTTCATCGCTTCGGTGACACTATCTAACCATCTCATCCTCTGCCGCCCCCTTCTCCTTTTGCCTTCAATCTAGGTAAAAGAAGGAAAATGTCGCTGACTTCCTGGTTCCGGTGGAATGAGCCCCCAAGTCGAATTTCCCAGAGGAGCCCAACAGAAATGGTGATGGAAACCCTTATGATGGAATTTGGCTGGCAAATGAAGGAAGCTGAGAAACAGCAGCGGGAGAGAGAGAACGCGTATCGCAAGATTAAGACGGGGGTGGACTATGGCTGGCTGGTGAGCCAACCAAAGCATAGCTACGATATCAGTCCTGGGGAGCGCCTACAACTGGAGGACATGTGCTCCAAAATACATCCTTCCTATTGCGGGCCTGTCATTATCAGGTATGGCGACTTCGTTTGCATCTTCTCTAAATGCAGCACGAAAAAGCAAGATAGTGGCTTCTTCTTCAGTTTGGCATTCTGTAAAATAAAGAAGAGCTTTGTGTGTGTGTGCGTGCCTGCGTGCGCGCACGCATAAGAGAGAGAGAGAGCCTGAAACATTCTCACACATATACTAGCACATGTATGGCACTGCTGGAATAAGACAAGCCCTTAAGGGAATCGACAAGCCCCATCTCCTGACTCTTCCCCCATCCCCGATTTTATATGTGAGATGTAAATTGGGACCTGTGAAAGCAGACCATGCTAATTTTATCAGAAAGAGGTGCCACTTTGTTTCTGAGATAAGCCTGCTACTTCTCTGACAATGAGAGTACTTCTAGATCTCATCCTTTGCAACAATTAGTACACTGAAGTGGAGCAAAGCATATCTTCAGGAAAGAGCAGGGGGCAATTGCTGTTCTAAATCTGTGAGTCCATATGGACTGCTAGCAGAATTTGCACGGAGAGGGAAAGAGCAATCGTGTAATAATAACACCATGTAATAACAGCAGCTCAAAACCCAGACGACAGGATGAGTCTTTTTCTGTTTTAGGGACTCTCTTCCTGCTGTAGTTGCTCCTCTACCAAAGGTTCTTAATACTTGGAGTCCTGCAGATGTCTTTAAAAATAAGTCTATTGTGTGAATTTCACTATAACTCTGGGAAGAGATCTGGAAATGGCTTTGCAATTCATGAGCTGGTAATGGAGCTTGTTGCATCTGTGCCTGGTAATGGCAGCTTACCGGTAGTTTCGTTCACACAAACAGCAGGCGAGATGATAAAGCTCTGTCAGGCTGCAGACAAGGGCTCGCATGACAAAATGCTCCTCCATAAAAAATTATTTCTAGCTTAGGAAAAAATGTATTTCTTTTTTTGAAAGTTTTTTTTTTTTTAGAAGAATGGGCCTAGAGCCTATCTCCCTGACATGTTAGTTTTTCATGCCCAGGGATTTTGTGAGTGGAGGAGCATTCAGTCATGCACGCTTGAAGTGCTACAGTCAAGACACATTTACCACTGCTTCTACTGTTTATGAGAACTAGGCTACAGTTTTCCAATCCTTTTGACATAATTGCTGCAGTTTTGCCGTGTGAGAGGTGTCCTGAAGCTTGCAGCTGAGAGACTCTGGAGAAATCATAAGCTGTTCTGCATGTAATAGATTTCTAGCTCTTGTACTTACAGAGAAGCTGGTGAGATTCTCTGCTGTGGGAGCCACCTTTTTAACTTCAGCCCGCAATGTAGGACTCACTTAGAAGTCATAATGCCTGTATTTCACCTTCTCCATTGCTTTCTTCTTCCTGTGCTCTCCTTCGTTTGCTTTTTTCCTAAATCTTAGTGACCAGCAAACAAGGTGGTGCTGGTGTGACTACGTTGAGATCAAGGCTATTGGTGTGTCATGAACCACCAGATGAAGACTAGTGGTGTTTGGTGGATAATTTTGCTTGACTTGGACCAGCTGAGCTCAGATCCCACCCCGACCCCCACCCAATCCTGCCATGAAGCTTGTGCTGTGATTTTTGGGGGGAAATTGCTGTCTACCAGCCTAACCCATTTTACAGGGTTGTGAAAATAAATATTTTTGTTGTTCCGTCGCTAAGTCGTGTCTGACTCTTCGCGACCCCATGGACCACAGCACGCCAGGCCTCCCTGTCCTCCACTAGCTTCCAGAGTTCGCCCAATTTCATGTTCATCGCTTCAGGGACACTATCTAACCATCTCATCCTCTGCCGCCCCCTTCTCCTTTTGCCTTCAATCTTGCCCAGCGTGAGGGTCTTTTCTAAAGAGTCCTCTCTTCTCATGAGGTGGCCAAAGTACTTGAGCTTCAGCTTCAGAATTTGTCCTTCCAGGGAGCAATCAGGCTTGACTTCCTGGAGGATTGACCGATTGGACCTTCTTGCAGTCCAGGGGACTCTCAAGAGTCTTCTCCAGCACCATAATTCAAAAGAAAATAAATATAGAGGGTGGTGAATCATATGCAGGCCATCCTAAGCTGCATGGAGTTAGTGACCTGAGAACAGGCATCCTCTCTCTGGAATGCTGAATTAAAAAAAGTACTTGGCAGTTCAGAGAAAGGTGAGATTTGGGAACTGGAATGGCTTACTCTGTTTTTAGGGCAACAGAATCTGTTTAATTTACCACACTGTTATGAAACCTTAATCCTGAGTTCTGCTGAGTGTCTCCGGTTCCCACTTACCGCTTAGTCATTTCTACTTGAGTACTCTGTTCTTTTATGTTTACTTCAAATGTTTCCAATGATTGTTTAACAAATAACATAACACAGCTTAAAAAAAATCCTTTCTGCTGTACCCCTACTTCATCTTTTGGCAGGCCAGTGTTCAGCGTCGGAATTTTCATCTCATGGCACACTAACAAGGTGCTAACATTGTCAAGGCACACCACCAGTTTTTTGACAATTGGCAAGGCACACCATGCTGCTGCTGGTGGGTCTTGCATCCCCAATGGCCCTACTAATAAATGAGCCTCCCCAACCCTCTGTGGCACATTTCGGACCATTTGTGGCATGCCGATGTGCCATGGCACAGTGGTTGAAAATGGGTGGTTCAGCGTTTCTGACAGCCCAATCCAAATGGCTGCCTGAGCCAGCACAGCCATCCCTGCGCTGACTCACAGTGTCACAAATGTGTCGTTTAGTGAAAATTTATTAATGCATTAATATTTATTAATAAATATTCATTTATTTAATCCCCTCATTAATTTAAAGCACAGATGCTCCATAGATCCACCAAGCAACCAGTTCCATTATTGTTCTTCCTTTTGTGGACCTCAGTTGTTGTTTTTGCTTAGAGTGCAAAGCTAGATTTTGGGAGAAAACAGCACTATGAAGTTAGGCTTGGAAGTGTGTGGGTAGTATTTGTGCTGAAATCTCAGAAACCAGATTGGGAAGCTTTCCCACGGGTTTTCCAATGGTCAGGAAAGTGGATTCAGAGCACAACCCTCAGTGCTCCTGGGGCTGCCACAAGTCCCAGAAAGGGCTGCAAATGTGCTGTTGTCAGGTACGTCTGCGATGATTCTGGAGGAGGCTGAGCCAGTGCCCAAATGTGTGTTGGTTGAGCAAGGCCAACTTCAGGCCCCCTGCCCCCCCCCAGAAAGTAAGGCAGCACCAACTTTGGGTGGCCGGCATGGGGGTGGGTGGGGAGGCTGGAGGGTGGAGCGAGTGAGGATCGGGGAGAGGGAAGGCAGAGGGCGGGTGGGCCATACACCAGTTCCTAACTCCCCCTACCAGCTTTACACAGGTTGCTCAGATCTGCACCAGTGAGTTCGTTGGCACAGATCTGAGTAGCTCCTTTGTGGTGGCTGGGGCGTAAGGAGTAAGGGGACATAAGTCCCTTGCACTGCAGCCACCTCCAACCCGGCAACCAGCTGGCCTGCCTGTCCCAGCACACGATAGGATTGGGCTGCCCATATCCTGCATAGAAATGTGCTTCTCCCAGCGACTACTTAGCATTTGCATAGCACTGTTTGAGGGTGCAGAGTGCCTTGCACGTATTGTCTTGATGTTGTCCCTGCAACAACCCTGTAAGGCAAGTATTATCATTCCCATATTGCTGCTAGGGAGCGGAAGCTCAGAGAAGTGTGCAGAAGCGAGGCACACCCTCTTAAAACATCTTGCAGAATTATCTAGTGTTGATCATGCTTATGTTGAGGCAGCCTTAGTGTCTGTGGGGTACTTGGAGAGTCCTCCAGGGAATACCTTGCAGTTGCAGTGAATAAAGCAAAACAATCCTAGTTTATAGGCGTCTCTGTCTGGCACATACTATCTGTCAGTATTGTCTCTTTGAATTAAAATATTCTGGGTGGCAGAATTTGGATTGAATTAATAGTTAATATCTCCAGTGGTTCCATGAATGAGGGGAGTCTGCATTTGTTGTACTCTTTGTATTCAAGCTCAGATGCTTTGATTTTTTTTCGCCCTTAGATTCCGCCAGCTCATTGCCGAATATGAACCTGAGGCGCCGGAAGTGTCTCGGCTTTTCCATTCTGTTCTTCAGGAGGCCGTGGAGAAGATCAAAGAGGAAGAGGAGGCAAAAAAGCTTGCAAGGCAATGGAACACAAAGCACAAAACCAGCCTCTCCCTCACAACGTTGAAAACCCGAGCCAGGATTTCACCATTCAGCAGTGACATCAAGACCATTTCAGAAGATGTTGAGAGAGGCACTGATCCGACCAGGAGAGTATGGAGCATGCCTGAATTCAGGAGTACCAAAGACTACTGACTTCCTGTATAACACATCAGATTTTAGAGATGGGTCAATTTATTTATTTATTCATCTATGTGGCTCTGTTTCTGTGATGTTTTTTTCCCTTTGGTCCATTTGTGCATTCCTGCTTTTTTTTCTGTAGTGGATTCACATTCACAAAAGAACACTGAGCTTTTTTTAATCCATGCATCTGTTCTGTGTTGCTCCCCCACTAGCTCCCCCTCCCCCTTTTTCACTGTACATACGTATAGTGAACCATTCATGTGGGCTGTGAACGCAAATTGGCAGCTTGATGTGCTGTGGGAGGTGTGGAACAACTCTGCATAGTTCAGCCTGGTGAATTTGTGGTTTCCATAAACTGAAAGAAAAACCCAGAAAGTAGTTGTGAGCCCTCTCTCTGTCCTTCTTCAGGAGACCCCTCTCTTTTTGTGGCCTCAGCAACTGCTACCCATGCTATGCAGCTGTTGCACGTAATGTATGGACCACTTCATATGTAAGCTCCAGCTAGAAATTCATTGGATGTCAGGAAGTCCACAAATATGTTTGTCAGGTGCAGAGATGTAATGCAGTGCTCCGGATTGGGGGCAGTAACATCATGACATCATGTGACATTGCTTCTAGGTTCTCCCTGAGGGGGGAGCGCTTGCTATGGCGGATTTGCAGCCCCTGTTCCTTTACCTATGGAGGTTTTCTTCTGAATGAGAAGGAATGGGGGCCTAAAGCTGCCAGTGCCTCCTCCATTACTAGAACAGAGCCTGAGCATCAGTCATGCACCCCCCCCCATGTAGTAGTGCCTGGAGCAGGTGCCCCTCAGGCTCTGCTCTAGTTATGCCTCTGGTCGGGTGACAACCACAAATGTAATTCAAGTGACCAGAAGAGAAAGCCTGTAGCAGTGTTTCTCAAACTGGGTTGTAATCTGATTTTTGGTGGGTCACAGGCCTATTGTGACCAGGAAGCTGCAGGATAATATGGCACATGATCCAGAAATTGCTTCCGTCACACGAACCACTTAATTGGCCATATCATGCCCCAGAGCACCTTGCAGCTTCTTGGTCCAAAAATTGGGTTGCGACCCACTGTGGGTCATGACATACAATTTGAGAAATATAGTGCCATGTGGCCAATGAAGCAGGACACATGCTGGCACAACCTGGAAGTGACTTGCAGGTTGCACGCCATTTTGCCCTGCAGCTTCCTGGTTGTGGTGGGCCCGAGACCCACGGTGAACAACGAGGTGGGTCACAAAAGTCAGGAGTTTGAGAACCACTGCTGTAGTATAATCTACCCAGGATGAACTAAACTTTCAAAAAGCCTCTGGCAATATGAGTGTGCGTCTGAATATCAGACAATAATAGATGCAAAGTCAAACACTTTTCCTGTATCATCAGTTGAATGTGACTTAGGCGTGGACTTATCTTCCATTTAAATCAAATGAGGCTTAAAAGGCCTCACACCATCGTATTCTGAGCTAATGGTATCATGGGTTGAGAGGATTGTTTTCTCTTTGAAATACGGGCGGTAACCAGCTCTTCTGGGAAAGCCAATTTCTTAGTTGTGACTTAGCTACTTGATTGACCCTTGAAACTGAATGGGGGCACTCAAAGGTGAGAAACACTTTATACGTCATTGCACTGCTTGGATGATGAGAGCGCATGGGGAAGTTTCCATTTCCAGGTTATTATTTCTCCTGGAGTGATTTTGATAGCATAAGGTTGTGGATATACCAATACTGGACAACAGAATGGCATTGCATTGCATTGACAAATGCCATCTCCTGACGTGCAAACATTTCTCTCTCAAGATACGGTTTATTAAAAATAAACACACTCAGGGCTTCTATTATTCAAGTTTGACCTGGATCATTTAAAACTTGGGATGAGAGGAAAAACAGATCCAAATGTTTTGATAAGCTTACACCTACTATGCCATTTTCTAAGCTATGAATATTTAATACATGTGTGCCACTTTTCCTAAGCTCAAAGCAATGTATGTAAAGAAAAACCATAAATTTTAACGTGCATAATACGATTGCCCAATAACCAGGAGCTGAGGTCTTGGCTCCCGGACCAGGGCTTCTCCTTTCTTGCCTTCCCCAAAGGGGAATCGAGTCTTTAAGCACTCCTGGGAAGGTAGTGAACGGCCAGCCCTTGCTGAATTATTGCAGGCTGCTGCTGGGGGTCTATATTTGAGAAACCACTTTTTAAAAAAATGTTTAAAGTTCCTTGTTGTAGAATTGATTTTGCTTTCGCTAACTAGTGCTCTGTGCTTGTGTACGTACATGCCCTTCTTTTGCTGTGTTGCAATCTAGATCTCAAAGAAATCGGAAGCAAAGCATGGGAACCATTTTCTAACAAGTCATACAACCAACTTTTGTATCTGGCTGAACAGTTGTATTAAATTCTGAAATACATTCTTTAATTATAGTTGTCCCAGTGCTTTTCTTTTTTAAATACTGTACATATGGGCTGCTTGCTAGCTGCTTTCAGTAGTGCCATATTTATTGTCAATCTGAGTTTTTTGTTAGAGAAGAGGAGCTTCAGAATATAGTTCCCCTTTTTTTTACAAAACAGATAGGAATTGAAAAATGGTCAGGAAGCAAGCGTTTCACCTTTCAGGTCCAGTGTAAAATAGCAGACCTCCTAACTGGAATATGTACTTTAATAGCTATAATAAAAGATTGCAGATAACAAATATTTTTTTTTAAATGATGGGGGCTGGAGGTTGGTCCAGAAAACTAGAAGTGGTCCAGAAAACCAGGTGGTCTGGAATACTAGAGGCTTAAATTGGTGGGAAATACAGGCGTGCCCTGGTATCCACTGATTCAGTATCCATGGTTTCAGTTATCCAAAGATTCCATGAATACTGGGACACCTATTAAAAAGATAGGGGTACATTAAAACAGATCTCTTTTTTTGTACCTTGTTGCAGCAAAACCACTGATGCTCCCGTCTTTAAAAAGGTGCCCAAAGTATCCATGGTTTCAGGAATCTACAGTGGGGCCCAGTGGATACCTCAGTCACTGCCAAAAAGCAATTTTTATATGAAACTGCTCTGTGTGAATGGACCAGCATGCAGGTTAAAAATCCTTTTAAATCTTTCATCACTTTCTGTGATAGGATCTGCATGTTTGTTTCCTCTTGCTAAAACTCAATTATATTATGAATGTCTATCTTGCCTTTCCAGTTAAAACTGTACTGTACAAGGCAGCTTACAAAACAAAAAATCAAAACAAAAAATCATTTTAAAAAATCAACAATTAAAAAAAACACTTATAAATAGATAAAACATTCCCCGCCAAACATTAGGAGCAGTGGCAAGAGAACAGCCCAATCACAAGATGGCAGTGAAGCAGCCTTCTTACCCTCCCCAGCAACGTTCCTAGCCAGTGTGGCGCCTTGGGGCACACCTCCAGGGGTGCCACCTTTCCCCCCCGTCCACCACCCCAGAGTGGAAGCCTATCCCATAAGTGGCTGGTTTTTCAGCACAGAACCAACCAAGTCATACATGTAATGGAACTTAAGGGGTCTATGACTTTCTCAGCAAACACTGAATGTGGTAGAATGTAAATTGGGGCCAGGGTATCTTGAAGACTGCCTGACTTCTGTATAATCTGGTCTGCCCCTCAGGGCATCAGAAAAGGCCCCCTTACAAGTGCTGCCACCTAGGGAGGTGCGGGGGGATTGGCAAGAACAGGGCCTTCTCAGAAGTGGCACCTACCGTATGGAATCCCCTCTCTTGACTTCAGAACTGCTTCCTCCTTAGAGACATTCTGATGGAGCCTGAAAACATTTCTTTTTAGACAAGCCTTCTGTATTTTGGCCTTTTTTTAGCTAGATCAGTGGATTCCTTTTATATGGTGTTCATGACTGCCCTTGTATTTTTGTGTTTTATTATGTTTGTATTGTATTCTCCAATCTTTTTAGAGTGTTTTACTTATTGTAATTTGTATTTTTTTGTGAGCTGCCTTGGGTCCTCTTTGAAGGAAAGAAGCAGAATAACAATATCAATAGATCAACAGAAGAAGGGATTTGCAGGGACAGCTTGGACATTTTTATGCTTGGAAAGCACACTGCAGAAACACCAGCAAGCTCCTTTGGTTGTTTTGAGGTGGGGCCAACAGGAGTTATTGTCTTATAATATTATACACACACCTCTAAAAGGAGTGCCCTTGAACGCTGTTGCTCCTAAACACTAGTTACATTCTTCCACCCCTCTAAGTTTCAGAGAAGAGCACGGCTTATCAGGGTGTACAGACTGGCATGAAGTATGCAAGTCAATGAACTGTAAAGCTTGCAATAATCTCTTGACCTAGACATCTCACTGAAAAAGGGAGACGTTAAGCACCTAATTACATTTCAACATCAAAAGTAAGTAACCAAGACATAGTGATGTACAGAACATTTGTTGACAAAAAGGTTTTTGAATAAATGCTGAAAAAAAGCAAACGCAATAAAGGCTATTGGGGTTCTGCTCTGGAATTTCTCTACAATAAAACTGTCACCACTTGGCCCATTGCCATTTTTTAATCCCAATTTCCTAGCAAGACTTCTGTCTCATATATGGATTAAGGAAATCCACCTGCAATAAGTTGTTTCAATCATAGGTAGGTATAAATCGCAAAACAGCCACACACAAGACAGAGATTATAATGGTTTCTGCATTAGCAATTTGCTGATTTAAGTTGCTACCCGCACTGGAATCTTCTTCATATTGGTAATTTGATTTTATTTTCTTTTAAATTTAGTAGTACTGGATTAAAACAAATGCTGAGATTTGTACAATGCAGTAATATCTTAACTGCATGACAGTGACAGACAATGTATCAGATCAGATGAAGCTCATTTACTCACTTGGAGCCCATGATGAAAATTCAGAAACTGTGTGACTGTGCTTATATTGTATGCTGTACTTGCTAAACAAACACCTTTCGGTGGCAAACTCTACCCACTAGACCATAGCATCATATCAAAGCAGACAGGACCTGTTAGTGAAAAGAACAGTGGACATAATGCTTGACCCAAAGAAGTATCAGGAAAAAGGGTTATGAAAAGTAATCAGACACCATAATACCTCAAAAATAAAGACACCTTATAGTGGGACCTCAGCTTCTTCCATTCCACTGTTTTAAATAAAACAAAGGTGGGACAGAAATATTTTAAATAAAAGATTCCAGAAGGATTTCTCAGCATTACTCTATACCACTGAATCCAACACTAATAGAATACATCTCTTCAATGAGTTTACAAATGGACGGGGTGCCCTCTGCTGTTAGATTTTAAGGACTTCATCAAATGGAAATTACAACTACAATACAGTATATTTAAATATGGATAAATTGACATACTGCTGATGACTCGGTGGAGCCTGCAGGCTCCACCAATCTAAGAAGCAGAAAGGTTCTTTCTGCTTTCACAGCTTTCAGCTGTGAAAGCTGGTGTGATAACACAAAAGGTTGCTGGAAACTAAAAGAAGAAATTAGAGATGATACTGACCACGGAGTTGCTGTTGAAAATAGCAATCCCACTCCCAGTTTCTGCCTCCCCATAACATTTAATAAGGTAAATGGCATCACCACAACCTTTTTGTCCCCTCTCCCCTTCCCAGCAGCCAATACCGAGGAGTAGAGATAGGTACATGTACGTCATACATCCTGCTTAATAAAAATGAATAAGTTGGAGGGGCTGTAGTTCAGTGGAAGGCATTTTTGGCAGCAACTCCTTGACTTGTGCCACATCTAGGTTATAACCTTCTATGCTTTAGAACTCTGCTTCTTTATTGCATGTGGAAGTTTCGTGTTTAAAAATATGTCTCAGTATATAGAAAAATACAAGGTAGATCAAACTCAGAAGCAAGAGATTTTATTTGGATTTGCTTTTGCAGTAGGAGTTTGTTACATGGCCAGTTCTCTGCTAGAGTCTGTTTGACATAAATTGCAATTCTGCTGAAATTTGCGGTCCACCAGGATTCTTGTAGTATTTACTTAGATATTTCTGTGTAGAGGAGGCTAGTATGATACTTATACAAAAAAGCAAGCAACAATGGTCAACAAAGATAATGAACAGTAACCGGGGGAGAGTTTATTACAGAATTTTCACACAATGACGATAATGTAGATTATTTTAATTAAAAGCCTAGAACCCAGTTAATAAACTGCCAATAGGGTTGTTATCAATTCTGAAAGGAAAAACTACATTACATGAATGAATCAGTGTTTTAAAAGTATTACTGTATTAATTTCTCTAGAATTCATACAACTTAAAGAATTGTTTTGCTGTTTACAAACAAAATATACTTGATCCTAAAAAATATCTATATACAGAGATATGTTTTTTTTAAACAGCTTATTTGCAAATACTCAACTTTAATATGAAAAATGACAAAGGACAACTGGTGGCAAAGTTGTATTCTGCATGCAGTTATACACAGTAGACCAAAATCCAACCATCTCAGTCCACTTTAGGGCATAGTCAACATAATTCAATTTTTAAGTATTCACCCCCATTCTTTTAGGGTCTCAGAGTAGACAAAATGGCTCTTTAACAAGCTGTCATTCTTTAGTCTGTTATCAGGTGATATGAACTATCTTCACAGCAGGCTTGTCACACATTAAGTGTTCTTTCATCCCTCACTCTGTGCTTGTATTTGGAACTTGAGGAGTAGGATGTCCGAACAGGTTTGATAGACTTATTGGTCCTTGCTTAACAGCATGTGCACTACAAAGCGGAGTTCAAGAAATCAAGGAGCTCAGCACGATTTCGATCTCTCTGTTAACCAGAAATCAATTATTAGAAGATTATTTTTCACAGCCAGCTCAAACTATTAGATACTTGTCATGCAGCCAGCTGGTGTTCATACAGAAGTCACTTGTACTCATTTAAATGGGACTTATGTTGGACTGGGAAACCCAATCCTAACCTGAGATGCAGCAGCCAGCTGCATTGCCTGTACTGGATTCAGCACAAGTTAGGAGACGGCTGAATGTCTCCTTAGGGTAAGGGGATATATTTTCCTTTACCCTGAGTAATGCTCCAGCCTGCACTATGAGGCTACTCAGATCTGCACCAGTTATACAGCTGGTACACATCTGGGAAGCCCAATGCAGTGCTGGGAGGCCTGGGGCAGGGGTTAGGATATGGCAGAGGAGACTTCCACTGTTCCCACCCTCTCCTGTACCTGTCCTGCACCATTCTTCCCTCTCCCCATCCTAAAGTCTCCTTCCCACCCCAGGAATGCCCTCCTGTCACCCTCTCCCAGGCCCTGTGTCACAAGGTGCCATACCTGCTTGCTCTGCCAGCTCAGGTTGGTGCAGACCATCCCACCAGAGCTGCTTGTGCGTCACTTAGCGCTTTAACAATGGCTCACTTTTGAACATTGTAAGAAAAACTGTGGCCCTGATCTTTCTAAAGTCATCGGCAACTAGTTGTGTGTAATAACTCATGACTCCTGATGTGCACCTCTGGAACCTGGCTCTCATCACCAAGCTACAACTGTGGTTGCCTGACCCTACCAGCAAGTGTGATCAAGGCAACCCCACACTGACATATCTTGCTTTGGATTAAGTGAAAGAGGGAAAGGCCTGGATGTTTAGTTATGCTCCCTAACTGTAGCCAACAATGACTCCCCCCTCCCTGCAATTTTTTTTCCTGTTCCAGAGAAGGAAGAGAAAAACACATGAGCTTGGATGAGCATGGCTGAGAAAGCCAGCCAAGGTGCTACTTGCACCACAGTGATCAAGCCACCCCAGCCTTACACAGAATCTCTCAGCTGGGGAAGGGACTGCTGCACAAGTGCAGAGATTATCCTAAATCCCTTGTTCCAAAGTTTGGACGAAGGCTGTTCACCACCTTGCCAAGGGGCAGGAGTCCACTCACTACAGCAAATGTAGAGACCTCTGCATCTCCATTTGTGCACAAAGATGCATCCCCAGAACTGAATAGGGACCCTACAAGCATTACAAAGGGGATACGCACAGATCTATGGATCACGCCGTAGAGCAAAACAGAAACATACATTAACATTAATATAGCACTTTAAATTTTTCTCTGAATTTTAAATATCTGATATTACAACCAAAAGGCCTAAACACCAGTAAATAAAAGTACAATACTTTTTGTAAGAAATATAAAAAGTTCAAAATTACCTCTTTATCTTTTTTACTCTTCTTTATCTTCATTTTAATTTTTTTCCCTGTGATCATACTGTAGTTTTGATTCTTCTTTTTATCTTTCAAGTACTAAAGGAACATCATGTTATAATGCAGAAATAAAACAAATATACAGTGATTGGGGGAAAAACTATTTGATCCCCTGCTGATTTTGTACGTTTGCCCACTGAAAGGATCAGTCCATAATTGTAATGGTAGGTTTATTGTAACAGTGAGAGACAGAATAACAACAAAGCAATCCAGAAAAACGCATTTCAAAAAAGTTATAAATTGATGTGCATTTCAATGAGTGAAGTAAGTATTCAATCCCCTATCAATCAGCAAGATTTCTGGCTACCAGGTGTCTTTTACTGTATACAGGTAACAAGCTGAGATTAGGAGCACCCTCTTAAAGGGGGTGCTCCTAATCTCATCTTGATACCTGTATAAAAGACACCTGTCCACAGAAGCAACCAACCAACCAACCAGATACCAAACTCTCCACCATGGTGGAAGACCAAAGAGCTGTCCAAGGATGTCAGGGACAAGACTGTAAACGTACACAAGGCTGGAATGAGCTACAAGACTATTGCCAAGAAGAATGGTGAGAAGGTGACAACAGTTGGTGCGATTATTCGCAAATCGAAGAAACACAAAATAACTGTCAATCTCCCTCTGTCTGGGGCTCTATGCAAGATCTCACCTCGTGGAGTTTCAATGATCATGAGAACGATGAGGAAACAGCCCAGAACCACACGGGAGGATCTTGTCAATGATCTCAAGCCAGCTGGGATCATAGTCACCAAGAAAACAATTGGTAACACACTATGCCATGAAAGACTGAAATCCTGCAGCGCCTGCAAGGTCCCCCTCCTCAAGAAAGCACATGTACAGGCCCATCTGAAGTTCGCCAGTGAACATCTGAATGATTCAGAGGAGAACTGGGTGAAAGTGTTGTGGTCAGATGAGACCAAAATCGAGCTCTTTGGCATCACCTCAACTTGCCGTGTTTGGAGGAGGAGGAATGCTGCCTATGACCCCAAGAACACCATCCCCACCGTCAAACATGGAGGTGGAAACATGATGCTTTGGGGGTGTTTTTCTGCTAAGGGGACAGGACAACTTCACCGCATCAAAGGGACGATGGACAGGACCATGTACCGTCAAATCTTGGGTGAGAACCTCCTTCCCTCAGCCAGGGCATTGAAAATGGGTCATGGATGGGTATTCCAGCATGACAATGACCCAAAACACACAGCCAAGGCAACAAAGGAGTGGCACAAGAAGAAGCACATTAAGGTCCTGGAGTGGCCTAGCCAATCTCCAGGCCTTAATCCCATAGAAAAATCTGTGGAGGGAGCTGAAGTTCGAGCTGCCAAACGTCAGCCTTGAAACCTTAATGACTTGGAGAGGGTGTGCAAAGAGGAGTGGGACAAAATCCCTCCTGACATGTGTGCAAACCTGGCCAACTACAAGAAACGTCTGACCTCTGTGATTGTCAACCAGGGTTTTGCCACCAAGTACTAAGTCATGTTTTGCGAAGGGGTCAAATACTTATTTCACTCATTGAAATGCACATCAATTTATAACTTTTTTGAAATGCGTTGTTCTCTTATTCTGTCTCTCACTGTTACAATAAACCTACCATTACAATTATGGACTGATCCTTTCTTTGACAGTGGGCAAACGTACAAAATCAGCAGGGGATCAAATTGGTTTTCCCTCACTGTACACCATTGTAATGCTTCTTGTATTTACTGTAGAATGTTTTAATCATGTTTTCTAGAAATACATATGGCCTACATAATGTCTAGGAAAACACAAGTATGAATGAAGCTTTGAGCCAATGATAATATTAAACTGAAGGCTAGAACTGATTTAATTTAGCAAAGGAAAAACTGTTCCCATAGAAACAGCTTGAAAAAAGCAAGGAAAGATTTTGAGATACTACCTCATAAGACCAATATGATAACCCTCTTCTATCTTACTTTCTTCCCTTCAAATAGTTTTTAGAAGAATAAAATTAGAACGGGCAATATCACTGAGAATGACCATTTCTACTGGGAACTCTTAAGATGTTTTAATTGTTCCGAAATCCCACTCGGATGTAGGATATTTTAACTTTTTTTGTAGGATATTTTAATCTATTTTAGCCAAAGGCCGATCTAGTCCAGCTTAATGTATCTCACAGTGGCCCACCAGATGCCTCAGGGAGCACACAAGACAACAAGATGCCTGCATCCTATTGCACCTAGCATTCTGAAGTAGCTTACTACTAATGTAAGGGAGTTGCACAACCCATCATAGTCTATAGCCCACGATGGACTTTTCTTCCAGAAATCTGTCCAATCCCCTTTTAAAGGCGCCTAGGCCAGATGCCTTCACAATCTTCTGTGGCAAGGAGTTCCACAGATTAATTACCTATGGGGTAAAAAAGTATTTCCTTTTATCTGTTCTAACTCTCCCAACACTCAATTTTAGTGGATGTCCCCTGGTTCTGGAGCTGTGAGACAGGGAAAAGAACATCCAGCTATCCATCCCATGCATAATTTTGTACGTCTCAGTTATGTCCCCTTTCAGGCGCCTTTTTTTTTTTAAAGACTGAAGAGAATGCTGCAGTCTTTCTTCACAAAGGAGGTGCCCCAGCCCAGTAATCATTTTCTTCACGTGCGGCCTCCCCACCCCCCAGAAAGCCTTCTGGGGCCACCAGAAGGCCTAAAAACATCACTTCCAGTTCGTGAAAACAGGAGGCAATGTTTTAAGGCATTCCAGAGGCCCCAGAAGGCCTAAAAATGTCACTTTCTCCATTGTTCTCCCAAAAACTGGAAGTGACATTTTTAGGCTGTTGTGGGGCTGGCATTTTGTGGTCCTGGCCTTGGGTGGCAAAGAGGCCAGGACTGCAACTGTTCCTTGTTGCTGGGGTGACAGGGACACTAGGGAAGTGGGCTCTGGATTAGAAGGGGACCCATAAGGCCAGTGGGTCCTTGCATCCTGCTGCTGCTGCTACTACCTCGTCAGTATCAGTGATGAGGTAGTACCCACAGGATGCAAGGCTAAGGGCTCTGTTTCCACAGCCAATGGAAGAGGAGGAGGGAATGGGTGCTGCATAACCCCTTCCCTCTTGAGCTTGTGGCAATGGGTCTTCAGGCCAGGTATCAGGATCCCAGGTGGACAAAGAGGATGGATGGATGAACTCACAAGGATGAACCCCAGCAAGTGGGGTAAGTAAGTACAACAAGGAAGCTCCTCAAAAAGAACAGAAACGATGTTACTCATGCCATCCACACCTACCTTAGAAAGCTGTACTGGTCCTGATTTTTCTTTCTTTTTCTTCTTTTCTTTCTTTTTCTTCAGCTTATCTTTCTTCCTCTTCTAAAAGCATAAAATACAAACACAGGGAAGTTGTGTACTCTTGATGGTAGCCATGGAGAAGCCACATATTTATTTTTTAAAATAATTTATATTGTTTGTTCCTTCCGACTAAATGAAGTGGCATAAAGAGAAATTGGTAAAGTGCAAAATAGGAACAAAATAAAGTGCAATAATAATGAAAATCATAAGAAATAGTGCAACACAAAACATTAAAACGAAGGCTTCAGCCCTTGCTATATGGCTCCGATGGAGGGGACAGTTTGTAATCCCACTGGGAAGGAGTTCCATAAGAAAGGCACAGCCACAGAGAAGCCCCTGCTCCTCAATCCTGTCAGTCCAGCCTCTGCCAGAAGTGGCATGTGCAGCAGGGCCCCTTCTGCTGACTTTAGAGGATGGGTTGGTGCATATGGGAGAAGGTGGCTCCTAAAGTTTCCAGGTAGTGATACTGCACAGGGCTCTAAGGGTCAAAACAAACACCTTGAATAGGTCTAGAGACAGATCAGTAGCCAGTGTTGTCCAAGAAGCAGCAGGTGGGCTGGGTCGAATTGCCTAGCCCCCAAGACTACATGCACTGCTGCATTTTGCACAAACTGTAACTTCCAGATAAGGGAAGCCTCACAGAGTATACCTTAGTAGTCAAGTTTCAATGTCAGTAAGCGTTAGACCACCGTGATTAGGTCTGATGGATTCAGATATGGATGCAGATGCTACGCTAGCCTAAGCTGGGCAAAAGTCCCCCTGGGTGCCAGGAACAGCCAAAAAACAGCTCAGCATCCAGGAACAGCCAGAAGAGAAAGTCCAGGAGAATCCAGAATGACCCCCAAGCGGCAGACCTGCTCCTACAGAGGGAGCACAACCCTCTTCAGATTAGGCTGATATTCCAATAACTGCACTGTAGATTTCCAAACCAAGACAAACTTCGTTTTGTCTGCATTTAATTTCAGCTTCTTAGCCCACTTCCAGATCTTCATTGCCTCCAGAGTTTCAACTGCTTTCCCAGCATTAGTGGACAAAGAAAGGTAGAGCTGGATATGATTCACAAACTAGTGACACTCAACTCCAAACCCTTGGATATCCTCTACCAGAAGTGTAATACACAACCTGGAGGACAAAATGGAACCTGCAGCACTCCATAACAGCAGGAATCACAGAATGGTGTTTACTAAGTCTGTAAACTCTCAGCTTTAACTAATACATTCTAACACACTGAGCATAATAATATCTTCCTAGGCAATCAATATATATTTAATTATTCAATGGGAATCTGATCTGTCATACAAAAGTAATAGCAGGTGAGACTTCCTTTGCCTCCACCAAAACATGCTGGCAGCATTTCTACTACCCAATCAAATGATCTACCAGTGGCACTCAACCTGTTAAGAGGACTACTGTTAGGAACTCTTTAGTCTCTAATGAGCTGAAAGAACAGTAAGACATGCATTTCAAAGGACAGGAGATTGTGAGCTCATCACAGGATCAGCTGAAAGACAACTGCATTCATATGACACTGTAGCTCACAGCAGCAATCACGGGACGTTTGAAGGGAAAAAATCCCATGGGAGGTTGTCATATGTCTAGAACCTGTGAAATCTGCTAAGAGGAAGTTAAACACCAGTTGTTATTTACTTGAGTACAAATAATATTCTATCTGAACCCACAGAAAACAGTACTAAAATTGCACTAGAATCCATTCTCAGAAACATGGTATGCTGTACAATGCAGACAATACTTCCGCTATAAACAAGTTTAGAATATATATGCATTGATTTCATTTGATTTCAATATCTATCTGAATTTTACCTTTTTGTTGTGTTTTTCTTTTTTCCTCTTCTTGGATTTTGACTTGGGAGAATCTAAATATAAAATGGTTAAAAGGACACCTTACATACAGGAAAAGAATTAGTTTTCTCACACTGGCATTATCTCAATACTACAAATGTTTACATTTCACTTTAATATTCTAAACACAATACATGAATTAACTAAGTTATTAGTTGTTACAGTTAATTAAAAGGTTTAGGCTTAAATGTAATCCTTGCAAAGAAAATTTAAATAATGTTTTGGAAATGATATGCACAAATGAATTAATATAGTATAATACTGTAGTAAAGTAAGCTTTCAAACTCTCCATTTAATATTTAAGTGGAAATTCAATGAAAGTGCCCTGCTCTAGCAATGACTTCCTTAATTGGTTAAGGCACCAGATTGCTTCATGGCTATTTACATTCTAGGAAGTTTTAAAAGCAAGAGAAATGTTTCTGTGGACCAGTTACTGAAATAAAAGTCCCATATAGTAATCAGGCAGCCCAATCCTAACCTGTGCTGGCATAGCCAGGCTGCATGACGAGCTATAACCAGCACAGGTGAGGCAGCAATTGCAGGTCTCCTCAGGGTAAGGAGATATATTTCTGGCCTGCTCTATGAGGCTTCTCGGATCCGCATCAGCTTCTGGCACAAATCTGGCAAGTCTGGTGTAAGCCAGGAGGGCCGAAAACAGGATATAGTGGAGGAGGCCTCTGCTGATCTCAGGTGGTGCAGGCTGCTCTGTTCCAAGGTGTTGCGAATGTGCTTTATGGCATGTTCACAATACTTTCAGCCAGTGCAGCAATAGCTGCACTGGCCAAAGAAGACAATAGTATTGTGCTCCCAGCTTATTTCAGAGATAGGGTAAATATGTTTAGCTGAATACAGGTGTTGCTTAAGGATGTGGGACATCTACATGCCCATTAAGCTTCCTGTGTGATATACAGATACTCTTCCAGTTTTAACACCAAGTCAATTTCATGAAAGCAGAGCTAGTGTCGCACTTCACCTGACACTGAATCAACTGGACAAGTGGTTTATTTAAGTGCCTACCAATCCAGAGACCTGTGTGGTTTGGGCTTCAAAGTTAACAGTCTTCATTTCACTGCTTTCAGTATACAAAACCATCATCTGCCAAAAAGGAGGTTATTTCAGGGAAGATGTGAAATCGCACCTCTGCTACTTGAACTGCTTCTACTTTGTGAAGAAGAGGATCTTGATGAAGAGTTTGAAGATGAGGAGGGAGAAGAACTAGACGATGTTGTGGAAGAAATAGAGGAGGACCTGCTTCTACTGCGTTTTCGCTTCCTCTTCTCCCTCTCTTACAAAAAAGACAATATGGATGACTAATTAGCATTACAATAATGTTTTTGTTAATCAGAAAATGTTTACATTAAATTCTCGTTTTTAAAGTTCTAACATTTATTAATGTATTTAGTGAAAAAATATCTCCCTTATTTAAAAATATTTATTATCAATAGCAATCCCCATAGTTTTTTGGTTATTAGCTACCCCAAACACTGAGAAGGTGGTTCAGAAGTAACTGAATGAATGAATATACAAATTGTAATAATAAGCAACAAATTATCTCTAATGAGCCTTTAGGACAGGAACCTGTCTTTTTACTCAATGTATTGAGCCATGTATTTGGATACCACAATTTAATTATTTGTATCAACAAGTAATAGAGGTATTTGAAAATGGTGTTATTTTACTCAGAAGTAAGCCTGCTGTGTTCAGTAAGACCTGCGCTATAATCCTATTTTACTCACAGGAAACAAAACACCTAATATAATTATGTTTCAAATGTTTATTAGTTCTCTTGCTATAGCATTTTCAGATAGAAAGGCCAATTCACATGAGTATTACACAGTGAAGGCAAAGCAAATTTATTCTAGTGATCAGATCAGATCAGATCAAATTAGCCTTGTGAATATTTTCCACATGTATCACAATGTTCTGTATGGATTGAAATGGAATGTGTTATCTCGTATTGTGGGCATGCCCAGAAGCAGTCTAAAATCGGGCTAAACACACCCAAATACATTCATAAAATGGTCATATGAATCAGCACTTAGCCTGTATTTGAATCAGTCAAAATACTACTAGTGCACAGCAGTAAAAAACTTTGATATGTTCCATAGAAGCTACTGTGACAGGTTCAATGGCTGCTTTTACCTCTGACTTTTGTCTTCTCCTGAGATGTTGCACAGAGCTTCCCACCTTTTTCTTCATTCCTGTTATCCATATCTATGAATAACATACACATAAACATGTTGTCAATTTTTTGTTTTGTCACACACGAAAAGGAAAATGCTGCTGAGTCAGGCCAAACATTCATTTAGTTTAGCATCCCATTTCTCACAATTTGTCTACCAGCTGCTTCTGAGAAGCTCACAAGTAGAAGGTGCACTTTTCTCTCTCACCTCCTTCAACTAGTACTCCGAGGTACCCAACACTGCTGAACCTGAAGGTAATGCACGACATGGAAATTACCTGGGTAATTTGAGATGAAGCATACCAACTTCTCAATTCTAATAGTTGCATTATTCAGAAAAAACCAACGCCTTGCATTACAAGCAGCTGAAACAGACTATATAAGCCAAACTGTAGTGCAAGCTGGGCTAGAGTGAACAGCAACACTGAAGTTTCTTAAAGAACTCCATCATCTCTAGGAATAATTCCTGTAACTGCATAGATACCAAAACCATGGAATTCTCTTGCAGCCCCTAGCTCCACTCCCTAGCAATTTGACTTCTATCAGCTTGCACTTCTATCCAAGTCACCACTTTTTCCTAGATCAGAAGTACAACTATTGTATACACTACTGTGGTAGTACTGCAAACATCACTGTACAAGCCCCCAACATATGTACCAGTTACATTCTGGAGGTTGAAACAGAAATCAAAATGAACATACCAGTGGTTGAAAGCCAATGTTTTTCAAACTCTTGTACAGAATTGGAACCGCTGTAAGTGCTTGTGGGGGCAACTGAATTCCTGCAACATGATCCCTGGGATTGCGTTGGCAGGGGGAAGAAAGAGGCTTGTTATGACCTAACATGGGATTGTGTCTGCCCTCCAAGGGGTATGGGAAGGCTGAGGACACCTCTGCAGTGCTCCCTGTGCCACAGAACCCTGAAAAAAATTCAGTTGCGACTCACTTCTGGTTTTGCAACACAGAAGTGGGTCATGATCGTGTTTTTCTGCAGGCTCCCCACACCCTTTGGAGGGCTGACACATGACCTCAGGTAAGGTCATAACAAGCCCCTTTCTTCCTGCTGCTAGTGCAGATTGAATCACAGCAGTTCAGTTCTCCCACCCCTTAAAGGCAACATAGCAAGCCTCTGGAGGCTGGGGCATCAAAACACGCCAGTTAGAAACCCCTGCTCAAAGCCATTGGCTCTTGCTAACTCGGAACTATCAGACTGCGTAAAAGCCACCACAAAGAATGTGTTGTGCCTGCACAAAACTATGGATGCAGCAATCTGTATCCTAGAGAGCCAGAGAACTTTAAGGCAGCACTGACTCTTCTCCACAATGATCTCCACTGTAAAAGCATGACTTCTCAAGCTAGAGAAGTCTTTGCAAAAGTTGAGCTCTTCATCAAAGGCTATTTGACAGCCTTTTAACATTGCCATGCAAGTGAAATCTTTGCACCCATTACTGGAGTTACTGGAGTACTGCACAATTTATACTGGAGTTACAAACAAATTAGTTACTACTTAATACACATCAGCCCTACTTTTGGAGTGCAAATAGATGCCAAACTATGACAAGAGTGAGCTCTCTCTCCCACCTCAGGTAAACTGGTTGTCCATATCATTCTACCAAGGAGTAAGCTCCAGAGGGGCACTATAATCACAGAAAGTAGTACAGGCATGCCCCAGTATCCACTGATTTGGTATATATGGTTTCAGTTCTCCACAGATACCATGGATACTGGGATGTTTATTAAAAAGATAGGGGAACATTAAATAAATCCTTTTTTACCTTGTTGCAGCAAAACCACTGATTTTTCCCTATCTTTAAAAAGGCACCCCCAGTATCCACGGTTTCAGGTATCCATGGTTTCAGGTATCCAGAACTGAACCCCAGTGGATACTGGGGCATGCCTGTAGTGAGGCATCTGAAAGACTCAGAGCGCAATCCAGCACAAGGGCCACTGTAAAGTTCACTTTTGGAGTCGGGGAGGATGGTGCGCATCTGTGTGCTGGCCTCTCTAATTCCAAGAGTGGTCCAAATATACCTAACCTGACTTTGTCCCTTGTGCCAGCCAAACTTTGCTGGCCTAACGGTGCCAGCTTAACTCCAGGTTAGGATTGCACCCTAATAGGACAAATGACTGAAGCATAAAGTTTTATGAAGTAAAATCTGCTTCATCAGCATTAACATCAGTGAGCACATACATCATAAGTACAGATAAGAGCAAGAGTCAACTCTGAGGCCAACAGGCCATATTATATGGGAACCACAGCCTGCACCACAATGCTCGAAGTAAACAGGGGAAGCATAGTGGCCATTCACACAACTGCACTAATCCATGTAAGTCACGTCATGAATAAGTCTCTCTGAAATACCACAAGGCTGCTTTTTGGTTTTTTCTCCCCAAGCGGTGAAGTGAATTTTATCCAGGAGTCTTATGCAGGATTAAGGTATCGCTTTGGCCAGAGGCGCCTCGCCACAGGAGCACAGCACCAGGCTGAAAGGTGTTTTCAGTCAATCCACGGCAGTCAATCCGGCATGCCTGGAAAAGTTTTAGCCTGGAAAGAGAGGCATACATTTGCGCTGGAGGGGGGCTGCGGAGGCTCCCCACCAGCCTGCGGGCGCCATGCGAGCAGTCCTCCCCGCGTCCCCCAACCTGATAGGCGAGGCTCCAGAGTCCCTCAGCTCCGTTTCCGCTCTCGCTGCCGTTTCCGCCACGAAAACGATGGCAATGGTTATTTATTGTTATTTATAACGACGCGGGAGTTGTAGTGACGCGCGCGGAGCGACAGGACGCCAGCTCGGCTGCAAGCGCGGAAGGCCCAGCGGCCGCTACGACCCGCGCTGGACGGTGCTTACCGGCGGCGAAGCAACGGCAACTGCCTGGAGTGCCCCAGGCGCTCCGGGAACCCGGAACCACAACGCCAAGTGCAGCCGACTGCCGGGACAGGGCCTGAGCCGACATCCGGGAAATGGCGGGAGGCGAATCTGGTCGGGGTCGGCGCCTCCCACCGCCTCCTGGCAGCTTCGGGCGCTGCGCTGGAAGTGGCCCCGGGCCGGCGCTAGGAGAGCGAGCGAGGAAGAAGCCGGCGCGCCCCTCGGCGGCCAGCTTCGGGGCGGTTTGCCTTGCTGAGGGCGCTGGGGCTTCTCTGTGCCCCGAAGAGGACAAAAGGGTCGCAGGAGCGCGCAGTGCCTGCAAGAGGCCGCAGGGTGCGTCGCAGCCCCACCTTCATTCAGGCTGCAATCCTGTGCACACTTTCCTGGGAGCAAGTTCCATTGAACACAATAGGACTTACTTCTGAGTAGATATGCATAGGATTGTGCCCTCAGCCTCGTTCCGCTCCTGTGAGGGAGAAGAAGAGTCGCCCTGCTTTCCTGGCACAGGGCGCAGCGTTTGTTCTCTCGCGTCTGTGCCCCGAGGTACTGTGCAGATAAAAATGGCAGGGGGGTGGGGGAAGGGAGCCCCAAAGCAAGAGGTAAAAGCAGCGAGCCAAGTTGTAGAGGTCGTCTTCGGCCTGGCTGTGCTTTTCAGGGCGGGGTCAGAAATCAGTCGTGCTGAAAAGACTGCGGAGTTACAGGCCCAGCAGGGCTTTCGCCGTTGTGCATGGCCCCCTGCCTTGGTCTCTGCTGCATACTTTTGTTTCAGGGCACAGGGAAACCGCCCCGTGCGCCTTAGCTACTTAAGACTTGACATGCAGCAGGCCGCCGCCGCCCAAGTACGCAGAGAGCTTCGTTTCTGCGCATACGGATGCACCTGTCAAAGAAGCCTTGCCGGAGGGTCTGCAATAAAATAAGAAGCCAGATGGAGGGCCATCCACAACCCAGTAAGTCCCAGGGCTTGCATTGCTCCAGACTTCTCAAATTTCTAAATATCACGAGCTGTGCTAACGCCCTTGCAGACAGAAGCTCGTTGCTTGTCTTTAGACACTTCCCCACTGGAGTGTTTAGGTCGGGATGGTCATTCTTTGTTCACTCTTTACAGGGCAGTTCACATAACATCAGCATCTATCTGTACTTTCCACATGGTTAAATTATCACATTCACACAAAAAGGACATCCACCTAATGAAAGCAGTGGTACAGTAGACCAACAACTGCTACGCCGACTGTTAGTACTACTGTTCAATTTTTTTAAAAAATTGGTAATTAGGAGGCAGATGTCCTGACATAGCTGACAACAGAAACATGAATGGTAATGGAGGCAGTGTACTGTACAAGCAGTACACTTGTATTTTACTCTGGGAGTAAGACGGGAGAGAGTCAGTATCAGTGGCCTTTTAGCCCTTGCTGTTTTCAAGCACAAGGCCAATCAAAAACTTATTTCAACTAAAGCAAGAATGAAAATCCTCTATGAACCAAAAGGTTATTAAGCTTACACGTATAGTAGACCTAGAACTATCCAGAACAGCCGACTTTACACAGCAGGTGGGCGTTTACAGTAGAGACAGCAGACACCCATTTTTAAAACACTGATCTGCCATTGGCCACACTCTTCCTGGTCTCTCTGCCATTATTTGAAGACATGCTTCTCACCTTCATAATTCCTGTTTAGCATTAGAAACACCAATTGTACAGTGGCAACGTCTACAGGAGAAGGCCATCTGATCAGAAAAGGAACAGCAAGTGCTAACATCAAAGGAGGATGAACAGTTCAAGAATTCAACAAATTGTTTTCTTTCAATCAGTGTCTTTGGAGATTTATAGATCTTGCCTCTTAAATGTATTTTCAAATAGGTGTAAATAGGTGTATTTTTATTCCTGAAACACCAATAGGAAAATAGGAACAGTTGTGGAAATGCAGCTAAAAATCTCCCCCCTGCCTTGAAAGTGCCAGCCAGAGCTCTGCAGGGAGCAGTATCTGACAGAGCCCAGACAAATGGTGTTATTTTCATATAACTTCCTTTGCCAAGAGTAATCTTATTACTCAAACAGCAAAAATAAATGTCTTTCTTGAGTTCTTTGCATGGGAGGAGGTTAGGTGCACCTAACCTTTCCTTGTTCCCATTTTTCAAAATCAAAAATTTGAAGACAGTTCAGTAATTCAGCATTATTTATACTGAGAAAAGTAATTCAGAACTCAAATTTTTATAATTTTTTTTATTGAACAATCAAAAGCTAAAGCAATAAATACATCAAAGCTATCTAACAACCATATCACAAATTAGTGCAGTTTCAGGTTTTGTTTTAAACAGGATAATCTATTCTTTTCCATTCTCAGCATTGTAAATATTAGTAATTTTTTTAATCCTATGAATGGAAGGATTCATAAACTCCCTGCAGTAATTCTAATAAAGAATTAAAACCAGCTTATCTAAATCATCACATTTTCAATATTACAAATGTGAAACCTCTAATAAATAATGTCATTTTTACAAAAAATCTTAAAAGCAAGGCAGTGGTATAAAAGCAATAGGGTCGCTAGATCCCAACCTAGAGAAAAAGTCACTTTTAGAGCTTGGACAACACCAGAAATATGCACTTGCAGTGTTCCTTTGGTTCTCTTTGCCTACTCTGCTTGCCCAACTGGGTAGCAGTCAGGAACTAAAGGATGGAAGAAAGGACTATAAAAGTGCAGAGCTAAAAGGTAGCACCACTTTGCATACCTCTGCTGGTTTCTGTAGGCTCTTAAAGTGATTTGCAGAGCATCAAGGCTGAAACATCATATCCCTGAAAAAGTTTCATAATCTTCCTTGTATTTTTATCACAACTGAAACACACATTTGTTTTTAATAAAAATAGTAAAAAAAATCAGTGCTTCAAAGGTGACAATTCTGTTTAGGCAAAAAAAGAGCATGCATATCAAAGTTGATGATATCCCACACAGAAAAAGCTACTATACCTCCATAGCTATTAATATAGCACTCCTGCATGCTCAAAATGCCTTCACTGTATCAGTGCAATAAATTCTAACAGTGAGGCAAATATCAGCTGAAGGAAAAAAGGCAGGAAACTGCAAAATACAATCACATTCTAGAATCTCTCAGCTACTCACATTTCTTAGTCTTACTGTGTATAATCAGACACTGACTACTTCCCCCCCCCCAAACACAAGGGGGGAGCCACAGGAGCAGGCTACAAACTGTAGTAGGGGTTAAATACTAAAATCCCCTCTATATTTTCCGCTATTTGTATAATAACTAATTATGGTAAAAGGTTAAAAGCACACATTTGCATGCACTTAAGACTCGCTTTTAATATTGCAAGAGAAATAGGCCTACTGCCCTTTATCTTTCATGCTAGTTATGCTTCCTTCTGAAAAACCCACACATTGTTTATTACAATGTGTTCTTTTCTGTGTGTATAAGTCTGCCAAATTCCTTTGAGGGAAAACATTACACCGAATATTACCTATGAAGAAATAATAGGGAACAATTTTTGTAAAATGAGTTTGTGTTGTGCACAAGAATCTGTCTGGGCACACGTCATTCACAGAACTCAAGGTAGCTGTTAGTACCAACATTCATTCTGATGTGTGCAGCAGGCAAATTATGTTGGGATACAGATGGTAGGTGGGGGCTTCAAAGCCCCAGAGGGATGGAAAATCAAAAGTCTAAAAGGAGATTGCCTCATTTGGTCATCAGCATTGTCAGTGATAAGCTTGGAAGTCAACCCTACTGCTATTAAACAGGGGCAGCCCAATTCTATTTAAATTCCCTTGTGCTGATGCAGTGGGACTTGCACTATATCACATGGGGGAATTTTGTAGTCTGGAGGTCTCTTTGAGGTAAGGGGACATTTGTCCCCTTGACTAGGGGAAAGCCCCAGCCATGAATGTATTGGATCTGCTCCCAATATATCATTGGTGTAAGTCTGAGTGGATCTGTGTTGGTGTATGTTGATTGTGAAGGGGGACAGGATACTGTGCATGCCAGCACCACTACCTCCCAGGACCCAATCTATGCATCCCACCACTCCCTGCCCTCCTCCCTCCCAGCATGTGCTCTGCCAGCAGAGCAGGAGCTTAGAATTGTGCCATAAGCCTGACGCTTCTGCTGTGCCTTTTATGTATAACTAAACAAGAAAAGTTACTTGCTAAACATGTGTTACTTGCTAAGGCATTACAAGAGCCTGCTTATGTGTTGCAAAATTTAGACAAAAGGTACTTGCAAACCAATAAGATGGCTGAATACCCCACTAATCACCACTGGGGCAGTGAAATATACTCACATCCACTCTGCATATACATTAGAATGGCATTGTGGCTTCTCAGCTCTGTTTCATACAATACCATGGATCAGGGATGCGGAAGGGGGGGGGAGGAAATCAAGCTGGCTATTACATTGGTATACTTTCATTTTCATGAACTTTATGAAATGCATGAACAATCTCTAGCAATTAGCACCTTTTGCAATGCTCATAAATGAGTGGAACCTACAGACCTGCCTGTGGGTTTCAAAAGATCCTGCGATAGCATCACCTGAAAACATGGCTCCTGAGATGGTGACTCAGTTACAAGTATTCAAATGTGTTTAAAATTTTCCGGCCACCATGTTCAGCTTTCACCATTCAATGGTGAATCCTCACCATTCAGCTTGTGAGGATTTCAGTTTCGTTAATGCAACCTTGAAAAAGTACCAAAGTGTATCAAAATAAGTCAGTTGACTAAAGGCCAGCTTTTCCTATCACTTGAAATAATCCAGTAATCACCAGATAATGTTCTCAAACCTTTAAGCAGCTATCTTCCATATTCTTCTCATAATTCCTTAAGGTCAGTTAAGTCAACTACTACTTTTAAGAAGATGGTATCATCTTTGATATACATATTTTTAGTATTTTCCAGGACACTGTGTGCCACAAACCGAGGGCATCCACTAGCAATATTCATCTCCCCTTCAGGCCTTTTGAAGCTGCTGCTGTGGGGGTCAGCCTTAAACGTTTCAATGATGTGGTTTTTCTTTCCACTTTGGTCCAGAAGCATGAGCGTAACCTTTTGCTTGAAAGGCCATGGTAACAAAGAGTCAAACTCCCCTCTCATCACTACAAAGTACAGGGAAACAAAAGCCCCCTTTCCTGAACCATCCCCATTCAGATATGCTCTGGCACATAACCTGTACCCACAGCGGCTGGTGTAAAATGGCTGGCTGAATATAGAAACAGTGTGGCCTTCCACAGACTCTTTTTTCTTCAATCTGTAGTCTGTGATTTTCCAAATCAGTTTCCCATTGTAACTTGTCCCCTCCAAAAGCTTAAACCGTTCTTCATTCTTGTTCAGTTGTGTTCTGTGCACACCGAGGTGGACATCATGCTGATTGGATAAGTCTTCTAGAACAACTTGAGGAGAAAGAGATGCAACATCAGGGACATTTTTCATACAGACTTGTGGAAGCGACATTTGGTCTGCTTAGAAATAGTGTACAAATAATCAACCCCTTATTGTTGCACATTATACTGTCTGTCCAGAATCTTCAGAGACTGACAATCTTTGATGAAGAGCAGGTTCCGTTCTCTCAACCCAGACACTCTGCAGTTGAGGGCAACACTGAAGCTTAAGGCAGTAGTATTTTAGCATTTTATTGAATATATGCTCTTATTTCTGTTTACTGACCTGCAGAGCACAGTCATATGTATGTTTAACCAAAAAGTTAAAACAACGAATCTATCACTCTAACCCAATGAAAGCTGATAGGGAAAACAGAGGGTTGGTGTGCCGCTGCTTCTAGACATTTTGAATTTCATGTTCTCCCAACCTGCTGAGGAAGCAAAACTGGACTGCAGAACAAGCGGAAATGTAGTTGCAAGGAGATTTAGTGTGCAATCCTAATCAACTTTTCAGCACTGGGGTCAGGGAACAAACATTCCCTTACCTTGAGGAGGCCCTCTGTGACTACTATGTCACTTCAGAATGCAGAACATGCTCCATTTGAACAGATACGCCAGTGCTGGAACGTGGTTAGGACTGCACCCTAAGTTTCAAACAAGCACAATATCAAAGACTAGAAAAAGGACGGGGAACATTTTTATATTAGAAAGCCACATTTTATTTATTTTACTTTTATATACAATCCATTATTTTCCTAAACTAGAAAAGGCATATATTTTTATTTAACGAGTTTCTTTCCCTAAGGAACTTCTCAGGCCTCTCGCACAAGTCACTGAGTGGCTACTAGTTCCTACTGACAGGAAATAACAAGTTACTGAAAAAATAGCCTCAAGTTTGGCGTTAGGTCTTGAACTAAAAGGCCACAGGTTCCCCCACCCTGGACTACAACATTAACTTCTGTGCCATGTAAGTGGTAAAGATGGATGTCTTGCAATTGTCATGCTTCTTGTGTGACTGAATGAATAGGTAAGTACCTGACGGCCCAATCTTATCCTGTGTTGACAGCAGCAAATTTTGCCGTAAGACCAATTATAGTGGCACGAAAGGTGCACCACCATCAGCCCTCCAGAGCCACCAGCGCAAATGGCCAGAGAGCATCTGGGTCCCTGTCCCCCCCATAGCCGGCAGCATGCGCCCTGCCAGTTGTGGTCCAGGCTATCGACTGGCAGGGGATAGAAATGGGCTGCCCATTTTTTTCAAATTGATGGCTTTTTGATCCTAGAGTTACATAACTTAAGATAGCAAATGATTGAGAGCCAATTTCCTCATGACCTTGCATTTGGAGTTACCGATCAAGCCTGTAACAGAAAACTATAGGAAGAAAAGAATTCCAGAAGTACCTAAACGCTGATCAAATGATTCCAGGAAAGCGACTTTTTGTTTTATATTATCAATGGTCTCTAGCAGTGGTCTCAGGTCAAACGTATTCGGCTGTTGATTTGCCATTTGCACCAGCTGTCTCACTTGCGTTTCCAGGCAGGCAGATTTATCAACATGAACTGCCAGAGTCTTCAAGTTACACAACCCAGAGATGAAAGGAGGGGGGGAGAGAATGAATGGGAAAAAACAAGCAACGCTTTAATAAAATTTAAGACAGCACCATTTATTAAACCTTCAACCAACAATTTTAAGAATAAAATTAAGCTGGTGTGTGACCTCTCACATAAAATCATCAAATGCCGTAGGGAAAAGTAGGCACTAAATACTTGGACCAATGGTTGATGTAGTAGGTTTTTATATGTTCAACGGTTTTCTCTAAAGTCAAAATTTAGACTGTAAACTTCTGGGGAAAAGGTGCTTGTGCAGGTTCCACATTTGCTCACATGCAGTTGTAAAAATAATATGTACAGGTATATTGAGGAAATGGAACCTCTAATCTTGGAATTCAGGGCATCATGTCCAAGTATAACTCCATGCATGCAGGCACTATAAAAACACCACACATGAGATTTGGAAGCACAGGAAGAACTTAACCAATAAAAACATTTAGAATCTGCTTTGTGTATGCAAGTGAACTACGAACAAAATAAACCCAATAAATAAAACCAAAACAGCTCATACGTTGCAACAATTAGCACAATGAAAGCTATTAGCAATGAAGGCATTGTTTGTTTTTAACAAGGCGGTAAAGGTATTAAAGGAAGAAGACTTAGTCTTACCTGAGTGCTTGTGAGCAAGTTGCTGTTTTTACCAAACAGCTGAGTGAACTGCCTGAATTCTTTTTCACACTTTTTAACTGTGTCTGCTAGCTGCTGAATTTTTATTTCTTTTTGTTCTAGGTTCTTATAGAGGTCAGAGATCTACAAACGAAAGATGAAAAGTGTGAATTCAAGCCCTTATAAACCACAGTGAAAATAAAATAGAACCACGGAAACTATGAAAAAACATCAGGACAAAGCATTTCTGAAAAGGTTTAATACACCCTAAACACAACCAGCTCCTTTTTTGCTTGACAAGACTTTTACTTTACATGTGATGCCAGGTGACTGCTAAGAGAGCACAACCTAGGCAGGGAATCATTCAGAAGCAAGACTAACAGCAAGGGACCTCAGATCCACAGGCCAAGTGGAAGGCTATACTTCTTATCCGCGCAATCACCTCCCCCATATCCGGTTGGCTTGGATAGGGCCTTGCCTTTCCCCTAGGAAAATTCCATGGGGAACCACAACTTGCTTGCACAGCGTATTTGACCCCATGAACAACAGCCACTTCCTAGAATCCTCAACCCAAAGGAGAAGCCTCAACCCTAGCTGTTCTTACCAACTCCATGGCCAAATTCAATCAAGAAGCCATGTTAATGGAGCAAGTGGTCTACTGAGCTAGCTACTGCACCTTCAGCAAGGTGCACAAACAATAGAAAGATGCATTTAGGACCAGGAATCAAGGGCCATTAAGACACAAAAGGAGGTTCCTTGTTGAGCAAACGCTACAAGTTTCCAAAGAACTGTATGGAATTAGAAAAAATATAAAAAGCCAAGTTTAAGGACCACATGTGTCTTCATCCTTCATTCCTCCTGTTGCCTTGCTGTAAGTTTTATCATTGTTAACCTGCTGGTACTGTGTTAAGCCATTTCCATTCCAGCTACCATCTAAGGACCAGTGGGTTCAGTGACAAATTTGCTAGTGCAAATAGACTTAGCCCCACTACTGCCCCCCCCCCAAGCAGGAAGCAGAGGTAGTCTTTTTGGCACCTCTGCAATGGTGGGACAGAGATAGGATTCATCTCTTGTTTGTTGCTCCTTTCACCCTTGTCTCCTTCATTTTCTGCTGAACCACTGAACTGTGCCATTGGCCACTACACAGGATCCCAGCACATGAAATAGTTCCCGCCTCCCATGCACACATGTTAAAAGCACACCTGTCCACACCTCTGCTACTAGGCAGAGTGGGTCTGCACCAATACGGCCAGCTATAAGAAATGGACATGTAAGCAGTAGCTGCAACTACTTTTGAGTAGACTTCTCATTCAACCTTAAGGGCAGGGGTAAGGTAGCAAAGCAATTGGGAAGATTGAGCTGCTTTAATACTTACCCCACACAGGACTAGCCTCCTCGGGGTCCCTAAGCCATCTGACAGCTAAAAAAGTTAAATGGCCACTTCCCCAGTAGCTCTACTAATAAATTCACTCCTGTGAATTTATTAATAAATTCATTGTAATCGGAAAGAGGAACATGTATACACTCAAAATTTCTGCTTCTGTTACAAAATTTCATATTGTTACAAAAGCCTGCAAAATGTGTTCGACCAGAGACTGCTGAAGGAGAGAAGAAATTAGCATGAACACCATGGGAAATGAAGCCTATCAAGCCACATTCATAGAAAGTATTGACAATCTCATATCTAAAATATTGTCTGTCTAAAACATCTAAAATGTAGATGGTCATGAATGCTGTGCTGTACCTGATCTTCCAGCTGTGAGTTCTTGTCTAAGATTTGCAGCATGTGTTCTCTCAAGGAGACAACCTCATGTTCTGAAAGCTTTCCTCTTTTAATCTAGAGTGGTCATTAAATATAAACAAGTAAACTCTAAAGCAACCGCAGCATATTATAAACTAAGCACGCAGCAGGTCCTCATTTAAAATTGTCAGTTGGTTTGTTGAAACTGCAACAAAACAAAATGACTGACAACTAAACCAATTTTACTGTAAGCTAACAAGTTCCTACAGTATCTCTCTGGTCACAAAAACACCAAACTTCTAAATAAAGACCCCAAACATGTCTAATATTTAACATTTATTTCAATGTGAGCTTTCCAGGCCAGAGAAAACCCACACAGACAAGGGGAGAATGTGCGAACTCCACAGACAATGGTCCTAGCCAGGAATCAATTTTTCCCCCCAACAATTTTAAAATGAAATGATTTTCAGGGAGGACTTGCTACACATACATTTCTCCTTTGCCTGGTTTTCACTTCAGCTAAAAACAAGAGGAAAATCCACTTCGGATTATTCTAAAATATCAGGACAAGACAGAGATTACGTTTGTTAGCTAGGTACAAGTGCCATGAAGCACATCTTTCCACTGTAGTACTCGTATTAATGCAAATGTCATAATACCTTTGCAGAACAGCCATACTGTTTATATGGACAATCAATTTCCACCTCGGGACATACTGAGACATGCTCTTCTACCTGCAAAATAAGTGGTCACATGTCAAAAGAAACACTTGGTCTTAAAAGAAACATTGATCTTAAATTATTCAAAAGAGTAAGGAAGAGGACCAAGATCATGTTAGGATTAAAAGGAGAATGTCTGATCAATGCCAGTGGTTACAAAGGTACTTCAAGAGGTCCAACTACTGCTACTTGGAACTTTTACAATAAATACAGTAAATATATATGGATGACCATTTCATAAATACTTTCTGGCATCCTTCAGTCTCGAAAGACTATGGTAACATGCTCTGAATAGAGTTCCTGAAACAGCATCTGGTATGGCTAAAAAGGCCAATTCGAAAGTGATAATCCCTTCCACACTGAGGGCAAATACAGTCTGTCCCCTCTCCAGCTCCCTGATTTTGCTGGTTTCAGGGCCACCTCTTTGCCTCAGCCTGTTGAGCAAGTGTCTCTTCGAATTGGGAGAGGCCATCCTGCACCGCCTGCCTCCAAGCTGAACGCTCAGAAGTCCAGGTTTCCCATCTGTTGAGGTCCATTCCTAAGGCCTTCAGATCCCTCTTGCAGATATCCTTGTATCGCAGCTGTGGTCTCCCTCTAGGGCGCTTTCCCTGCACTAGTTCTCCATGCAGGAGGTCTTTTGGAATCTGACCATCAGCCATTCTCACGACATGCCCAAGCCAGCGTAGACATCGCTGTTTCAGTAGTGTATACATGCTAAAAATTCCAGTTCATTCCAGGACTGTGCTATTTGGAACTTGGTCATGCCAGGTGATGCCAAGAATGCGTCGGAGACAGTGCATATGACACGTGTTCAACTTCCTCTCCTGCCGTCTGCAAAGGGTCCAAGACTTGCTGCAGTACAGAGTGTGCTCTGGACACAAGCTCTATAGACCTGGATCTTGGTATGTTCCGTCAGCTTCTTATTAAGCCATACTCTTTGTAAGTCTGTAGCTGCTTTACCAATGCGTTTATTCAGCTCAGTATCTAGAGAAAGAGTGTTGGAAATCTTTGAGCCAAGGTACACCAAGTCATGGATAACCTCCAGTTCTTGTGCAGAGATTGTAATACAGGAGATTGTCCACGTCCTGACCCATGACTTGTGTTTTTCTTCAGCTGATTGTTAGTCCAAAATCTTGGCAGGCCTTGCTAAAACAATTCATGAGTTGTTGAAGGTCTTTGGCAGAGTGAGCAGTAACAGCAGCATCGTCGGCAAAGAGGCAGTCCCGCAAGCATTTCAACTGGACTTTGGATTTTGCTCTCAATCTAGAGAGGTTAAAGAGCTTTCCATCTGATCTGGTCTGGAGATTAATGCCCTCTATTGCAGTTCCAAAAGCATGCTTCAGCATGACAGCAAAAAAGATCCTGAACAAAGTTGGCGCAAGGACGCAGCCCTGCTTCACTCTGATTATCAATGGAATCTGATATTGAGCCATCAAAAATTACAGTGCCCTTCATTTCCTCATGAAAGGACCCGATTATATTGAGAAGCCGGGGTGGACATCCAATCTTGGGGAGAATTTTAAAAAGGCTGTCCCTGCTAACCAAGTCAAAAAGCCTTCGTAAGATCTATGAAGACTACAAAAAGTGGCTGTTGTTCCCTGCATTTCTCCTGTAACTGTCTGAGGGAAAATGCCATATCAGTGGTGCATCTGTTGGCTCAAAATCCACACTGTGATTCTGGGTAAACGCTCTCTGCAAGCACCCAGAGCCTCTTCAGTATGACACGGCCGAGTAGTTTCCCTACAACGCCGAGAAGAGAGATGCCGCGGTAATTATTGCCGTCACCCCTGTCGCCTTTGTTCTTATACAGCGTGACAAGGTTTGCATCCTTCATGTCCTGTGGTACTCCACCTTCCCTCCAGCAAAGAGGAAAGATTTCATACAATTCAGTGGCGATCTCTTTACAGCACTTCAAAACTTCAGCAGGGATGTTATCTTTCCCAGGTGCCTTGCCAGAGACAAGGGAGTCCAAGGCCACGTTTAGTTCTTCTAAAGCTGGTTCACTGTCAAGCTCCTCCAAGACAGGCAGGCACTCAATGTTATTTAATGCTCCTTCTGTTACTACATTTTCTCTATAATATAGCACAGAGTAGTGCTGCACCCAGCGGTCCATCTGCTTTGCTCGGTCCTGGATGACCTCGCCTGTAGCAGACTTCAGAGGGGCAGATTTCTTCTATATTGGTCCTAAAGCCTGCTTAATACTATCATACATCCCCTTGATGTTACCTGTGTCAGCTGCTATCTGAATCTGAGAGCAGAGCTGAAGCCAATAATAGCACATCTCCTGGTGGACTGTTGGACTTTGCTATGAGCAGCTCTCAGAACCTGCAGGTTGCGCTCACTAGTATGCTGCTTTGTATGCTGCTAAAGCTCTCCTCTTTTCCTCGATGGCTGGCATCAGTTCCTCCAAGTGGGCTTCAAACCAATCTGCTGTCTTATTGGTCTTTTTACCAAATACTGACAAGGTGGTGTTATAAACAGCATTCTTGAAATGTTTCCATCGTTCAGATGCATTTGCATCAGCCGGACCTAGGAGAGTTTCCTCAAGCGCTTATGCAAATTCCTCCACTTTTCCCTGATTGTGAGTCTTGCTGATGTCGATACATGGTCTTCCTTCCTTTTTCAAGTGATCCAATCTCTTTGTTTGCAGTTTTACTCTGCTACACACCAGGGAGTGGTCAGTATTGCAGTCAGCACCCTGATAACTGCGTGTGATCGCAATGCTGGGAAGGCTGGAGCTTCTGGTAAGAATCAAATCGAACTGATGCCAATATTTCGATCTTGGATATCTCCAAGAGACTCTGTGTTGAGGCTTCATATTAAAGAACATGTTGCTGACACAAAAACCGTAGTAACAGCAAAACTCCAGCAGGCGTTGATAATTTTCGTTTATCTTCCCAACACCAAACTGACCTAAACAAGTGAGCCAAGAACTGTGATCTGCACCAACTCTAGTGTTAAAGCCGCCAGGGATGAACAAGAATAACTATTATGAATAAAGAACAAAAAAAATCTTGTTCTGCCAGACCCAGGCTACCACAGGCAAGGCAACATATTGCTCTTCTCATAAAGCTGATTTGCTAGCATGTACTGAGCCAAAAATAATCTTGTACCTCTTTTGTCAGAACTATCTGCATGCAGCCATGGGGACAAATCAAGGGATATTCAGGACAATCTGTCCTCTCATGGACCTGGAAAAAAAAGAAGCAAAACACACATTGAGTTATTTGCAACAAAACATAATTAAACTCCAAAAGGTTAAAAAAAGACCAGATAGGATATCCTGTGTTAGTTCCTCTGAAATGAACAGAAACAGCATTGGTTCACTGTGAACTTCCAATGATTTGTGCCCTTGGTATATAATATACCATAGATGTTTCTAACTTGCTACACACCAAGACTGGTATTTGCTTTTTATCCCTCTATCTCTTGCAGAAGAAAGAAAAACCCACCCACATTGTGGATAAACAAAGGCTGCAATCCTATCCACGTACCTGAGAGTAACCCCCATTGACTATGATGGGACTTACCCCTAAGTAGACATGCATAGCATTGGGCTCACAGAAAAATTAAGGAACCAGCTAACCCAGTGGTTCTCAAACTGGTGGGCTGCAACCAACCAGAGGAACTAGAAAAGAGCAATTCCCCTTAAAGGGCCAGAAATTGACAGCAACACAATCTCCACAATCATACTGCTGGGAAGGAAGGCGTTTTTCAAATTACTGTGGGTCTCTATGGCTCTCTGGAGGGTGTAGGGAATCTGAGACCTCCTCTACAGCCCTCCCTGAGGCTTGAAAATGTTGTAAAAAATATATTAAAAAAGCAGTTTCTGGCCCAAAACAGGGAATGGGTAATTTTTTTTTAACATTTCCCTACCCATGCAAAGACTTACAGGGTCCCCAAAGTCTGAGTAGGACTTTGGGAACCATTGGGCTAACCTATAAAATGGCTAAAAGCTGACTGCAGTATAAGTCTTCGTTTTCAGAACTGTTCTATTATGGTATATTTCACAGCAATCTGTAGTCAAATTAAAATCAATTACTTTCAACTATTGTTTACTATAAGCTTACCTTCAAATTAATTGAAATCACAGGCTGATTACAATATTGGCAAAGTTGCTTTCGATAGTTACATTGTGAACTTAAGTGTTCTTTCAAATCTTTCTGAAGAACCTTTTCAGAACATCCTTCATTTGTGCATTCAGTGCTTTCAAACAAACATTGCTGTAGGTGATCCTGTAAAAGCAAATTAATTTATTATCTTTATTGGGACCCCCAAAGTTTCAGCTTCCAATGCGACATCACTCAGAGCCCAAACCAGAAGTGCCCGACCGTCCAGGAACACAACGGTAGCCAGGCGGCTACCGTTGCAACCTGCAGCAGCCCAGCAGCCCAGGGAGGCTCCATGGGGAAAGGGGAGGCTCATCCCCTTTCCTCACGGTAAGGATGCAGGGCGACCGACTGGTCTCCTTGCTTCTGCACTGGCTATTTAGCCCTCGCCCTGAAATGCCCTCCTGTCCCGCCCAGAATAGCCACATCACTGGCGAGTGGTGGACTCACAGGTCACTGGTGAGCTGGTCTCCCATGGCTGACCCAGCGTCAATGTAACAGCTTACTATCGGCGTTGGAAGCACTTTACGGCACCTTGCGCAACACTTGCCCGGTACACTTGCGGCGGTACGGGCCATTGGACTAGGCCCTCAGTCTTGCTCTTATGGTGGGCCAGAACAGTCAATTATCACACATACATTTTGTACACAATTAAGAATTTTCTCAGTAAGAGAAATATTTGCAATCATTGTAGCTGCTTGCATGTGTTTTCTCTTTTTCCGACTTAGCTATGCTCTCAATGACAACAATCTAGCTAAAAAATAGCTTTATCCAACAGGAGGAAAAAAGGTGCATGTTGGCAAGTAGAGGTGGGAGAGAGGAATCATGGAGGGGCTGCATGTAATAATAATGCCACTATGGAGGGTCAGCAGGCTGAGTAAAATTTGGTGGGCCAGATGTGGCCCATGAGACATAATTTGGGGACCTCTGATCAATGTAAAGCTGCAGTTGTCAAACCTGCTACCACTGTGTTCCCAAAACCTCTGCCCCGTCACGAGCCGCGCTCCCCATTCCATGCAAGCTCTGCTCCATTGTCAAGCTGAACTGGTGGTAGAAACTCTCTGGGCAGGCCCGTCTATGCCCGGGTGTTCCAGAAGGCTGTGCAGCATGACACTGGGCATAGAGGCAACTGCCCAGAGCCACCAATTCTCCTTGAAAATGGAGCAGCTCTTACATGGAACGGTATGCACCGCTCACATGGGGCGGGGCTTTTCCAAACCTCGGATCTGACCTGCAGGCTGGGGTCTGGAGACCGCTATTTTAAAGCTTGCTGCAACATACAAAGAAGGTGACTGTGATATACTGCACCTGTGGTATATCTGCATGGGAGGCTGGACCCTGCTCTAAGTGGCAGAGCTTTCAGTGAAAGTGCATGGAAGATTTTTAAAAACTAAACTACCATATATACTTGTGTATAAGTAAAAAAAAATTACATCTTAAAATTGCCCAGAAAACCTGAAGTTGACTTATACACAGGCTAACAGAGTAAATGCATTGAATCGCACAGTGGAGCAAGGCAGGCTGCAAAAACAGGCCTGTACATCCCCATGTTGTTTTTAGAGTGCTGCTTTGCCCTATACTGCAAGGAAAGACTACTCTAAACAGGCTACAAATGGGGTCTGCTGAACACATCTAAAAGGCTCTGCATTACCAGAGCTGGTAAGGCCTCCTCCACTTCAGACAGGAGCTGCTTGGATTGGGGGTGGAATTGAGTGAAAAGAAAACAGGACAGTACCTGCAAGGGGTGGGACTGGCATTGTTTCCTTGCTAGTGAGAAGGCTGCCTTAGTGCTTTTTGCTTAGTGCAAGCAGGAGGCACAGTAGACAAAGCAAGGAGGGAAAGACTATCCTCCTATCCCAGCACCTGACAACCCTAAATGCCTGCTGTGGTGGCGCCACCGGGTCCCCTCCCCCAACCTGCCCCCACAAGCACTTATAGCATCTTGAAGACCATTGCTTTTAGGCTATAGCAACAAGAAAAGCATTTTCTGGCTCATAGGCTTGTTTTAATACTTTGGTTAAACGAAAATGCACATTTTCATTTTTTTTACTTCTCTTCAATAAACAGGTAGATTGTAGAGTTTTTATGTAACAATTACTGGTCAGGACCTGGCCTTGGGTAAAATAAGACAAAATTATCTGATTCAAAGAATTGCATATACCCTTAAGTTTTACCCTTGACTTATCCATAGGTTATAGCAAAATCTGTTATTTTTGGCTTAAAACCTGCCCTCAACTTGCCCTCATCTCATAGATGATCAACTTATGCACAAGTATGTGCAGTAATATATGAAGAGGCTACTAGCAGGATCCAGACTAACACAAAGCATCCCTATTTTCCCATCAGTTTCACTACATTTCCTACCCCTCCTCCCATGATTGATTAAAAAAGGGTCTCCACCTCCATCCAGCCTTGTTGATCATTTAGACACACTTCTAGTTGGGTCCCAACACTGTATGTGTCATTTTCTAATTTCCCACGCTTTGGCACTATGGGGAGGTGCCAGCTTCTCAATAAAAATGTTTGTGGGAATGGGCACAATCCTTCCCTGTTTCTCCAAGCAGATCTCCAAGTCTCTTTTTGCTCTCCTAAAACAATACTGCCATCCTGTTTTTCTGCTGTTTATGGAGATGGCCAGTATTCCATTTTTTCAAACAAAGCTGAACAACAAAAGTCTAGAACTCTTCAGCATCTGACAGCAACTGAACACCACATGTCCCCAATTCAACTAAAGACGTATTCTGAACAATTGGACAGGTTCCATTAAATTACATTTTTGAGTAACAATACGTTGAGTAACAATATATTACACAACAGAGAGTTCTCACAAATGTAGTTTCATCCTCTGCAACCAACCTCACCCTGCTTTTCATAAATGCAGACATGGAGCAAACATTGTGGACAGCATGTACTTTGCACACAGGTACCAACCAATGCTTCATCAAGACCCTTTGAGTTTGAGGAAACATTTTTAAAATCTTAGTCCCAAATCAGTAAAACATGATCCATGAGCAGAAACAGGCTTCCAAGTGCAACCCCCAGCCTGTTCACAAGCACAAAAATTGTATGAAGCTTAAGTTACTCACATCCAAGCGGCTTCCCTGCTCATCTGCCCAATATATTATTGTGTGTGTACAACCTCTAACTACTATAATGATAGACCCCTTGCCCTTTCTATGGAGATGCAAGAGGTGAGCTAGGAAGAGTAGAGGGGCTCTTACCTTCTTTGCCCCTTCCCTAATGGACAGGGAAGACAGACTGACCGCATATGGACATATTTTTCTCCAAAATGTACTAAAAACCTCTAAGTGAAAAATGAAAATGGAGGTTTAACAAGCAGTTTCGACATTGAAATATCAATTATTTTATTTGAAGTGCATTCACACCTATACACACTGAAACCTCTTTCCTATACCCAATGGGAAAAAAGTAGCTTTAGCAAGAAACTATTTTTCTGGTTTTGACCACAAGACCAAAACAAAACCCATTCGGTTTGGGTGACATTAGACTAACAGAAGGCAAACCTGATAGCGGCCCAGTGATATTTTTGCATTGCAGACTGGAGAATTTCTGCAAAAAACTTGCAAATTGAGAACTTCTCTCTTACAGCAATTGTCTTTGAAGACCTAAAAAAAAGCATAAATGCTTTATAAGCACACAATCTTTCTAAGTACAATCTTTTAAACAAAGGGACTACTTCTGTAAACTGGCATATTTTCCATCAGACAAGCCCACTGGATCCATTTGTAACCAGGGCATATACACAAAAACCAAGGTTAGCTACATAGGCTAATTATTATGCACTGAGAAACATCTAGACGCACTTTTGAAGAACAAGGCAAACACAGACACTCCCTTTGTAGAGTAACACACAGTATTCTACATTGCGTAGTTTAACTTTGAAAAGTGGACTACCAAGCCTGGCTGGAATAAAATGGGGCATGTTCAGGAATGCACACCAACACCATCTATGGACATATTTGTATCTTGAGTGTTCTTAAGTTAAATGCTTAAGTAGGAGAGTTTCTGTACCGATTTCATACTCTAGAACAGGGGTTTCCAGACTTTCAGTACAAGGGCCACATCATATATTTTACAGATTTTCGTGGGCTGAAAAAATCACTTTTATAAATGAATGAACACATTCAAATGAATGAGTAAGTTTAATTGGATCTTTTTTGTAATCAGCATGATACAATTCAGAACAAAAGAGAAATGGGACATTTACAAAGAAACAATGTCATACTGAGAATTGATATATAATGAGTACAAATATAAAATTTTAAGTTCCTGTGGGCTGAATAAAACCTTTGGAAGGCTTGATTTGACTTCCAGGCTGTACTTTGGAGACCCCTGCTCTAAAAGTCAAAATCTTTAGAAAAACTGTAATAGTTGTGTATCTCTGATAAGCCTAACTTGCCAACACACAAAATTATATCCTTGCTACTCTGCTACATTCCCCTGAATGAACTGGGTTATTGTAGTGAAAACACATCAGTCTTCCTTTTGGTTTTAATAGCCATAACAGATTTTAGGGCACAATCCAGCCTTCCCTAGTTACTGGGACTGCAATCTTTAGGTTCTCTGAGATTTTCAGCTGTGCCCAGAAGCATATTTTGTAGCAGTGGACATAAGGACCTTTCACCACAACTGCATTGAATGAGAATACTTCAGCCTTCAATCCAAATGGGCTCTGGCAACAAGCATAAACGTATTGGTAATCCAGGACTAGACTATTAAGGGTCACAGCCCACAATTTATCATTGCTCTAGCATCTGTGGTAGCTCCCCTTCTCTCTCCTGGGTACAATTCAAGGTGGTGGGTTTGATCTATAAAACCCTGAAGGTTGCTGAACTTGTATACTTGACTGAACACTCTTTCACTCATGCCTCCTATCAAGGCCTCTGAGATCAGTTAAAACCTTCTCGACTGTACTGTGTGCCAAATATGAACCACAAGAGACTGGCCCATTATTTTCCAAGCCCCTGGCGTTCAGGCTACTCCCACAAATGGCACGAGTACACCAGCAGCCAGGAGGGTCTCCTATTAAAAGGGAAAGGCATGGCTTACTGCACTATGCTTAGCCATCAACATGCTCAGCTGATGGCGGAGACAGAAGGGAGAAGAGGAATCAGTAGCAGCCTAGGGGAATCTCCTCCACGTGCCTAGATCAGGACTTACATTCGATTATAGCTAGTATAGCAATAGTTTATAGATTATACTAGCAATAGTGCTCTAGCAGACTTGGGATATTTTACAAGAGCATCTTTTCCCATTTTGATAGGGGAACTGCAACTGATAATTTCAATTCTGGTTTAAAATATCCTTCGATGCTTCACCACACAATAAGGCTGCATGAAGTTCCTTTATAGACCAACTCCAGGAATTCACATAAGATCCTACCTCTTGGGCTTTTATTACATCTTTATCGACAGGACACATGGGTATGGCATTCAATTCTCTAAAGAGACACAGAAACACAGACTAGGTTAGATTTGGTAAAATTTTGCCATTCAGAGAGATCACGTAAATCACCTTTTATGCCAATGTAATAAATTTGTAATTTCATCCCTGTACAAGCATTTTTAAAACTCCCTCAGCTTATTACAGTATAATATTGTTGACAGAGCATTACTTTATTCTTGACAAATTCCACCTCATCTATCAAGCATCTCCAGATTCTGCTAATTATAACGGAATCACGTTTTTAAATAGAATTTCTGCTGCCATGTTTTCAAAACAGGGATAAGGAAACTGCTAGAGGAAATTAAATTAACAAAGCCTGGGTGCTAGAAACCAAACAAGAAGTCTGATTAAACTTTGACACAGTTTGAGAGCACGTAAGTCTGCTAGGAACCATCTGTAAGAGGGAGAAAGACATACCTTACAACTACTTCATAAGAGAGCAGAATATGGCAAGTGCACGGGCTGCTTTTTATGTTACTTTTTACTCAATATAAGACTTAAACTTATCATTATTGGGAATTGCAGCTTGTTACCTGCATGTCCAATTTGTTCTGGAGATACAATTGTAAGCTTCTGGGTTGGTGTTTAGAAGGGAAACTGATAGGCATCTAAGCAATCTGAAGTGAAACTTAGCTGACTCATAAGGCACGGGTGAATTTATGTGAGAAAATGAAGTTTCGTTTTTTAACTTTTTGCAAATCTACAGTACACCTATGTCATACTAAGCCACATTCTGCATGTTCTGAACACAACGTACAAATGCTGCAAAGAGCACATTCCAGACAAAAAGCCAAATTTCTTTTTTGGCAAACGGTATAACCAACAACAGATAATATGCAAACAGGCCAAAAAAAAAAAACACACCTCAAACCACCAAAACAAAATCATGAATGCCATGTAGTCAATGTTAAGTACATATTTTAATGGAGGTAAATTCAAGCTTAATTTTCTCCCATTGAAATAAATGGGACATACTAATGTATAACATCATGCTTTGCATTTCTTTCTTTCTATCAAGAAGAGCATATGTATGTGTGTATGTATGTTCCACATAGGCTCCGCAACGCCTGGACCAACTCGCACCAAACTTGGCACACGGGTGCCTTGGCCCCCCGAGACCGTCGCTGCAGGGGTTTGGAACGGCTCGCGCCCCCATGGGCATGAGTAGAAGCGAATTTGTGGTTCTCTATGGGTGGCTATGGGCTGAGCCACTGCATTCCGAGGCTCTGATGATGTCATGATGAGATGCAAATGACATGCGGAATCTTCAGGCAGCAACTGAACTCTTTACAGTTGAAGACAAACAGCAGCAAATAGGTTTCCCGCAGGGAATCCTATACAGGGCCAGGGAAATGTGTTCTGTGGACATGTGGGCGGTCCCCGCTTGGCAGTTGACAGTTGGCACAAGGTGCTGTGGCTGCTGCTCTCACTCTGAAAGTTTACTTTCACTGTATAATGTAAGGCAATTGGGCAGGTGCAACCAAAGGCTACAAAGATGAAACAACAGCGTACACAGGAAACACCTGAGAGAGAAAAAACACAACTTGCAACACTACGTCACAGAGCTGCTACATCTAGAGCAACAGAAACAGTACAGCAGCGTGGATGGGACAAATAAACACCCGGTCACCTCTGGGTAATTTTTAACAAAAAAAAACACGCCCGGGAGTGGCCAAAAACCACTAGGGGGATGGGACATATAAACACCCGGGCAAAGCTGGGTACATAAAAGCTAGTTACAAATTTAAAAAACTGCAATTCTAGAGAATAGGAGAGGCCATTCAATCCCTGGCATCTCCAGAAAGGGTGGGAAATACAATTGTCTTAAAACCAGGAAGGCTGCTGCCAATCAGTATGAATAATACCAAGGCAAATGAACCAATCATCTGATTCAATAGAAGACAGTGTTACATATTTATGTTAATATAGTTTGGATTAAAAAGCAGAGTCGCTGCCAGATTCTTGGAAGCCCTGGGACAAAGCTTTACAGTGGGCTTACAGTGTAAGGCATTATGGCCTTACAGATGGCACACTGGGAGCTACTGGTACTGTTTACACTGGCAGTTCAGAGGTTGATCTGGCTTCTCTCTGATGTCACCTCTTGGCCACTTCCCCATGACAATGCACCATGAATGCCGCCTTTTCATTCTGTGTAAAGCACCATGCATACGGATTTAGCCATATAAATGCAATAAGAAATTTGTTATCTGGCATGCATAGGAAATTGGCTTTGCTGATTACCCAAATATGCTCGTTAGTAAAAGCTTTCACAAGACGTACAAGGCCCAGGTCCCTCCCTCAGCCCCTCTCTCTGCAGCAGTGCTCCACCCTCCTTCCTCTTCCCAAGGGCCCTCTAGGAATGGAGCTATTCTAGAGGAAGGGGGCAGGCTTGCTTGCTTGCTTAAGCAATGTTATGTTAAGCAGCACACTCATTTATCTGGCATCTCTGCCCATATGAAGTGGCAAGTGAAGATTCTGGTTAATCAAATTTGATGCTTAACTAAGTGCCAGGTAACACAACTTTTGCTGCAATACTAAAGCTATTCACAAGGTAAAAATAAAGGAGTCTTGTATTAGTAACAAAGAAATGCACTCTTACCCACTTGTGAGAATGCACCCAGGTCTCTGTGCAGAAGGCACTTCCCACTTAATGTCCCTCACATGTTATGCAAGTAAAGAGCAGAAATTGAGCAGGGAAGGAAAGTTCATACCTCAGAGACACAATGCAGCGCTGGCAAAATCTGTGCCCACATCCTGTCTGATGAGGATTATGGAGGACTCGATGGCAGTAGGTACATTTGTAGCGTTCTTCTAAGGTTTCCACAAACAGATAGTTGGCTTCAGGCTCAAAGTCTAGTGAAACTGCATTAGCAGAATTCTGGCGAGTGTAGCAATTTGGCAAGTGGCCAGCAAGGTCTTCAGAGGCCATGGACACTGAACAAGTATAAGCACAGATTGAGCGAGAATTAGTGAATGAGCGATGCTAGCTGGGTGGGTATATATACACCCAACAAATACCATATCCGCTACAATGTAAAATCTTGTCATATACTGAATTTGCATGTTTTTCTCTCAAGGCTTTGGCACTGATTTCTGATGCAAATGCAGCTTCAATTACCGAAGAACTACAGAGTATTATCAAGGGACTACTGATGATGAATAATTCATTCCAGAGCTAGCACTTTAAAAAAAATGAGAAATCTCACTATCTACTGCTTTTGCAGCCACAAACAACTTATCCAAAAGAAAGTGTTCCATCAGGGAAGTGTCCTAAAGCAAAATCTTTCAATACTTTTCCCAAACAGTTTACCAATGTTGTGATGCCATCTTGGACACATCATGTGCAAAACAGCCACTGCCTTAGATAATTTTCAGAAGGAGGCCTGAACAACATCATAGAAGGGGTAGATTAGCCACAATAGCCCTAACCAAGTCTTCCCTACCATGAAGCCCTACATGTAAGGATTTTCCTACCCACTAATAGAAATCTGAAGTAATGAAGCGTTGATTGGAAAGATCATGGGAAAAAGGTGTTCAAGCATCTACTGTATACTCTAACTCAGTGGGTCCCAAATGTTTTCGCATTGGGACTTGCCTAAAAAAATTTCACTTTGCCTGCTACTCAAGCCTCTGTGGCTATAATGGTGCTTGGTGCTCCCCCCCCCCCCGCCAGGAAGTAGCAGTCTGTTTACTCCTCGATGCACATAGCCCAGAGGTTTTCAAACTGGGGCATCGCAATGCCCCAGCCTGAAAGCCTCTGATCCTGTTCCCTTAATATAAGGGCTTAGAGGAGAGAAGGTAGCAATGCAATCCCCAGGATCACGCTGCTGTCTGTGGCAACAGGGCTTTGAATCACTTACCAATCAACGTGCTGGCCTCCTGGAGGTTTGGGGAGTACCACAGACGTCTCTGCAGGACTCCCCAAGCCTTGGAATATTAAAAAAATGATCCAACCAGCTTCCCGTTTTCAATCATGAAACCAGGGCACAATCTTTTTTCCAATATTCCAAGGCTTGGAATACCAAAAACCACCAAAAATTGGGTCATGACCCACTGGTGGGCCACAGACCCACAGTTTGGGAACTGCTGCTCTAACTTATGGCTACAGCCTGCTAAATTTTTGCTTTACTTTATATCAGGGGTCCTCAAACTTTTTAAACAGGGGGCCAGTTCACTGTCCCTCAGACTGTTGGGGGGCCGGACAGAAGTTTGAAAAAAATACGAACAAATTCCTATGCACACTGCACATATCTTATTTGTAGTGCAAAAAAGCCAGAAAAAACAATACAGTGTTTAAAATGAAGAACAATTTTAATCAATATAAACTTATTAGTATTTCAATGGGAAGTATGGGACTGCTTTTGGCTAATGAGATAGTCAATGTCCGGTTCCATATTTGTCACTGCTAGTCATAACAAGTGATGCAAGTGTGCATCAGTTAGTATGGACCTGGTTGGAGATTTCAGATTTTTCATTCGGGAAAAAGTCTGTGCTGATGGTCCAACTTTGGCCGGGGACGAGTGCAACAGTTCCGTCCTGCTCCGAGACCCCAAGTGCCCCCCACGACTCCTTCCCACTCAGACACCCCCCTTTCTTCGGTGCAGCTCAGCCTCTCTCATCTCATTTCAGCGCTCAGTGGGGGCGAAGGAGGCACCACCACTGCCAAGCTTATGGGGGAGGGGGTGGAGTGTCCCCACCTGTGTGCTCCGTCCCGTGTGCCCCTCTCCGCGGCTCGGCCCGCCCATGGGCTCACTCAGCACACGACGCTGGAGGGGAGGCGTTCAGGGGAGGAGTCACACTTGCCACATGATGCGCAGCGGCGTGCTACTCGCGAGCTGTGCTGCACCGCCCAGCTCAACTGTGATCTCACCACTCCGCTCCCAGTGGCACGCCTCCCTGCCCTGCTGGCGCTGCTTCGCTGCAGCCAAGCACCTCGCCTGGAGTCCAGCCACATGGCGAAAGGAGAGGCTGCCTGTCTGCCTCCCCGCCAGTGCTCAGGCCCAGCACCTCGCCCGAGTTGCTGCTGCAAGCAAGCTAGCAAGGCTTCGGCCAGCCCCTCCAAGGTCTGCCCATTCAAGGCTTTAACAGGATCCCCCCTCCCCAGTATATTCTTGCGCCCCGATCACGTGCCCGCTCCTCCTTGTTTTGGCTATGAATGACAGGCAGGCCGGGTAAATGGCCTTGGGGGCTGTATCTGGCCCACGGGCCATAGATTGAGGACCCCTCCTTTATATCATAATGTTTCTGAACAGACACCAATTTTTGATACAGGAATAGAACTGTACTGTTTTCCACCCCTAGTAAGGGGAAAGAAGACAAACTGAGATCTCAGTGGGAAAAGTTAAGTACTATTTTTGGAAGAAAAAGGAATTGTTACCAGGACTGACAATAGGAGTGGAGTTGTTGTTGTTGTTGTTGTTGTTGATAATAATAATAATATTAGATCAGCTAAGGACCACCTGGCCAGACCAACCCCTGTCCTCCCCACAGTACTGGTGGCATCAATCAGCTAAAATATGCACACTGCTGCTGTGCCTGGCACCCTTCCATGAAGGGAGTGTACTCTCCCTTCTAGGCTCCTGTGTCATCATGAGGCTCCTAGAGAATGCTTTTACAGCCTGATACAGAGGGTAGGAGGAGTTGCTGCCATAATACTGTAGATGGGCAGCAGTAGCTTCTCTGCTTCCCAGCTGACTGGTGAATGGGGAGGGAAGCAGCAGCAGCTCCTCTCAGAGTGAAAGGGAGAGGAACAGTCATTGCTGAAGAGTCCCCCTGCCCCAATAGTCTATTAAGCCATTGTCTATCCAGGAACCTGGCACCAGAACTGTGTATTAGATGCTCCCAATATTTATACCCTGCTCCATCTCCCCGAAGGGCCAAATATGCTTTGATAAGATCGTTTGTAAAGGGAATATTTAACTTTTACCCAGTTCACTGATAAGTCTCTGACAAATTTGATTTTCTTTGAAAAAGGGTGTGATGAGAATATCTAAAAGCATGAACTACATGTATTGGCAGCTAGGTTACCAAAGGCATTGCCCCTTTTGGGTGTTATCCAAGCACTGTCTTCCTCTTCTACATCATTTCAAATCATAATGCAGTTTGCATGCTCTTTTGCTCACTCATAACTTTGCAGAGGTTCAGTGAACTCAGATTTGTGAGGCTTCAAGATGAAAAAATGAATTTTTGATATCTTTACGAGTGCTTTTTTAGGCAAGGTTTTAGAAATATTTAACTTTCTTGCACTCCCTCTGATAGCTACATTAGAAGTAGACAGTAGCAACTTGTATGTATGACTCTCAGATTCCTCTGTCTGAAGCAGTAGGAAACAATCTGTGCTAGAAATATCTATACCACTGCTTCCCAAACATTTTAGCACCAGGACCTCCACTTTTTAAAACAATGAACCACATAGCTTTACTAGACAAAAAAAATAGAAATAATGTTTTTACTACTTATACATAAATCATTAATAATCAAGGTCCTGTGCTTCTGAGACTGCTGGAGGCCTTACGTATAGTATGTGTATGTAGACATTTGCTAGACTCTCCCTAGAAATGGAGTTCAAGGACAGCTTCCCCAAATCTTTATAGTCATTCTTGGGTATCCAGAAGGCTGAACTGGATAGCAAGAAGTGCCATTCGGTACTTCCAGGGAAGACAAAAGGCTGAAATTGGGTTCACAAGTAATCTATGTCATGCAAATTACCAAGGAAAACATGACATTTTAATTTGAGGATATGAAGATTACCTTCCACCATAGGTTAGAATTAGATCCAAGAGAGTGGTCTCTTCATCCAAATTGTGCTCTGCAGCAATTTTTTTCCCTGCAAATTGGGCAAGGGTGCTTGCAAAGTTTTTTTTTAAATATTTCAGAAACTTTTTGTGACCCACCAAAAACTTGCTTTCCACAGTTTGGGAAACACTGGTCTATACTGTACTGAATCAACTAGTGAGATAACAAGAAAGTAGAGAGGAGTCTGCTTCAGTCTGTACAAACCTGTACAAGCCCTCAACTTGATATGGTGGGATTTTCACAAGTATGCTATATAAGCAACAACTGAAGAGTTACTTATATACATTTTAGCTCTATATTCAGATTTACAAATAGTCCTTAAGGCTACTATTTGTTCAGGCAGATACTATCTTTTTCCCCAAAGTAGGAAGCAATTAATGCAGTACTTACTGTATCATCCATATATTAGCTTAACCAGGAAATTGGTTTGTTAACCACTAAAACTACACAGTACCTTAAAAAATTGATGCGTATTTCCTTCAGTTTGCATTCAAAAGACAGAGTTCAAATGTGTGAGACAGGAAACAAACACATTACTTTTGCACCTTTGCAAGTTTCCTGCCTCAAAGCCAAGTCACAGAATACTTGCCTCAAAGCCAAGTCACAGTAAATTTCCACACAGTAGCAATCCTTCCCCCCGCCCCCGCTTTTTAAACAGTACATTGCACACTGCCTTGTTAAAATATCAAATTTGATATTGACAATTCAGACGGGCAGGGGATGAGATACCAAATAAGGTCTAAAACCATGGAGAGCCACTGCCAGTCAGTCAATACTTACTTAAATGGCAATATTGACATCGGGGTAATATTGACATTAGGCAAATTTGACCAAATTAGGTCCTGCTCCTAAGGGCCCCCGGCACTAGGTCAGCAGATCGTGGCACTTGCCAAGGGATCACTTCCAAGCAGGACTATGCCAAGCTGGTGGAAGAGACGCTACCTGGACCGAGCATATGTATCCTTCCTGGCCCCAAAACTAGGCCCAGCCTTAAGGCAATTTGACCAAATCGGGCTGCACTGAGCAGTGAGTGAAACTCCTGCATCTTTAGCCGATATCCTGGTATGGAATCTTCCATGCCGAGGCATTGCAAGGAGAGCGTGGTGAGCAGAGTGTTGCTGCTGGATGACCTGCTCCTGGGTCCAATTGGCTTGAAATTTGCCCCTCTGAAAAGCGGTTCGTGGTGACCTCATGGCACTGCCACCTACTTTTGGTTGCCATCAACTCTGCACTTAGTGCTGCTGCTTGTTCTTTTGAGTAGGGATCCAGTGCAAAAATGTTTTTCATTAGGCTCCACGGCTCTTATATTAAGGCTGGCCCTGATTGACATTGTGCATGTGGTACAGATTTGAACACTCACAATGCTATTCACATACACAATTCTTTTTTGCTCTCCTCCAGCTACAGGACAGGATTTACCCTCATTGCAGCATGAGAATTTTACTTTCCCCCTGTAGGGGTGAGTGGAAATTATGTTCTTATATGGGGAAAGTGAGTGGAAGTAATTTGGCAATAAACACAGAAGACAAATGTTCACCACCAGCCCCAGTGACTGCCTTCCCAAGTACAAAAGGGGCCTTTTTATCTGTGAGGGTTCCATTCTCGGAACGCTTGTGGTTTAAAAAATTGGCAGGTAATTAAACCTACAGATTTTGACCTCCCCCTACAAACCCAACCAGAGCATTGCTCCGATCTAGAGGGATTTCTGAGGCCGCACATGTCCACCTGCGGCTTTAGTGGGTCTCAGAATGGCTGCTTAGACCAAAAGAATGCAACTTCCAGTTTTTCAGCAGATCGTCCCCAAGCCTTCTAATAAAGGTAAAGGTTTCCCCACGACCAAATGGTCTATTCATGACTGACTGTAGGAGCGGTGCTCATCTCCGTTTCTAAATCCGTAGAGCCAGCGTTCGCCGGAGGACAAGCTTCTGTGGTCATGTGGCCAACATGACTATACGCCATAGTGCAGAGAGCGGCGTTACCTTCCCACCGAAGTGGTACCTCTTTATCTACTCGCATTTTTATGTGCTTTTGAACTGCTAGGTTGGCAGGAGCTGGGACAAGCAACAGGAGCTCACTCCGTTGCGTGGTCTCGAACTCCCAACCTTCCAGTCAGAAAGCCCAGCAGCCGCAGTTTAACCCGCAGTGCCACCATGTCCCTAATACTTTACAAGACATTAAAAATGTAACTTCCAGTTTTGCAAAACCAACAAACACCAGAAGTTGCATTGTGTTCAGAAGAGTTTCCAGAGACAACCAGACCACAGATACAAAATCCGTGGATAATTAGGCTTAACCTGTATCTTACTCCAAGAGAAATAAGGAACAAACCATCTAATATGCTCTAATATGCATCTAATATGATGCATGTGCATATTTGCACATCCATGTAAGCCTGTTATCCCTTACACATTAACAAGTTACCTCAGCTGTAGCATGGCCACTTATATCATGGTATCAAGAAGTAAAAAGAAATGAGTTTGCTACGATCAGGTATAGATGTATGGTGCAAGTTTTTAATACACCGTGAATAGCCTTTGCACAGAAATAATGAGACATATATAATCCTTGGCACTTTCTAGGGCTCCCTACAAGACTAAAAGTACAAATGAGTAGGTTTTCTAGAGGGAATTAAAGCATTTCTAATCTCTTACAAGAAAAAAATGCTAATTATTTTTGAAAGCTTGCCTATTCTCATTAAATTCATAATCTAACTGTAGAAAATGCAACATTTGGAAAAAAATTACACTATTATTAATGCACAATTACTAATGCTTCATATTTAATGCACAAATGTTGCATTTCAGAAAACAGCTTTATTTAAGACATCTTTATTTATTGTAGAAAGTACATTTTGTGCAGATATATCCACTTCAGCTTCATTGGTTTTATTTCTCAAACATTTATTATTGTGACTATTTTTTCTAGTCAATTATACGAGTGCATCTTTCTACTGTTAAAGGTTCCCCAAGATCATTTCCATATAACGCCACAATTAAGGATTATTTTTGAATTTATTTGGGTTTTTTTGAACCAATGAATCTTAGATATTTATTCATTCATTTATAGACATTAAAAACATTGGAATCCAGAACTCCACAGTCCCAGAAAAAGCACTTTACACTGGAGCTACATTTTGAAATGTAACTGAGCCCAATCCTATGCATCCGTCCCCAGAAGTAAGCCTCCTTACAGTCAATGGCGCTTACTCCAGGTAAGCGTGGTTAGGATTGAAGCCTATGATTCTATAATGCAGTCCCACAGCAGTGTGTGTTGTGTACAGAATTTGCTTAAATTCAGAGAGGGCAATGACAATTACAACAAAGGAAATAGTATAGTATGTAGTGGCTTCTCAGTTTTTCCAATCCTGCCATCTCTCCTTCCGCATCTCATTGCCATCACTTCCTCTTTTTTAACTCCTTCCCTCCTGTGCGCCATGCTGTTCTACATTGTGAAGGAATGTGCCTAATGATATCAGTGCTCTGGTTCAGTCTACCACTGAGACACAGGCACTTCTGTCCATATCCAGATATATTGCTAACCCTACATAGCCATCATATGATAAACAAACTGTACTTAATTTGGTGAGCAGCACTTGGTAAATTGAGAAAGATTTCCATCTGTCTGCCACAGAGGCAGTTATACTATGCATGCTGTTCTTCATTCACTGAGGCCCAATCTGGACATCTGAATCTGGCATACCAAACGGTAGAAACCCTTAAAACCTCCTTTTACATTCCCTTTTTATAGTTACAATTGGACCCCAGTATCTACAGATACTGGGATATGACTTACCACAAATGCCTGTGGATGCTGAGGTCCATTTTTAAATGCCTTGGAAAAGAATAAAGCCTACTCTTGTGCCTCATGCACCATGTATACTGATAGTGCTACAGAAGTAAAAAATAATAATCCATACTACCATCACTGGGGTTGCCTAGCTGTGGGTCTCTTTACAATACCCACGTATACATACAACACAAATACAATAAAAAAATTTAAGACTACAACACAATTAAAAAACTACAATTGGGTGCAGCGATCCAGACTCCTTATTCGCTAATAAATTCTTTAAGATCTACTTAGCTTAAATTCTCTTTTCTTATCTTTTCTGTAATATATCTACCTATACTCCACAGTAAATTCTACTATTTGTTGTGCAAGTACAAATACATTAATGTAATTCAAAACAACTTATCTCCTGATGCTTCTCAATCTACACATTTATTGTCAGCCAAGCATAAAAAGGTTTTCATTGTTCAGTTTGTGATGGTTGCCTTTGTTGTTCCAACAGTTCAGAAAGTTTGTCCATTTCCGCCACATTCATTTTTTTTCTATTAGTTCTTCTCTTGTTGGAATTTTAACATCTTTCCAGTATATAGCATTTAAAATTCTAGCTGCTAACATCATAACCTCTAAATACGAATCTTTCCCTTTTTCCATAACATCCAAGGTAAAATTAAGCAATATTAAGCAAAAACAATTCTGGCGTTATATTAGTGGAATTTTAAAACCCACAATTTCTTGTGTTAAATTCTGTACCATTCACCAGTATACTTGTTTTTTTACATGTCCACCACATATGATAAAACGAACCCATTAGAGATTTTGTTTCTAATTAACGAGATAGGATTATAGCCTGTCTTAGTGAACACAATAGGCTTACCTCTGAGTAAAACAAACAATAGTTTTCAAACAATTCTAGGCATGACAAGGACAAAAAGCATAGGCAAGGCTACTGATATGTAAGAATCCAATGAGCAAATATTTACGCTGGGTCATCAATATGCTCCACCTGAAGTTGGTATCTCATGCCAAGCATGGAGCTATTCTAATGATGACATATACTGTATAACTTGGGTGCCTTCGGGCACAATAAGGCGGGGTAAAAATCCAATAATAAATAAATAAAATAAAATAAATAATAAATAACTTTAGGTCCTCCATGGGAGGAACTTACTTCCTCCTCTCCACCCGATAGCCTTTGAAGGCATGATATTGTCAACTCCAAATCTGGTTGTACACTCAAGCAAAAAGAAAAGCGCACAAGACAAATAGACAATTGGTCCATCTAGCTCACTGATTGGCAGATGCTCTCCAGAGATCTGGGGTCAGACTGGGGTCTTTGAACCAGCAAGGATTGAAACAGGGATTCTATGCATCCAAAGCTTGAAGAGCTTCTACAGTAACCAACAGAAGTACCACACCATTCTTTATAATAAGCAGAGTGCATGATCTGAAAGTAAGCATACGTAACAGATACAGACATCAACTTTAAGAAAAATTGTTAACAGTGACAAAACTCTAATAAAATGTAATGTTGCAAAAGCAAGACAATGCATAGCTGAGTTTAAAGATGGGGCCAAATCTTGCACACTAAAAATGTACAGGAACATAAAGGTTGTACCCTCCACGACAGAGGAAACAGATTTGTAACAGTACGAACACAAAGAGATAGTAATCAGGAAGCTGCCCTTTGGTCTACATTTTCCAAAAACTATGCACTATTGAATTGCTCACAGTCTGAACAAACTGAAAGAAAGATGGTACTGAGCATCGTTTTCTCTCTACAGTTAGAAGTGGGTGTTGATGTTAATTCAATACCCACCTGAATGCATTCTTACTCCACAAGTTCTTACTGACTACAAGAATTATTTTACTAGTAAGACTATATGGACTATACAATTATAGCAAATAAAATTACTGAAGCAAGTGCAGGAAACAGGTTTGTGTGGATTGGTGGGGTTTGGCAATACAAGTCAAAGAGATCCCACGTATTTTGAACTGAAAATGCTGTTCCTAAGAAAACACTAATTTGATTGATAGTTCCATCTATCAAAAAGGGATGCATATCTCTTCACACCAGGAAGCAACACTGTTCTCCAAGATTTATTTATTTATACCCCACCTTTCTGCCCATAGGCACCCAAGGTGGCTTACAATATTAAAATACAATAAAACACAGTATTTGACAATTAAAAACAATAATAAAAAACAGTATTAAAATAATTAAAAATCTAAAACAAGCCCTATGGATCCTAACTATACAAAGAAAGCCAGCCAGCCTGTCAACAATTAAAAGCTTGTTGAAATAAGAAGGTCTTCAGCCCCCGCTGAAACTTTGCCAAAGAGGGAGCAGTTCTTAATTCAAAGGGGAGGGTATTCCAGAGTCAGGGGGCCACCACTGAGAAGGCCCTATTCCTGGCCGCCATCCCTCTCACCTCTCCCGGTGGCGGCACAGTCATCCCCCACAGATGACCTAAGATTCCGGGCAGGATTATAAGGAAGGAGGCGGTCCCTCAAATACCCTGGACCCGAGCTGTAAAGGGCTTTAAAGGTCAAAACTAGCACTTTGCATCGGGCCCAGAAGGGAACCAGCAGCCAGTGTAGTCGCCAAAGCAACGGCCCGACCGAGTCAAACCGATTACGTATACAATGCTCAATACCTTTTTTCATAGCAGCACAATCAAACTCCAAAAAGCTCATTATTTATATGGAATGCATTACTGCCAAAGAAGTCACATTATCCAAACAAAATTACATCACCATCTATTTTGAGGCTTGTTTTATTTATGATCCATGCATTCCTAAGGAAGCTACAGTTCTTCAAGTTTCCTTCTATCACTGTGAAACTTTAACTACTTACAGGGCCATTCAACACACACACACACCCCACTGGGCTGACGCATGTTGTCTGTGTTGGCAGACCAAATGTGCCATAAGGAACATTCACACTGGGCCGAAACAGGCAGGAGCATCAGCCCAGCAACACTGCAGGGCCCGGGGGGGGGGTAAGTTGGCCCCATACAGGCCAAATTCAGCCAGCGCGGGGTGTTTTCAGGGAGGGGAAGATGCAAGTGTCAGAGGGAGGGAAGCCCCATGGGCAGGTAGCCTGGGGAGAAGGTGGAGCCAGGACCTGGCCATTAGGCCAGATCCTAATCCCCATTTCTGGGCCATGGTGGGTCACTTGGATTTGTGCCTGCTAAACAGCAGGCGCAGATTGGAGAAGCTTGATTAGCCTGGCTGGGGCTTATGCCAGGGCAGGGGGAAATAATCCCCTTGTCCTGAGGTGAGCTGCAGCGCAGTCCTAATATAACCTGCGCTTGGATGCAGTGCAGGCTTGCCTGCTCCTGCGCAAGTTAGGATTGCACGCTTAATTTAATACAGATTCCTTATCTCAAAAGAAATGCAGGTGCTAACCACACACAAGGATAGACAACTTGACTAATACATGGTTTAATGTGTTCTGAATATCAAATATACTCAATTCTCATTTTTAGAAAGACACAAATAATGTTTTTATCGGATGTATAAGTACATAAGAACATAAGAACATAAAAAGAGCCCTGCTGGATCAGACCAAAGGCCCATCTAGTCTAGCTTCCTGTATCTCACAGCGGCCCATCAGGTGCCCCAGGGAGGCATGAAACAACCAGATGCTTGCATCCTGTTGCCACTCCTTGCACCCGGTACTCTGAAGTAGCCCACCACCAATGTAAGGAGGTTGCACAATCCATCATTGCCTATAGCCCACGATGGACCTTTCCTCCAGAAATCCATCCAATCCCCTCTTAAACGCATCAAGACCAGATGCCATCACCACCTTCTGTGGCAAAGAGTTCCACAGATTAACTACCTGCTGGGTAAAAAAGTACTTCCTTTTATCTGTTTTAACTCTCCCAACCCTTTAGCGGATGTCCCCTGGTTCTGGTGTTTTGAGAGAGGGAAAAGAACATCCCTTTATCAACTCCATCCCTTCCATGCATAATTTTGTATGTCTCAATCATGTCCCCCCTTAGGCGCCTTTTTTCTAGACTGAAGAGCCCCAAACGCTGCAGTCTTTCTTCATAAGGGAGGTGCCCCAGTCCCGTAATCATTTTTGTCGCTCTCTTCTGCACATTTAAGTAAAATGTGCAAATTTAAGTAAAAAAATTAAGTCTTAAAATTAATCCTAAAAACCTGGATAAACTTATGTAATGTATATGGTGAATCTGGTAATGAACTTGTCTTAGAGCAACTCCAAGGTGAAAAAAAAAAGGGAGCCAAGGACCGTAACACAAGTATCCCACTCCATTTTTTGAGCTGCACAGTGCATGTTTGCAGGTACACCAGCCTGGTTAGATTGAAGGGAAGGAATAAGCTTGTAAACTGCAACCAAATGTGATGCTGCTTAAATTTACAGGATTATTCCCTCCCTTTAGCCTAACCAGGCTGGTTTTGCTAAAATGAAACGTGATGCTGCTTAAGCTATACCAGACTGGTTAGGTGAAGGGAGGAATACATCTGTCCTCAAACATCACTGGGGCCCACGTTTTAGAATGACAATCTGTTGGGATCCACTGAAAGTGAGTTCATGGCCAGAAGTGATATCACCAAGCAGGAAAACTTCAACAACTCATACCACAAAATCAAATCAATTAAGTAAGTAAATTAAAACTTTACAATAAGTTAAACTTAAAATAAAGACCCCACTCACACTTACAAGCAGTTGCTGATCTGTTTAAAAACAATTTCCCAAACATCCCAAAAACTGCAATCCTATCTACACTTACCCGGAAGTAAACACACTGACCATCATTTTTAAAAGCATACACATAGTAGCCGGTTGAAAGTACAGGTCTGTAACGTTTCTCTAAATGAAGACACATACCATGGTAGCATCAAGTCAAACAGAAAATAGAATACACATTGACATGAATGGGGACGCACCTGGTGGGTCCTGATCCACAGTTTGAGAAACAGTAAGCTTAAGTAGCATCAAGTTTGGCTGCAGCTGCACTGGCCCAAGGAAATTGAAAGGAGGGAATAAACCTGTATGGAGAGAGACAATAACCTCCCCCAAACCTGAGTTATCAATGAGTCATAGGAAATGTCTGTATTTTAGGCTCCAAACTTGCCCTTATCTGTGAGATCAACTTATACTTGAGCATATGCAGGTAGTTTCAGGTGTTATCCTGTCCATTACATGGGACTAATTTCCTATGAAACAGGGACAACAGCTGCCTTCTCTGTAACCCCGCTCCCCATTAAAATGCCACTGGTCCTACTCTGGTGTAATCTCACATGACCCCTCTTATGATACTAACTCCCAGCAAATAAGCACAAATAGTGCTAATCAGTTCGGACACAGAAGGAAAAAGGTGGCAGCTACATCTCTTGGGTTCAGCAGAGGCCCCCTAAGGCCAGCCACTGCCACAGCAGTGGCAGCACATACACCAGAAGGCTGGGAGAGACTTTAATATGCTAAAGCATAATTTAAAGCAGTAATTAAATCTTAACTATTCCACTAGGAAAACCAAGCCAAAATTGCCTGCATGAGAAGACCACCTTCCACCCCCACCCCTCCAGTGACAGGCCTCCAAAGACAACAATAGCAAGAATACCAGAGAACAGGAGAGATACTTTAACATCATATTCCCCTAGCACCTCTTAGCTGACCATGAAGGCATTTGTATTAAAAGGTGGAATTAAAGCACAAAAACAGCAGCAGCATCCACCAAAAACAGGCATACTTGGGCAAGTCAGCTTGGAAGCATTGGGCTGTGCCTTGGATATTCAGCTCTCCACAGTTCTAATACTTAGCAGAGCCAATATGGCTTTCATGTGGTATGAAATATATCGCTCTGAGGACTTCTTATGGAATCCAGACTATGAATTAATAATATGCAAAATACCAACTACAGCTCAAATGAGCCATGCTTGTGATCAGACTGGAAAAGGAGTTCATAATTTTATTAGTTCACCAGTCTACACCCCTGTGTTAGTCATAATAAAAACCACCGACACTCACAAACTTCCTGGCATGGTCACCTGGAGGCAATTCTCACCATATGTATAAATCTGCTTTTCACTAAACATTTCACTTTCAAGAGGCAACTCCTGCCATATGGAGAAGTGGAACAGCAGCAATATGTTCTTTCTGAGCACAAGAATTCCCTCAATATTAACTCCATACAGTATATGCAAGAGCACTGGTCATGGTTCCTCAGTACAGCTGAAAACCCTACACATCCAAGGGTGTGCTTGAAAACCCTACACATCCAAGGGTGTGCTTCAAGCAGTGCTTGCTGCAATCCCAGAGTCACCATGCCTTTCAAATGACACCTGAAACCCTATACAATTCATGAAAAGAAAACACATTTCTTCATAGATCGGACACATCCCAGGCCATGTTCAAAAAACTAAAAGGTTCCCCAACATTGTGAGGCTTTCTCAAGGGAGTTATCTAACTAGCCTATACCCAAAATAATTGAACAGGCAGGTGATGAAAGTGGTGAGCCAACTGGACCAGCAATTAGATTGAAGCAGCCTGACTATAAAAATCCTTAGTTTCTGTCCTTATGTTTAGATTGACTAAACTGTGCTGGAGGCAGTGGCATTGGCCTATGCATAGGGCTTTCTTTTTTTAGCTTTTGGCTGGATTATTTGCCATAGTTTGAAGTTTGGGAGGTAACAGAATGAGTTTTGAGTTTCTTTTGAGTATAGGCTAGTTAGATCACTCCCTTGAAAAAGCCTCACAAAGTTAGGGCAAAGCATTGGGAAACCTTTTAGTCTTTTGAACGTGGCCTGGGATCCCAAACATGAGTTTCTCTTTTAATGACAACTCTGGCCACAGAAGCTGTAGTACCTATACAGTTCATGTACAACATCAGCATCACATACCTGAGGAATCCTCCTTTATTGCATTTCTAGCTTTCCCCACAAGGATGACAGCTGAAGCAGTGTATTGCCCTCCTCCCTATCTCCCCAGTTTCAACCTTGAGAAGGGTACATTTGCACCCACCTTTTCCCAATCACTGCAATTTTATCATCCTGCTAACTTTGGTAGCAAAAGTTGTTCAATCCTCTATAAAGTTGCCAAGACACAACTGAATGGATAAAACACACACACCCTCTATACCAGGGTGGTCAAACATGCTTAATCTAAGAGCCACATACGATAAACTTCATGTGTTTGAGAGCAGCAATATTTAAAAAGTACTTAAGTTTTTAAATATTGTATTTACTCAGCATGAACACTAAACATGTTTTAATCCACTGGACTCTTTATATACCCAATAAGGAATTATAAAGCTTGGCAATTTTTATTTCCATTTTATACTAACTGTGATGCAAAAAGGAGCTCAATCAACAAATTTGCAAAAGCCACACATTCTATGTCAAAGAGCAGCTCATGAGCCACGGTATGGCCACCCCAGCTATGTAGTCTTTCACACTTCTACCTCATGGGGAACAATCTATGATGAAGGGGAAAAGTACAGTAGCAGATGCTCCATGTCCTCTTGCATATAAAGAGAGAGAGGCTGCAGGATGCCATGTTCACAGATGACCTGCTCTACCCAATCACTTCTACCAAAGGCTGTAATTCAAAACGGGCTTACCTGCACTCATTGCACTCAGCAAGATACATTTCCAACAGAAATACACAGGACATGACAAACAGAATCCCCAAGACCTCTACTCCCCAGATTAGTCACATAAACTCTTGTAAGCAGCTGGGGGAAACAGCAGTAAATCATCAGGAAATGCACATTCTTTTATCTGTACTGAGAGGTCAGTGCCATTGAACAAAATAGGATTTCCCCCCAGGAAGATGTGTATAGGATTGCAACCTAAGAGCCCAATCGTATGTATGACTACTCAGAAATAAGTCCCATTATAGTCAATGCATTTAAAGAGGCTTCCGTAAGTGGGGATAGGACTGTAGCTTCAGCCCTCCGGCAGCAACTTAACCCCAAACTGCCAGCGGTCCAGAGCGTACTGTTCAGCAGTGCGAGCATGCCCAGCAGTGAAGCGTTTGGAGCCAGACCCCGACTTACCCACGCAGAGCTCCTTCCCAGGTTCAAAGCCCGCGCGAGCTCCCACCTTTAGTCCCTCAGCGGCAGCTTGTTAAGAGACAGAGGCGCACTCTCGGAGAAGGACGAAGCCTCTTTTCCACACTGAGCGCCCCTCCCCCGCTCTTCTCTTAAACAAACCAATGGCAACTGCGGAAACCTGAGCGACTTGTAGAAGACGCACGTGGGGAGCAACTCGGGGGATGCGGGTGACGAGTATTGACGTAGGCAGAATGATAGGTGGGACGCGCGCCGACCCGTGGAGTTTAGCATTTTCCTCCCGACGGAAAAGAGGCGGCGAGAGGCGGGTTCGCGTCAAATCTTTTGTTCGGAGCGCCGCCTCTTTCCAAGCGTGGGTGCCCGAAGTGGAACGAGGGGCGGCGGGCCCTTGACTGGCGCACAGCATTTCTAGGCACGCTTACTCCGCAGTCAGGACCGTCAGATTCAGGGGGGTTCACACACCCCAGCCGAGCACGCATAGATCGGACTGCAGCCACCGCGGCGCGCTCTTTGTTTTCCTGACTTACCGAGGGGGAAGGTTGCAAAAGCGGCGGCGGCTCCCGCCGCGCATGCACGCTCCCGCCTCCGCTTCCCAGGAAAGAGGCGACGTTGCGCGGGGCTGGAGCAGCCGTTCCAAACAAGCCCAAGTCGGGCGGAGCAAAGTTTTCTTCTCGAGCTTGCAGAGACTTAAAAGGCAGCGCTGGCCTCTTAGCGTGGTGTTGCGCTCGAGAGGACGGCAGAGAGGGGAAGCGAAGGGAGAGGTCGGGTTCCCGGCCAGGCACTCCCCCTTGCCGCCGCTTTCAGTTTCATGGTAACTGAGAATCACAGTGCTGCCGGGCAGCAGCGTGTTGAGGCGGTTTCCCCGAGGACGCTCCTTCCCCCGTCGTTGGTTGCCTTCCTTGTAATCCTCCCCTCCCCGGTATTTTCGTAAGGTTGGGCTTGTGCATTGTTTCTCGCCGTCGTCAATGAGACTTCGAGCCCAATCCTAAACCTGCCTACTCAGAAGCACTGTAAATCCCCTGTATAATTGTTGTGTGGAAATCACCCTGCAAAGAGAGAGATTTCCTAGTGTCCCTGTCTCTTTAAGCAAAGAGACAGAAAACGTGCCTACTTGAGGTTTCGTTTCCCTGGCGTGCTTCTCCGTTCCTGTCAAAGTAAGCAAAACCTTTTTAGCCCACCCGATCCCTACCAGCTCTAGGGACCTCCCGCTATAGCTTAACAAAAAAAGAAAGTCGAGGTAAAAGAATGCCAGTCGGACTTTGATATGGCAGAAAGAGAAATACATTTTACTAATGGGTAGGGCATTAATAAAATGGACACAAGTGCAATACACTTCCATGGAGACCACAGAACTTGTGTAATTTGTACATTTGGGCTTGATCAGTTATATAGTTGAACATGCAAATGTAGAAATGGCAACAACAAATAAAAAACATTGGCAACCTGCTATTGGCAATTTTGGTGATGTGGGGCATCTGGTTGGTGGTCCTTCTTTGCTGCTGCTCCCCTTCCCCTCCAGTGTGACCCCCAACTAAGGGTCAAGGAAGGGAAGGAGGGGCCATCACAAAGGGTAGTCAGATGCAAACATGGGTACATTCAGTGGTGTCAGCTTACCGGTACGCTGGGTGGGTCTTCTGGGTGATCGGCAGCGCGCTCGCTGCGTTCCGTTGCGTAATGGTGAAAGCCTGCCCGCTGCAGCAAGCTTGAACAGTTGACGGGACTCTTGTTAGAGTTCTTGGAGGGTTAGCACACGGGTGCCTGTTTTTGGCCCATTTTCATGGCTTGCGGCTGCCATCTTGGAAGTGATCCCCTTCCGGTGGTCTGATTTGGTTGGATCTTTCCCCTGTCAATCTGCACCCCTAGTACTGACAGGAACAGTTGACAGAGCTCGTTAGAGTTCTTTGGGGTACAAAATAACACGGGTGCCTGATTGTGGCCCATTTTCATGGCTTGCGGATGCCCTCTTGGAGACAACCCACTTCCGGTGGGATGACTGTCGGATTTTTGTTCTGTCAATATGTACCCCGAGTACTGTCAGAAACAGTTGTCAGACCTTTTGTTAGACATGGTTGCACGTCTGATCACAGATTGACTGGACTACGAGTGGGACAGGCTTCTGAGTAAACATGTAGGAGTGGGCTGAGAGTGAAACCTAAGTCAGAAGATTGACTCAAGCAGCAAGCTGCTATTAATGCTGAAACAGAAGTCTGTGGTTAATGTCTAAAAGGAAAATCCCTTTCTGGTATTTTCATTAGAGTCTTGTGTGAAAGCCATATTGGATCCTTGAGATAATTTCTGGAAAAATGAAAAATACTGTGATACTGTTTCCCCTCCGCCATTCTAGCCAGCTGTTGTCTCTATTGTGGCTGAAGATGGGAAAGAAGTGAACAAAGGCTCATGACCTGCTTCATGCAGTAGGACAGATGCCCTCCATTTTCATATCAGTCCTTCTGGTCAGCTTCATGTAGCTTTCTGGGCACAATTCTTTTGTCTGTTCAGATTAAGTTTTAGATGATATAAATAGTTGGGCTATCGACATCTATAAATAGTTGGGCTATCGAAACCCCTGACAAATACATAGAACATAGGGAGATACAGAGAGGCCAGTTGTGTTCTGCTTCTGTTCACACTTTCCACTCTTAATGAGAAACCACACAAGCTGTAGGCCCATGCTGCTTTGGAATCCTTGAAGATGAAGCAAGTATTCTCCCACTAGCTCGCCCTCCAGGCCATGAAGAATACTTGAAATAGTCAACAGCCCCAGCTCCCTCCTGTTCTAGTAAAGAAAGTCATTCTTTGTCTCCCTGGCAAGGAATTGATTTTGCCGAGGGTGAGAGGCAACAGCCCTGGGCCAAACTGCCTGTTACAATTAATGCGCATGTTTGCCTCTTTGTTAAAGAGCAACAGCAACAAAAAATAACACAGGGAAGGAGAGTCCACAAAATCCAAAGAAAAACTGGGGGGGGGGGTAAGGGGCTTTTATAAGTTGTTCTACCAGTTTCACTGCAGACTCCCACCATTTTTTTTTTTTAACAAGGCCCTTGTTCTGACATGGCTCTTAAGAGACTGAGCTATGAATCAGGAACTTCTTGCCTCTGTTATGAATTTGGACTCCCTCTCAGCTTCTCAGGCGCAATAAGAACTTATTTGCTTTAAAGGGTTGTAAGCTATATTCTTGCTTATGGGGATTGCATTGCTGCACATACCCCTTTACTGGTTTCTGGTCCCACAGCAATGTTAAATGTCATCACTGGGCTTCTGGGAACTCTCAGCTGTGCAGAGCTCAACTCTGGAGGACTCTTGAGCTGCACAGCCATACAGCTTAAAGGGATCAGTGGCTGTGACAATAACAAGATAATACATGCAAACACTTTGAACACTTTAAAGCATTACATATGTTAAGTGGAGCAAAAAGGGCTCTTCAACCATCCCTGAATAGTTGATAGATGCTCAGAAGTCTGGGTAAGGGGCAGAGCACATGAAAGCAAAATCTCTACCTAAGAGACCACCACTGGCAGAATTAATGGACTAATGGTCTGCCTAACTATAAAGCAGTTTCTTGCATTCATATACTATTACAAACAGGCAAGAAATTTGCTTCTCTATGATTATTCATCAGTGTTCATATGATGCAACCCTCACTTGATGAAGCAAGTGTTGATAAGAGCTCAGGATCACAATTCTTGCTAGCAAAATCCAATTTTTGCCTGTCCTCCTAATCTATTGCTGATGGGCCTGCACAACTGCCCCAATACCACACTGCATATCACTTAACTTACTAGAACTCCCAACTCATCAGCATTTGCCTGAATCAAACAAGTCCCTGCAAAAGTCCATCTTCCCCAGGTGGGAAGATGTGTAATATATACTGTGTAATATATACTGTGATGCTTGCACACTGATCAATGTACCAAAAATTATACTGTACGCCGTTTAACATGCATTTAACATGCTTTCAGCTGTCTGCAGCACAGGAGAATACTATGTACCTTCAACTCCTGGGTATAAGGCAGAAAAATAAGTTTTCATTAAAAAAAATTCATGTTCACCTGTGTATATATTTGCTACCTTTCTGTCTCCTGACTATTCATCCTATTTATCCTACCGTCGTTTTTTATGATGCATTCCACAGAATATCAAAGGTTGTGTTCACACACACTTATTTCCTTCACATCTCTCTCAAATAATATACCTATTAAGATTTTAAATTCTCTTACCAAAATGTCTGGTGTTCACAACCTACTTGCAACAAACAAGCTGGCCATTATTTCCCTGTATTTCATGGTCCTCTCACAGACTGTGCAGGCTGATCCTATATAGATCTATTCAAGAGGAAGGCCCACCAGGTTCAGTGGGATTTACGCCAGATTAGGATTTCAGCCTTGATATCTAATATTCTGTTATTAAATCATATAAGATTATTAAACAAAAAGGTGCGTGTCTACACAATTTGCAGTGGCGTATACTGGAATACATTAACTGTTGCTGTAATAGGGTAGTAGAGTAGCTAGTAATCCCCTGTCCGGAAGCAAAATTATGAAGTCAGGGTCCAGTCCGATGGCAATACTGATACAGCCATGCCAATATGGCATGTAATGTATTGCATCCGGTGGTGGTGGGACACTCAAGGAGGCCAATGTTAAAGGGAACATTGGTTCCCTTACCTCAAGGCTGCATCAGTGCTGGAAAGTTGATTGGATTGGACCCTTTGTGCTACAGAGTATTGCATCTCACATTTTTTGCAAAATGAAAGTTGTATTTAATTGTATTACTGTCTGCCAATACTGTTTAGAATACTATTTAGAAATGGTATGTAATACAAACACAACATGATCAATTCCCTCCAAAACATTTTCCACCCACGCTTTAGCCTAGAAGTACTTTCTCCAAATATACACATGGGCCTTTAAAATGGCCATCCATGTAAAAGTTTTCATATTTCTTTATTGTAACTGAAAAACTGTACATAAAAAGGAGCTGTAAAGTTACATATCTCAAAACCAATGTAAGAAATATTTTCTCTGCCAAACTTAAAGGGAGTGCAAACATTTTACATTTCATAAAGTGACAAAAAGAAACCAAAATGAACAGATTGTATTTTGTAGCAACGGTACAAAGTCAAGCTGGATTTTTTAAATGGTATATAGCAAAAAAGAAAACCTCTTTCAAATGAAAAATCATATAGTTTTATTTCTAATTCTTAAAAAAATATAAATGAATTTAGAAGAGAATCACAGTATATGGGCCCTAAACATTTTTAAACCATTACAAGGTACATAAAAATAGACACAGATTCCTTGGAAACTTTAATTCTTTGATTAAGCAGCAAGCATATCACTCTTCCAGGCAAAAACACTGCTTAACACAACCCCCTACCCAAAACAGGACGTGCAAGCTGTATGCACATAATTTGAGAAGCACACAATTTTTAAAAAGGACAACATTTTGCTATGTACATATTCAGTACTACAAATGCTAAACATTTCATTACCGTGTGGAATAGCGTATGTAAAGCAATATTACACTACATACCTATCTCACCCAAATGCACAAGTGCCCAGTTACTGGTTTGATAGTCTACGAATGCCATCTGCAAGGCAGCACCCACCCTTCTGTATACTGAAGTTCTAGCAACAATAGACAAGACAAAGTAGCAAAAAAGGACAATACCGTCACTGGGAGATCCAATCTAAATATTTAAATACTGAAAAATGCATTGTTAGTCATTTGGTATTTAGGATTATGCTAAAATGCACACACAGGAATTTGATGTGTTAGAAGAACCAAACTGAGGATTAATTTTGATTCCAGAACCAAAACTCAAAAATAACAAAGTACCAAGTATTCTAATAATTGACAATGCTGCTTTTCTTCCTCTGAAAAAGCCAGTATTTAAAATCTAACAGTATGCTGGGAGCACAGATATAGCATTAAAAAAAGACCTATTGAAGAGACGCTTGTACTAAATTTATAATAAAAGAAAGCAATGTGAATATGATTTTTTTAAAAAGTGAGAAAATAAAAAGCTAATAGATAAATCTCATTAACACCTTAATCATGATTAAGGTGTTAATTTGAAGATGTTGACACATGAGCTATAAAATGCAGGACAGAAGAGACTGGTACAACTTTGCTGCACGCAGAGGACATCCTAAACCTTAAACTTTGAACATTAAATACCGTTGCTTCAGTAAGAAATGGGATAGTCAGCAGGGGCAGTTAAGAATGCACACCTTTTAGTGAAAACAGACTTTTAGTAGCTCAGCATTTTTTGCCCAAAAATGAGAAGCAAGACACAGAACTGCACTACTGTTTCCTGATTGATTAGTAAAGCATGATTTAGTATCTGCTTTAATACCAAGTTAAAATGGAAAAAAAATGCATTGGCAAGGAATACCAAAGAAATGGTACCAAGACTCGGGAGTACCGGAGTACCAAAGGCTCAGAAGCCTGAGAAGGAAGTGGTGGCAAATAAAGACATTTTAAAATGTTTGTTTCATATTGCCCATTATCTATTAAATTAAAGAGGGCACTCCCTGCTAACTTATTGCCAGAACATGGACAATATAATTAAATGTCAAGTAAAAAGCAGTACTACAAAGATTATTTTAAAAAATGAACAATAACTTTAGTAGCCACGTTACAACAGAGGTTGTTACTGGTATTAGTTTTTAAAGTAAAGCAAAGATGCTGGCTCATCCACCGCCTACCATAAATTTTGCGCTAGCAAGTCAAACTTCCAGTATTGTGAGACCACATACATAAGTACTAATAATTTTGTACCTTAGCTTTGCAAATCTTCAAGACAACTTTTCAAACAGATATCCTGAAAATGTTTCCTGAAGAAGAGCAGTTTATAAAGAAATCTAGGAAATACAAGCCTAAAAATGTATGAAGTGTATCTCTGTCAAAATCTGTATTGCAGGCTTGTTATAAATGTTTGCGCTCCTAACATAGGAAAATGTAAAAAGAATCCCCCAAATATGCCAGGTTAGAACTGAATGAAACAGATGCTTTGTTTCCATGAATTCATGTAGTTGAATTTAAAGAATCTCATAAAATAAATAAGAGTAAAAACCAGTTGAAGTCCTAGTGCATTGAATTTTTTCTTTTAGTTAGTTATGTAAAAAAAAGCTGACTTTGTAGACATGGTCTTTGTTGCAACAATCTACCGCACTGAAGTTTTGCAAATACAGGTGACCATTTACATGTTTCAACTAAGATTTTCAACCTTGTTCTTTTGTGTAAGACTGCCTCAGTACTGTGGAAGGCTTGCTCCCCACCCCCTGCTTCATTATCTGAGGAAAGATAGACACTGATACAATTTTGTTAGTTACCATAGTTCTGCCCTACTTCTTTAGTGCAGAGGGGACTGTGATTCTGTCTGGATTCCAATAAGCGATGGTGGCTGTGGGCCGCCAGTGGAGGATAATGCTGGTCTTGGGTTTAGACGAGGAGGCATGGAATTAGCTGGGCGGATGAGTGGTGGAGGGGGCTGGTTTAGGGTTGGCCTTGGCTGAATAAATCGAGCCTGCTGCTGAAGTGGTGGAGGCTGACGATGGAGAGCTGGAGCAGCCGGAAGGGTTGGACGAAGTAATGGAGGAGGCTGGTTCAGAGTTGTTACGGGGACTGCTGGTGTTGGAGTAGGCATCTGGGCAGGTGGAGAAGACCCTACACACTGAGGAGTCTGTGGGATCTGGGCCTATAAACAAAGTGATACAAATATGTAAAAGCAGCCTTTCTGTCATTTTATTTCATACAGTTGGGGTTGTCACTGTCTCCAGAGTATGGGGAGCACAATTAATAAATCCATATTGATAGCTATGAAATTTGAAAGCAAACATTTCTAAGCACTAAAAGAAGAGACAAAATATTCAGTATATAAAAAAGAGATACACTTTAACATTGAAGATTATGCAATCAATCAATACGTTAAGTCTGGAAATAGCAATAAGCAGTGCAGTTCTTAAGATGTAATGCTAACATAAGGCCCACTGAACTGGCCAGTAGACTGCTCTAAGTACCAGAATGCAACAGACTTCCACAGCTGGCGATTCAGCATTCCACTTCAAGTTAAACATTACATTTTATAATATGAAGTTTAATGCCATTCCTGAACTCATGCTTATTTAAGATCCGGTACACAAAAACACACCTCATCTTCTTCATCAGTGCTCTTTCCTGATGGCACATTAGTATTTTTTGTGTCCTCCCCTAAAGCAGAAGCATCACCATTAGAAGCCAGGGTTCCTTGTTCTGCTTCCCATTCCTGCAATACCTCCTCTAAGTTAAACCGACGCCTGTAGTTTACAAAGAAGTTCTTCACTTGACCAACAGTCTTGTTGCCAATTACATCAGCAATAGCTTGAAAATCTTTACCATACTTGCGGACACCTAAAAAGGCAAAGTAAATACACCTATGAAAGTTTAAATCAATAAGCAAAACTCTGTATGATGTATATATGCATACGTGCCCCCTAGGGACAGCAGATAAAGACCAATTCTGAAAACTGCAAAGTGGAGCTTCTGTAAAGATCTGTCATAATTCAAAAGACCACTGTGTAGCAGATATTGTAGCAATTTTATTGATTTGAGCTTTAATAGTTACCTATAATTTACTTACTATCGCTTGGATTGAGAGAACCTTGTCTCTAGTTCCATGTTCCTAAAGGAGCTTTATCTCCTCAAATAGTAGCTTTACCTTATCCACAAGGTAAATCATTTTTGTAACTGAAGAGACCATCAGAAGCAAGACTGATATGGTAAAGGAAGTCTACTGCTAAAAGAAAAACAGCCCTTGGGTGTTTCTTAGTAGTTCTTTGGATCACAGCCTACATATTTTATCCATACATCATTCCTTTGTTTGAAAGCCAATTGTGAGCAAGCATTGTAAAATAAAATGTTTCTATGTGCTTATTTCATGAACTTATTACCTAAACTTTGCACATCTAATGTATAGCTGCTGGTCATTTTCATTACCCACCTTCTATCTGTCATATGACAATATGGCTTGAATCAATGGGCCATTGCAGCAGTTCCCCAATTGTGGATCTGGAACCCAGCAGTGGGTTTGTGACCAAATTTTTGGTGCTTGGTGAAACAGGTAGGGCACATTAGGTGATTAAGGGTTAAATAAGGTACTACTGGGGGGGAAGCATACTGCCCCTCTATGGCCACACCATATATGAATCAGGCAGCAGTCAGTAAGGCCTCTAAAAAGTTTGGAAACCACTGCCCTATGGCCTTGGCCAAAAATAATAATAATAATAATAATAATAATCACTAGATTCATGGCTGACAGCCTACACCAAATTCAGTGTCTGCAAACAGCTTCTCAGCCAATAATTAACAGAAGAGCCAAGTATCTTATTCTTATTAGTTAAGAATATTTGGATAAAAAAAGAAAGAGAAAACTCAAGTTCCAGTTATAGATGCTAAGAGTAATTTCAGAAGACCAGCCCACTGTTTTTACATAAGGCTTAATTTTTTTTTTCATGAAAAAGCAAGTTTAAATACATATTTTGAAAATCTATTTACTTTAGTATCTATTCGTAGACATGTCAGTAACTTGTTTTATTTGAAGCACATCTAAAGTATTGCTGCTGATCTCCAAATGCTAAATTCTGGTTTTAGTAAAAATGAATGTGTTATTTGTGAGAAATTATACACACAAGTGATAAAATGGAGCAGCTTCTGTGACTAATACAGAACATAAACAGTATAACATATACAGTATAAACAAATAAAACCTTCAAGAAGAGGCTCAACAGGCACCTGCTGGAGATGCTCTAGGAGGATTTCCTGCAACAGGCAGGGGGTTGGACTAGATGACCTTGTAGGTACCTTCCAACTCAATAATATTAATAACTGGAATCAGCTGAACTGGGGAATTTACCAAAAGAAACATTTAAACAACTGATGACTCAATTCTATATTTAGAAGTAAATTCCATGGTGTTCAGTAGGTCTTACTTCCAGGTGAGTGTGCATAAGATAGCAACTTTAGTAAAATAAGAGAATGTGAGTATCCAACCTCACTCTCTCTTTTCAGGAATCTGATTCCTCCTGCCCAGAATTTTTTATTGTGCCTTTCTACTAATGGCTTATAAGAGAACACCAATATGGAAAAATAAAGTTTTAAACATAGCTGTTAGATTTCATAAAATGATGAATTTTAGTAAACAAAGGTGAGTGTATATGTTTTGGAATTTTAACAATTCATAGAACAATGGACCTGCTTTCCTAGTAAGGGACAGTCAAAAAGCCATTTGCTTGCTTCTTTGTGAATCTGAAAAAAAAAGACTTCCCTTTAGGACTGAAGGATCTATATTCACGATAAGCTTTTGTAAAAGTAGATCCAAGGGGAAACTTGATATACACTAAATATCTAATTATTTTAAAAGCTTTCTGTTATGACTACAGGTGTTCAAAAATGGTTTTATTTTTCCCCAGACTTCATTATTCGGGGAAAAAATGAAAATGATAGAAAGTTGTGATGTATTTTTATTCTAAGTTCTCGTTTTTATTAATTTTAAACGCTTTACAAGTGAACTAGGTAGCTGATATAGTGTCAGCAAATCCAGCCACAGTATTATTTCTAACTAAAATAGTAATTAATTTCTGGAAAAAATCTTGGAAAACAGCAAAATGTGATGGTTTGTATTTTTATGACAAAAACACACAATCTGGTTTTACTATAGTGAATTATACAAAATTTCATATATTAAATGGCACTGCTCCTCTGGTATACTTGCCAACCTCATCTTTAAATCAACCCTATTAATAAAAGAGAAATAGACAACATTTCTTTCATCAGACTTTAAGCTGCCATACCATATGTTAACCATATGTTCTTTTAGAAGGAAAAATAAGGCTACATATTTATTTTTCTAGAATGTTTCCAGATCATAAACCATTTCCACATTAAGAAAACATCAATTGTGTTAACATACCTTGTACTGCAAGAAGTTGTTCTTCTGTTGTCCAACGGGCATTGATTTTTTGATTTGACTATTAAAAATCAGAAATTGCATACATCAAAACAAATATTACTGCACTTTAAATCAATAAGTCAGTCACAAGTTACACTCAGTTTAGTTCAGTTCAGCCAGTTCTATACATGTGACTATATCTATATATGTTACAGGCATTGTGTGAAAGTATGGAAGAGGCTTATTTCATTCTGATCTTTTATACTTTGCTTAGGTATTCTATAGAATGCCTACTCTTCTTTTTGACAAAGTATGAAATAAGCTTATTTCATTCTAACCTAACATATAGAAGATATATAGAGTGTATGGAATGACTAGGTATTCTATAGAATGCCTATCTTTTTTTGGGGGAAGCATAATATAATAGTCAACAGGGAATATACTTTATTAACAAACTGAAACCATGTAAATTTAAGCTTTCTGACTCCAATTCATCTGAATGAAACAGCAATTTGGTTTCATCACTGGGCAAGTCTTGTAAGTTTAAGTTTGTAGATAAATATTCAGCTTTATTGTTTTCTTGTTGCCTTCAAATCTGTCTATTTAATTGTTTGAATTCTTCCTGTTATTGCCCAGTTTGGGTGGAAGAGAATCCCTTGTTATATTATTAATATTCTCTTTTTAATAAAACTCTCTATGTTAGTTCATGTATGTGGTTACATGATCAAATGGGATATGCATCTACAAAGATCTTGAAGGAAATGGGTTTGGTTACTTTACTCCCCCTCTCCTAGCATCCACCTGTTAATTTTATCTGCATTGGAGGATTCCTGCAGATCATAGAGGAGAGTGCTTGGTAGTTGCTGGGTGGACAGCAGGCTTGGATGAAAGCAGGTGTGCTTGTTGTGAAATTACACTTCTATTGTTAGTACCCTTGCCCTTTTGAGAAAAGGACCAAGTCTGCTACAGCAATCCTGATGGGTAAACAAATCCCATTCGTGTCAGCAGCAACAATACAGTCCACAGGAGCTAGGCAAGAATTTGATGTGTAAGACAAAGTGTCAAGCTAAGAGCGCAAGGCAAACCCTGGGACGGACTAGGTAGGCCGACAGGCCAGCCTTACCTTTGGGCCTCCAGACCCAGGAGACAGGGCAGCAAGGCCAGCGCATATCTATGTGCTGGCTTTTCTGCCTTGAAAATGGTGTGAATGCACTTTATGGTGCATTTGTGACCCGACTGGGCTGGCATAAGGGAAGGCCCAAGGATTGCATTGTTAGAACTGAATCCTAACAATCGTGGTTAGGACTGTGTAAGAAATGCTGTTAAGAAAAATGTTCTGTGCAATTCAAAATGTCTTTCTAGTTCAGACTGCTGAAATAAATAGAAGACTAAATTGATGAAATGTGCACCAGAGTATTTTTATTTAGTTTAAGCTTCAGAAATCATTTTGTTAATAAAATTTTAGGTTTCAATTTGTTAATAAAGTGTCCTTCCTGTTATGCTTTGCTCCCTCCCCTCCCCCAAAGATAGACATTCTATACAATATCTAGGTAAAGCATGTAAGGTCAGAACGAAATAAGTTTATTTCATATTTAGCCAAAAGTATGGGTAGGAATTCTATAAAATACCTAGGTAAAGTATGTACGGTCAGACTGTAATAAGCCTCTTTCATACTTTGCCAGGCATTCTATAGAATACCTGACTTTCACACAATGCCTGTAACACATATATTTGACATGTGAGCAGAGGACATTCAAAAGCTGAAGACAGCCCTTTCACAGAGACAGACGTCTGCACTGGAGTCTAACAGAGCTTTGGATTGCAGTTAGGAAAGGTATCAACTGGAGTACTGGAACACACACTATGTGAGCTGCCAATGGATACTGTCCTTTCTGCTTCTGTACACAATTTAAAGTGCTAGTAAAATCTATGAAGCCCTTAATTGTTTAGGGCCTAAATACTTGAAGAACCACCTCCCTATACATGTATATGCCCATCCAAAAAGAATTTCCAGGGAAGCTTTGTTATGGGCTCCACCTCCACTGGGAACTCTACAGAAGGTTACCTGTGACAGGCATATTCAATTATGAAACCAGCTCTGCAGAATTCCCTTCCAATGAAAGTTAAATCTGTCCTTCCCCTGCTGGTATTTCAGAGGGAGTCATGTTTGTTTTGCCTAGCCTTTCACTGACTAGTTTTTTTTTACCCTGAAGGATATTTTTAAAATAAATAAATTATCAGAACCAGAAGTGTAGTCAGAAACAATCCTCTCAAAATCCTACTGGTTAGTGATTGGAAGTCAAGTTGAAAGATGTTTTTGTACAAGACACTAAAAATGCCTTTGAACCTCTTACACTATTTTGAAATATTGTTACTATGGGACAGAATGTATTAGGTTTCATTTAACTCAAAAATGCATTCAGACCAATAAACATTTCATATTCATCTTACTGACAGCTTTAAGCAAAATAAACAAACCTGCGCCTGTGAAAATTATCCTATTCCAATGGGTTCATAACCCTTAAGCCAGGCTTATCGTCACCGCGCTCTGCAATCATGAAGCCTTGTAGCAGTGGCACCATCGCGTGGCTCCCCCAGGCGCAAGATCTTGCATGATCTCATGCAATTCAAGATGACAGCACCCAAGAGAGCCAGTAATAAGAGCCTGCCAGTGACATCCTCTGCGCCCCTGTGAGTTTGCTGTGGCACCCACAGTTTGGGAACCACTGCCTTAAGCTACTTAGCTTCCAGCACAGCAAATACAATACCAAACATTCATCTACACTGACTCACCTCAGGAGGTTTGAATTCTTCTATCCCACCTTCAATTTTCTGCTTAAGTGCACTGTTTACTTGTTTAGCATTCTGAACCTTGTCCAGACAACAAAACCACAAATGCAAATTAGTTTACATAAAACAGGACATGTACCTATTTTGAAGTGACTAGTGCTACAATTTTATACATATTTTCCTGGGAGTAAGCCTCAATGAAAACAATAGGACTTACTTCTGAGTAAACCTAGCTAGCAAACTATCATACTATACTGTATGATAACTGGGAAGCCAAACCAAGCTTTTTTGTGTATATAAAACCACCTCTGAAAAGCGGTCACCTGACTATGGAAGCCAAGCACTTGACCTTGTTTCCATCAAGTGCTGCTAAGAGCCTAGATCTGTGGAGGTATTCTGGAAGCCAACCCTCTTACTACTACAGTGTTTTCCAGGTTGGGGTTGTGACCCCATCCCCAGGGCAGGTGTTTGCTTTTTCTTTTGGGATGCTACCCCATTAAGGAGGGTAGCAACCTGACTAGGGACCCATAAATGCCATTAGTATTTGTCTAGTACTGCCACCACCACCAAGTACACATAAGTAAAAAAGTTTTTTTTTAATGTACATGCATTTGATGGTGATAGCAGCAGCAGCAAAGCCCGAAAGTGACACACACACATACATAACAGCATCTATAGGTCCCTGGTCAGGTCACTATCCTCCTTAAGCAGGTAGTGCCCAACCAAAGGTTGGGCATCACTGCACCACAAAATTTTGGTTATTAAGGAACAAGGAAACAGGATCTTATGTAGTACTTGATCAAATTGTATGTATAATGGGTAGCATCCAAACCTTCTGTACAGTGGCACTCTGTCCTGAAAGTTCCTTCCATTCATGGGAGGAGCGTCTGACATCAGACTGCCTTTACACCAGTGCTTCTCAAACTTTTTAGCACTGGGCCTCACTTTTTAGAGTGTAATCTATCCAGGACCTGACGGAAGTGCCATCATTGTGATGCCAGAGTTGGCTGCTTTCTTGAGAATGCAGCAATAAGTTGGTTATTTCTCAGCCATTTTCCAATAGCAAAGTGAATCACAAAGGGGAAAAAAAGCCAATTTCCAACCTTAGCACAAGCAAAGTGGCCACACAGCCCTCCCCAGTCCAGTGTCCCATCTTGTAATATCTTCAATTATGGCTGCCCTAGGTGCTATGCAACCCACCTGAAATTGGCTCATGACCCACCTAGGGATCCCAACCATAGTATGAGAAATACCTGCTCTACACCAAAGGTTTAGGATATTACCCAATGCTAACAGATATGCAACCGGGACCCACGAAAGTCTAAACTGAAAGATGAATTAGTTAGAGCTATGGAAGTATTCAGATTAAATGTTACAGGATTAAAAGCAGAATTAACTTAAAGCTAGTTCTGCAAGTTGTTTCTCAAGCCCAAGATAAAAATATTTACTTTATCTTTACTATTTCTTTTCTCATAGAATGATTATATGTCCCTTAGAACTATCAAGCATTAAGAAAAGATACACAAACACCTAATTTACAAACTTGGAAGAAACTTAAGATGTCGTTGAATTATAAATGAAACGATATCTTAAAAATCAGTAAAAGTAATTGTACTAAAGCCAAGAACAATCCACAGGCTACCTGGGGCTGACTAACAAATTGCCAGAATCCAAGTGTAATTTTCCAGATCTGCTTTAGCATACAAGTCATACACAGGTAGCCCAATTCTAACCTGTGCTTGTGCAACCAAGCTGTATGGTCTACACAGTATCCAGCATAGAATAAGAAGCAGCTGGAGATCTTCTCAGGGTAAGGGGGGTATTTTCCCCTTACTCCAAATAATGCCCCAGCTTGCTCAATGGGGCTACTCTACCAGCTATATAACTAATGCAAGTGACAGCAGTTCCATAATAGGCTGCCTCACCTGGGACGGAGGATAATAGAAAGAAGCTCTCTAGTGATCCCCCCCTCTCCCAGGCCGATCCCCCCTTGTTCTGCTCTCCCACACTCAGCACTGGCAGGTTGCACAGGCCATCCCACCAGTGCTGCTTGCTCCTGAGTTGGCATAAAGTGCTTTATGGCACTTTTACAGCGGCTTGCACGTAGCATCTGTTGCGCTGGGGCTTTGAGAAACATAGGATTGCGCTGTGAGTCTTAATAATCAGGATGAAGCCCAAATAGGTAAATTTAATTTACAATCTTACAGGAATATTAGCAGGAATATTTCTGTTTTACAGTACTGGCATCTATCCAAGCACACAGAATGAGGCAAGAGATAAAAATTTAAGTGAAATGCATGACTGATCACTGAAATACCTGTCGCTTCAGTGAAATCAACTCCATATCCAGTTGCCTAAGAAGCGTGTTGGCTGCATTGGGACTACAGGACACTGCTACAACATCTTCTTGAGTTAGGTACATGCCTTTGGGGGGACGGCATTTTGAACGCTGGGAGTGATGACGATGCTGTAAACTTTGATACTCTCTTCTACCCAATCCTATTTTGCTGGACTGAATAGGGTGTTCGTTATTTCCCTGCAAGGTTCACAAAAATTTGGAAATTAGCAAATTTTTTAACAACCATTTTGATAATATCAACATACCAGATATAAGTTGAATATGCTATAAAAGACAAAAGTGTAAGTGTGTGTGTGTGTATTCTATAATATAATAATTATTATTATATATAATCATCAACATGCATGGCATTTTACAACAGAAGACAGGTCCAAGAGACTCACAATCTAAAATAGACACAAGGGAGACAACAGAGAAAGGGGAGAGGAATGGTGCTAAGGAAAAACAAGTTATTTATGTACACGTACTTAGGCTTACAGACAACCCTATGGGGTCTTACACTGCCATAACTAGTGTTTTTCCTTGTATCTTCTGTAATGTATCAGCTTAAACAAAGAAGAAATTGTCCATGCCTCCTTAGATCTGTTTGTTCCAGACAGTAGGCAAAGATTACTTCCACTTAGAGGCAATGTTAATTTAAAATGCTATCAATCCATTCAAGGCTTTTTCTAAAATGGTATTTGTAAATATCACAAAAGCATAGTATTAGTATTTAGGAATATCATAGCCATTCATCACCCCGCCTCCCACAATGGGGCTCCTCAATTCTCCACCAGCTATTTCAGTGGTGGAGAATCAAGAGGCCGTGTGTTGGGTTGCCTGAGCCAAGGCAGGGGATAAGATCCAGCAGTGGAGGTCATTTCTTGGCACAGCCTGCAGTTGCCATTGGCTCATGTGTCACCTCTGCACTAGCACTTCCCTCCTTTCATATGGGAAAGCAACATTGTAGCCTAAGCTTTCTCCTCTTTCTGTGAGCAAAGCTAAAATACCCACTTCAGGTAGCTACCAGCGGTCAAACCAATTGTACATTTCTGCTAAACCAGTACAAGAGTTACAATCCACTGACACTGTACACTTCAGAAAATAAGAGACAGAAAATAAGACCTGTGCTCTCATCACTATCATGTGGAAGCTTCTATAAGTAAAACATTATAACTCAATGTGAATGAAAACCATTTTTGTAATCCTTGATTTCTAACACGGCTTTATTTATTAAAAGTATTTCTACTAGAAACTTCCAAAGCAGCTTACAAACTAGTAAGAGACACAAACTGAGTGTGCAATCCTAACCTGGAGTCAGGCCAGCACAGTTAGGCCAGCACAAGGGACACCATAAAGTATGTTTGGACCACTCTTGGAGTCAGAGAGGCCAGCACAAAGACATCTGCCATCTCCCCTGACTTTGCCAAACTTTGCTGGCCTAACTCCAGTTCAGGATTGCATTCTAAAACAATCCCAGTTTATGCAAAACCAAAGGCCTGCTCGAATAGGTACATTTTTGCTGCTCACTGAAGGGAAGGTAAACCCTGCTCAGAACATTATATCATGACTGAAAAGACCTTGGTCTCTTGGGCACAACCACTGTACTTTATGGAAATACAATTCCCCCAGTTTATTACCTCTTTTTTAGTTTCCTTTTTGGGGTCATAATCACTATCATTCCCATCCATTGGCTGAGTTTCTTCCACATCATCATCACTGTAGACAGAAACAGATTAATGAATGATTCCTTTTATCTCTTCCTGTATTACACTTTTGCCTTAATGTCCTTTTTCCTTATTCCACATATATCAGAGTGCATTCATTTGCATGGAACAAGGAAAGAGAATTCAAACATAAATATTGTTGGAAGATACTAGTCCAGGAATGGTGAACCTTTTGGACTCAGGGTGTCAAAATTTGGAAAATTCCTAACTTTACTGGCATCTCTCTCTCTTCACCTGAAAAAAAATAGTCTAATCATGTGTGATGCTATGTATTATATAAAGAAATGTCAAATAATTACAAAATAAGAATATAAAAACTCTTCTGTTGTCAGGTGTTGGTGAATGCTGGCGTGACACCAAAACATTGTAGCATGTCACCTTTGACACTTGTGTTGTAGTTCACCATCACTGTACTAGTCAGAGGTGTCCCTAAAGCGGGTGTCACTTGGGTGCGGTGCTTACTTGGAGAAGCTCAGCATTCCAGAAGTTCAGGGGTGACGTAATGATGTAATCACAGTGCCCTCAACCTTCTGGGAGATTGCGTTGCTTTAAATGCAAAAAGCCCGCCTCCAGACCACCTCTGTTCTGTGAACTTCAGCCCATTCTGGGCCCAATTGTGTCATGTTCTCGCAGGTGAGCAGTGAAAACACGATAATTGGTAAGACCAAATGTGGCTGTGCCTGTAGTGGGCCAAAGGTTACCAAATGGAGATTGAAGCGGTGTATTGTTACTCCTCCTGAGGGTGATACTCAGAGTGGCTTACAACCCCATTTTGACACTACTGATACTAATCTCTGTCACTTCCCCCTCCCCCAACTGAGAGACAACAGGGCCTGGGGTAGAAGACTAGCATTTTCCTCATTGATCTTTCCTGACTGCAACTATACAACAACCATCATTCAAAATAATGAGGGTGTTATAACCACAACCTGGAGAATGGCTTAAAAAGCCATTCAGTCAAATACAGAAGTATAGCAACTGCATGAAACACAACTGTAAAGGTCATTATTTATCATAATACACACGTAACATTTCTCCATGCACACATGTATCAGGAAGCGAATGTAAATGAATGATTCATTTACTGAATCAGGCAGAAGTCTCAAGGTATTTTTTCATCTCTGCAGGAATTCAAAAACTCCTACCCATTTTCTCTAGGACAGGAATTTATGTCATGTATATAGCATTCACATCTGACTACTGCTACAGTTCTGGTCATTCCCAGCTGACAATAATGCAGTAACACGTGTATGAAGAATGTTAATGCAAGATTTCCCCAGCGTGGATAGGAAGTATGCCACTTGACTAGTAACAGCAGATAGTCATATAATATTGGTGTTGTAATGTTCCTTACAGGTAATCCAGTCCAACTGTCTGCTAAGCACAGGTGACTACAGTATCCCCAACACATGGCCATCCAGACACCGCCTGAAAACTGGCAATGAGGGAGGCCTCACAGCTGCATGAGGCAGGCTGTTCTGATGTTGAACAGCTCTTATAGTTAGGAATAGAATTTATTCCTCATGTTTAGCCTAAATCTATTTCCCTGTAGTTTCAAGCCTTTGGTTCTGGTCCTGCCCTGAGGAGCCACAGAGTAAGTCCTCACCTTCTCCTGTCTGACATCCCTTCAGAAACATGAAGTTGGTTATCAGATCTCCTGTAGTATTCTCTGCTCCAGGCTACATATACCACCCTCCTTTAACAGTTCCTCATAGGACTTCATTTCTAGACCCATCTTCATCGTTCTTCTCTGAACCTGCTCCTGCTTTCAATGTCCATCTTAAAATGTGGTGCCCAAAACTGGTCATAGTACTCCAAGTAAGGTCTGACTAGCACAGAGTAGAATTATTACTTATACTTATGGACTGTATGCCTCTGCTAATGCAGCCCAGCAATACAGTCGTTCTTTTTATTTTGCAGCCACATTACACTGCTGGCCAGTGGCGTTTCTACAGGGAGGGCAAAGCTCTAAGTTTTGCAAGAAGCCTTACACTGTCATGTAAATCCCTCCTCTCCCTTGTTGCTGTAGCCAGTAAGCAACGCCAAGATGTTGCTTTTCCCTGTGAGGATTGGCTAAAACGGTGCAGGAGAGGAGTGATTTCCACTGCAAGGTAAGGCTTCTTGCAAAACTTCGAGCTTTGCCCTCCCTGTAGAAACG